>OZ017740.1:122371095-123571095 GCA_963969285.1 Odontomyia ornata
GTGTTATTGGAACAGGTTCAAGGCTAATCTGCGCGCGGAATTTTTGCAAGTATGTAAAAGGTTTATGCCCTTAGAGTTTTAATAATGCTCAGCTAGGAATTTCAAAGGTCGACCATTGTACGCACAAAGTTGCGTAAACAATTAAACCATTCATTTAGATTGTTTATTAATTTCCAAGAGTACAATATACATCTTAAATACATTTAATTATGAAGCATTCATAAAATATTTTATTGAAGGCAACCGATCAATAGTAAATAATTTTAAGAAAACTTTCTGCAAGTTCAAGTCTGATAAACTTCAGATTGAAGTTGTACTTCAGAATTTTAACCACCTTCAGGTTGGCGATAACATTGATTGCATACCAACCTGACCAGTTTTTGTCAGGTGTCGAAATTAACGTTGGCTGCAACTTGACATGGCTAACAGGTGCGTTAAAGCAATAATTTGTTCATTTGTAGACGCTGATTGATAAGTTAAAAAATCGATCACAGGTGTTTAAATTTAGAAAGTAATTTACGAACGAGTTTTTGCGTACTAGGGGCGACTATTAAATGGGGTAAATTTTTGAAAAAACTAGGATAACCTGTGGAACAAGTCAATTTTACGGGCAAGTAGATTTTGTTTTCCAGCTTATTTAAGACATCAAAAGTACATTTTAGCATAAACGAAATATTTTGAATAATATTCTGATTAAAAACAATGACAGGGAGCAAAAAGTTTTCTTAATAAACAAAGTCCTTATTTTAAACTAGTTGAGTGACCGTATTACCGTATTTTCTTATGGATTACCGCTTATGTCTGAGGCATTTTTATGATCAAAAAATGTTAATCTTGTGCCAAAAAAATATATTCCATTTCATTAGCCCATTTTATATGCAACAAAAATGTTCGATTTTTTATTTAATATCAGAGAATAATAATTTAGCACCAGAATATACCTTGTCAAATGGTTTGAGTCGTAAAGATCGAGAGGAAATTCCATGCAATATTATCACTTTAGACAAAAAACTCTGTTTATCACATGTTTAATCAAGCGTTTTCAACATCTCAGTGGAATTTGCGGTAGTTAAGAATAAACATTTGATAACTTTATTATACACTCACAGGCACAATTAACCGCCCACCTTGTAATTCTTAAAGTTTTCCAAAACAATCAAATCAAAAAATGATCAATGGTATATAGAAAGCAACTTTCGATACTGTAATGAATCTTGCGACGCCGCTGGCGACCACTACTAACACACCTTGCCACCATGTGGCTTGGCATCTCATGTCGGTTGTGACTGTTGCACATCCCACGTCAATTTTGTCGTGGGATGTCAAATGAAAAATGGACAGCCACATGGTGGCAGAGTGTGTGTTGTGAGTCGCGCGGCTGCTATCTACTCAACAATTGAGAAAATCGGCGAAATTAATTTAAGCAGCCGATTTAGTTAAGCTCAGCATACCAGAAGCAGGAAGTGTGTGCGCGGATACCAAGGTATGATGTTCAGTTCGATCCAAATTATAATCAAATCTACATAAATGCATCCAACACAGTCGCCATCGTCGCAAGCTGCATATCTTCAATTCCAATCACCTCCTAAGGCATCCGATCATCACTAAATGGACGAATATGGACCACTTTTCGCTGGATTGTTGGCCGCTCCGTCAGAGCTGCAGAGACACAATCCATCAATAACGGATAACAGTTATCGTTGGAAACACTTGCAAAACCTGAAGGCTTAAAGACGGTTGATACTCACGTCTTGAGATTATTTACCGGTGTTTTATTGAATCGGCTATCAGGGGTATGTAGAAGATATTCGATTGTACTTTGAATGAACAATTTGCCACCAAACTGTTGAGCATCACATCAAAATTAGATAGATTGTATGATGCATTAACTATGGTCATCCAAGCAGTTCATACTCCTAACATACATATCATTTTACTGACAGATCTCAAAGTGCTAGAGCAGTGTTATACATTTTTTCAAAATAGCATTAATAATGTCCCTGCCCGCTTTGGTGAGGGCTCAACTGTCTATTTGGGAATTGCCAGAAAATTCAACGAAAAAGTCGATTTGACAGCCACATGGTGAGCGCGCGTAGGTTCGGCTGCCAGTGGAAAGGTGACGGAATTTTGTGAATAGAAATTAAGTGTATTTAAACTAGTGTAATTTGAGGCAAAGCGGTCGGTGATGATAAGATAGTTTACAACTGAAATCATATGATAACCATATATGGCGGGATTTTCGCAAAAGGACCGCGAAAACATCCGAATCCCTTAAAAAGGTGCATCAGCAAAGAAAAGATCGGAATCAGCATTAGATGAGAGTTTCGATGCGAATTCAAGGGCGTTAGCTTTACAAATTCCAACACAAAATTCACAGGCACGACAAAGTCTTGAGATGGAATTTAATAATTTAATAACAACGGCAGCCGAACGACGTCCTGAAAATGAACAATTGAATAAATCTTGATCGTATGCTAGCCTCTCAACATTGAGCGATGAATAATAAATAGGATTCTAGAATAATAATGAAAGCTAGAGGAATCCTTACGGCAAAACTTGGATCCAGTTCTAATGGACTATGGTTTGCTCGAAATTTTCAATGATAATGCTGAAATTTCAAATAAATACAGGAATATGACTCAGACTACCGAACGAGTAACTAGTACATACGTAGAAAAAGTGATAGCAGAAGTAAATAAAAGAAATCGGATATCCTTTAAGCTATCAAATATCAACGAACCAGGTTTGAGTTTTACATCACAACTTTTCAAAGATTTTGAGCTGCTTTTTATTCAACCCTTAATAAACATTATTCAAACTAAATGAAACGTGGTCAAATAATGCACGAAAACGATTTTTATTCATACTCCTTCTGAGCCTAAACGAATAAAATCGAACTACTTAAACAACCAATAAGACTTGAAAATCAAACCCCAAGAAAAAAAGACCATTAAATTGAAAGGCATGTGGTACACTGAAGAGAACTAGTAACATTGTAATAACATATTTATAATTTTCAACGGGACAAAAAAAAAGCTCAATCAAATTTTTATAGTTAAATTTTTATATGCAAGGAACTGACATATTGCGACAGCGAATCGTACTCGTAAACGAAAATTTTTATGAAATTAGAAATACATTACAGTTGAAGTAAGTAGGTCTGGCTATAGAAAATTGATCATAACAACGATCTTTAAAGTTATTAATGAAAATATAACAAAACGCACAACATTCTCAACGGAACGCAGTACGAATTTTACGGATCCTTGAATTGTATAAATACACAGAAATCAGATTAGTGCGTAATAATCAATACTTTATACTGTCCTAGATGATTAAACTATTATTAAATCTACCTAAGCAATAAACAAATATTTACAAAAGGGGGAGAAATAACTAAGATATGATTAGGTTTTAATGTATATGAAGTTTAAATATCATGTATAAAATATTTAAGACTTAGATTAAGATAGCAATTAAGTTGTGGATGTAATGGCATCATGTTGAAATAATTTATACTCCTAAGACTCTTAAATTGATGAGTAAATCTCAAAAACAATAAAATATCCTATATTGGAATGAGCAAAACAAAGAAAAACAGGAAATATTCAACGCACACAGTGTAGGTCTTAATACCAGTCTTAATTTATAAAATAAAATTATTTAAACATTAATCATCTAACGATACCATACCATACGCATGAGATGATAGGCCCCATTTGTTTCCTTCAATTGAAAATAATTTTCATGTTATGTCGCGCTCACCAATAGATAGATACGTTCTCGCTAATTTCGACGATCCTTTGTGTTGTAAATCAATAAAGACTCTTCAATGTAATTCATCAACAAGATGTCAAACTCTGTATGAATCCGCTCGAAATTTGAAAGAAGCATTTTATGAACATCAAGGTTGACAATAAGAATTGATTTGATGCGTTATACACATTTTCATTCGAACCATTAAAAATAAAATATGCATTAACGTTAGACGACAAAAACTTAATGAACATAAGACTAGAGAGTAGATTTGGTAATTCATTTAGTGTAATTAACTCTACAATATATAAATATGAAATAGTTTTCGTTAGGCAACGCACATACTTTATTGATTATATAGATCTGTTTATAAGAATATTTCAAACTCTTTTCAAAGGGAATTTAACAATAAAATGAATTGCTAAAACCTTAAAACACTACTTTCCTTTCCAGTGGTTCTTATTTTCAGCGGGAAATGAGGTGCAGGGTAGGTATGCCGTCGCGAGGGTAGGGTTTGAGAAAATCCGCTGAGGTCGGTTTCGCGTCGCGCGCGGTATGCGGTACCTTTGTTGTTTTGCCTTTTTATTAACGTAGCTTTCGTCGGGTTGAGTTAACGTAGTGTATTTTTCGATACCGCGTCGAAAATTCGGGAACGCGAAGTAAAAATCAGATTTTTGCCCTTGACTGAGTAAATGAAGAAATACGGAGTAACGTAAAGTGGGTTTCCTCTCCGTATGGTTTTGTTTTTGTGACGCGTTTGAAAACGGGCATGTATTGGTACTCAGCTCAGACTTAACGTCTAGAACCGATGAGAGGTCGGTTCCTCGTTCGCACGTGGACGTATACTTAAAAATCATTACAATACATCAAAACAAATGGAAAAATTGAAAAAAAAATTTATTAAATAAAATTTGCCTCCACAAAATCGATTTTTTCAAGATTTCTTTCAACTGATTATTTTTGTTTAGTTCAAGAAAAAGTTTATTTTTTTGTCACTGACTTCAAATTTAATAATGAGTGCTCCAATCTCAGGCACCAATGACTTCTTGAAGCCTGTTTGGAAGACCATCTATGGCATCCTGAGGGTCCGACTGCGGGATATTGTGCCACCCCTCTAAAACAGCGGTCTTGAGCTCTCCTAGGGTAATAGGCACTGGTACTCTTGCCCGAATACGTTTTTTAAGGTTGTGCCAAATGTGTTCAATAGCATTGAGATCGGGACTATGTGCTAGCCATAACAAAGATTGAATTTTGTCGTCATTAAGGTATTGTGCCGCAGATTTAGCGACATGCCAACGTGCATTATCATGCATTAGCCTGAAATGTTCTCCAATAAATGGAGCAAACAGTACGACATAGTCTTGGAGAACTTTTTCCGCGTACATTTCTGGCCTCGAAGAGATGCGTACGAACTCCAGTAGCAGTGCAAAAGCCTTCCTTAACACGTTGCTGTTGATAAAACGATCGTCTCAGGTGGAAGTCCAACGATGTCTGCGTTGACCTGGCCTTCGGGTGTATGATCCAGTCTCTCGATACCGTTTAATGGCATCCCCAATGGCACTCGGCAGATGCGACGTTGACTGTATCCAGCGTCAGCTAAAGCGACAGCCTTAGCTGTGTAAATCGCATCTGACGGCATTTTTATTATTTCAAACACTAAACACAATCTTAAAGAAATAAATTAAACAACAATTACACTTTCGTGAAAATAGATCAAGAAATGTTATCTCGGCAACGCCATGGTAATAAGGTCGAAAAATGACTCATTCGTACAAAACTTACTGCGACACAAACTTTAAAACCAACTCAAGAGTCTGACTGTTTATTTTTCTTCCCAATTATCCCGTCAATACAAAACAAAGCCTGAGATAAGCTATACCTAATGCATACCGTTATTAATATGACAATGTTTATTTGAAAATGTCTAAGCTGGCAACAATACAAATATTATATGTTGTTCAAATGTCTATGTTGGTATAAGTTTATCTTTGTATCACTTCCGTTCTACTCTTCTAAAAGTCAACACGTTGTATCAGTGAATTAAATAAAAGACTAGTGTCTACATCACAAAAGTGCTTTCTTTTTATTTCAAACATCAGCTTATAGGCCCAGGCACATATAACAGCTTGATGTAGATTGATGTTATTTACGGCGGCAGCAAAATCGGCGAGAAGGAAAAAGTGAGGTTAATTCACTACAGTTTGCAGCATCGTGATCAGGCTCGGGCACTGTGTAACATCGTCGATGATGGAGGGAAATAACAATAACGTCAATGTGATCAAGTTAGAAGGAGCTAGAAATTGGAATATATGGGAATTCTAAACAACAGTACAGTTGAAGGGCCATGGATGGTTAAACATTGTGGAGGGAAAACAAGTGAAGGCCGAAGTGGCCAGTGAGATATCTGCATGGGAATCTAAAGATGCCAAAGCGCAGACGTTATTGGTAACACGAATATTGGAAGAGGAAATGTTACATATTATTACATGTACGAGTTCTGCCGAGATGTGGCGAAAACTCCACAATGTATATGAACAGAAAACTGAGACCAGTGTGCACATTATACAGCAGAGATTTTCCAATACAAGTTCAAAAGAGGTATCGACATGTCTGTTTTCTTATCTAAGATACAAGAACTACAAAACCAATTGAAACAAATGGGTGAAGAAGTCTCCGATAAATTTGTAATCACGAAAGTGCTAATGTCGTTACCAGACGATTATAAACATTTTATTTCGGCTTGGAAGCCGGCGCTTGATGACAAACAAACGTTTGATAATCTAGTGGCAAGACTACTGATTGAAGAAGAGCGAGTAAAAGAGAAGAACGAAGGAGCACAACAAGTAACACCTTCTGCATTCCTTGTGAAAAATAAAGGATCATCAAAAGTTTTCAAATGTGGTAAAAGTGAACAGTATCAAACCGAGAGTAAAAGTAACAATAAAACTAACAGTGAAGGGAACGTGAGTAATAATAATAACTGTTTCTATTGTACCAAGTTCGGACATTTTAAAGCTCAGTGTCATTTTCGAAAACAAAAAATGGTAAGAAGTGAAAATAAAACGAATAGTAATGCGTTCGTGGTATCAAATCTGTCGCATCAACTGCAAAAATCTAAGTGGCTAGTCGATTCTGGCCCTACTGAAGATATGTGTCTAGACCGTGCATTGTTTACATCATTCTCAAATACTTCGGCAAAACCTGTAATCATCGGTAATGAAGCAGTGATAAATGCGATTGGTTATGGACAGATGGCAGTTCAAGTATCAAACGGAAAGGAGTGGATGGACACAGTTATAGACAGAGTGTTGTATGTTCCTGAGTTAAAAACGAATCTGTTTTCGGTCAATCGTGCCACAGATAAAGGTTATGTCATAGTGACAGATGACAGCTCATGCAAATTTTTCAAGGCAAATAAAATTTGCGCGGTTGCGGAAAGAATTGGAAATTCGTTTTATTTGGATTTACGCTATAATACGAGTAATAATTATGAAATTGTGAGTACTACAGAACTAGCATCAAACGATTTAAACGAGTGGCACAGAAGATTGGCGCACCAAAACTTCACCTACGTCAAAGATACTTTGCGGAAAAACAACATTGAGGTTAAACAAACATCACCCCGGTGTGTAAGAGTTGCTTGATTGGGAAAATACACAGATTCAATAGAAGCGAATACAAGAGTACCAGGACATGTGAATTAATTCATGCTGATACATGTGCTCCAATAGAAGAATCGTCAGTTGGTGGGTCCAGATACTTCGTTGTGCTGAAAGATGATTATACGAATTTCAGAAGTGTGTATTTTGTGAAGACAAAAGATAAGATCAAGTATATAATTGAGGAGTTTATAAATAAGGCCGAGAATAGTACTGGAAACAAGGTGAAGACATTCTGAAGTGATAACGGCCTGGAGTTTGTGAACAGGAATGTGAAGGAAATGTTTACAAGGCGTGAAATAACACACCAAATCACAGTCCCACACACCCCAGAACAGAATGGCAAGGCTGAGCGAGAAAACAGGACATTGCTGGAAGTGGCCAGGACAATGATACATGAAAGAAATTTACCAAAGAAATTATGGGCTGAAGTTAAGAGCCTTTGGTACAGAAGTATATGTACACATTCAAAAGAGAAGAGACTGAAGTGGGATCCGGAAGGAGAGAAGGGATTGATGGTCGGATATGAGGAAGACGTGAAACGTTATCGTATTTACTATCCTGAAAAGAATGTGGTGGAAACAAAAAGAGACATTGTATTCTCACAGCAAGAAGAGAAGGAAAAACATCAAGTGAAGAAAGGTGAAGAGCAAACTGTTGTGTCCTTTAATCTTGAAGAGGAGACAGTGCAAGAGAATAGTCCCGAGACAGATATTGATGAAATAACAACCCTTGACCACAATGAGATAGAGACAACCCACGTAAGTAATATCTTAGGAGATAACTCGGAAGATGACAGTGACTACCTGCCATGCAGCAAAGAAGAACATCTATTGGACGGAATTGATTCACCCATAGAAAGGGAAAGTGTAAGCATGAGCGTAAACAAACTGATTTCTACAAGTGTAACAATGTGCAGTCGGACCAATGTGAATGTGATCCCATCACATATGATGATGCCATGAGCCGAAGTGATGCCGGTAAGTGGAGTGCAGCTATAGCCAGGGAACTTAAGACTATGAGTGACAATAATACGTAGGAATTTTGTAAATTACCTCTAAGTGCAAAGCCCATAAGCAGCAAATGGGTTTTTAAAATAAAAAATATAAATAATTTCAAGGAATACAAGGCTAGGCTAGTTGCTAGGGGGTTTTAACAACAAGATATAATCAACTTAAGTGACATTTATGCCCCAGCTGCTAAGCTAGCAACTTTCAGGTTGTTTGTAATAATTGCAACAAAATATAATTTACCTATATACCAGATGGATGTCACTGGGGCTTTTCTACATGGTGATATTAAAGAAAATGTAAGTTTGCCAGAAGGGGCCTACAAAGGAAAGAATAATATTGTAAAGTTAAACAAATCATTGTACGGGTTGAAAAGTGCACCTAAATCCTGGAATATTAAATTTAATTCTGTATTAACTATAGAAGGCTTTGTAAGGCTTTGTATCCAAACGTGATCCATGTTTGTATAAAAAGTATAGTGGTAAAGATAAAGCATTTGTATTAATATATGTAAATGACTTGCTAATCTTTGGAAGTAATGAAAGTGAGGTCACTAGCCTTAAAACAATTTTAAACAAATAATTCAAAATGAAAGATTTAGGGCAAATTTCAGAATTTTTAGGAATACATGTAGAGCAAAACTTTGAAAATGGTATAACCCATTATCACAAAGAAAATGCTTAGAAAATGTATTCAGAAGATTTTATATGGAAAATTGCAAACGCATGTTGACACCTTTGGATAGTAACGTTAATACTAAAATATTTGATTTAAACACTTATATTAAACATTGAAGGAATCTGTAGGCAAATTATTGGCTGTTTGATGTATGCTGTCTCAGGCAGTAGGCCTAACCTGTGCTTTTTTTTTGTGGTAGGGAGGTGAAGGCATTTACGCCCGCCGAGTCTGGCAGTGTGGGACTCCCATGCAGGATACCCTTGGACTACCCACTAATCACCTCCCCTGTCAATCTGAGAACCTAGCCTGGAACCGTTTGACACATTACTTCGGGCTAAGCCTCATTTCTCTACGCGTTTAGGCGCCACCGGGCTACAGGGATCCCTTTTCCAGCGGAAGGAGGGGAAGGGAGAGAGATTTCTAGAAAAGAGACCCCTCCGCCCTGGACGCCTCCAGGCGCTCAAATATGTTCCTTTTTATCTTAAGGACTGCCCGGGCGTAATGTGCCACACAGTTCCATTTGTCAACGGATGTGAGCATCTCTCCAGTGAGTTCATCCGGAGAGAGGTCTCCTATTTCTTCAATGAGGTCACCGCGCTGCCTTTCCCACCTCTTGCATACAAAAAATGAGTGGTAGGCATCATCGACCTCTCCAGCACAGAATATGCAGTCAGGAGACCGTGACTTACCAATCTTGTGCAGGTAAGCCCGAAAGTATCCATGTCCACTCAGTAATTGAGTTAGATACAAGTCAGTCTCACCATGCCTTCGATTGAGATACGGCCCCAGGTCACCAATAAGGCGTGCGGTCCACCTACCTTTTGTATCGCTCACCCAGGACTGTTGCCAATCACTGAGTGAGCGTTCTCGTTCTTCGTGGGCGACAGCATCTCTGTCGCACTCGTTCCTCCGCAGGTAGATTCTGCGGCGCTCCTTGGCAAGGAGGGCAATGGGTATCACTCCTGCGATGATCAGCACTGCCGACTCCGAGACAGTCCGATATGCAGATGCAATCCGCAGCGCTCCTCGTCGCTGCACCTGTGCCAGGCGCTTTCGATACAGCTCCTTGTTGAGAGCCTCACACCATATTTCCGATCCGTACAACAGCACAGATTGTACTGCACTCATCAGAAGTCTCCTTCTTGATGAGGTGGGACCCCCTATGTTGGCCATTAGTCGGCTGAGAGCCGAAACACTCGTTGCAGCCTTGTCAGCTATTGCCCTGATTTGCTCGGAGAAACGCATCTTCGAGTCGATCAAAATGCCCAGGTACTTCACTGCTAGTTTAGTCTCAACGAGTGCTTCCCCAATGTTGATCATCCTTACTCTAGGGATTCTCTTCTTTGTCAAGATGACTGCTTCGGTTTTCTCCAAAGCTAGGCTGAACCCGCGAGCAGTCATCCAGTCCCTCACTCGGCGCATTAGCATACCCAGTCTGAGTTACGCTTGTTCAACAGTGCGTCCCGCAACTAGCGCCACGACATCATCTGCATAGCCGATCAAGCGTGACTCATCCGGCAGCTCGATTCTCAGTAGCCCGTCGTACGTGACGTTCCACAGGTCTGGGCCAAGGATGGAGCCTTGTGCAACACCCGATGTAACTTCCATCCTCCGCCGACCCGCCTTCGTCTCAAAGAGCAGGCTCCGGTCTGTCAGGTAGTTCTTCAAAATCCGCATCAGATATTCTGGAACTTGAAAAGAGTTTTCCAGTGCTTCCAGAACATCCGCCCATCTAGCGGAATCGAAGGCGTTTCTGACGTCAAGCGTCACGAGCAACACAACCCTTTTGTTTGACTGGCAGTGAGCCTCCGCTCTTTGGACCGCGCTCACTACTTCCGCTATCGCGTCAATAGTGGAGCGACCTGCTCTAAAACCATACTGCCGTGGAGATAGGTCCCCGGCAGAACGGACCGCGTCAGTGAGTCTTCCCTTGATGAGTTTCTGGGGCACTTTCCCAGCCGTGTCTAGCATACATAACGGGCGATATGCAGACGCCAACTCGGAATTTACCTTCCCCTTGCTGATCAGTACGAGCCTCGCCACTTTCCAGCGTTCCGGAAATACACCTTCGTAAAGGCAAGCGTTGAACATACTCAGCAACAAGTCAGGACAAAGCTTGTAGACAAGCTGCAAAACCTCAGCAGGAACGCCATGTGGTCCCGGTTCCTTCCTTGCTTTCATGGATAGAATTGCCTACTCCAGTTCCATCATTTTGAAAGGTGAGCATTCTAATGGTGTTTGTGCATGAGCTGAATCGACACGGACAGGGTGCGTGACCTGTGCTTTGCAGTTTCCTTACTAAGTAGATATCAGAAATGTGCCAATAGTACATTACTTAGTGCATTTAAGAGAGTATTGCGCAAAATGAAGCATACTTTAGATTATAAAATAGTTTTCAAGTGTAATGATAGTGTATTGCAAGGCTACTGTGATGCCGATTGGGGAGGTGATCAGAGGGACAGAAAGTCCACATCTGGCTATTTGTTCACTTTTGCAAAGTGTTTGGTTATGTGGTGTTCAAAGAAGCAATTTTCTGTTAGCTTGTCTTCTACTGAAGCTGAATATGTTTCTATGAGTATGGCAGCACGTGTAGCGTGCTGGCTTGTTAATTTATTACATGATTTGGATCTTCAAAATGATAGCCCAGTTAAGTTGTATTGTGACGATCAGTCAGCTATTTTGAATGCAAGTACAGACTCAGTCAAACGTCTTAAACATGTTAACATTAGATACCACTTCATTAAAGATTTAATCAAAAATAATAAAATTAATATTCAGGACATAAATACATGCGAACAATTGGCAGACATGCTAACAAAGTCATTAAGTAAGGAGTTATTAATTAAATTTCTGACAAAATGTAATGTCAAATAGAAAGGGAGTAGAGGATTAATAATGTTTCCGGTCATATTTTGATGTTAATTTAGATTAATTTGTTTAAAATGCATAAACATTGAGAAGGGGTATTATTAATATGGCAATGTTTATTTGAAAATGTTTAAGTTGTCTATGTCTATGTCTATGTTGGTATAAGTTTTTCTTTGTATCACTTCCGTTCTACTCTTCTAAAAATCAACACGTTGTATCAGTGAATTAAATAAAAGACTAGTGTGTTCATCACAAAAGTGCCTTCTTCTTATTTCAAACATCACATTATCAGCGAGCGGTTAATTTTGCCTGTGAGTTTTTTTTATTAGTTTATTTATTTAAATGACCGAATTTTAAAGACTTTGGTCTCATTACCTAATAGATATAAACTGCAAATATGAAAGGGCAACCAAATCGTAATATATGGTCTCTATGCGGCATATTGGATCTAATGATATCCCATGATAGGGCTTAACGGAGTCTACAGATGTTTGCGGAGAGCCTCCATTGGCCCCACCAACTCTAGATGAAGTTTATTCCATCACCAAAGCCCAAAAGAATAATAAAGCGCCGGGCGTCGATGGGATTCCAGAGTGGAACACATCAAATATGGTGGCAGTAGTGTTCATAAGGTCATTCTCAAAGCCATCAAGCACATTGCCAACAAGAACATATGCCGAAGGAGTGGAGCCAATCAATTATATTCTCTATCGACAAAAAGGTGATAAGCTACAGTACGAAAATTAAAGAGGCATATCACAATTTTGTACGGCGTACAAAATGTTTTCAAAAATCTTAGAAAATAAAAACGGATCATACGCCAACAGTATTATTGGGGAGTATCAAGGTAGTTTTAGAGCTGGTAGACCGACGATAGACCAATCGTTTACTGTCAAACAGGTACTTTAAAAATGCTGGGAGTTCAACATAGACGTGCACCAAATTTTCGTTGACCTTAAGCAAGCATACGACAGTGTTGATCGTAAAGTTCTGTACCAAATAATGCTTTGTTTTGGTATTCCAACCAAATCAGCCCATCTTACTGAAATAACAATGACGTCAACGACCTCTCAAGTCCGCACCAATAACTAACTCACCGGTGCCTTTGACACAAATATCGGACTGAAACAGGGAAATGGGCGGGACCCATTGCTATTCAATTTGGCTCTGGAGTACGTCATAAGAAAACTACCTGTCGATACACCAGGCTCATTACTATACAAGTCGAGCCAACTAGTAGCCTATGTAAACGACATCAACATTTTGTCGCGGTCATTAACAACTGCCAAAGAACTCTTCCTGAAACTCGACAGCGAAGCAAAACTAGTAGGGCTACAAATCAATGAGAATAAAACAAAGCCCAGGACGCAATCGTGGAAAAATACCTCAAATACACAAAATATCGCACTTGTCGAATACAGTATCCAAAATGTTGGCAAATCCTTGTATCTAGGCGCCAAAATAATGAAGACGGGCAATGAAAGAGACGAAATACGCCGAAGAATACAGCTCGCAAGTAAAATATTTTATTCGGTCTTGGTGATCTTGAAGACCAGCTGCATGCACAGGAAAACAAAGCTCCAAGTATACAAATCTGTGATAAGACCTGCGTTATGCTGTGGGTGTGAAACATGGACCCTAACCCAAGTATCCGCGAATGTGTTGCACGCCTTGTGGCGAATGATCGGAGTGAAGCTAGATGGAGACCAATGGCGAATTCGATACAACCATGAGCTGTATGAAATTTTTGACAAGCCTGAAGCCTCAGTGATTGTAAGACTACGGAAACTGTAATGGGCTGGAGACATGAATCGTATGGACGAACAAATGATACCCAAAAAGGTATTTGTTGGGAGAACTGAAGGCCGGAGACCAGTGAGGAAACCGAGGAAACGCTAGTGTGACTCGGCCGACGAAGACAGTTCCTCGCTGCTCAGATTTCGAAATTGGAGGACGCGGTCAACGGACCGAGACAGTTGGAGGCGCTATTTGCAGGAAGCGAGGCCCGAGAGGGGTTGTAGTGCTACAAAGAAGAAGAAGGTGATAGGGCTTAAATATCGAAAAATATCAATAACTTTACTTTTACCAACAGCTCTGCTACTAAACCCTACTTATACCTCTTTGCAAGATCTCGTGCCTGAGATTGGAGTGGATAGTAATAACCATGCAAGGTAGCAACAAAACGGAAGACAAAAAAATGTCGCTTGCATTTCCAGAATTAGGGCGATGCAAAGCAAGCAGTTCCCAAATCCAGAAGTTCCACAATGCGCAAATTGCCAATGCAGTATTATTTACTTAGTGCATACTACTGTGTCCAAAAAATAAGGTGACATTTGAATTTAAACTGCGCGCGTCGAAGGAATTTGGAGAATTATTTTTTTAGGTTGGTAGTACTGTTAGTGACATCTATGTCAAATTTACATGTTAAAATATTCATTAGTGTTTGAGATACGCGTCGTTTTGTGAGCTGCTAAAAGTGGGTTTTTCGTTATTTGCGATGTCGCACTTTGTTGAATTTGCATTAAATTTTGTTTGCGGAATCGATTTTCTGCTGCGGATACGTTGAGGATGGTGCAGAAAGCCTTTGGTGATGAGGCTATATCTAAAAAAATGTTTACAAGTGGTATAGTGAGTTCCAAGCCGGCCGTGAACGTGTCGAAGACGAAGAGCGACCTGAGCGACCATCAACCTCTTCTCCGATTATCGTAGGGTTACGCATTATAAATTCCTTCCGCCGGGCTAAACAGTCAACAAGGAACGTTATGCGTCGTTTGCGCAACGCTATTTGCCTAAAAAGGCCGAAACTATGGAAAGACAATTCTTGGTTTTTACACCACGATAATGCACCATCCCATACTGCACTAATAGTTCGTGATCATTTCGCCAAAAACTCAACCCATATCGTCCCGCAACCATCGTATTCACCTGATCTGGTGCCGTGCGACTTCTGGCTGTTCAGCAGGCTCAAAAGACCGCTCCGGGGACACCGTTTTGATACGATAGAGGAGATTCAAGCCGCAGCGAAGACGGAACTGAAGGCTATCCCGGAAACGATGCGTATCTCAAACACTAATGAATATTTTGACATGTAAATTTTACATAGACGCTACTGACAGTACTACCAACCTAAAAAAATAATTCTCCGAATCCTTCGGCGCGCGCAGTTTAAATTCAAATGTCACCTTATTTTTTGGTCACATTCAAGAAGGTGCAAGTTCAGATAAAAGAACGTGCAGGCACGAGTAAAAGAACGAGAAAGTTTGAATAACACTTAGCGTGTCCCGCTATTAAAGTGACGTAGTTTTCGAAAGGCCCCTGAGTCGTTGGAAGTAAAAAAAACTAACAAAAAGGATTTGTGCTAATCGATTAAAAGTGAACGTGGGACCCCAAAAAATAGTGATAACCCTACCAATAAAATTAAATTAGCCAAAGCCATAATGCCAAACAGTGTTTAATATAAATGAATGAATTGAATAAATATGAAATATTTTTGTTCTGTCTAGAATAAAACTGAAATTTGAATGAGATTTGGCTCAGTGGTTGATGAGATAATTAAAATAAATTTATCCGAAGTCAAATGCTAAGATTCAAAATAGCGGCCCTCAAAGGTAAAAAAGGAAGCAAAATTTGTAATCTTAGTAGCACCTAAAGTGTTGAAGATGTTTTCATGTAGATTTTTGAGATGGCTGACATCGGACGTATCTATGGAACAAAATTTCAATCAAACAGTGTTTGACTCCCAAAGTGGTGGCCAATCGAATCATAATTTGCATTTCCGGATGGTGGTGCCAACGGGGACTGTTTTATTCGAGATAGTAATTTTCCATTGAACTTTTTCCTCTTTTCTTGTCATGTTGATTATTAGCCAATATAATCAATATTAGCCAATTAGCATCCTTCATCCATTGGAATGTGGTCCTAGTTTACACCCGTTTGAGATAAGTGCAACACAACTGGTGTGTGCTTAAAAACTACTTTCTACGTTATTTCAACCGCAGCCACCAACTTTCAGCTAGGATAGGCTCCTCACCATGTAGGGGGGGGGGGGGGGCAACAATTAACTGTCATTGGCTTCCTCTAGCTCGTGATATAGATCAAAGCTCTACTCGGCTTTTGGTGACACTCCCCTGAGTCATCATTGCAACTTTGGCTTCCTCAAATCAATACAAACTTCTGATCCTCGGTTCAGCAATCAAACATATGTAGACAACACGACCTATAGATACGAAAGACAAAACGTGTATGCGTTCTCGTTCTACTTCCCCGTGGATCTACTACGTTCCAAGCTTCACCCATTCAACGTTTCCTCCAGTTATTTTGCCCTTACGTCCATTCCAAAAACTTCGGTTCAGTATATTTAGCAGTCACGCAGTTCCAATGGATAAAATGGGTTCAACGGATTCAAAATGCTGAACGGATAAAATGCGTATAACGGATACAACATAAGCTCCCATAATTCTAGTTTCAAATACGCTTCCCTTTTAGATCCGCACATTTTACTGCACTAGTATGCTTCACTTCCAGTTCGACTAGACTTCTTCTTCTTCGTAGCACTACAGCCCCTCCCGGGCCTTCGCTTCCGGCAAAGAGCGCCTCCACCTGTCTCGTTCCATTGACCGCTTCCTGCAATTTCGAGCAGCGATGAACTGTCTTCGCCGACCGAGTCAGACCACTGTTTCCTCGGTTTCCCCACTGGTCTCCGGCCTTCAGTTCTCCCAACGAATACGAAAATCTAACCTAAAAGTTTCGTTCGTTGTGCAAAAGGTTAGAGAGTGCTCAATGCGAGTTCCTGCTACAGCCGTCGCCGAATTTCCTCTAGATTAAATGCATTGCAGCTAAGATAATTGTACATACTAAAAAATTTTTAGAAAAAAAAAGAAATCGACTTCAAAATGCCCTAAAAAGGATGAAATAAATTTCATGGAAGTAGTGCCACATCATTTTTCCCCATTCTTTTGTGATGATGCACATGATGGAAGTATTTATGTAGAAATGGTGAAATTGGTTTGACACCGCTTCCATAAAATTTATTTCATCCTTTTTAGGGCATTTGAAGTCGGTTTTCTTTTTTTACTAAAAGTTTTTTATTTCACTCTTTTTAGTGGCGAATTTTTTCATTTCAAATCCTTCAAAACTCAGTTTCTGGAATACATTGTACCATATATATTAAAATATAATTTTTTACTGCAATTCGAAAACCACTACGACTTAAATCTGCAGCCTTCATAGGAATCGAATTTAGTTCTGATACATTTAATAAATGATCTATTTACCTTGATTTTAGATTTTATAAAAATTCAATATAAATTGTAGCTTTGAGAAATAATCGAATTTCGAACCTTGCTTAGCCGCCATTTTGATACTATGATCTGACCCTGAAGTGCTTTTTTATTGTTCAACTTTTTTTGACCTTTGAGCGGCTACCATTTTGTTTCAAATGGTTCTACTTTGGTTTTTTTATAGTGAGCTTTATCACACGCTTGAATGAATCTTTGTACCAGTTTTGGTACAAACCGGAGCTACACTTTGGTCAGAACAGAACCACGGGTTTTCATCTAAAACATCATTTTCTTTGTTTTGCATAACCAATTTGATTGATTAAAAAAACTAGTTGAAATATTAATGAAAATTTGACGAAAATCGGAGCAAAATTGCAACGTCCAGGCACAAATTTCGTTATTGACTATGTATTCTCACACACACAACCATACACACACATTAATATATATATATATATATATATATATATATATATATATATATATATATATATATATATATATATATATATATGTATATATATAAAACTATATATATAACTATATATATATATATATATATATATATATATATATATATATATATATATATATATATATATATATATATATATGTATATATACATATGTATCTATATACATAAATATATATATATATATATATATATATATATATATAGATATATATATATACATATATATATATATATATATATATATATATATATATATATATATTTATATATATATATATATATATATATATATATATATATATATATATATATATATATATATATATATATATATAATAGATTGCAGTTTTATTCAATTTGGTTCTCTGTCATCCATGATTTTACGAATATAGCTTTTGGATTATTGGTAGCGTTCAGCCATGATGTATGCCGGGCATTCAGGTCACCGACAAGAATATAATAACTATGTAGCCTGTTCAATTCGAGTATTTCAAACAAGGAATTGAGCACATTTCGACCAGGTGCATAGGCAGATATAACGAACAGGTTATCCTCACCTGGCAATGAGATTTTAATAACGGACACTTCAAGGGACTCAAAGTTTGTAAATTCGACTATCTCGATATTTTGGAAGCAATAGCGTCTTCTCAATAATATGCCGGTACCACCTTCCCCAATACCAATTACCCTATGTTTTCTTATGAATTCGAAATCCTTGAATGTCATGGAGTGCCATGAATCGAGGTGGGTTTCATTGAGAAGCATGATGTCAGGCTTTTGCTTGACGAGAAATTCCAAGAGGCAGTTACGTCAATGTAGACTCACAATGGAGTTAACGTTGATCAAGATTGGTATTCGTATTTGATAATAGTTCGAATAATTCGAGGTGATGATTTATAATTAAAAAAATTATTTAAAAGCGGATTTTTGTTAAAAAGTTATTTAATTTTTGACTGCCGACCTGGGCAAAATTGTCGAAAATCGCAGTGTATGCGCCTCCATTTAACCATGTGGAAGTTGCGACAGTAGTGTGACTATAAAGTCGTAGTCTGATCCATGCCTAAAATCTAGGAATTTAAAACGAAGAGTGTTTGCAAAAGTCACACAAAAAATAGAGAGCATAGGATTTGTTTGAGAACATGTATTTTCGATAAGATCCTGTACACTGTTGACAGATCTGTTTGAATGAAAAAGCTGTGAAAAGGCTGTCGGCACCCGTTATAGGGAGTTTCCACTTTATAGGAGAATTTAAATATGAAAAGTATAAAGGGCAATGCCGATGTATCAGAATTTGTCCTCTCAAGAGAGTTGTCTGCTTTTGAGAAATGTCCATTAAGAAAAGTTTCATTGTATATCTGTGGCAGATATATCTCCGACGTGAGGATATTTTCTTTTCAAATACATGGTAACTCGAAAAATAATTTAATTAGATTACTTAAAACTAGTAAATCAGCTAAAAATTATGTTCAACTTTAATAAGCTATTTTTTGTTATGTGCTTTTCTTATGAGCTAGTTGTATCATAACGCAATCTAATCAATATTTTGTAATTACTCTGGAGTATTGACCCCGGCCACCGAAGATTGAAAGGCTGACATGCTAGCATTGAGCCACGAGTCATCTCTTCCTTCCTCGATCAAAAACTGAATCACATTTGACTCGCTGCACCATCTATGCAATGTTGAAGTGGCAAATATATCAGTCGGTTCAGTATACCTATTGTTTCTGCTTTCCGAAAAATTCTTAGTAGCAGAAATTTCACTTGGCCAGATTATAATTCCTTTCCATCAGGTTTGAATTAAAACCCAGAAAACCTTCGAACCTATAACTTTTTGTAGATCTGTAATGATTTTAACTTCGCTTCGTCCGTGCAATTTCCTGAAGGAAATTTAAACCGACCTCTCATTGGTTAGAGACGTGAAGTCCTGAGGCGCTTCAACAAACTTTGCCTCTTAAGGCCTGCAGGTTCGCATGCTGGCAGTCTACTCCGAGGCGCCTGCTTACTGGCCAGCCAGTCCGAGGTGCCTGCTTACTGGCCAGCCAGTTCGGAGAGAAATTTCGGTTGTGGGTCTTGACGCGAGTAAACTACGGTCAAATATAATCTTTCAGCCACCGAATAAAAAATTTCCCGAAAAATAATTTTGAGTTTACACTTATGCACCCTTTTCGAAACTTCCTACAAATCAACAAGAACAACTTCAAGCTTCTGCGTTCCCGACATGCCAAACATACTCTGTTTTAAACCGAACCGAAATAGCCTACGCTTAATGAAATCGACAAAACACAAATTATGACACCGCAAAACTGAACGAAAAGCCTGAACCAATTAGTCGCAGATTGCCGAGAACCCCGCCCACTCGACGATATGCTCACCTTCCGCTTCGATTCCCGTGATACGACAGGCGACTATAAAGACTAAAAAAAAATTCTCTAGTTGCCACCAAATAGTCGAAAAAGAACGTAAAAATATTAAGGCCACACTTTCTACACTAAATCTGAACTAAAAGCTGGCACAACCAATGTTTGAAGGCATCCAATCTATCTACGTTCGGCGGTTCATGGAAGCATAAGCAAATGAAATCGATACCAGTCATTTGGATAAATACGAAAGGGTGGGAATATCAATTGAGCATTACACTAAAACAAGCAAACAAATAGCATTTAGGGAAGACAGAAAAGAGAACGTGGCGCAGTCACCATGTTTAATTTAATGAACCAAAATTATTAAAGGCGGTGAAGGCTGTAGCCGGTGTCAATTCTTCAGAAATTTCTTGTTTTCAAATCTCACATCTACTGTTGAGGGATCACCATTTGCATTACCTGAAATAGCGGAAACAACACAATCACTATTTTGATTCTAGAGCATAGTACATTCACCTAGTACCCTCACCTTTCATTTATCCTGTGTTGCACACTTTTTGAATTTTCCCAGGGGCACGTCAGCTGATCCGGGGCACGTCAGCTGATCCGGGGCACGTCAGCTGAGACCAGGCCTGGTGCGCTTAAGAAACAAAGCCAAAAGCAAATAAAATTTCCGACGCACGTGTTCTTTTACGCATTTCAGAACATAGGAGTGCTGCCAGATCTTAATAAAAAAACTAAAAGATTGCATGAAAGTGCATGCAAACGTTGTCTCATCCATATCCATTTCACCAGAGATACCAGTCAGCGGTAGAAGCAATCTGCAGACTAACCAGTAGCCAATCAATTATACGATATTATATGAGACTTTATAACTCCGCCATAGACGGTCCCAAGCCGTTTGAGAAAAGAGGAGGGTACCCCCTTGTTTCCCCAACCTACAGCTTCTATGACTCCTCCTGTGGAACCCCCCAATTAAATAATAGAAAATGTTCTCGGGGTCGCACATTTGTTTGGAACGAGCGAAGGAAACTCCCCGCCTATCGTTTAGCGCTGATTAGCACCAGCAAATGAAGGCTAAATATTATGAATGAGCGAGTGGAACTCCCGCCTACCGTTTAGCGCTGATAAGCGCCAGCATATGACAACAATGTACATTGTGCCAGATGAATAACACCGTATACCCACATTCCACCTAGGAGTTAGCGCTGATAAGTGCCGGCAAATGATGACAATGTACGCTGCGGCCAATATGCCACTGGCAAGCTTCAGCATATGGATGACGTGTATAGTTCGGTGATAGATCACAAGCGAGAAGCTCTATGTATGAGCACGTTAAGGGAGCTTTTTGTGATCAAATGAAAAACTTTCGCCATCCAACTAAGAGTTGCAGCGAATATGGAGGCGAATGCTTTCCTCGCTCATATGCAAGATATTTCCCCTAAGCTAGCTACGATAATATCGTAAATATCGTAGAATGGCTCTCATCATTTACAAACTAATAAAGCATAGTGGGGAGGAGGAGTTTCTGGTAAATGAGAACACACGTTCTCGTCGCCTCCACGATTTTAACAGCAAAGTAGAACAAAAGCTCGAGTTGAGTTAATATTTAAAGTCGTGGACGAACTGTTGATAGCTGTCTTGTTCGAGTCCAGTAGGGAGCGTGCTGCTACCCATTTACGAGTACTATCCACAATGTTCGAGTAGTTAGAACTCCTGTTGTGTTGACTTGTGCCGCGATCCTCAATCGGCCTTTTGGTGTTCTACGCCGTGGGGCGCCCCGATCCATTAGCTCGTCTCGTTCATTCCCTCTACAGGTTGGCTCTCACCTGTGAAGCGCGACAAGTCTAAGTAAAAGTGAAAAGTGCTTCACTCAATACTAATAGTTGGTGGCTTTCAATAATAAAATAAATGAGAATGTAATAAATCAATTCGGTTGTAATCTAGCTATTTAAAACAGTGAAATGAAATTAATTCTTTAAAGTCAACTCTTGCTGGGTAAATGTCTTACAGAGAGGTCTCTCCTCGCGAGCCTCGATGGTGTATATAGGATACACATCAGGTCGAGCTCCTAATTCATACCAGTATACATAGGGTATACTGGTTATGTAACAAAACTAGCGTAGCCGGTAGGCGGTAGATTACAACCGAAATAATTTATTACATTTTAATTTATTTTATAATTGAAAACCTCGAACAAACATTATTGAGTGAAGCGCCTTTCACTTTTACTTAGACTTGTCACGCTTCACAGGTGAGCGCCAGCCTGGAGAAGGAATGAACTGGACGAGCTAATGGACCGGAGTGGCCCCACGGCGTAGAATGCCAAAAGGCCGATTGAGGATCGCGGCGAAAGTCAACACCTCACCCCTCACCATTTTGTTGAACACTGAACAGGACTTCTAACTACTCGAATATTGTAGATAATACTCGTAAATGGGTAGCAGCACGCACTCTACAGGACTCGAACAAGACAGCTATCAACAGTTCCTCCACGACTTTAAATATTAACTCAACTCGAGCTTTTATTCTACTTCGCAGTTAAAATCGCTGAGCCGACGAGAACGCGTGTTCTCATTTACCAGAAACTTCTCCTCCCGCTACGCCTTATTAGTTTGTAGATGATGAGAGCTTTTCTATGATATTTACGATATTATCGTAATCAGCTTAGGGGAAAGATCTTGCATGTGATCAAGGGAAGCTTTCGCCTCCAGATTCGCCGCAACTCACAGTTGGCTGGTGAAAGTTTTTCATATGTATATATATTTGTAATTATATATATATATATATATATATATATATATATATATATATATATATATATATATATATATGTATATATATACATATATATATATATATATATATATATATATATATATATATATATATATATATATATACATCTATTGGTTTAGTTTGATTCCGACCATACCGAAAGTGGTATCGTACCGCTGTTACAGGTAAACTGAACGAGCGAAATCCAAAATGCATAGTTAGAGTACAAATGCAGTGGTAGCAGGACCCCGCAATTTATGGCATTTAAGTAGGCGGCAATAGTAATGAGGTCTTCGAAACCGCATATAAAAATAAACACGCATGCACACACTCCAGCGAAAATTGCACTCGAATGTGGAACCACCCCTACCTTCATTGTTCGATAAGTCCTTCAACTTTTTTATATGGATTTTTAGACGAGAAAAATAGCGAATAATGATCACTAAATAACTCCAACGGCTGTTTTGGGTAATTCGAAATAGCCAAACTAATTTTAAACAAGTATTTTATTTATAAATTTTACAACCCACTCCACAGGTTGACAAACAACCCACCCCACAGATTGACATTAAAATTGCAAAAATTTCTTTTGAACATTTTCCACAAATCAAACCTGATAACAGTGTCAAGTAGGTAATTCTCAAATACTGCGACCCGGGGTTGAGCTAGCTAGATGGCAAGCAATTGCTACGAACGAAATTTCCGTATGATTTGTAGCAACCATTTTCAATCCGTCAATCCAAAGTAAAAATCTTCGCTTGACAATCTACGAATACCAAGAGCAGTCCCCATCCCCTTTTGCAGCACTTCAATTTTGTCCCGCTCCCTTGCGAACGCATATGGATTCCACTAAATCTACAATTGAGCCACCAACATTGGGCATTCTGCATGGCCAACGAACCATTTGTAACTTGTTGAGGTGTAAAACTTGCCTAAAATGCCCAATCAATATAAACACTGAATCTTATCGTTTTTAAGGTTTTGTAAAATAACTTTACAAAACCCTACTAGTTTCACGACCTGTCTGTCCGTCCGTCCGTCCGTGTGTCATAGCACTTTTTCTCGCAAACTACTTAAGCTACAAACATCAAATTTCGTATGCAGGTGTAAAGTGGTGCTCTCTTCAAAGTTCACCTACGAAAAATGTTATAAGGTATTTAAGGGGGAATCTCCCCATATAGGGGAGTGGCCCCCGAAAAAAAATTTGCACATTTGCACATTTCTTTGGCATATTTCTTGACGTAATTCATTGCTGGTGACTGCATTTCTGAGAATTTGGGTACAAAACCCTTCTGACATGAGCTTGGGTCTGTTTACCCAACTTGTTTATTTATCACTCGCTTACTGTAGCTTTTTTTCAGAAGAAAATGCGAATGGCTGACAATTATTTAGTTGTACTCTCACGTCTTTGTACCTGGTTACTTTCTACTTTTTCTCGACTAAATTGTCATTTCTGACATCCAGTCTGCTCTTCAGTGTGTTTTATTACAGCGGTTTTGGGCACTTCTATTTCACAGCGAACCTGTACGATTATTCTATTGCCAATTTTTTGTTTATGTATCGATTTTAAACCCTCTTGTGTTTCAAATACTATACATTGATCGGATCCAATTAAAATTTCTTCATTTATGAAATTTCTAACTAAATAATAGACTAACTTGATTTTTCTTTTATTTTCAGGTAAGACATGTTGATTATGATGTTTACATTTGGTAAAGCAATATAAAGAAGTGACTGGGAATTTTATTCATACCATGAATAATACATGCACATTGCGTTGTACTGTAAGTATTACTTTAACCCACAGAAAAGATGTATCCAGAAAGTAAGCTCCGCATTTCCTTCAAATCAACCAAGCAGCTTCGGGTATTAGAAAATTACTTACTTTGACTTTTGAGTTTCGTTTAAAACTAGTTCTTTTATGGGAATCACGAAATCTCAGCGATTTCAAAGACACCAGGTCATTTGAACAAATTCATTCGAAGCTACCCTTCTGTCTATACGTATTCAGTGTTGATCACATACCAAATATTAACAAGTTGGGTAGACAGACCTATGCTCATGTCAGAAGGGTTTTGTACTCACCTTACAAAATGCCGTAACCAGCAACGAATAAAATTAAGAAACACGTCATATTCGAGGATCATACTATTATTAACTAAGTTGAAAGAATTTTGACTTCTGAGGTATTTGTTAAAGTTATACCCATAAATATCTCGCTTGATAATTTTTTCAGATTTTTTTAGATCACGGGTGTCCATTCGCGAGGGAGGAAACACATTTTTCATGTATTTCCCCCCCCCCCCTGCGCCCCCGCTGAAGCAAAAACTGTCAGTTTAAGAACTGATTTGGAAAGCTCTCATACAGAACTTTCATTTGATACTCATATCGGCTACCTTTCATGAAATTCTTTTTTGGGGCCACTCCTCTGTACTGTAATCATTGATTCATGGCCTATTTTTTCGAATCCTAGAATGGCTACAAAGCCCTTTTGCTAGGAGCTCTCTCCTGCCTCTTCGACTTGTTTCAATTGTATGTACTCATCCTCATGATACCTATCATTCCTGAAATTTTCATGCAAATCCTAGCAAAACTGTAGTGTCTGAGTCGGTAAAAAGCGCATATGGCTCCATAGCCATATGTTTCCATAGTAATACAGGGCATATTGCTCCATGGTAATACAGGGAAATTCAAATCGCTATAACTTCGTTAAATACTATTCTATCTTTATGAAACTTTCATCAATCTTATAAATAGTCATCTGTTTGCTAAATTTCATTGAATTTAAGGATACCGTTTAGATTTTATTCAAGAAAACATAAAATCGATAAATCATACTATTACTAACAAAGTTGAGTGAATTTCGACTTCTCATGTATTTGTTGTTGTTGTACTCATTAAGGCCTACATCCATGATTTTTTTCAGATTTTTCGGATGGCAGGTGTCCAATCGCGAGGGGAGGGGTACGCGAAAAGTTCGTACATTTCCCCTTCCCCCGCCCCCCTCGGTACTCATAAGGCAATTTTAAGACCTGTTTTGAAAAGATCTCATTGAGACCTTTCCAATGACACCCTACTCGACTACCAATGGTGAACATTTTTTTTTGAGGGGTCAACTCCCTATATGGGGAGACCCCCCTTAAACCCCTTTGAAAAATTTTTTCACCCTTGAACTTTCAAGAAGTCACCACTTCTGACCTCTATAGTTTCGGAGAAAAAGTGCTGTGACATACAGACGGACGGACGGACGGACAGACGGACACAGGTCGTGATTGCAATAGGGTTTTGTATTTTAGTACAAAACCCTAAAAATGTTATGACGCTAGAAATTGTCGATATAATATTGGACTTGGACTCGTTTTACTTGGAGCTGGTGCGATTTAGCACCCTAGCTCCCTTCTATATGGGAGCAATTATTTACTCACCCTGATTAACGAGATCACATTATTTTGTTCTTGTTTATAGTAAAATATGTTTACTTAAAGCTAGCGCGGATAGCTGGAAAGATTTCATTTTGGAGTTTTAGTTTAGCAATGTCCTCGGTTGTTACGCATGTGGTCAGTCCAGGAAAGGTTGTCGTCGAATGTCAGTTCTAAGTATTTGGCTGTTCTTGACCAGGCAATATTTTCGTTGTCAACAGTCAGAGTTTTTGGCTGCTGTCGTCTTTTTCTAGTTATAAATAATGCCTGGATTTCGTCTGTGTCCGACTTGATCTTCCACTTGCAAAAATACTCCAAAAGTATATCTATGGAGAGTTGCACTTTGGTGGTGAAGACTCTGCTTGTCTAGATGAGTAAAAAATATCGGCAAATAGGGACTTGTGAACATTCAAAGGCAGCCAAGGTATGTCTGCAGTAAAGATATTGTATAGTACGAGAGAGTTGGGTGATCCTTGTGGGACTCCAGCTTGAATTTGCTGCATGGTTGAGAGGCTCAGTGGGTGCATTGGCTGATTTATCGAGTAGTTCGCGGGGCGAACTGCTCAATTGATACAAGGTAATAATTAAGTCAAGTAGAGGGATATTCGGTTTTTGTGTTTTGGATTGTTGAATGTCTGTTTCATCTCGTTTCCGTTTTCGCCGGAGAGTGCGATCTAGAACTGAGCAAATTGAGTCGAAATTTGGAATAAGCGTTTCGTTGATAATGGTACCGTCTGTTTTTCTATGTTTATATATTTCAAGCCTTGTTAGGATGTCAAAGCCCGATCCTTTGCTTTGTTAGTGTAGCAATGGTCATAGAGTTTATCATAGGGTATAAAGACTTCTTCCAAAGATTATATTACCAAGTATGGGAGCTCAAATGTCGTCAATAATGTCAAAAACATTCTTACAACCTTTCTTACCCAACAAAGCTGACTCCAGTTATGCGACTTGCCTGCAAAGTCACGCACACAAGCCTGATGCTATGACAAACTCTGTGATATTGCTACACAAACAAAGTAAAGGACCTAGATTTGACATTCTAGAAACGCTTGAAATATATAAACATAGAAAAACAAACGGTACCATTATGTAGTGAAGTAGGTAGGTAAGGATGTCCGTGAAGGACTGCAGCGATGGTCTGCTGCCTCGACGAAAGATGATGGTAGGATCCGCGGGGAATTGGCCTTGTCTAAGGACGCGTGAATGCGCTGGCAGGCTAGCGTTGCGGTGTCATGGGGGGGGGGGGGGGGGGGGTATCTTTTCCCCAGCACAAGACTCACTAGAAAAACATTTTTTCGCATACCCGAATTAAAAAAAAAAATGTTCAAATAGATATCGACCAAATTCGAGAACGAGGTAACCTACTAAGGGTCAACAGAATTGTTGCTTCAGAGAACAAATCGGGCCTGGAGAAAACGGACAGACTTTAAGAGACTTCGTCGTTACCGACGTTACTTATGGCCCACAAATAATAGTGAGGCATCCAGGTGGAAGCGGTGTCCCGTCACACCTTCGCAACCGGATCAAAATCCAAATGTAAACGTGGCCATATATGTCCTGTTTGAGTGAAAATCTCATACAAACAAAATTTGCATGAATTTTTCCATCAAATGAAAAGTATAAACGTGACCAATTTATGTTATAGTATTATGCAATGGAATGACATAACACTATACCATAAAATTGCACGTGAGCGAAAGGCCACTCTATCCGGGCAAGAGCCCCTATAGCACAATAACAGAGGAGAGCTCGCCCGATGGCTAGCTCATTTTAGTGGGAGAGCCTGCCATCGTTGCAGGTCGCATACCCGGTCAGTTGTCACGAAAGGAAAGACCGATATTGAAATTTACTGGAACTTCTTTTTATTTATGATTTCAAAAAGTCCATGTAAATAACTCAGCTTAACAAATTCCAGGTAACTTAGAAAAAAATAATATGCTCTACATAAGCAATTCATTCAATCAAATGCTAAGCAATTTTGATAAAAGAAATATGCTCTGCATAAGTAATTCATTCAATCAAATACCAAGCAAAAAAGAATATGCTCTACATAATCAATTTATTTAATCAAATACTAAATAATTTAAGAAAATGGGTACTAACTCACCCCATCCTCGTCGGGCACCCGCTGGTGATGTGGATGGTTCACAAAGCTGTTAACAATATGATTAGAAACTAACACTCGAATTGTATTTATTATTTAAGTATAGGTCGTGATCTAGTATTGTTCAATTAACTTAATTCTTTTAACGTGTTTATTCGTATTTTCTTTTGCTTATTGTATCCAAAAGACGTTAGATGTGCAATCACGTCGGTACACACACTGTCATTGCGCAGACATTTAAACTCATCTGTAGTTGTGCAGCATGAAAATCGAAAACTTTTCATCCAAATTTAGAACAGTGTTTCATGCACTCTTTTTTATCTCATTAATTAATCAAATGGAGTGACGTCAGGTTCAATGAAAGTTCTACTAATTTAACTTTCACTCTCGTTTGATTTTTTGATAGTACGCATCGGAAAGATTCACTCTCACTTCGCTAATTCGGTTTTTTTTGTCATAAATCGAAACTCACGAAATCACATTTTTGAATCTATGAATCTAAATTGCTTGGCATGAGAAAACGTAGAGCGCGACTGTACTGCAACGCCATTCTTTGAAATTTCCTGAACTTTCATTTAACACTCAACAATTTGTAAAACGATGTGTCATCCAATTACACAACTTTGTCACCAAAAATTTACTAACAATTTCACAAGGGTCTAAATTATCTGAGTAAACAACCCGAACAAAACGTCAACTCTGCATTGAACAGCTCTTCAATGTCGCTTATCTTCATATTCTTCTTGCAAGATCCTAGTCACAGCTGCGATCAGACAACGCACACCAACGGTCGCGACAGAGCCCCAAAACGGTAACTAGGCACTCAACTAGGCCCGCTCACAGGTCGAATGCGTTTCTCAATTAGGAAATCCCAAAAGCAAT
Source organism: Odontomyia ornata (assembly GCA_963969285.1). NCBI lineage: Eukaryota > Metazoa > Arthropoda > Insecta > Diptera > Stratiomyidae > Odontomyia > Odontomyia ornata. The sequence continues at coordinate 122,400,368 of OZ017740.1, forward strand.
TTGCACAAACGCACAGTTATGTGGGAATGAATGAAATTCCACGTGAAAATCACTTCACTGATTTTTCACTTCAATTATGCAACGCCCAAGGGAAACTCTTGAATACGAAATTCTCAGCGAAAACTTTCTTTCATTTACGATGGCAATTTTCACGGGAAAAATTTGCTTAGCGCGCCTCAATCTGTCTCAGGAGACACCAACCGCGAGTCCACAACCACACAAAATCTTCTCGTCAGAAAAACGTAATTGGAACACGACGAACGGGCATTTTTCCCACAGCCACGGGAACTTTATCCAATACGTTCTTTTCTTGGGTATCGCGACGTGACCGCCGTGAAGGTGAATAACGGACTTCCCCGTTTGTTGCTCGTTGCCACCTTACGGGACCACTCGCAACGGCAGTTGACAAGCCTTTCACTCATTCTGCTGCATACTTGCCTTCGCCAATGCCAAACGTGCATGTGCAGTGGAAAATGATGCTGTCATGTCCGCATTTTAATTGCAGATTTGAATTTTTAAAGTATGAAAATTAATATCGAAAAATAAAAATAATAAAAGGAAAAGGTAAATATCAAATAGAATATAATTATAACGAAAGGTTTAAATTTAATATATAAAAAAAATGATTTAAAATTTATATTTACAAAAAAAAACTCAAAAAAATATTTTATGATTTATAAAAACAAATTAAATAATAAAACAAATGTCTTTTTCCAAATCTGCAATTAAAATTTCGGATAGGTGTTGTGAAGGTTTTCGAGCAGTTTGCTTGTGCGACTGCTGGATTACTACAACTATCAACGAAAAACTTATTACGAGTCAAATTCGAAAACGGAAACGAGATGAAACAGCACAAACGGACATTCAACAATCCAAAAAACCAAAACCGAATGTCCCTCTACCTGACCTAATTTCACGAGAGTGCTCCTGCTAGAAGGGTTTTGTAAAACAATTAGGAAATCAAACAATATATTCTGCATATCAAAACTTGAGTAATATACAGATTCCATAAATTGAGTTCGAACATTTATTCTGGTTATTATGTTTTTAAATTTGCTGCCATTTTGTTTCAAGTTTTTTGACGCCGTTGCTTAATTAGTCATGATAATATCAATATTATGAACCACTTCTAAAGTTTTTATCAACATTCCTACATATGTAGTGTCTAGGTCCGTTACAAGCGTGTTTCTCCTTAATATCACGTGTTAATGTTGCTGTAATTGGTGAATATTCAATCGGCTGTAACTTAGCTGTTTACTGTTCAATTATTGTGAAACTTTCAAAATACATACAATTGGTACTAAAAAACTCAAATTGTAGCTTTTGGGAAATTTAAGGATCTAATTTTGATTTTATGGGCCAAAATGTAAAATTTACAAAATGTACTATGATTAACAAAGTTGATCGAATTTTGACTTCTGAGGTATTTGTTGCTCTTGTACTCCTTAAGTCTAACCTCTGTGTCTAACTACTTATTTTTCTTACCAATTATCCACTCGATACAAAACAAAGCCTGAATTAAGCTATACTTAATGCAGGGTGACAAAAAGTGTAAGCGGGCGGCTAATTGTGCCTGTGAGCGTAGTAAGGCAGTTGGTGGTTTGTTTATAAGGAGTAGGGGAACTAGCTTAGTTAGCGGTCACGCTCGGTTCTGTCCTCAGTATAGTCATGACTGAGCAAAAGGTACATCAGTCATTTTACATCATAAAGTTTTTAACCAATAAATGTGTTAAACCGCCGGAAATTTTTACTGGTTTAAAGGTGTAGTTCGGTAAATTATTGTACTTATAATATGCCATTTAGTTCATATCAATTTAAACATTTTCCACAAGAGGGGAATATGAGCTTAATAACCTCTAGTCCAAACTACTCTCGTAATAATGGTTTAGTGGACAAAGGTGTAGAGATAGTGAAAAGCTTACTTCGAAAATGTGGGGAAGAAGGAAAAGATTTAAAGAGTGAATTACTGTCTTATAGGAATGCTCCAATTTCGAGTTTATCGGCATCACCAGTGCAACTATTAATGAGCCGAGTACTTCGCCCCAAATATTCTGTTAGAAAGGAATTATTGAAATCAAAAGTTATTGAAGAGACTTATGAAAAATTGAAAGTAAATCAAGCCAAATATAAAACATACTACGATAGAACTGTAAGGAAAATGAGAAAGGAGGGGTTTCAAATGGGAGATAATGTCGTTTACCAAACAAAAGGAATTTGGGAACCAACTCTGATTATAGAGTCACATTCAACGCCAAGATCATTTATCATTCAGAATGAAAATAATCAATTATTGAGACGAAATAGCATGAACTTAAGAAAATCAGAGTACATTTCCAGTTTTAAAATGACAGACTCACAATTTTTGGATATTAATGAGCCAGTGCTTAATAATTCGTATTCTTGCATTCCACGTATAAGAAATGAAACAAGGCAAAGTAAACCAATAATGAATGAAAATAAAGAAAACAATTTTAATATAAGTAAAGAATATCATGCATGATCGGGTAGATTAGTAAAACCCATAAAAAGATACCAAAGTGCAAATCGAATTAAAACAGGGCTTATTTAGGAGTTTAAATTACAAATGATAAATTAATTAGAATGTATAATAAGGTAATGCTTTCGAGTGTACAATGATGAAGAATTTGAAAGGCCCGCAAATAGTAGTCTGTTTATAATATGATGAATCCTTGTAATTGTTGAATTTAAAACTGTGAAGAAAACAAAACTAATAAAATAAAAAGGGGAGATGTTATACATTGAAACGAATTATATTATTTTTTTTCGTAGCACTACAGCCCATTTTGGGCCTTCGCTTAGAGATAGTTAGAGTATCTCATTGTCATGATCGAATGTATCGGCACTCCACTAGGTGATATGATCATTATCACGCTTTGGCCGTGTATTCGTCCACCCAGCTGCGATACGTTCTGATTTTACACCAGCCCATATCATAACTGAACAGGCTTATATTCCGTCCCAAGAATCACTTGAACTAAATCCTGTTGACGCCAACGAAACTCGAACCAGAGACCTTCGGCTTAGGAGCTTAGTGCTCTTATCACTAAGCCACGCGGACTACGAATTATATTATAGTCACTCGTAAACATCTAGTACATCTAAGTTTAGTACATAAGAATATATGACATTTAGAGGTTAAGCTGAAATGTCAAATAGTTAGTACTGTGTAATAAATAGCATGAGTCAGTCATAAACCAGTCCGTCTCAATCGTAGAAAGTTGATATAAAACAGACACTACATTGTCTCAGAATAGAGTATATACGTGAGCAAGAACGTGTGAAAGGTCATGATGAACATCCTAGAACAAGTTTTACAGATGACAACATTCGTGCCGTTCGAGAGCTTATTGAATGAGATCGGCGGTTAACAGTTTCAGGAATCAGTTGTTACAGTCAGCGAAACCCTCCTACCGAAAAAAGATGAGATATGCTCATTAGAGGGGTCATCCTTCTCCACGACAATGCTAAGTCGCACATCGTGGCTTTGACAAGGGATAAACTGGTAGAAATGGGCTGCAAAACACTCAAACACCCTCCTTATAGTTCCGACTTGTCCCCCTGTGACTACTTTTGGTCGCGCCTCTGAAAGAATCACTTGGAGGAAACAATTCGAAAGCAATGAAAAAGTCGAGGAGCACGTGTGCAATTGGCTGACAACTCGTCCTAAAACTTTTTGTGAACAAGCAATCTCCAAGCTTCCAAAATGGTGGCAAAAGTGTGTAGACAATGCAAGAGACTATATTGAGTCATGCTGATGATATGGTTTGTGTGTACTGTTGAGGAAGATAAGAATTTTTATTTTCCTATTTAAAACGACTATTTAAATTTTTAAAATAATATTAATGTTTTATTGATTCAACTGCTTCTGCGCACAGGTCGACAAAGACAGAATAACTCAAGTAGCGTGACTTTTACAATAACCAAATTAGAACCTATTTTTTAATAGAATTTAACGAGTGAGAAATTTAAGTACTTCTAATTTACAATGTTGCCACAGAGCATGAAACAGAGCAAGAACTGTTTTTAATATGAATAGATAATAAAAGCATTGCATATTCGTAATAATAATGAATTAGAAAACTGCAGATCACCTACTTTACAAAATCAATAAATCTTTTACAATTCATTTACATTTCAATACATTGATCAATTCCTTTTAATTCATTGGCATCTGCCAGAACATGCCGCCGCCTTTGAAACGATCTGTTTCAACCACCCGAAGTGTCTTCATGCAGTAGAGCCACTTTCTGGGTCGCTCGCTGGATTATTCCTTGGGGGGTTTTAATATCGACAACTCGAACTCTGCCATCGGGACCCGCCGTAGTTTTGAGTATCCGACCAAGCTTCCACTTGTAAGAGGGAAGGTCGTCTTGGTGGATTAAGACCATTGCGCCTGGTTTTATGTCCGCTTCTTTAGAAGTCCACCTGCTACGTTGCTGCAACTGGTGAATATACTCTTTTGCCCATCATGCCCAGAAATGCTGGTGAAGAGCAGAGATACGCTGCCACCTGTGAAGATAGTTAATTTTTTCGAGAAGATAAGGAGGTTCTAGGATACATTGCATCGGGCCTTGGTTTATAAAATGTGCCGGCATTAAAGCTTGGAGGTCATTGGGATCTGAAGACAGAGGAGTTATAGGTCGAGAATTCAGTATTCCTTCGATTTGCACCATGACCGTAGTTAGCTCCTCATATGTCAGTAAAGCTCCTCGGAACGTTCGAAACAGATGTGCCTTGGCTGCTTTTACGGCGGCCTCCCATAGACCCCCAAAATGGGGGGCTCGGGGAGGAATATGATGGAATTCGATTGAGTTATTGGAACACCATGTAATGATTTCCTGATGAGTTTCCCCTTGTAAGAATACGTGACGTAATTCGGCTAGTCTTCTACGAGCTCCCACAAAATTCGTTGCGTTATCGCAGTACAGATGCCTACATAAATTTCTACGCCCAGTGAATCTTTTTAGAGCTCCTATGAAAGCGTCCGCTGTAAGGTCCGACACGACCTGTAGGTGGACAGCTCGAGTAACAAAACATACAAATACTGCCACGTAGGTTTTGTATGATGATTTTCCTCGCATCCGGTAAGTAGTTGCAAATGGTCCACAAAAATCCACTCCACAATGCGTGAATGGCAAGGAGATGTTCACACGGCCTGCGGGTAGTACGCCCATCATCTGTTGAGTTAATTTTGGTCGATACCGTTGACAATGGATGCACCCTCGGACAACTTTCCTGGCGTAATCTCGAGCATTTATGACCCAGAATTTTTCTCGCAGGAGTGAGACAAGGGCTTGAGGGCCGGCGTGGAATGCTTTGATGTGAAGGTGTCGTATGTAGGTTTGAATGAAGGGATTCTTGGGAGGAAGTAATATAGGAACTCTTTGATCTATTGGCATTGTGGCAAGCTTTAGTCGGCCTCCTACTCTTAATAACGTGAGTTTTGTGATAGGACACTCTTCGATAAAAGCATTCAAATTCCGCAACGGGCTCTTAAGAGGTAAGCTTTTCCCGTTCTCTAGAGCGTTGATCTCTTCTGGAAATGACTTCTGTTGGATTGCCCACACTATATGTGTTGCAGCTTTTTCGATCTCTGATGCCGTCAAAACGTTGTTGTGAGTAGTCTGGAAACGATCTTTAACTCGCAATAATTTGATAAATCGAAGCACATAAGCGAATCGACGATATGGTATTAAGGAATGAATCAGTAACAGAACAGGTCAATACTGATTTTTGGATTTTTCGCTCTGGTAATGTCTCCAAATTGGTGTGCCTATGTTTTGCGGGAGGCCACTTTTCCTTGGATAATTTTAAGAACTCCGGTCCGGAGAACCAAATTGACTCAACAAGTTCCTCACTTGTCATTCCTCGGGAAACGATGTCGGCAGGGATTTGGGATATTCCTTCGAATTTTAACGTATAATTGTGCCAGTAGGAGGGCTTCACATAATTCTAAGCAGGGTAATGAGCGGCTGACTCGGATGGGGGCTACTTTGGACTTAGCCGCCAACAGCTGTACAGTTTTGGATCCCACGTCGTTTATGGATAGAGCGTAAATACAGCAACCAAGTGCTCGGCAGGATGCATCAGCAAAGCCGTGAGGGGCGGATGTATTTCGTTTTACCTATGCAAAGTACCAACCGCGGAATTCTAATGTTATTGAGTTGTAGCAATTGTTTTTTAAATTTTAACCACCGATGCTCGAGGTCTTGGGGAAGGGATTCATCCCAATGCAGTTTCAGAAGCCACAGCTCTTGTAAAAACATTTTTGCACGAACAACTATGGGATTAATAATGCCTAATGGATCGAATAATCGTGCCACCTCAGACAGAACTGCTCTTTTAGTAACCTTGGATGATAAAGGGATGCTAGATTGATAGCTGAAATGAAATTCATCTGCGATTGGTTCCCATATCAGGCCAAGAGTCTTGATCACATCCTTGTTATCAATTTTGAGAGTCTTACCTCTTTCATTCTCTGGAATGTCAGACCAAAGCTTCTTATTGTTTGAGTACGATTTCCTGAGATGAAATTGACCGCTTTTTGTGATAGTGTCTACTTGGTCACGGATTTTATACAATTCTTCGCAAGTATCGGTTCCCGTTAGAAGGTCATCCATATAGAAATCCCTTTCAACTATGCGCGAAGCATCTGGGAGCCTTTCTCGAAACTCCTGGGCTAACTGTAATAGGCATCTAGTTGCCAAGCAGGGCGCTGACGCCGTGCCGTAGGTAACGGTCTTCAAGCGATAAATGCGAAGTTCGTCAGTATTATTCTCGCGCCACAAAATTAGTTGGAAATTGCGGTCGTCAGGGTGAACCAGTACCTGTCTATACATGGCTGCTATATCTGCAGCTAGCCCAAACCTATGCCAACGAAACCTATTCAGAATAGCGAATAAGTCCAATTGAATAGTAGGCCCTACCATGAGCTGATCATTAAGGGAAGTGTTAGTGGCATCAAGGCAGGATGCATCGAAAACCACCCGAAGTTTCGTAGTGGAACTTTCGGGTCGTATTACACAACTATGAGGCATAAAGTAATGATTTCTAGGGAATTCTTTGAATTGGATCTCCTCCATATGCCCTGACTCCAGATAATCTTGCAAAAATTGCGAATACTGTAATTTAAGCGCAGGGTCTCGAGCTAGTCCCCGTTCGAGGGAGTAAAACCGACGCCGAGCAATGTCGATGGATGCTAAGAAATTTTGAGGCGCCGAGGGCTTGAACGGAAGCTTCACAACGAAACGACCGTCGGCTAATCGGTAAGTGCTATCAAGGAAGCTTCTCTCAAACTGGAGCTGTTCCGGCTTCCATTTTGCATCGATTTCGTTTGTTACTTCTTCCTCCTTCCAGAAATTCTCGACCAATTTGTCTAGAGCTAATTCTTCCGGCCCAACACCTTCAGCATCTTCTTGTTCGGTTGTTGCCTTGCTGATGAGCGTTGAGCAAGCCGGAGGACCATTAGTGCATCGGCCTGCTACTATCCAACCTAACACTGTTTTTTGCAATTTTGGTAAGCTATCTTTTAGTCTGATTTGACCAACACACAACAAATCAAAGAAGGTGCCAGCACCGACGAGCAAATCAACCCCTTGTGCCTTAAAGAATTGCGGATCTGCAAGTGGGATATTCGGAGGGATCTCCCAATCTTCAGTCACTACGCTTTTTTCTGGCTGCAGTCCAGTTATATGGGGCAAACAATAACAGTACAATGTTTTTTTGAAATTGCTGGTTCTGGATTTAATGTGAACCTGAGTGGTCCACCGAACCTTTGAGGGTCTGTCCCCTATACCGCTAATGGTTACGTTGGTGCGTTTTTTGGGCAACTGAAGCATTTGAGCGAGTCGTTCGGATATAAAATCCATCTGAGAAGCCGAACCTAACAATGCCCTCGCTAATATGTACTGACCCATAATATTCCTGACCTGGATTACCGCGGAAGCGAGGAAAACTTGACCTTGTATCTGCTCTTTAGCAACTAATGCTGCCGCTAATGGTTCTTCAATATTAGAAGCAGCGACGGGTGGGCCTCCTCCGTTTTTACTCTTTCCTTTCGCAGGAGGCATTGTGGGGTTATATCGATGAAGCAGTGTATTGTGACGCATGGAGCATACACGGCATCCAGTGGACTAGCAGTTTCTTACACTATGGTCCTTGGCAAGGCAGTTGATACACAAGGCCCTTTTCTTGACCTCCTGAAATCTAGCAATAACTGAGAGCTCCAGGAATTTAGGGCTTTAATGAATGGAATGAGTATCCTGGCTACAAAACCGACAGCCTATGGTACCAGCCGCTAATAATGTCGGATTGGGGCTAGGCTTCTTTCCCTTATTGGACATGGCAAGCCTGTGAGACGACGAGAAGTATTCCGATTTAGGTTCAGGCTTGGTGTCCCTCGCCTCTAGAAATTGATACCGTTTGCCCAACACTGTTGCACAGTGTTCCCATGAAGGAATTTCAGCCTGATCTATGGCATCTTCCCATTTACTTACTGATTCTGGGTCGAGTTTGTCACTAACTAAATGAATTATTAGTGCATTTAGGATATTCTCCGTTGATCCTAAGCTACGTAACGCGCTCAAGTGAGCGTTGACACTGTCTAGTGTGTTGCGAATCTGAGACGCTGTAGGCTTAGTGACCTTAGGTAAATTGCACAAGCTTATTATATGCTCTCGGAACGTGAGATATTTGTTAGTGAATCTGTCCTTTAACTGTTCTAGCGCCTTTGCATAATTATTTTCACTCACTTCATATGCCTTGACTGTTCGTAGCGCAGCCCCATTCAAACAATTCAGCAAATGGTTGAATTTTTCAATAGAGGTCAGAGATCTGTCTGAATCAACCAATTTCGTGAAGGAACCAATGAAGTTAGGGAACTCGGAATACTTTCCCGAAAAAGTTGGCAACGTAAGTTTTGGTAGATTATTGTTGTGCACGGATGGCTTTGAAAATGCGGTATCTATAATTGTAGAAGAACCACGCCGTTCCGTTATTGTGCATAGTATTCTTGACTTGACTGTGCAATACAAATCTTCAAGGTCTCCTCTAACTTTCACTTCTTGAGCGTCATCAGGGCATAATCTTTCTATTGACGATTGGTAGGACAACATTTGTTTAAAGTATGATTCGAGTATACCCAACCGACATTCTAACTCCGTAGCCGATAAAGTATCCACTTTTGTTTCGATATTTTTGATTCTTGTTATGCATCCTTTGGTGGATGATCGTTGAGTTTTAAGTTCCACTAATTCAGACATTTTGAAGGAGCTTAACAATTTCTTCGAAGATGTCCACCTTGCGATGACAATCGGATACAATTGTCTATGACCAGAATTGACTCACATATGTTATTTGCATTCAACGCAATATAATTTATGCCGCTACTTGGGTATATAGAACCCGAAAGATAACCGTGAACAGTTAGGAAGATAGAAGGTTACAAGCAAAGGGCAACTATAACGGGAATTAAATTGCGCGCAACTACATATGCATGCGTAAAAGGCACTTCACAGTGGCATATGTCCCGCTATCTGTATGATGAATACTACCTGAACTGGAATAGTAAGTACTCCCTGAACCAACTACAAGAATCATACGGTTATATACGCACATGCAGTTATAGAAGCACTATTTGAGTGCCCTTTCTGCTGTAATCAAATTAAAAACTCACGACGAATTTCCACTTTCTGGTGACAACCGAAACACAATTCACTATTGTCAGCGTGTGTATGTGTGCTCCATAAAATGCACTCCACGCACTGAAATATATACAGCTAATTAGGTATATAGAGTCCGAAAGAAATTCTTCGAAGATATCAACCTCTTGGTAACAATCACAATACAATCAGCTATCACCAAAATTGACTCGAGCATATAAAATGCACTTAACCCAATGTAATTTATGCCGCTCTTTGGGTATATAGATGCGGAAAGATAACCGTGAACAGTTAAGAATTTGAATATATAGAAGGTTACAAGCAATAGGCAACTATCACAAGAATTTAATTGCGCGCAACTACAACAGTGGCATATGGCCCGCTATCTGTATGATGAATGCTGCCTGAACTGAAATAATAAGTATTCCCTAAACCAACTATAGAATCACACGGTTATATACATACATGCAGTTATGAAATCACTATTCGAGTGACTTCTGAAACTGATATGACCAAATTAAAAACTCACGACGAATGTTGGTATTTGCGCAGGTAAGTAGTCCACGAAACAATTTCTTCCCAATAGAATGATGATGGTGGTGAAAAATCTGCAATGATATGGCAACTGACGACAGCTGATTATTGGCGTTATGGTGGTCCAAATCTGCTTCAATGTCCCACGTGGATGAATGCACGGCTCTGGCGCAGACGACGACGACGAAAAATTTAACTTCAATTGTATTTTATTTTAAAGGTATTGACTGCAAAGCTTGAAATTGTCCCTGCTCGGGCGCCAAATGTTGAGGAAGATAAGAATTTTTATTTTCCTATTTAAAACGACTATTTAAACTTTTAAAATAAGATTAATGTTTTATTGATTCAACTACTTCTGCGCACAGGTCGACAAAGACAGAATAACTCAAGTAGCGTTACTTTTACAATAACCAAATTAGAACCTATTTTGTAATAGAATTTAACGAGTGAGAAATTTAAGTACTTCTAATTTACAATGTTGCCAGAGCATGAAACAGAGCAAGAACTGATTTTAATATGAATAGATAATAAAAGCAGTGCATATTCGTAATAATAATGAATTAGAAAACTGCAGATTACCTACTTTACAAAATCAATAAATCTTTTACAATTCATTTACATTTCAATACATTGATCAATTCCTTTTAATTCATTGGCATCTGCCAGAACATGTACTATTATCCAATAAATGTACAAAAAAATTATCATTTATATTTGATTCGCCCTCGTATAAACCCAATCCTACCCAGCGAATTGTGTGTACGTACTAAGTGCCTTGCACTACAGCCTTTAAAATATTCAAACCTTCAGAGTCGGTACAACAATTTACCCATTTGCATAGGTTCCACTGCATTTAAGTTCACACTGTCGCTTCGCTACATATATTTCTTTATTCTTTGAGGCATGACTTGCAACTTATCAAGCTACTTAACATAAAACTCACATAATATTTAAATCATGATATTGAAACAATCCCATGAATCGTCCATATCAGCAATTATATGTAATATATGTATCCGTTATTCATCAAATAAATTGATAATATTTATTTATGTTTTATATTCTTCTTGACATTTGCATGTCAAATCATTGGATTAAAGATCCGGCTTCTACTTTTGTAAATATAAATAATCTGCATAAAAGATTCACATACAGAGTATTCTACTATAACGAAAATCTTGCAATAATGTCAAATTGAATTGAAGAATTTAATAATTCAAAACGGAGCTTCTCTCCCCACATGTTGACATTTTTATTGATCCATTTTACGTAATAAATTGAGCGTTTAAATGGAATTTCACATCGTTATTTATATTTATGTACCATATAGTATATCATTTATAAATGTATCTGAACTCAGTCAAGGACTGTAGATAGTTCGATATGAATCGTGAAACACTGCATATTTTGGTTGATCAAAATTTAAATTCTTTTTGGATAATTTACATGAAACGTTAAAAAAGTCACTTCCTTCTTGAACCGGAATATGCTCACGCTACTGATAAGATCCACTAAAATATTCAACATCCTTTTCCTAACGGTAAACTCGACGATTAAGCTCGTAACTGTCTTAGATTTAATTTAAAGCCTGATTTTTCATCGCGGATATTTAAGATTTAATTTTTGGCAGTTGCTATTATTCATAATTATTAAATGACGCCCAGAATGCGAAACCCTCCAAAACAGAATCAAATAAAAACGAGTAATTCAGCTTAGCATTATCCACACGATGCTGCGCGTGATCTTCATCGATTACACACATGTTACCGAAGACGCGAGACATCCGCTTTGAGAACGGGTTTCATGCAGATTCCACAACATGATTCCACGTTTGATGTGCTGGAGCTTAAATTTTAATCTCTGGTATTATGGATTTTAATCTTTCAGCTGCTGTTTTTGTTTTTGCTTATTTTCAACCAACAACGCCACGAAACTATCAAGAAGCAATTTCAATTTCGAAACTTAATAGCAAGGTCAAACGTTCAAGTGACAACAATTTTATAGTGGTCCGATCACTAGTGTGAAGGTGGAAAGCGTTTTGTTTTGTTGATTCACTCTTTAAGATTTTTCCGAGTACGTTAACATTTATTTGCTTTGACAATGGACCTAAAAGAAACTTCCAGCTGTCGTCGACTTCGCCGCGATTGTAGGCAAGAAATCGAGATATGCCACTAATCATGTTCAATGGTAACTGTTGATATTCCCTACAATAAATACCGGAAAGCTAGCCTTGAGGTTGAAGCTCAAGCAACAATGTATAAGGTTGAAAGACCGATCATACTCGTACACCATCGAGCTACTGGTTGATGCAACTGCTGCTGGTAATACGCTAAGCCTCATACGTAATACGCTTGGAGTATTTTGAAATCGAGTCTGAAGCCGGCTGACATGCTTCATGAAATTACGTCAATATCCGTAATCCGTGATTAGATGCAGCGAAGAGACATAAAACAAAGCAGGCGCTTAACTGCCTATCGGCTTTTATTTTTCAAATCCGCTTCTGAGTTAGCTTTTTTCCATTAACGGGTCTTGTTTTCGTTAATTGATGATATAGATTTATGACTGATGTCACAGAGACATGTCTAGAAGCTTTTTTGACTGTGTAAAAAATGTTACGCCCATTAATAAGAAAGCTCAATAATAAACAACAAGGTAGGGTCATATTTTAAACGCCACTTTTTGGGTGAAGAAAGTTCCATGACCTTTGGAGCACTGGAGTTTAATGCTCTAACCGATTTTAGCTGTGTAATAAAAAATTTATTTCACATTTATAGCTTAATTGATCGAAAGAAAGCCCATGAAGTGCATCTTCATACCGTAGAATTTTTAAACATAAAAATTTAGAGAGCTAAAAGCTAATTAATGTAAACTTATTTTAAACCTTGTTTAACTCACTGTTTCTTTTTAATTAGATTTTCTTAAGCTTGAGTATCTTCTGAATGCCAACCACTTTTCTCACAATTACAAATATAGTTTCAGTTTGCCTTAAGTCCTGTTTAGGGAGAACATAAACTAGATCTCTTTGAATGTAATTTATTTCGTCACTTTTTTACGCAATCATCGATCGTGTGATAGCCTCGATCGGCTTTTAGCCATCATTAGTAGTAACTTTTAATTGTCGCAATTACTTGATATTATTTGCATTTAAAACTCTTGGGAGAAAATCTCTTGATCCTAATGCTAGCGCTAGCAGGTTGACAATCATACTCGTTAAATCATCTGTTCGTCTCTCCAGTTTCCCTTATCCCTAGTTTTTTTTTGCGGTTGTGAGACGGATTCCATTTCCGAAACTGAGTGTGGGGCTCCCATGCTCGAGAGCTACTAGACTATCTATTAAATATCTCCCGTGTCAACCTGAGAACCTAGCCTGGAACCGCTTAACACATTACTTCGGGCAAGGTGTCCTTTTACTGCACCGTGAGGCGCCTTTAAGCTGGGGTATCCCTTCTCTAGCGGGAGGTGATGGAGGAAGAGGAATTGTCAGACAAGCGATCCCCCAGCGCCAACGTCCCCGGCCTTTAGGAGTGCCCCCCATCTTTTAGGACTGCACAAACATAAGCAAAAAATTGATGCGAGTGCCAGAGCGTCCTATAAAGCAAAAACGGAAAACTCTGCAGGACGCTTGAAGTGTTCGGGCGGTGGAGGAAAATATAAAAAACATCGAGAATTTGATGGTCACTGTTGCAATTGTTACCGAAGTGACCGATACAAGGGTCATAAATCCCGACATAATAAAGAACCATCCTAAAGCCAACGAGGAGATTACGGCAAGAAAAAAATCGAGCGACCAGGCAAATAAAGCGACGTTGTGTGATTGCATCGCCAACGTCAAAAATGTGGCGGAAGTACTGTATTCGGAAACGGAAAGCGATAACCTCTCCCAAAGATGGTCGCAAAGTACAACTGCCACCCACCGACACGAAAAATAAAGGCTATTCCCAAAAGCGGGAGTTGTTCTGAAAAGAATACAATCTGCATGCGACTCCTCAAAAATCAGCAAAGCAGTAAAAATTGTGCTCCTCTAACTAGAGGAGCTTCAAGACCGCATAGTACATTATCGGAGGAGCTGGTTAAAGGCCGAAAAAGAGCAGAAGGCTAAAGAAGCGCTGGGGGCGAAATTTAAAGGGCACGTGCACATAGCTCCACCATCAAAAATAAAAAAACAAGCTGGGTAAACAGACCTACGCTCATGTCAGAAGGGTTTTGTATTCAATTTACAAAATGCAGTCACCAAATCGAATAAAATCAAGATACGTGTCAAAGACGATTTTATTGGAGAAAATATGAAATACGAAGATCATACTATTATTAACAAAGCTGAACGAATTTCGGCTTCTGAGGTTTTTGTTGCTGTTATACTCATAAATATCTCCCTTGATAATTATTTCAGATGTCCATTCGCGAAGGAGGAAACACATTTTTCATGTATTTCCTCCCTGAGCCCCCACTGAAGCAAAAACTGACAGTTTAAGAACTGTTTTGAAATGCTCCCATGAAAATGTTCATTTCATACTCATATCGGCTACGTTTGATGAATTTTATTTCAGGGGCCACTCTCCTGTACTGTTATCATCGATTCATGGCCAATTTTTTCGAATCCTAGAATGGTTACACAGCCCTTTTGCTAGGAGCTCTCTCCCGCCTCCTTGACTTGTTTCACTTATGAGCAATAATTGTAGGTACTCATCTTCAGTCATTCATTAAATTGAATCAAGTGTTCAAAGCATGCACCTTAAACGTTGGAGTTGAGAAAAAATAACTCAAAATTATCCAATCTTCGCATTTAAAACAGCCACTATTTTGTTTTACGATTACTGATACCACTAGCTGAACCGATTCTCAAAAATCTACATGACACCTATCATTCCTGAAATTTTCATGCAAATCCCAGCAAAACTGTAGTGTCTGAGTCGGTAAAAAGCGCATGTTGTTCCATAGCCATACTCGTATGTTGCCATAGTAATAAATGCAGCGCATATTGTTCCATAGTAATACAGGAAAATTCAAACCGCTATAACTTCGCTAAATATGATTCAATCTTTATGAAACTTTCAGGATAGATCAACCTTATAAATAGTCATCTGTGTACTCATAGAATTTAAGGGTACCATAAAGATTTTAATCAAGAAAACATAAAATCGATAAATCATACTATTACTAACAAAGTTGAGTGAATTTTTACTTCTCACGTATTTGTTGTTGTTGTGCTTACCAAGGCCTACATTCCTGATTGTTTTCAGATTTTTCGGATCACAGGTGTCCAATCGCGAGGGGGGGGGGACACCAATTTTTCGTGTATTTCCCCTCCCTGTGCGCCCCCCGAAGCGAACTTTGCCAAACTAAGACCTGTTTTGAAAAGTTCTCATCAAGACCTTTCATTTGATACCCATATCGGCTACTTTTAATGAAATTTTTTTGTAGTTGAACTTTGAAGAGAACACCACTTTACACCTACATACAAAATTTCATGTTTCTAGCTTAAGTAGCTTCCGAGAAAAACTGCTGTGACACACGGACCGACGGACAGACAGACAGACAGACGGTTTTGTAAAATTATTTTACAAAACCCTAAAAAAGAATCGAAGGAGATCGGGATAGAAAAGGGACGGAGGAGGCACTTGATAGGGTTCAAGTACCAGATCGCGGGTTTCAGACAGTCCCTACAAAAGGAGCGAAGAAAGCCGCAAAGAAACTCCTTCAAAAAGTGCCAGAAAGTAGAGTTCGCACGCACGCCCAACAAGAAAACAGGCCTGATTCAAAACAGGAGAGACAAAAGCTCCGACGAAGACCCCGGCAGCAGGCATTGCTCTAAAAACCCCAAGATGGCTGATCCTACGCGGAGGTGCTGCAGGACATCAGGGAAAACTTAAGGCCCGAAGACACCAACACTGCCATTAAAGCAGTACAACCAACGCGGTCGGGCCACATACTGGTCGAATTCGGAGCAGAGGCCGAGAATAGGGAAGCATTCTGCGACGCAGTAAAGAAAGTCATCGGCAAAAGCAACACTATAGCCTCGCTCGAGCCGATGGCAATGATCGAAATAAGAGGCATTGACTGGGTCACGGATCTCACCGGGGAAGAAGAGGCCATCAAAAGGTAGTTCCCTAGCGTGGGCAGGATTAAAGCGAGGCTGACACTAGAAAATCATCGGGGACAATGCATGGCCGTAGTGGACTTGGCCGAAAAGGACGCCGAACAATTTCTGAACAAGGGCAAAGTAAGAATAGGGAGGGTTGTCTGTTGGATACGGCGAAGAGGAACGCGGTCTTCAAAATTCAAATACACACCACACAAGTATGCAAAGAACACGATAGGAGTTCCCTATGTGACAAATGCAGTGAAATGGGACTTAAAAGAAAAGAGTGTACGAAGGAGGCACAATGTATTCTTTGCAAGGATGCTGAAGGGCGCTGTCTCGAACGCAGAGGGCAAAGTGCTCGTTTGGGGAGACCTCAAAGCTAAAGCAATAGAATGGAACATGCCTCAAACAGATCCGCGGCGACAACGAGTCCTGGAAATAGCGGTCAGGATTGCGCTCGTCGTACCAAACACCGGAAATACGCTGACCTTCCACCGTCTTGGCTGTGAGGGAACCATACCTCACGTGACATTCACCTTGGAGTCCTTAGTACGGAGGATACACAACTGGAAAGTATTAGAGGACTAATCAGCCAGTGATCATCAGTGCATTCTGCTCGAGGTCGGTGATGTTGTCTCCTGACGCCCGTGCTCTCCGCTTTCAATAACTGAACGGAACATCGGAAGGATGGACGTTGTGAGGTGCGTCGGGGTGCTCACAGCAGGTGAGCCGCTGCAGGGAGCTTCGGAGGGGACGGACGCATTGGCAGCTCAAAACGTGGTGAACTCAACTATGAGCATCATTGCGACTGCTTGCACGGTCAACTGAAATCGCTGAAAAGCGAAGGGAGTGTCACAAGCTTCGACGTGAGGCTCAACGGGCACGGAACCATGACGAGGCAGTCCACTGGGTGGCAGCATATAAGTCGGCCAGGAAATGCCTTCGCGAATTGATTAACAATTGCAAGGCTCGCTGCTGGCAAGATCTAGTGGACAATGTGAACAAGGATTCGTGGGGCCTTGGCTACAAGCTAGTTATGCGGAAGCTTGGTGCCCTACGGAAGCCTTGCACACATGATGCAGAAAAAATGGACGAGATAGTGCGGGCACTCTTCACTGCCCATCCCGTCCGTGTTGGCGCTCCCCACGGTGAAACAGCAGTCGAGTTTCCACTCTTCACACAGCCACAACTGGAGGAGGCAGTCCTCTCATTGAAAGTGAGGAAGGCTCCAGATCCAGATGGTGTTCCGGCTGAGGTGTTGCGGCTCGTCTATCACCATTGTCCTGATTTGCTGCTCAGCACATTCAACGCTTGCCTACGGGGCGGGGTTTTCCCGGTACGATGGAAGGTGGCGAGGCTCGTGCTTATCAGCAAGGGGAAGGGAAATCCCGAATCGCCGTCTGCATACCGCCCGTTATGCATGCTAGACACGGCTGGGAAAGTGCTAGAGACACTCATCGAGGGAAGACTCACCGACGCGATTCGTGCTGCTGGGGGCCTATCTCTTCGGCAGTACGGCTTCAGAGCAGGACGTTCTACCGTTGATGCGATTGCACAGGTGGTGAGCGCAGTCCAAAAGGCAGAGGCATATAGTCGCGCCAAGCGACGGATCGTCCTGTTGGTGACACTCGACGTCAGGAACGCCTTTAACTCCGCTTGATGGGTGGATATTCTGGATACGACCGAAAACTCTTTTCAAGTTCCAGAATATCTAATCCGGCTTTTGAGGAACTCCCTAGAGGACTGAAGCCTGCTCTACGACACGACACAGGGCCAACGAAAGATGGCGGTTACATCGGGTGTTGCCAAGGGATCTATCTTTGGTCCAGACCTGTGGAACGTGTCTTACGACGGGCTACTGAGACTTGAGATGCTAGATCACTCGCGATTGATCGGCTATGCGGATGATGTTACGGCTCTGGTTGAACAAGCGCAACTTAGGCTACGTTTGCTAATGCGCCGAGTGAGAGACTAGATGACTATTGCGGGCTCAATTTAGCACTGGAGAAAACCGAAGTGGTCATCTTGACAAAAAAGAGAATCCCTAGAGTAAGGATGATCAGTACTGGAGACATACGAATCGAATCGAAGCCATCGGTGAAGTACCTGGGGCTACTGATCGACTCGACGATGAGTTTTTCTAAGCAAGGCAGGGCAATGGCTGAGAAGGTTGCCTCAGGAGTCTCAGCTCTGAGTCGACTTATGGCCGAAGTAGGGGAACCCAGCCTATCAAGAAGACGCCTCTTGATGAGTGCTGTAGGGTCAGTGCAGCAGAGGTATGGGGCGACGCTCTCAGTAACGAGGACTACCAAAAACGCCTGGCACAGGTACAGAGAAGAGGAGCGCTGAGGATTGCATCTTCATATCCGACAGACTCTGATTCGGCCGTGAAAGACAGTGCAGGCGTGATATCTGTCAGCCTACTTGCTAGAGAACGCCGCTCTATTTATCTGCGTCAAAACGAGGATTTGAGGGAGATGGTTGTCCGCGAAGAGAGGCAGCGCTCACTCAACGATTGACAGCAGTTTTGGGTGAATTGCACGAAGGAAAGGTGGACTGTGTGCCTCATTCCGGATGTGAGACCGTGGCTGAATCGAAACATGGTGAGACTGACTTCTATCTGACCCAGCTTTTGAGCGGGGATGGGTGTTTTCATTCTTACCTGTACTCCTGATTGTCGGTATTGTCCAAGAAAATGAGACAATGCCTGCCACATATTTTTTGCGTGCATAAAATGGAACAGGCTGCGAATGGCTCTCTACAGGGAAACGGAACAGCCCACCCCGGATAATATAGTCGCGGTGATATCGAATCGGTTGACAAATGGAACCAGGTGGCACACTATTATCGGGCAGTCCTAAACGATAAAAGAGCGTTGGGGCTGGGAGATTGCTTTTTTTGGCACTTCCTCTTCCCCACGCCCCTCCCGCTAGAAGAAGGACCCTCAGCTTGAAGGCGCCTCACGGCGTAACAAAACGAGACCTGGCCCGAAGTTATGTGTCAAACGGTTCCAGGCTAGATTCTCAGGTTGACAGAAGAGGTGCTTAGTGGATAGTCCAGTCGCCTTCTTGCAAACATGGGAGTCCCACACTCTGTGCGTAAATGAGCATTCATCTCCCTACCACAAAAAAATGTTATAACCTAATTTTAATCAAATTCAATCAAAAACTTTATCTCATACTAATCCAATACTAACACAGTATTCCTAACTTAAACGTTAAACCTTAACTCTAAGCCTAATACAATAAGCATAACATATATCTATCCTAAATACTGAAGCCTATCACTAATTTTTAACATAAAAAAGCAACACGAAATGTAGCACTAATGAGCTGAAACTCAAAAAATAATTAACGAAAAACACCAAAACAGAAAATAAACACGAATAATTTAGATATTGTCATTTAGCCACTAAATCCCAAATTAATCCGTCTCAGCTCGTGTAGCCTCAACAAATCTAGCAAATGAGTATCTCCATTGGAATTGTTGGTCTCGTGAACTCAAATTCGGAGAATATTTTTTATATTCTTATCAGTGGCTCATCTATGTATGTCTTATATATAATTGGGACGCTGTCAGAATCATAAACATATCGATTCATGTCCAAATACACGAATGCTTCTGGAGGAACAAAGCCAGTAGCGAGGCAATTCGCAATATACTCGTTTGTAGGGTGGAACGGCTGTGATATGGCTGTGATTGTGAGATCTTGCGATATGATTCCGAAGAGGTTTCAATATGAAGATATCGACTCTTGTCACTTGAGCAGTTTGATAAATTCTTCTATTCGATGTAAAGTGTTTCCAATCCGTTTCAGGCTTACTGTACAAACCATTACATGCACGAACACATTTCCTTTCGAAAACTCTTAATTTTTCCATAGTACTAGCACTCTGGCTGTACCAGATCTGACATCCATATGTCTAAACTAGTCTAACCAGGGTCCTGTAACAGATCTTTGACCTTTTGATCAATGTATCTGGAATGAAAGAGTCGTCGAAGGGCCATGACTATTTTTAGTGCTTTACTGAGCATGATTTTGACATGTTAAGTATAGTACGTATACTGATCGAGATGAACACCGAAGTATTAAGCACAGGATTTATGTGGAACCCGTTTTGAGCTACCCTCACCAGCCATAATGTGGAAATGTTTCAGATCTTGACTGACCCCCTGCAGAGTTGTCCGAAACAAAATATGCACTTCTGCGCATTGATTTTCATTCGCCAATTGTCGGTGTAGAGCTGCACATCACTAAACATTTTTGAAGATTGCTCGGAGCTATTGTAGTTTTTCGGTCTGCCGAATATATGATCAGATCATCAGCAAACGCTACCAATAATCTCGTTGGCAAAACGTTAAAATCAAAGCCGTTCAATAGCTTGCGAATGAATATTGAGAAAAGCTGAGGCGCAGTAAGTATTCCCTGCTGTAGACCATTCAAGACCTAGAAGTCGCGCATTTTTATTAGATTTCCATCCGTCATAACAAATGATTTCCCGTATAACACATGCACTGCACAGCGACAAGGTTTCTGGGGAATCTCCCCTGAAGGAGTTCAACAATTAGTCCATCTAACCACACCTTATCGAAGGCTTTCTTCATATCAATCAGACACCACAGTCGCTGTTGTTAAATTTCCAAAGGTTTCTGAGGTTACTTTCGTTATCGCATGTATGGTCGAATGCCTGGCACAAAACCAAATTGGCAATTCGGCATCAATTCATATTTCTCAACATTTGCGTTTAATACTTTGTTTAGTATCATTTCAAACACCTTGTTGATATTAGACAGCAAGCTGATTGGGCGGTAGCTTCTAGGGCTCGAAGATTATTTTCCTTTGTTTAGGATTCTAAATACTTTAGCCGTTTTCTATTCATTTGGGAAATATGAATTGCTCAATATGTTGTTGAACAATATACAATAATTCCTAATAACAACCTCAGGCAAATGCCGGAGGACTATTTTTAGAATGCCGCTAGTACCACATGATTTCTTGTTGTTGATTCTGCGAAATATGAAACTCAAGTCTTCATAGCTGACAAAATAATCAATAAGATTCAAGCTCGGTATGAGGTCAAATGTCAATGTTTCATTAAAATGAAGAAAAGATTCGCCGTTTTGGCTTGATTTGAAGTTGGAAACTTTTGCTTCAACGAACTCTGAAAATATTTGATTCCCTCTCAGGGTTTGGTAGATAAACCAATTCAAAATGAGTTTCATTCAGGGCAAGTTTCCGCAATTCATCATATATAATCCTATTTCTACTATCAATTTAGATACCAGTCCTATCGAGAAGATTTATCTCATTACTAGTGACTTCAAGATTCGATACCTCACTCAAGACTTCTTAGGGAATAAATCGCGAAGACGCCATCTGGGTCCTGTGGGCTAATACCTCTCAGTTTTTCCGCCCATTGATTGCTGACCTCACTCCTGGAGTATGAACGGATTAAGCTCCGGACATTCTTCAGGTGTAATTTCAGCAAAGCCAACGAGGGATGGTTCTAGTCCAAAAATCGCCGATAAATATTGTTGACGTGTGTGAGAGAAAGGTTCAATCTTTTTACTCTTGCAATGGTTGGTGTTTCATATCCTTCCTTATTGTTTCGACGTTTGATCTTGAGAACTACTTTCTCAATCGTTTCCAATGTCGGCTTCTCTAACTTCGACAAATAGAGATCTTTTTCATCGATAGTTAGATTTCTGTCATGAGAAACCATTGAGCAAGAGTTACCATCATCAGAAGGAGGACATTGCCTCTGGTAATTCCAATAAAACTTCTTTTGAAACTTACCCCAATTCCTTTTCTTGAAATTCAACCGATGAGTGTTATGTTGAACTGGAATGAAGAAGACATGATTCCTTTGATTGATTTCCATTACGATTGCGTTATAGCGGCTATCATAAAGAAGCACCTGCAATTTCCGTTGAGGACTATTAAAGCTGAATTCAAGTCTTGCGTCAGCAATGCAGAGGTCCAAATAAAAATTTGTCTCAGGGTATGTTGGGAACTCCGACTCAAAAAGATGAAACCTGTTTTGAATTTAATTCTCTGTTATCCACGATTTCAGGAATAAGGCTCTGGGATTATTGGTGGCGTTCAGCCGTGATGTATGCCGGGTATTCAAGTCACCGGCAAGGATATAATTACTATGCAGCCTGTTCAGTTCGAGTATTTCAAATAATACTCTTTCGACTTGAGAACGTTTCGACCAGTTGCATAGGCAGAGATATCGAAGAGTTTATACTCACTTAGCAGTGAAATTTCGATAGCGGACACTTTAAGAGATTCAAATTTTTTGAATTCGACTCTCTCAATATTTTGAAAAGAGAAAGGTCTTTTGACCAATATTCCGTTGCCACCTCTCCGATCACCGTTTACCCTATCGTTTCTTACGGATTCCTTGAATGTCATAGAGTACCATGAATTGAGGTGGGTTCCAGTCAGAGGCACGATATCAAGCTTTTATTTGACAAGGAATTCCAAGAGATAGTCACGTTGATGTAGAATCACTATGGAGGTAACGTTAGTGGAGATGAGACGAAGCCTATCCATGGGAATGAGACTGGATGACAAGTTATTTTGAGGCATTTGAAAATCCAAGCGCTGAAAAACAAAACTAGTTTTTGAATCCTGTTTATCTCAGATAAAGAATTTAATTGCTGTTAAGTTTTAAGAAGCAGATCATTATTGTCACTTACATTATTCTTATTATTTACATTGCTGTCTGCTGGTCCTCCAGTAGCAAGTGCAAATCGCACCCCGGGCTTCACATAGTTGAAAGTTATCATACTGCGGTGTGCTTCTCTTTGTCTTGGAGTAAATTTGACTTTTGGAACTTGATACCGAGGGCATCCCCAATTTGATGCTGAATGATCAAAGACACCGCAATTCACACAATATAGTTTTCTTTTTGGCTCCGTTTGAGCCAATTTGCACTCGCCGGGGGTATGCACATTTTTACACATTACACATCTATATTTCATGGCACAATTAGCAGCCGAATGACGGAATATTTGGCACCTATAGCACCGGTTGACCTCGTTCTTCTGGAACCGTTTCCACCTCACCACTCGGAAGTTCAAGTACCTTAGTTTTTGAAGAGCACTTGGACTGCTTTTGCTCAAAATTTGGACTAAGTAAAAAGGCAAACTTTTAAGTTCAACAATCGATCTCTTGCTTGCGAAGTCTTTAACTGCAGTAAATTCTATTTCTGATACAACTTTTTGAAGGATCTGAAGGAGACCAACTGTGTCCTATCCGCAATCGAGATCCTTCAACAAAAAAGTCTGGTTTTTCGCACTATTGGGGGTGTACGTAAATTGCGGAACCTCTCCAGAATTCAATGCACTTTTTGCTGGCTGAAAGTCAACCAGGGACTTAGATTAAATCGTCAATTTAATTTATTTTGGCTGCCAAAAGCCGAAACATATCTTTGCCAGTTTGCCCAAATACATTGATTGGTAGAACTTTTTCTTTCTTTTTAATAATATTGACAGACGGACCAGCAGACAAAACTTTTGGTGTTTTCTCCCTATTTTTAGTTTTTACATATTCCATGAAGGTATTATAAGGTTGAATAGAACAATGTTCAGAATTTTTGTTACCTTTGTCCTCTTCAATGTTCATTGAATCGTCTAGTCCAACTAGCGCTGCATAATAATTAGTACTGACGTTTGCTCCGCCTGCCCTGAAGACATCTTCTTGATCAAGTTTCTGCTGTTGTTTCTTCGGTTTTTTGTCTTCGGTTTCTTTTGACTTTACTTCTTTTTCTTTCTTGGTGGGTTGTTTCTCCATGTTGAAAGTTAATTTGCCAACTAGCTGGATCCTATGTCTAAGTTCCTGTTTTTGTCTCTCATACTTCTCCACTTTGTCATTAGCTTTGACCAGTTGCTCGATTTCGACGACTGATAAAATCTTTGATTTGTCTTTTTCTTCATTGTTCTTGAATCTTCGCTTGAACTTTTTCTTGCTCGCCATCATTCGCGATGGACATGATCATTCCATTTGATGACCGAAGCCATCGGGCTTCTCCTTCTCGTTGCTTTTGCAGCGAGACTCGAGGCAATGTTCATAAGCCAAGACTGCCCTTAAATGTCTTTCCGCTTTTTGAGGCTTCTTCAAAAATGAAACTGTAGATATTCGATAGTTGTTCGAATAACCCGACAGTGATGATTTTCAATTAAAAAATGCATGACCAACTGACTTTTGTAAAAAATTCTTTAATTTTTGAAAATTATTCAAAGGAGCAATTAAAAACACGTCTGTTTGCAACGACTGCTAGACGTAGAATCGACTTTCATGCTGCTACCCGGTTACATACCTCGTTACGGTTCCATGCTTGTTGAGCCTCATGCCAAAGCTTGTGACTGTCTCTTTGCTTTTCAGGGATTTCAGTCAACCAGCAGTACCGTGCCGGGGTTTTCGACGGAGCATAGAAGTGTTTTGTTGAGTTCACCCCGTCTTGAACTGCCAGTTCTTCTGTACCTTGTGAATCACCCTACAGCGGAGCACCTGCCATTAGCACCTCGATCAACCTCTCGACATCCATCCTTCTGATGTTCCACCCAATTGTAGAAGTTCGAGAGCACGGCCGTCGGGAGATATCATCACGAATTTCAAGCAGAATGTACTGATGATCCCTGGCTGAGTAGTCCTATAATACTCTCCGATTGCGTATCCTCCTTACTAAGGACTCCGAGGCAAATGTTACATCCGGTATAGTTCCTTCACAGCCAGGGCTTTCGAGACGGGGGAGATGGGGGAATCCTCCCGGGCCCGGCCTTCCTAAAGGGGCCCGTAGGTCTCATTCACCAATAAAAAAAAACTTTTTATTTTCTTCTCCTGAAATTCTTACTACTTGAAAAAAATTCCTAAAAATCGTAAATAAGCAAATAATAACTGAATTTAGAATCGAAAATAAGAAATTGTTTAGAATTTTTTTTCAAATTTAGCGTATTTATTTTACCGTGCTGCTCGTGCCGCAGTTGAATGGCCGAGTTTACACGTGGCCACCACCAAGTTTGCGACCAATGGCCACAAACAAATTAGCTGGATACTGGCTCAGGTCTACCGGGCTCAACATGCTACCCATGTTCATTTTTTAAACGATACACATTTTATCTATGTATGTGTATCATACTCATTCCATTGTCATCCATCGTCAAGTGCAGACAACCTACGCACTGCCGCACAGCATTGTCACGGGTTTCTCGCCTGGACCGAGCACATATTTCTCATCTGCCATATATGATTCGCATGATATTTCCCCTTGAACTATGGATAGGTGAATAATTACCTTGAGCCTTCTAAACATTTCTGAGGCGAAGCTGATAGGCATGCATGTGTTGTAGATCGTGCTGCTTGGTTGTTTTGACATGTGCAAACCTCTCTAGTACATTTTGGCGTCTCTCGACGTCGCCTCCCTTTCGTCTAAAAAAACCTGATTAACATGATTGCAACTGGCAGCACGCTGAAACGTGTGAACTTGCTCAATGTAGGCGCTACTTATGATTATTGGCTACGATCGCAGTGCATCTGACATTCTTACAGAAGTTGTGGTCCAGACTGCAACACTTTGTAATTGTATCTCGTTTGCCATTTTCACACCGTTGTGCGAAATAAAACAGAAAACAGTGGTTGACAGAGTAAAATAAAATCTCGTTATAGATCAAACTTCCATAATACGCCAAATATTGGATTTTCCATTCGCGAGTTGGGAGAACAAATTTTTTTATCATGTTTTTCATCTCTCAGTATTTATTAAATTTTGTAGTGATGAAAGTGATTATTTGTAAGAAATATTTTCAAACTTTAAGACTTGACAGAAATTACAAATTTAGCAAATTGTTAAATATTTCATAAATCCTCTAGCTATATATCATTAAGCAAAATCGAGAGTAATTAAAAATACAATTTTCATATTAGATGCAATAAGTTCAAGCACAAGTCTGGAGCTCAAAACGCAAAGAACGCTTGGAGCGAGACAAAAAAGAAAAGGAACATTCTAAACTGTAAAGAAACCTCTTTGCATACAATTTCGGACTGAAAAACTCGACTGTTAAAACTGTTTAAGGTTATCAGTATGCTGATTATATGGTTTTTATTTAATATTATGATTTATCGCTTTTAGATCTTGCGCATTATATTAATCATAGAAACAACGTTCTAGCCATCTCTTCAGAAAGAGACGAATCGGCGAACGCTGCAAACAATGACGTAGTTGTTCAAAACTTGGGAACTGAAAACTTTGAAATCGACATTGATCATGGTTCATCTTCATTGGAAATACAATCCATGTGAAGGATCCAAGAAGAACAGCTGTATATTTATGAGTATGATATTGGCTCTGTATGTACTGAATTTGTCCACTCCGACGTGGTGAACGATATAATTTGCAAGGTCACCAAAAGATGCCGCCTTCTATTCCACGTAATCGTAACGATGAGCCATTTCCCGCCTCGCTTTTATCGAAAACTTTGCCAAATAGGGAGAGGACGAAGCGAGATTGGTTGGTGGTGTGTGGTGTGTGTTTAGCTTACCTTGTCGTTTGTTAAGTACCAACCCTCTCAATCGTCCACAACTTTGCTGTCTTACGGGGTACTCAAAAAACCAAGCTTGGGAAAAACTGTATGATAAGTTATCAGCTCATGAAAATAATCCAGACCACATTCAGTGCTACGTTCAATGGTGACGTTGCAGATTCGACTTCGAAAGGAAACTTCAATTGATACACTTCTAAATGAACAGATCGTCAGTGAAACTAGAAAATAGCACGAATTTTTACACTGAATCCTAGACACCATTTTGTTTCTTGACGAAAAGGGCCCATCATTTAGAGGTGCTGGTAATCTTCTCGGAGAACGGAACAATGAGCATTTTTCGCGGATTTTAGAACTGATCAGTCATTACGATCCGATACTTCGCAAACATTCAGAGAAGGTTAGGATTAGTCAACAACAACACAAGCGTTTGCAGGTCCACTATCTTTCGGTTGAGACTCAAAACGAATTTATTCAAATCTGTGCTGAAGACGTTAAATCGGCCGTACTGAAGGAACGTAAAAGTGCTAAATACTTCGCTATCATCGTTGCTGCTACACCTGATTCGAGCCACGTAGATCAAACTACGTTTATTTTGCGGTACGTTCATTTTAACTCGAAGAAAAAGATATTTACGATTCAAGAACGATTTCTGGCTTTTGTCAATTTTAACCAAAAACTGGCCAGGTGATTGCTGGTTTAATTTTCGATACTCTAGAAGAGTTTAAAGTTCCTTTGGAAGACTGTCGAGCACAACGATACGACAATGGTGCTAATATGAAAGGATCATATAATGGGGCACAATGTCATATTCTGGAGAAAAATCGAAATACTGTTTATTCGGCCTGTGCAACACATTGTCTCAATTTATGTGGTGTTGACCCTGCAGAATGCTGTGACGCAGCAATCATTTTTTTCGGAGTTGTTAAGAAATGCTATACCAGTTTCAGTACGTTGGAAAATTCTTAAAAAAAAGTATAACGGGCTCCCTTGACGGACTACAGTTAAACCTTTTACCAAACATATTTCAGGCTTAATGAAGCACTAGAAGGTTTAACTATATGAGTACTTAATCTGACAGCGAAGGCTTATAGTGATGTCAGTGGCGTTCTGAAATACATGCGAACATTTTAGTGCATCTTGAGGTCCTCAATTTGGTTTAAGATATTGATAGCTGTCAATGAGACGAGCATCATTCTTCAAGTCACACACGCTACTTCGACATCTAAGTTCGAAATCTCGAAAGTTTACTGTCTGACTTGAATTTGATTCGAAATCGATGGGATGACATTTTAGGTGAATGCAAAACGGTTGCCATTCAATTGGGGATCTTATCAACCTTCCCTAGTACTCGAAAGAAAAAACGCAAGAGGTGTTTTGATGAAGATGACGATGACACGAGTGCAGATGATCAAGAGACCAATTTCAAAAGGAACACTTTCTACGTAATCATCGACTCGATTATTGCGGGAATATCCAATAGGTTCAATGCCATGAAGAATTCACATAATGGTTTCTCTTTTTTATGGCTATTCACAGTGATAGATGAAACCGAAATTCGAAGTGCTGCCACCAATATCGTCCAAAAACACAAATTGGACGTTTTTGAAGATTCAGGAGATGAAATGATCCATCTGAAACACATTTACAAAGACAACTTTGAAGAAGGGCTATCACCCTTTACATTGCTAAATGCGATCTTTGTTCGAAATCTGGAGACGATTTTTCCGAATCTGTGTGTTGCCCTCCGTGTATTTTGCACTATACCTGTTATTGCCTCCAGTGCGGAACGTTCATTTAGTGTTCTTGCTCGCATTAAAAACTTTCATCGATCATGCTCTTCACAAATGCGTGTTTCAGCACTTGGCACTCTTTGCTTTGAGGGCCCATTAGCAAGGGAGTTGGATTTTGATACTGTGATAAGAAATTTTGCAGCCAAGAAAGAGAGAAAAGCTAATTTACAATTATAATTAATAATTAAATATATTAACTTGACATTACAATAAAATTCTTAACTCCGAAGAATGAACTAATTACATGCTTTATATATTTCTATTCAATACTTTGATATACCAACTTATATTTATATAGCTTGTTATGGAAACAATTTATTTAAAAAAAAAATTTTCCGAAGATTTTATAACCCTTTTCTTCATAAAACCAGCATGTACATATTTCATTCAGCATATTCTACAGTTGTGTTTCATGTTTACTTAATTAATTGTTTACTCCTGGGCCCAGGTTTTCTCTAGATGGCCCTGTTCACAACCAATACGGTGGAAAGTCGACATTTTTTGGTGTTTAGTACGAAACGTTGTCGTCTGCGTTCGAGACAGTGCCAAAGCATTAAGATTGGCTTGAAAGGACGATATCGGCGCTTTCGTTGTTAGGTATGCACTAAAGAAGGTGATTCCTAAGCATCGAACCCACACGAAACCATCCCCGTCCACAGCCCTCCGCCTGGAAATCACTGGTTCGAACTCGATACCATTTTGTAGAACTTTAACCATGGTGTTGCTCACTCAGCAGAAAATCGTCGGCCTTCATGTCCCTCACAAACTGCTAAAACATTTTTTGTGCGGTTGAACTGCGGAGCAGTCTTGCTTGCAGGATACAGTTCATCAAAGTTCTGATTTTGCCTTGGATAGGGCCTCCTGGAAAACCCGACATTTTCCTGATCCCAAGATGTGCCCAAGACCCGGTATTGGATCAGCATTAGTGTGCCTCCTTCGTACACTCTTTTCTTATATGTTCCATTCCACTTCATTTGCAACATAAGGATACCCTATCGAGTCGTTTGCATACTTATGCTGTATGACCATAGCCAAGGCATTTGAAACATTGAAGAGGCGGTGCTCTTCACCGTATCCTGTAGACAACAAACTCTGTTCTTACTTTTCCCTTTTTCGGGAATCGTTCGGCGTCCTTTTCGGTCAAGTCAATGATTGCTATGAATTGTTGTTCTAGAATTTTTGAGCCTGATTCCTCGATGATTTTGTCGATTTCGTTATCGTCTTTTGCAATTCGATGATTCCGAAATCAAGCTTGGAGTTTGGCAAACTGGACCACAAATCAATTTCTCCAGAGAACAGAAATCTTGAATGACGGAATAGAGCTTTATTGCGCATAAATACTATCCACAGCGTCCGCGTAG
This sequence comes from Odontomyia ornata, assembly GCA_963969285.1. Taxonomy (NCBI): domain Eukaryota; kingdom Metazoa; phylum Arthropoda; class Insecta; order Diptera; family Stratiomyidae; genus Odontomyia; species Odontomyia ornata. The sequence goes on from OZ017740.1 coordinate 122,430,363, forward strand.
GTTTCCTCTTCCACATTTTCCAAGCGCTATTACTGTTTAGCGTGATCAATTTTCTGCTTGTGTGTTCGTTTAATTTTAGGGTCACCAGTTGTTGGCGCGAGTAATGACAATCACCAACAATAGGGTTGGGACATACAAAATTTTCTTTGTATATTTGGAATCTACGCATGAGACTTTGTTATGAAAATTTTTTTCCCAAATCTCTCGCATCATTTTTGAGAGTGCTACAGCGTTTTGAAACGCCGAATTTCAAAACGCGTGACGTCATTATACTGTTGGGCCTTTCGTCCCAACAGCTGCTGTAGGCAGCAAGCCCGCGTTGCACCGCGTTGTGACTCGCGCTCTTGTAAAAGTGTTTATTGTTCGTGTTTTAAAGTGCGATTTCCAAAATGCCGACTCCGAAAATGAGTTATCGTTGGTGTTATGTGCCTGGTTGTAAAAACACAACAAGAAATACCCCGGAAAAACTATTTTTTTGCGTTCCTTCGGAAGAAAAAAAAGAAAAAACAGTGGTTTCGTGCTGCTCGTCGGGAGTATTTACCATCTAAAACACAGTTTTTTTGCTGCGAGGATCATTTCACTTTGAAAGATGACATGGATAACTACATACAGTATTCATTAACTGGTACTGCTAAAAAAATTTAAAAAAAACGTTCTGCCCCACATTTTCAACTGTCAAAATAACAGAACAGTTAGTGAAAATCTTCGTCCCACTTCAGTCCAGAGAGCTCGTCGAGCACAAATTGCAGAAATAGTGGAGTCAGTTACTTCACATCCTGATGAATTAGCAGACTTAGAAGAAATTGAGAATAACGATACACCGAACGTCACAGGTAAGAATTAGTAAACGTTGAGATGTATACGTATTTTAAGATAAAAAATTTTGTGAATGTAGCCAGTGTTAAAAGGGCTGAGAGTTGTTTTAGATGGATGCGAATTTATATTCCGAGGCAAAGCCGAGGGATATAATTTTATTATGAGTCTAAAACAATTTGTTGCCTCTTTGCGCATAATGTACTACTAATTATTTGAATTTCATTGATCATACTGTACTATTAAAATTATCATTGAGCATTTTCATGGTTTAATACTTAGCAATTTGAGCGTGATTTTTAAGTTTGAAAGAACAAGTCAGGAAAAATGTTGAAGAGTTTTATGATTGTTGAATTAATTTTCGGAAACTGTTATTGTTGCAGCTACCACTCATGCGATCCAAACCTCTTTTAGAGACCAAGGTATGCAAACGGACGGTCGTCTGAAGAAGACTTATGTTCGAAGCGTTGGAGTTATGTGTGAAATTTTGGATACCAGCTTCCTAAAACCGATCAACTGTTCACCTGTCAAAGAACGAGCATCGCCTTCAAAAGAACTGTCTCCTTTGAAACATCAATCATCGTTTAGTGAAAGTGAGGTCTCCAATGCTTCAAACTTTTCATCTGGGAATAGTATTGTTTCAAAAAGTAATAATCCTGTCGATTCAGAATGCGAAGAATTAATCTCAGCAGAAAATAGTGCGATGGCTGATTTGAGCGCTAAATTGAAAAATTTCAATATTAGTAAGAGTCCGAAAGAATACGTTAGTCTTTCTGATGAGTTACTGTGGGTGATTGATTTATTACACAAACACACACAAATCGAGGTTAGAAATCTTAAGTTAATTCTAACAAAATTAAAATTGGACGACTGTTTTTCAAGGATTGGAGATGATTTTGGGATGTCGCGCAGGCAAGTTGGAAGAATATTCTCGCAAAATATTTCAACACTTGCTTCGATGTTAAGTGTTTTTGTATGTTTTCAACCTCACATGAATGTCCAAGCGTTGCTTTCCATTCCTTTTCGTGCCAATTTTCAAAATGTCCAGTCTATTATTGATTGTTTAGAAATTGAAATTATGAAACCATCCGATCCTATGAAACAGGCACTAACATGGTCTGAATACAAACACTGCAATACCATGACATACCTTGTCTCGTCTGCTCCCGACGGTACAATCAATTTCATATCGCAAGGTTATGGAGGTCGAGCATCAGATATGGCAATATTCGAAGACTGTGGAATTTTAGAAAAGCTCCCTGAAAATGCATGCGTCATGGCTGATCGAGGTTTCAAACAAATAGAAGTTTTATTGAAAAAAAAAATGTACTCTTGTTCGACCTCCAAGTGTTTCAAGTAACGTCAAATCAACTGCTTGAGGAGTCCAGGACACAAAAAAATAGCAAGTTTGCGAATTCATATAGAGCGTGTAATAAGAAGATTAAGAGAATTTGCATTTTTGGGGCCCCATTCTTGTATTCACCATTCACTGATTCCACACTTAGATTCAGCCATCGTCATTGCTGCAGCTTTGATAAATTTGCAATCTCCGATTATTAGAACATAAACACGATTTTAAAAAATTTTGAATGTGCTATACACAAATGAAAAAAGTCGATCAATAAATCACAAGTTTAATTCAGATCATACGTGTATTTATTTACGCTGAATTGCTTCTTATCAAATTTTATTTTTATCATCACTGAACCTAGTACATATTATGAAGATCGTACAACTTAAGGACCCATTAGTCGTGGAAATACATTTACTTTCCAAAAATCTGTCGCTTTCTCAATAACTTGTTGAACATAAAGTTCATCAAAATCTTCCTTACAAACTTCGACATCACCTGTTGTTTCAAAATCTGGTTTCGCAACGCATAAATATCCTATTTTTGTTTTCGTCGCAAGCATTTGAAGCTGCATTTGCGTTTTACATTTTCCTTTTATCTGTCCGTTACATAAGTAATTTGAGACCGTGAATTCTTTTCCTGGACACTTAATTTCCAAAATAAAATCATCCCCAACAGCGTCAGGTGAAGCGCCAAGTACTGGAAAGTCAGGCAGTAAAATCAACCCTGATTTGCGACACTGGAATCCACATTTTTTCATTACGATACTTAAAACTTCTTTTTCCAGTTTCCTACCGCGCTTCATGTATTTGTTATCAAACACTTTTGCTGCTCCAATTATTGTTTTTACGAGAGAACCATCTGTTTTGGTGCAATGAGCAGCTTGATACAAATTCGAGGCTGTGACTCGACCATATCGCAACTCATGCCACAGTAAAGAGTCGTTTTGAGACCTACTTGAAAGTTCTGCTAGCTCACACAGTTTCTGCGTCAACACCGTTTTCGCGAAAAGAATAAATTCATCAGCCGTTGTGAAATTTGATTTTTTAAATTCTATCATTATCTGATGAATGGACAAACACATAATTTCACGCTCTTTAACATTATAAAAATATCTAGTGAATTGCACGTCAACTTGTTTTTTCTCAGCTGTCTCTAAAAATTCGCGTAAAAATGATTTTTTTGCATCGTCCGTGTATGGCGCTGAAACCGCATTATTATCATTAAATTCAGATGCTTTAATGAATTTTTTAGTCGTTCCCACTGTAGACAAAACGGATTTCTTCCAATAATACTGAACTTCCGTAACAGCAGGTTCTTCGTTTCGACGATACAACCACATTAAAAAAGCTATCACGTGCTTACAACCTCCTAAAAACCAAAAAATTAAATCTAAGACAGCTAAATCTTTTGACTTGAATAACATTACAACACCCCTGCTCCCCTGGTGATATATCTTATATTTTTACCTTTTGCTGCTGCACAGTCTAAACAGGAAACACTTTGGATGACATCTTCTTCTTCATTAATTTTCATCTCCACGCGATAATTTGTTGATCTTACTTTGTGTTCCGGGCAGACCGTGGAATTTATAATGCACAAGGGCCCATCCCGTTGTAAAGAAACGTAACCCACTGCTTGGTCACCATAGCTTTCTCTGGATGATCTTTAAAAAATGTTTAAAAATGAAAAAATATTGAACTTCTGTAACGTCAATAAAAAGCACGATGAACACGATAGTATCTACGTACCTTGCCAGTTTTGCGTTTCGTATTTCTTCGGCATTGAAGTTATTGTCGTTTCTTACATACTCGAGCACCAAAATATATCTATTTTAGGCAGATTTCGGGAATCAGCCTTAATGAACCCAGACTGCATTTTATTCGCCATTTTGAATAAAAATGACAGTGAATTTGAGGAACGAATCAGTCAAAACCGGATAACTGCTGACTGGCGACTGTCGGGCGCAGACTGATGAACGTGCCGCTTCGAGTCCCAACATTATCGTGACGTCACGCTAGATAAATTCCATTTCGAGCGCTCTCGATTTTTGAGGTCTTTTTTAAATAAAACTAAATGACTTAAATTTTTTTTTTTCGACGGTATGATTGTTTTTCGTGACTACTCTACCTAAAAAGAGTAGTTTCGAACTAATTTTTGATACCATGTCCTAACCCGATTACTAGACAAACTTCATTAATTACTATAAACACGAAAATCACAATAAATTTAATTTTCATATTAGTCGCGGTAGCGATAGCTGTTGATGGCGGACGACTCATCAAGAGAAGAGTGATATATTACAAACAAGTCTTTTAGACGACGGCAGTGCTAGTAATAAGACGGTGGTGAGACTGTGGAAGTTGCTGCAAAGTCCTCTCCAAACTAGCTGGCCGACCAGCAGCCACCAACTGAGTAGACTGTTGAGTGTCCAAATTTGTTGACCTAAAGTGAACGATTTGTTGGCATCTTTTAAAATTTAACATCTTCAAATCGTTGAGAGGTCAATTTAAATCCCCTTGAGAAATAAACGGCGAAGGAACGAGTGAAAATCATTACAACCTTCCCACTAGAGTAGGGATTCCGTTGGCTTGATAGCACCTTCAGGTGTAGCAAAATGAGGCCAAGTCCGAATTAATGTGTCAAACTGTCCCAAGCAAAGCTGTCAAGTTAACAGAAAAGGTGTTTAATGAGTAGTCCGAAAGCCTTGTCCACACTTAGGCCATAAGCAACCTCCACCCGCCTACAACACAAAAACTATAACACCTACATGAGTTATATTCTAATATGTATATGATTTTTGTAGCGATTATTATTTATAGGCCTCTGCTTGGTCGAATGTAATCACCCAGTCAAGTCAAGTCAAGTCAAGTTAAAAAGTCGACGTGCTGACGGGAGTGTAAAAGTTGAAGTACATGCAAGATAGAAGAAGAAGGAGGTAGAAGAAGGAGACAGAAGATAAGAAGGAGACAGAAGATAAGAAGAAGACAGAAGATAAGAAGGAGACAGAAGATTGGAAGAGAAGGAAGTCGAAGGCAGAGGAAGATAGCGAATAGGAGAGAAGTAGAGCGAGAGGGAAGATAGGAGGGTAGAAGGTAGAGCGAGACAGCAGATAGGTAGAGCGAAATAGAAGAAAATAGAGTGAAAGAGAAGAAGATAGAGCAAGTAAGAAGACAGCAGATAGATAGAGCGAAATAGAAGAAAATAGTGTGAAAGAGAAGAAGATAGAGCAAGTAAGAAGAAGATAGAGCGAATAAGAAGAAAGAAGATAGAATACCGGGACTCTGGGTGAGTACTTGGTATTCCTTTACTGACCTGGGTCAGCCTCAGTCAATTTTTCTTATTATATTTTTCTGAATTTTATTGAAAATTAGTTATTTGGCGGATCTTATAATAATTGTAGCATATAGATAGTTCCCTTTTGGTGGACAGGATGTCGACGGACGGTGGCGTGGTTGCCGGACGTGACATACCTGCTGACAAAGATGAGCAAATTGCTTCGTTGGTCGCCCAGCTTGACAATATAACGCTGAAGTTGGATCAAGTGTTTGTAACGCTGTTACAAACACAAGAGACACTCGCTAAAACTAATGCTGAGCTGGCCGACCAGCGAAACAAAAATGAGTTGCTAGCTGCGAAAAATGCAGAACTAGTGTTATTGCTCAAGGACAAGGCTAAGGTCAACGGAAAATCCAAAAAAGAGAGCCCTCGGATGAAAAAGCGAAAGGTGAGGGCGTCTTCACCTCCCAAGTCAAGTTCCACATGTGAAACTACTACAGAGAGTGAGATGGAAGTTGACTGCGAGAATAACAAAGATAAAGAGGATGAGATTTTCCCTGCCCTTCCACCACCAAAACCAGCTACGGTATTCAAAGAAATGGCCATCACACCCAAACCAAAGCCAACAGTACCAAACACTACAAACACACAACCCGCAACACAAACACAAGAATCAAAAACAGTCCCGATCATTTTACGAGAGCCCTCAAAATCCCAAACACTGAACATAATGAAAACACAAAACATTTCATACACATCCGCGAAAAGGGTCTACCTGGGAATACAATTAATACCGACTGCACCCACAGATCACAGTCGACTGACCAAAGCACTAACAGAAAATGAACTGCAATACCACACTTATATACTGCCAGAAGATAGACAGCTGAATGTTGTCATCAGAGGTCTGTATGGCCTTTCAGCTGAAGAGATAAAAGAAGACTTACAATCTCAGGGCTTCAACCCAATTGAAGTCTACTACATTAAAATGAGGGAAGGTCTCTCTAAAGTCGTCAAGGTTCTCCTCCCAAAAACCGAAACAAATATATACAACATAAAATCTGTATGCCATCTTATGTGCATCGTGGAAGCACAGCGTCCTCGTACGGGCCAGGGCATGTGCCACAACTGTCAACAATTTGGACATTCTGCCAGCAATTGTCATGCACAGTCTCGATGTGTTAAATGCGATTCGCTTCACCATTTCTCGAACGGTCCGAAGAAAATAGAAGAGAAAGCAAAATGTGTGAACTGTGGTGGAGAGCATCCTGCAAGCTACGGGGGTTGTCCCAGAAATCCAAAGAACGTGAGAAGATCGTTCGCACAGGTTGCTGCGGCCCAACCCACACAACCAGCACAAAAACAGACAACCACGACACAGGCTCCCCCACGCATACAAAATCAAACTAACAATATGGACCAAATGTTTGCCAAAATACAGACACAGTTCCAAAACATGATGCAAGAGATGATGGCAAACATGATTCAAACCATGTTCGCTGCATCTCAAAATGTCATCAACACTAAACACTAATGAGTTTAACGAATCACGTTTCAATTCTGACGTGGAATGCGAATTCCTTGTTTCAGCATACTAGTGAATTACAACAGTTTATTTTCGATCATAAATACGATATAATCATGATCCAAGAAACCTTTCTGAAGCCTGGAAGACGATTCAGCATCCCCAACTACATCATGTACAGAAATCATAGAATGACGGGTAGGGGAGGCGGAACGGCCATTCTCGTGAGACGAAATGTGAATCATTATCCCATCAATACACTTGAAAAACTAGAGGCCACAGTAATCAAGGTGCAAACTGATTTTCTGGAGTTCATTGTGATTTCTGTTTACAATCCTCCCTCAAATAGAAATCTTCCAGATGATCTCAGAGTACTTACTGCATTTGATGGCCCTATATTCATTGCAGGAGATCTAAATGCCACACACCGCCTTTGGGGAGCTGTGAGAAGCAATAAAGCTGGGACCGAGCTCAATACATTCATCACAGCCAACCACTTTAGCCTGCATATCCCCAATGAGCCAACACATTACGGAACAAGACATGGCTTTGCACTGGATATCGGAATATCACGAGATTTCAAACAAAATGTTCGGTTAAATGTCCTCGACGAACTGTCTTCCGACCACAAACCAGTCCTTTTCCTCATAGAAAACATCTTTATTGATGTTCCTATGCAGGAAAGGAAAACTACAAACTGGAAAGCGTTTAAAGTCGCATTGGCCAATGAAACTAATTTTCAATCACCTGAAACGGCCGACGACCTCAACAACATCATTGAGAACGTAACTCAGAGAATTATACAGGCAAAAGAGGACCACACGGTCATAACTCCGAGAAGGGAAACGAATCCCTATGAACTCCCTCAGAATATCAAACAACTGATCAGGAGAAGGAATCAAGTTCGGAGGAGAGCTAGGTTTACAGGTGACCCTACGCTACGTATAAACGCTACTCGGATGACAAATGAAATCCGTGATAAAATAAGGGTATTCCGAAACGAGCAATGGGAGAGCTTTTTGCAGAGTCTCGAGCCTGGGTGTGGCAGTTTCTGGAGAATGACCAAATACTTTCGGAAAAACAGTAAAATTGTGGTACCACCTATTCATGGTCCGAATGGAATACAATACTACGATGCGGGTAAGGCGGAGGCATTTGCAGATTCCTTAGAAACACAATTCCGCGAGAATTCTTCGGATGAGGAGGACTTTGGAAATGAGGAAATAATTCAATCTTCTGTCAACAGACTACTGATGGATAACATTCAACACGAAGACAGAATAAAACCCACGGACTTGGACGAAATCAAAAACATTATACAGACACTCGACAAACATAAAGCACCCGGATATGACACTATTACAAACACTATGATTTCTTGGCTACCAGATAATATATTACAAACACTCACTGACATTATTAATACGATTTTTCGTTTGCGAAGGTATCCCAAAATATGGAAATCAGCGGTTATTATTGTCTTCCCGAAACCTCGAAAGGACCCACAATTTCCACAAAACTGGAGACCCATCAGTCTCCTCTCTTCGCTGTCGAAAATTGCGGAAAGGGTGATTCTGCATCAACTTTATGAGGTTATATCTGATAAAGATATTCTATCGGAAGAACAATATGGCTTCAAAGCCAAACACTCTACTGAGCTCCAGTTAGTTAGAGTGGTCCAACACATCAGAACAGGCTTAAATCGCAGAAACTCAACAGGCTTAGTTATGTTTGACATAGCTAAGGCCTTTGATAAAGTCTGGCATGCAGGACTTATCTTCAAAATGCATCAGTTCAATATGCCACTGCAGCTCACCCAAACCATTGGCTCCTTTTTGGAAGGCAGATCATTCCGTGTCAGAATTGACAAATAACTTTCAAGCCTGAGACCAATTGATGCTGGAGTTCCTCAGGGCTCGCCCATATCACCGGTCCTTTACAACATATTTACTGCAGACCTTCCTACTCTGCCTCCAAAAGTAAAATTATCACTTTACGCTGATGATACCTGTATATTTGTTACAGCACGACAAGCAAGAGTCATCACCTCAAACTTGCAACGATCGATAAACATTTTATTGAAATACTTTCGCAAATGGAAAATTAGGCTTAATTCTGATAAAACACATGCCCTATTCGTCACAAGAAAACTACAGCAAACTGCACAGAGACTTAACGTTGACAATGAAACAATAGACTGGGCACCAACAGCTAAATACCTTGGACTTACATTTGACAAAAGCCTGACATGGAGACAACACATACAAAATAAACGGGGACACTGTATTGGACTTCTCTCTTCACTATACCCACTCATTAAATCCAAAAAACTTAGCCTTAAAAATCGACTGCTCATCTACAAACAAATTATACGACCGACGTTACTATATGGTAGTTCTGCTTTCTACCAAACGACAAAGACTAACAAAAAAGCACTCCAGTCCTTCCAAAATAGAACTATTCGAAAGATCCTAAGAATTCCATGGTACATTAGGAACACTGACATATACAAGGACCTAAGACTTGAGACAGTAGAAAAATACGTACGTGATAGAGCACTGAAACTTTTTGACACAATTGACAACCATACTAATAGTACCCTGGCATTCCTTCGAACTGTCCGAAACGGGGATGATTTACGCTTCCCAACTATCCGCCAAATAATTATTTAAAATTTATTTTTAAAATTGTATATTGACTGAAGCTGTCATGGGAAAGTGGGTGGGTACTGTAGTACTCACAGATATGAGGGAGTTAAGGTGCTAAATCGCACTAACTCCACACCCCACACATTCCAAGTCGAATGTAATTTACCCAAAACAAAAATTTATTTAAATCAACTAAGATGATTTCAACTTGGATGATTTAACACTACTTTGCATTTTATTAAAAGTTTATATGAGGCAAAATGCTACTAAATTAATTAACAAGTAGATCTTTATTAATTTTCTTAGAATAAAACTGCAAGATGTACCTCTCGATTTTTGCTTCAAAAATTATAAGTGCTGAAAGTAATTTTTATTTGTTTTTCAATTTGATTTCGTTAAGATTTCCAATACACGATATCGACATTGCTAGAATATTTATTCTTAAAATATTCCATCATTCTCTCGTAACTTCCTTCAATAAGGAATTCTCACAAGCATGTCTCATAAAATCAATAAAATTGATCAAACCGTGAGAGGCATACTAATTCAGGCGGATTAAATAACACCCAAAGAGTTAGCAACTAAATCAAAAGACTTAAGCGAGTAACTCGATTTTAAAGCAAATATTGTATTATAGAAAGAACTGTATACTGTCATCGAAGCTTCTAAAACTTTTCAAGTCAATGTTTGTGTAGACTATTGAAATATCTTAAGACCATCAGCTTCCTTTTTTTCGTTATTTGCACATACGCGTAACTTACGATTAGATGTGCCATCAATTCAGTAAATAAATGTGAATGGCATTTACAATTATATAATCTAAGGTAAAATTTACCTGTTTTGCTGATTTTTGAAAGAGATTCTGAATTCATAATAGCTTTCAATAGCTGATATTTATTTTTAAATATTAAGTAATAACATCAAATATTTACAATCAATGAATTTAGTTTTGGTTGATATTGTGCAGGATACTATTGATTTTTTGTATATTCAGCTTCCTTTCAAGCATGAGTCCGAATTGGCATGAATACGGTAACAGCAAATACATTTCTCTTTAAATTATAAAATCCTTTCCTTTTTTGATAGCATCAAAATTTTGATAGTATTTTAAACGTGAAATTGAGATGAGTGACCGTAACCGGTCCCGAGCCGTGACCTTACACGTTGAAGGCCGCTCACTCCACATGTATGCCATCGAACCATCCCAATTTAACTTGGAGGCAAAAACTCATGTCTTAAGTTTTTGCTTGTTGGTGCACTTCAACTTCGTAATTCCAACGAATTAGGTGATATCTTCATTTAGCAATAATTTTAGCACTTCAATCTCTCTTGCATTAAAAAAGCTTAAGTGGCTTCAAAAATACTTTGCAATGGAGGCTCGTTCTTAGAAAACAAGAACCACTCCAAGTTGTAGTAAATTCTTGAGAATCATTGTAACGCCTTTAGTTTAAATCATTTTATTTATTATATAACTGAAAGTTCATTCCATATTGAGTATGTTATAAAGCTATGAACGTGTTGCCCGGATATTTATCATATTGGAAATAAAAACTTGTTAGTTTGCCATACAATATTAATCATATTGATTTGAATCAATCGTAAAATCCTGTTTTTTGATCACTTCGACCGTATTTGCCATACATTTTTTCCGCCTGCCAACCGTGGAGGTCACGATTTAGCGATACCTTCTTGAAGCAAAAACGTTTTAGAACAACGTTTCGATGACGGAGCACTTTCACGAGGGTGTATACTGAAGAGGTATTCATCTCAGGCACGCTTCCTCTAGAAGTAGCAAAAACTTACAAGTTGTTCTAGAGAAGATTCTCTGAAAATTTATCTCACGTTTCTCTAAAAAACCTTTGGAATTTTGTTGTTTTTTTTTCGCTCTGGTACCAAAAAATTTCCCTATATGGGTTTGGTTTCTCAGATCATCATTTTTCGATGATTGGTGACAATATTGTTAAATTTAATACGGCTTCACGTCAGTCATGCGCCAGTGAAGAGTGAAAGTGAAGCCGGTGGACTTCAATTACAGCCCGCAGTCATATTGAATGAAATTGAAGGTAACTCTCGGGTTGGAATGAAAAGAAAGAAAAAGAAAAAAATGTATTCAAGCACTAAAGTGCGATAATAGTGTTTCTATTTGACAACAAGCGTATGGAATAGTTTAAATATTTTCGCGGTCTTTATTGAACGATAGAAAGTGAGATGATTTAATCTTTAGGTGAGAAGACGTCAAGTGCTAGTTCAATGATGGGTGGGCGACAGCTTGATAATGGATTGAAGATAGTAATAATTGTAATCGTTATGAAAGGCCAAAAAAAAGTTTTGATAATAAATCAAATTAAATAATCGAAATAATTAGTTGTAACCTGAGGCAAGTATTTTATAATATATTTCATCGTATCCATGCATACATCATATATTGAGACTTTTACAAAAACAATTACAATCTTAGATTTATGCAAATATTAGTCTCTATGATAGTTATTTCATACATATTTGCTTATTTCATGCTGGTTCTATGTTAACACTTTTTTACTTTCGTAGTACTATCAATGATTTTAATCTCAAAGGAAACGAATTATGTGAGTTTTCATGTTTATATCGTTCGTTTGAGACTTTAAGAGTTCAATAACTCTTTGATGTTTGAATTACTTTAAGTCCTTTGTGTAAAAGTTTCTTTATGTAAAAGTAAATTCTTTATAACCTTTAATTCAATTAATATCAAGAGGTCGATAACTTTAATATAAGCTTATAAGCTAAATTCCTTTGAATTCATTAGATGCTTCTGCTAAATCAGTAAGCTTACAAGTTCAAGGTGTAGTTCATCAACACCTTTTCTCCCCGTAATACATCTATTATCAAGGCGGATGAATTATTTTTAATTTTATAATAATGCATTTTTCGCATAAGGCAATAAATTCAAATGCTTGCGCGAGCTACGTCCTCAATATCAATATCGTACTATCATCAATTTCATGCAACTAAAGGCAATCACCTATAAACAGGCAGCACAATCATCAGTAATATTTTCACTGCAAATTGCACAATCTAGAAATTAGCTGAACATTGCAAGACACAGTTGTTAATAAATTGCAGCTTGCAAAATAAGCATATTTCTCATATATAAATATTGTCATCAGTTCATTTTAGTTAATCTATAAAGATAGGTGTATGTCCAGAAATGTCCTGGAATAATCTTCTTCTACTTCTTAGCACCACAACCCCTCTCGCTTCCTGCAAATAGCGCCTTCACTGTCTCGGTCTATTGACCGCATCCTCCAATTTTGAAATCCAATCAGCGATGAACTGTCTCGTCGACCGAGTCAGACCAGCGTTTCCTCGCACTGGTCTCCAACCTTCAGTTCTCCCAACGCATACCTTTTTGGGCATTCGTCGTTCGTCCATACGATTCATGTGTCCAGCCCATTGCAACTTCCGCAGTCTTACAATCGTTGAGACCTCCGTTTTGTCAAAAATTTCATACAGCTCATGGTTGTATCAAATTCGCCATTGGTCCCCGTCAACTTTCGCTCCGATTATATTCTTCAGGACCCGTCGCTCAAAGGCGTTCAATATATTTGCAGATGCTTGGGTTAGGGTCCATGTTTTACACCCATAGCATAACTAAGGTCTTATCACGGATTTGTATACTTGGAGCTTTGTTCTCCTGTGTACGCAACTGGCCTTAAAGATCGTCAATACTGAATAAAATATTTTATTTGCGAGCTGTATTCTTCGGCGTATTTCGTCGCTTTCATTGCCTGTTTTCGATATTTTGCGCCTAAATACAGGAATCTACCGAAATTTTCAATACTGTATTCGCCAAGTGTGATATTTTGCGTATTTGAGGTATTTTTCCTCGACTGCGTCATGAGCTTTTTTTTATTTTCATTGATTTGTAGCCCTACTAGTTTTGCTCCGCTGTCGAGTTTCAGGAAAAGTTCTTTGGCAGTTGTTAATGACCGTGACAAAATGTTGATGTCGGCCGCATAGACTACTACTTGGCTCGACTTATATAGCAATGTACCTAGCGTATCGACAGGTAGCTTCCTTATAACGTACTCCAGAGCCAAATTGAATAGCAATGGGGCCAGCCCATCACCCCGTTTTAGTCCGATATTTGTATCAAAGGCATCGGTGAGTTGGCTATTGGTTATTGATGCGGACTTGGGAGGTCGTCGACGTCATTGTCATTTTGGTAAGGCGGACTTATTTGCTGGGATGCCAAAGCAAAGCATTATTTGGTACAGTAAGTTACGATCAATAGTGTCGCATGCTTGCTAGAAGTCGACGAAAATTTGGTGTTTGTCTATGTTGAACTCCCAGCATTTTTCAAGTACCTGTTTGACTGTGAAAAATTGGTCTATTGTTGATCTACCTGCTCTAAAATCACCTTGATACTCCCCGATTTTATTTTCTAAGATGCCTGTATAATTTTCAGACTGTAGCTTCTCACCTTTCTTGTGGATAGGGAATATAATTGATTGGCTCCACTCTTTTGGCATGTGTTCTTGTTGCCAAATGGGCTGGATGACTTGGTGAATAGCTTGACGGACACTACTGCCACCATATTTGACGAGCTCCACTGGAATCTCATCGATGCCCGGCGCTTTATGATTCTTTTGGGCTTTGATGATGGAACAAACTTTATTCAGAGTCGGTGGGGCCAATAGAAACTCTCCGCAGACATCTATCGGCTCCGATGTTCTGGAGCTGTGCGAAGGACTAAGGAGGTTCTTGAAATATGATGCCCATCTTTCCTCAATCTTGGTTTCATCAACGATGATATTGCCGATGCCATCACGACATAGCGTGGTTTTGGGCTGATAACCACATTTCAGGCTTTTCACTACTTTGTATGCTTATCTTGTGTTGTTGCTCGCTAGGCTTACATCTTTACTTCTCAATTGGTCTCGTCATTTTATTTTCTTTTTTTATTCTAATTATCTTATTCGCTACTCCTCGGAGATTTTCAAAGTGTTCTTTCTTCGTCCTGATTTCCCTACCTACGTATTCTCTGTACGCCTGATTCTTTTTATCTAACACATTCTGGCAATCATCATAACCAGCCATTCCTCTTGTGCCGGATTTGATGCCCGATCGTCTGTTCTGCCACGGTCAATATATCTGCTTTCACATCAATCGTTGCTCGTTGCTCGTCTTTAACGATGCGTCTGATAAGATGGGAGCCAGCTGATTGTCAAGGGTCTCCATGAAATTTGGAGCCTTTCGATGTCAAATTTTTGTAGCGGGCTGGTCTTCGCCGAATATTCCTTTGACATACGACATCGATTAGCTAATTTGATCAAGTAATGATCTTAGTTACAATTGGCTCCTCGGTATATGCGGACGTCAAGTATGCTCGAGGCCCAACGTTGTTGGATCAGAACATGATCGATCTGGCAACGAGTCGACCAGTCTTTCCAGGTGATTACGTTTCGTTCGTTTCTTCGTCTTTTTCTTCGGTCGGGGCGTGAACATTTATTAGCCAGATTTCGAAGAATTTTGCTTTGATTCGGATCGCGCACAATCATTTGTTTACTGCCTTAAAACCAAATACGTGCGATTTGAACTCTCTATCCACAATGAAGGTCACTCCGAACTCTCGTTTTCCAGTAGGCTTCCCACTTTTGAATATTGTGTGCGATCTCATGTCTTGAATGTCCTTTCCAGTCCAATTCGTTTCCTGGATTGCTAGTATTTTTAATTGAGATTGACTAGCCTGTTGTAAAAGGTCCTTAACAACGCCAGGGTAATTGAGTGATCTGACATTCCAGGATCTAACACCATAGTCCTTTTTTCATTTGCGAAGTCGTTACCGTGAGCCCAATCCATTCCAAGGCCCATCTGCAGGTTTCGAAACATTTTAAGGTTTTCCAAGCACGGGGAGTTAGCCCATCGCCCAACTTCCATTCCGGCGGCATAGTTATTACGTCGGTTAAGTTATCATGTGCGGAAGATTCGCCTTCGCTTTCTTACGCCCCCACAAAGGAAGTGTAAGTAGGATTTAGTAGCAGAGCTGAAGATGTATTCACAGTTATTAGCATTTCTCGGCATTAAATGTAACATTATTGGGGAACCATTAAACCCAATGTGCACCCCAAGAGCATTTACTACCATTCAATTGGGGGGTTTGAGATGAAGAATCATGGAAGCATTGGGTTGGGGAAACAAGGGGCTCCCGCCTCCTTTCTCAAACGGGCCTTGGACCGTTTCCTCTCACCACTGTCGAAAACTGCGAAAAGGGTGATTCCGCATCGACTTAATGAGATTGTATCTGATAAAGATATTATACGGGCAGAACAATATGGCTTCAAAGCTAAACACTCTACTGAGCTCCAGCTAGTTAGAGAGTTCCAACACATCAGAACAGGCTTAAATCGCAGGAATTCAACAGGCCTAGTTATGTTGGACATAACTAAGGCCTTTGATAAAGTCTGGCATGTAGGACTTATCTTCAATATGCATCAGCTCCATATGCCACTGCAGCTCACTCAAATTATTGGCTCCTTCTTGGAAGGCAGAATATACCGTGTTAAGAATTGACAAACAACTCTCAAGCCTGAGATCACATGATGCTGGAGTTCTACCCATATCTCCGGTCCTATACAATACATTGGATATTCTAAAAAGCATTGAGCTTTTTTTACCATTTTTCGATTGCATATTTCTTTTATTTAAAATGGATTTTAATTAAGTACATATTGTCCATTGTTATTTATGATCTTTTGCCATTTTTTGGGAAGAGCCATTATTCCATCTGTGTAGAACTTCTGTGGTTTATCGGCGAAAAACTTGGCCAAGTGATTTTCACAGTCCCTTTTGGAAGTGAATTTCTTTTCATTAAGGAACTCTTGCAAAGACCGAAGCAAATGATAGTCTGATGGTGTAAGGTCTAGACCATACGGTGGATGCATCAAAACTTCCCAGCCAAGCTCTGTAAATTTTTGCCGGGCCATCAAAGAATAGTGTGGTTTGGCATTGTCATTATAGAAGACAACGCCTTTTCTATTGATCAATTCTGGCCGGTTTTTTGAATTGCTTGTTGCAATCTAGTTAATTTCTGACAGTACAGAGCTGATTTGAGTGTTTGGCCAGATTCTAGCACTTCATGATAAACAATTCCCTTCCAATCCCACCATACACACAGCATTACCTTACTTTGAAGTCGTTTGTGGTGATTCATCTCTTTTTACCATGATCTTTGCGTATTTTCTCCATGTTCATCGCCCGGAATGATTTGCTTCAAAAATGGCTCGATTTCGTTACGTTTTAATAGCATTTCGCAAATGGAAATTCGGTCGACCAAATTTTTTTGTGTTAATTCATGCTTGCTTCATCGAGCTTCTTTGTGTATCCAGCATTACTCAAATGGTTCAAAACTGTTTGGTGATGGATATTCAGTCCTTTAGCAATGTCATGGCTGCTTATGTGTCGTTCTTCTTAAATTTTTTGTAAAATTTCAGCGACTTTTTCAGTGATTGGTCGATCTGAGCGAGGTGCACCTTTAACATCAAAATTTCCAGAACGAAAGCGAGCGAACCATCTCTTGGCTGTGGCTTTTGATAACGTATCTTGACCGTAGATACCACAAATTTTTTCACGAGCCTACGATGCATTTTCACCTTGATCTTAGTGATATTGTAAAATATAACGAATCCATTCAGAAATTTCACTCATTTTTAAATGAATACATTTTTTGACAAGAATGACGAAATACAAAACTGTTTATATGAAAATTGTAGACTGGAATGTCACTTTTCAAACGTATGTAAGTTTGATGCAATCTGATTATTATTGCCCTATAAATGACAACGAACACCATCTGGTGACAAAAATGGCTCAATACTTTTTAGACTATCCTATATTTACTGCAGACCTTCCCATTTTGCCTCCAAAAGTAAAACTATCACTCTACGCTGATGATACCTGTATATTTGTTACAGCACGACAAGCAACAGTCATCACTTCAAACTTGCAACGATCAATAAACATTTTATTGGAATACTTTCGTAAATGAAAAATTAAGATTACTTCTGGTAAAACACAGGCCCTTTTCATCACAAGAAAACCACTACAAACTCCACAGAGACTTACCGTTGACAGTAAAACAATAGACTGGGCACCAACGGCTAAATATCTTCTACTTATTGTACATTCGACAGAACCCTCACATAGAAACAACACATACAAAATAAACGAGGACACTGTATTGGACTTCTCTCCTCTCTATACCCACTCATTAAATCCAAAAGACTCAGGCTTAAAAATCGATTGCTCGTACACAAACAAATTAAACGACCGACGCTACTCTTCGGTAGTTCTGCTTTCTACCAGAGAACAAAAACTAACAAAAAAGCACTCCAGTCCTTCCAAAATAGAATATTCGAAAGATCTTAAGAATTCCATGGTACATTAGAAACGTTGACATATACAAGGACCTAAGACTCGAGACGGTTGAAAAATAAGTACGTGACAGAGCACTGAAACTTTTTGACACAATTGACAACAACACTAATAGTACCCTGGCATTCTTTCGAACTGTACGCAATGGGGATGATTTACGGTTCCCAACTATCCGCCAAATAACTAAGTAAAAATTTATTTCTAAAATCATATAATGACTGAAACTGGCTGGGAAGGTAGATGGATACTGAAGTACTCACAGGTATGAGGGAGTTAAGGTACTAAATCGCACTAACTCCACACCCCCTACTATTCAAGATATAATTCCTCTAAAATTCAAACCAAATATAATTTCTAATAGGTACAGAGTCCCTTCCAAATGAAAATACGTAGTGAAGCTTCCAGTTGACATTCTGGAAGACGACATATATGTTGAATTAGAAATACTGAAATTGCACCCAACCTTCTTATTTCAGAAGGAATATACAAGGTCAAAGACTGGTTTAGCCTTTTAGCTGTAACTAATCAGACCAATGGGGACGAACTACTCTTTCTGGAACAACCATTAGAAGTCTTTGAATTTTTCCCCGCATGATATTTTCAATTTCAATATCGATTGCACTCCTGAAGTAAATTGCATTGTGACACCCCAACATGTTACCAAATTAATTCGTGTTGAACAACTAAACCAAGAGGAAAAGAACATAATCTTAAAAACATGCCGAGAATATGATGATATTTTCTACCGAGAAGGACAGAAACTTAGTTTCACAAACAAAATCGAGCATAGTATTTCAACCACGGACGATATACCTATTTATACTAATTCCTATTGATATCCATACGTCCATAGAGATGCAGTGAAGAGACAAATCTCTGACATGCTCAACCAAGGGATCATTCAATCCAGCTATTCGCATGGAGTTCCCCAGTTTGGGTAGTCCCCAAAAAAAGGGATGCAAGTGGAAAACAGAAATGGAGATTAGTCATCGATTATCGGGAACTGAACGGGAAAACGATAACCGATCGCAATTCACTACCAAATATAAACGACATACTTGACAAATTGGGCAAAAGTCTATACTTTTCTACTATAGACCTTGCCAGTGGATTTCATCAAATTGAAATGGACCCAAAAGATATTAAGAAAACCACCTTCACCATAGATGGGGGCCATTATGAATACGTCAGGATGCCTTTTGGGTTAAAGAACGCCCCATTTACATTTCAAAGGCTTATGGAAAATATACTCTAGGACCTCCAAGGGAAGATATGTTTAGTATATTTGGACGACATTATTATACTCTCGACCTCGCTTCCGGAGGACGGAGAAAATTTGAGGAAAGTATTGCAAAAATTACGTTAAGTAAATTTCAAGGTGCAACTCGGTAAACCAGAGTTTCCTCATAAGGAAATTGCTTTCCTAGGCCACATAGTCACAGCTGATGGAGTTAAACCAAATCCTGAAAAGGTACAGGCAATAAGAGATTTCCCAATCCCCCGAAACCAGAAGGAGATAAAATCGTTCCATCAAGTGCCTAAAACGGGGTCGTACTGTCCAGCTGATCGATAAATGTATTAAGGCTTTCAAATTATACAAAGACCTTCTTATGAATTATCCGATATTACAGTATCCGAATTTTAACAAACACTTCATCCTAACCACGGACGCTTCTAATTATGCGATTGGTACAGTGCTTTACCAAGGTACGATACGTAGCGATAAACCTGTTTATTATGCTAGTTGAACTCTGACAACACTGAGATCAATTGCTCCACAATAGAAAAGGAGTTATTAAAAATCGTTTGGGCTGTTAAGTATTTTAGACCCTACCTATTGGGATGGATATTCCAAATAGCGACCGGCCACAAACCACTCACTTACCTTTTGAGTCTTAAAGAGCCTATCTCTAAATTGGTAAGATGGCATCAAAGATTAGAAGAGTTCGATTATCAAATGGTTTATAAAAAGGGAAATCAAAACTTAAATGCGAATACCTTACGTAGGATTAAGCTTCCAGGTACAGCTGCCGACGAACAAGTTGAGTTTAATATCACCGAAACCCTTGGAAGAATTACCAACACATCACTGTAGAGCGAAAACGGTTCTACCTTACGCTCCGCACAGGAAACTTTAAATAATAGGATTCCCATTTCTGAGCGACCGTTAAACGAACTCCCCCTTCAAATTATCTCCGAAAAGACCACTAGGACACCACAAACTACTTTGGGAATGCCATTCAAAAAAAGATAGAGACGTACTATATGCATGCATGATTTTAACGAAAGCAATATTACAGAACTTTTCAAAAAATTTCTCGCCCCAAACAAAATTAACGAAATATACACTACCGATGAAATTTTCGGCATAATCCAATCCGTTTACTCAAAATTTTTCTCCAGACTACGAATTTTGAAGTTGATTCAATGCATGGAAATGCTTAAAGAAGTAACAGATGTAGACGAGCAGGATAAAGTAATAAATGATTACCCTATAAATAGTAATCAAAGGGGTATAAACGAAACGGTTCAACATCTGAAGAGGGATAATTACTTTCCTCATCTTAAAGATAAGATGACAAAAATAATCAACAATTGCGAAACCTGTCAGATTCAAAAGTATGACAGGAATCCTCCGAAAGTCGAATTCAGAATCTCCGAAAGCCCGCAAAAACCTTTGGATAGCTTGTACACGGACGTATATACCATCAACGGTAAACCTTAGGCCTTCACGAAACGATACGATGCCGATATTTAGGCTATAATCGGTATCGTATAAAATTAGATTTTTTAATATTATATCGATTTTTTTTTTTTGTAAATTTATCGTATCGGTATCAAATTTGAGTCGATATCGATACAATAACCAATAAAATGTCGATATATCATTAGCTAAAAAATCTATTTATGAAATGGCAAAAACAAAACAGTTAAATCCCTTTTCAGGTTTTTGCTCAATAGTTTTCATAAAAACCCACTAGTTCCGCGACCTGTCGGTCCGTTCGTCTGCCCGCCCGTCTGTCTGTGCGTCACAGCCAGTTTTCTCAGAAACTGCATAAGCCACAATCTTGTAACTTTGTGAACAGTTCAGAAGTGATAACCTCTTCAAAGTTTAGCTATAAAAAACATTTTATAAGGTTTTTCGGGGGAGGTCTCCCATCCACAGGGGTGACCCTTAATTTTTTTTTGTAAAATATCTCCGATATTGGTAGCAAAAGAAAGGGCTTTGTGAGAGCCCTTTGAATAAGGTCGAAAACCCCCGTTGGCAGCACCAGCCGGAAAGGTAAATTTCTCGTATGTAGCGTAAGGTTTCGAAAAAGAAATTGGCTTAACTACTACTGGACTTCTTATTGCAATTTTTGTAGCACTACGTGGGTATTTATTAACAGAAAGGATCTGCCGCCGTTCGTATTTGGAGACCCTTCATAGAGGCGCAAATATTTTGCTAATTAAATTGAGTTGCACACGTATGGATCACATATTGAAAATCGGCGGGTAATAAATTGTTATAAACATATTTATACTGGTTTCGCCCTTCTCACATATGCTGTTTATACATTTGACAGTGGTTATCAAACAAAGGTGATAACTTTTTGGCTTAAATAGCTCAAATAGTTAATTTCAAAAGATTTCCATAAAAGTTTAATCAGCACTTGCATTGCCATTAATATATACATTTTCGATTCTTTTCTGAACCATCAGGGGCCGTTATTTTGAATTTTTATTGAAAACGGCTGCTAAAATTATTAAGCTGTAAATTTTCGAATTTGTTATTTGCCATCTGATTTGCATAATTAAATTAAATTAACTTGCCTTAATAACTTATAATTTCAAGTTTTATCAGAATCTGTTGAGAAACTTGGCTGCTACAGGGCTACAGAAATAAAAACAAATGTTTATGTCACCCCCCTGTATGGGGAGACCCCCTTAAACACTTTAAAATATGTTCTTACACTGCAAATTTCAAGAAGCACCACTTTTGACCTACGTAGAAAATTTCCTCATTCTAGCTCATGTGGTTTGCGAGAAAACTTATGACACACGAACAAACGGACGGACGGACAGACAGACAAGTCACGATTTTATAATTTTTTAGGGTATTGTTAAAATAATTTACAATATTTAAAAAATATTCTGATTTATAAATACGTTCAAGATAAGTCATTTAAAACGTTTCCATGAAAAAAATTCATTATTTCACTTGCTACTAAAATAGCGAATTGCGCTTGATCCTGACCTTTGGGGGCCGCCATTTTGAATGCATGCATTTGATTTTGGACTATTTTAAATCTCTGTGGGCTAAGACCTCATCAATCAATGTGCCAAATCTCGTTCAAATCGGAGTTTCACTCTAGACAGGACAAAATAATTCAATTTTTAGTGAAAATGGCAGCTTAAAAATATTGGGTTTTAAATTTTCGACTTTTTTATTTTTCATTCAATCTTAATAATTTTCTGCATAATACAAGAACATAGTACAGAGATCCATAATCTCAAGTATCATCAAACTCCGCTGGAAAATGTGACCGCTAGAGGGCCACAAAAACCTGAAAAAAACGCATATTTAAAACGCCGCCATTTTGAAATTTGCACATGCATGATCACCTATCTTGAAACCAAGTTTCATATATATCGGATTAAAATTGCGCCATTTTGTTTTTTTTTTTGACCTGACCTCCAAATTTTTCACGCAATACTTTAGACACTCATAATTTCTATCTAAATGCCGAATTTCATGAAAATCTGTTGAAAGCTTTGACCCCTTATTACAACAACAAAATTTCGCACGTTTTCCGACCTTTGAGCGGCCGCCATTTTGTTTCTGCCGTACCGACTTTGGATTTTTTATTGTGAGATTCATCACAAATATCAGTGAACCTTTGTACGAAATTTCATCCAAATCGGAGCTATATTTTGGTCAGAACAGAAATCACGATTTTTCGTCTAAAATGGCCGCCATTTTGTTTTTCCCCAGCCGATATAGCTGGTTCACGAACTTAACCGAGATATTAACCCAATACATCTTTCCTGAAAATTTGGTGAGCGTGGTCACAAATTTCGTTATATCCCATATATATATATATATATATATATATATATATATATATATATATATATATATATATATATATATATATATATATATATATATGATGCTCTCCGCAATAGGTAAATTTCTCTCGAGAAATTTACCTAAAAGTAAGAAGACACCAAAGGGGAGTTTGGGGGCGTTCAAAATATGTGAAAAATATCTAAAAAAAAAAGTAAGGTTAGTAGACCTTAATGAAGTACATGGTCAAAAATTTTCTGAGAAGTCTAGCCCTTTAAAATTCCCAAAAATTATTATTATTTATCATTGTTATTATCTCATGTATAAGGTCAAACGAAATCGTTTGATTCACTAATTTGTTTACAAAACCCTTCTGGTAGGAGCACTCTCCAGCTACTGCAACGTATTCTCTTCTATTTGTCAACCGATTCTCCTTTTCTTATTTTATTATGTAACTTTTGACGAGCTTTAGTGTCATCAATAAGTTAGTAGTCCGTAATTTTTAATCGACTAACTTTGTTGTTGCTTTTTTATGAATGGCCGGGCATAACTCTAGACCGAAGGTAGGTATAGGAGTCCTATTTTCTCAAAAAGGATTAATAACATCAATATCTTTGAGATAAAATAGTAAAAGTAGTATTGCAACAAAATGGCGGTCTCTTAAAGAAAAGTAGTGTTAGTTTTTCCTTTAAACCAAATATTTGATGTGAATGTCATTGAAGTATTTCTTGAGTTTGTTCATAATTTGTGACTGCATATCATATTTTGAGTAAAGGGTGGTCCAATCATAATGCGCGATGTTAATTGTGGGTCACAGCTTAACGTCAAGTTTTTTGCCCAACTTAATTTGACATTTCTTTGTTTCAGTGTTTGACAAATTCAACAATGGAGAGGTACACAATTGAGGTTATTGAAGCCTTTTACAAAAATGGGCGTTCAAATCAAAATGCATTCTGTGCACTTCGCTCAGCATAATAGACCAAATATGTCCACAATCGGGAGAATTGTGTACAAATTTCAGTAAACCGGGTCTGTAGGAAATATGAAATCACCTGTGCATGCTCGCCCAGTTCTTTCTGCGGAAAACATTGCTGTTGTTCGCGATAGTGTGGCAGAAGAGCCGTCAACCTCGACTCGTCATCGTGCCCAACAATTGAACATCTCACGAACATCACTGATGCGAATTTTGAATAAAGATTTGAATTTACACGCTTACAAAGTTCAGTTGACTCAAGAGCTGAAGCCTACTGACCATTTCAAGCGTCGACAATACGCCGAATGGTTGGTTGAACAGAAAGAAGGGACTAGTTACTTTACAAAGAAAATCATCTTCAGCGCCGAAGCACACTTTCACCTCGGTGGATTCGTTAACAAGCGAAATTGCCGCATTTGGGCAAATGCGAATCCACGAGTGATTGTTGAAAAACCGTTGCATCCACAAAGAGTGACTGGTTGGTGCTGTTTATGGGCTGGCGGCGTCATTGGGCCGTACTTCTTTGAAAACGAGGACGGCCAAGCAGTTGCCGTGAAAGGTGTTCGCTATTGCGAGATGATAACGGACATCTCGTGGCCAGAAATTGAGGTTATGAACCTGGGCAAAATGTGGTTCCAACAGGATGGTGCCGCTTGCCACACAGCCAACGAAACAATGGCTCTTTTGCGCGAGAAATTCAATGGCCGTTTTATCTCACGTTGTGGTGATGTTAATTGGCCGGCACGATAATTTGATTTGACACCGTTGGCTTTCTTTCTCTGGGGATATTTAAAAGAAAAGTGTACGCCAATAAGCCATTGTTCTTGGCTTATTGACGACAAGAGCTAAAGGATGAGATAATTCAGCACATTAACGACATTGAACCTCAATTATGTCTCAGAGCCATTAAAAATATAGACCATTGGATAGAAGTGTACCACCGTAGCTGTGGCTAGCATTTGGGCGATATTTCGTTTCACACATAATTGTCATAGATCCTTCTATTATAATAAAAAATACTGACATAATGCGCTGAAAACTTTTTGTTTTATTTACAATTAACATCGTGCATTTTTATTGGACCACCCTTTATATGTATTCTCGCATCATTCAATTTCTTAATCCGTTAGTCAGTCACTGCACACTCTGCAACCTGACCGCATCTATGTTTTTTCATATACATGCATTTAAATAAACGTTGCGTTTTCGTTAAACGCTTGTTTTTACTGCACAAACCCAACAGGTATAAAACATGGCCCCTACCCAAGCATCCATAAACATATCGAACGCCTTCAAGAGACGGGTCCAGAAATGAATAATTGGAGCGTAGCAAGACGGTAACCAATGGTGAACTCGATACAATCATGAGCTGCATGAAATTTTTGACGAAGTTGCAAAGGGCGGCCCACATGAATTGTTTGGAAGAACTACGGACACCCAAAAAGGCATTCGTTGGAAGAACTGAAGGACTGAGACAAGAGGTCTGACTTGGACGACAAAGACAGTTCATCGCTGCTCGGGTTTCAAAATTGGAGGATGCGGTTAATAGGCCGAGGTTTGTGGTTTTTGTTGGAAGCGAAGGCCTGAGAGAGACTGTAGTGCTACGAAGAAAAATTCTTAGTTTGATCGCAAACATGAGAAATTGCAGCATCTATAGTTTAAAAAAAAACTCCGAGTACTGTGATGGGCGCAGACGCCGCCTTTAACAAGGTTTAGTAGTTTAGTGCGAAACAAGTGCGCACTAAACTACTAAACCTTATTCTAATTGCCCAACTTTAATGAATCTAATATGTAATCACTTGATTCTGATCCTCTTCTTCATTTTTTTCATGGTCCCTATAACTCAAAATCAACTTCTTCGCATTGAAACAATTTATCAATTAAAAACCGGCCAAAAATATAAGAATCAAAAGTTCAATACCCTTCCTTCGTTCGGAATATTTGCTCGATGAATAAGAATCTGAAAACAGAACACAAGGAAACGATTACCAGACTTTCTGAAGTCCGTGCGCATAAATATTACATAAATAACTTTTGGCTTGGAATAAACAAAAACTGACTGGAATTTCATTGTTCTACAGCAACCATCTACTCTGATCCGGCAAAGCTCTTCCAGATTTGAATTTTCGGTATCAACAACTAAAAGGTTAAAATTATGAGAACATGTATATATGACAACATATATCCGCTTCAATTTCCATATATTACAATTTTTGCATTTATTAATGTCACAAAAGGCATTATCACTATGAAAAGAATTTTATTAGCTTGATTTTCAACAATCAATACTTTCTTTACACTTGTATTGTTTCTTTGAGGAAATTAACTGATAAAAAGATACTTACCTTGAAGTTTCTTTTTTCCTATTGCATACATCTACCAATCTCTGGAATAAATCAATTGATTAGCGAATAAGCTTCTTAATAATCCATAATTCCTTTCACTTCCCATGGTTAATAACTTATTTATCATGCATACATGCCGATGAAGTTTTTTAACACACGCGTGCTGTATTTGCTGGTAATATTTAAATCGTTAACCCGTTTTATTTAGAAGGAATACTCGCACTTGTATCTAGCGTTCTGCACTATTGGGTGAATAGGTGATACATGAAATAAAAGACTCAGAACAGTAACTCGATTTCAATTTTTTTGATAAGTGGATTTTCTTGAAAGTGTTAGTCTGGTAAAAATGTCTTGTCATGGACATACCAGTAGATAATCATATTTTTTATTAATATTAAAGCTTATTATTAATAGCATTTTGAATTTTGATGATGTGTTAAAAATTAAATCCATTAAAACCAACAGCAAATTCTCTTCCTAGTGTCACCAAAAAAAATTATTGAAACATTACAAAACAATATAAAATGCATTATCCAATATTTTAATATCAATTTTTCTTACTTTTCTTTTCAGTTTATGTATTATAGGACTAATAAATTTTGTGCAATCCGATGCCACACCATCAGACTTGAGAGCGGCCGCTAAAGCCGCGCTTTTGCGAGAAAAAGAAAATAATCTTCAACACTGCAATGAAACTACCACGACAACGACAGTGTGCCCGCCGAGCAAGTACAGGTCAGCGACTGGCGAATGTAACAATATTTTACACAGAAATTGGGGATCACGAGGAGATGTATTCCTTCGGCTGCTCGATGCAAGCTATGCAAATGGTAAGTTTTTAATTAATGTTTGCTCATAACATATCCAGATAGATTAAGGAAGACATTGTTAATATATTATACTGCCTTTGGTTATATATTACCAATAATTATCACCGATTATATCTCTATACATTGCTAATCGATATTTCCTTTGGTATTGAAAGCTATTGTAAATTTGAAATAACAGGTCATTCAATAAGTACGTAGGATAAGTAAGAAAACAACAAAATTTTTACAAAACTCGATTTTATTATTCAACATAGTTGCCTTCGAGGCGATACAATGAGTATAGCAATTTTCCAACTTTCCAATACCACTTTTATAGTACTATTTCCCTTTCTCATCAAAATAGGCCTCAGTTTCAGCAATTACTTCATCAATGGACTTAAATTTCTTTCCAGCAAGCATTTTCTTGAGATTTGAAAACAGAAAAAAGTTGTTGGGGGCTAAATCTGGAGAATACGGTGGGTGGGTAAGCAATTCGAAGCCCAATTCATTCAATTTCGCCGTTGTTTTCATCGATTTTTGACACGGTGCATTGTCTTCGTGAAACAACACATTTTTCTTTTGCAAATGCGGCCGTTTCTTTGTGATTTCAGCCTTCAATCGACACCAAAGTTCACAGTAATAAGCGCTGTTGATAGTAGTTCCTGGCTGGAGATAGTCAATGAATATTATTCCGTTCGCATCCCAAAATACAGACGCCATCACCTTACTGGCCGACTGTTGCGTCTTTACTCGCTTTGAATTTAGTTCGTCGACTGCTGTCCACTCAGCTGACTGTCTTTTGGATTCTGGTGTGTAATGGTGAAGACATGTTTCATCCATTGTCACATATCGACGATATTATTCGATTTTATTGTGGTTTAACAGCATCAAACACTCTTCTGAAGCATCAATGCGTTGTTTTTGGTTGACTGTGAGCTCACGCTGCACCCACTTTCCAGAGCTTTCGCATATCCCAATGTTCGTGTAAAATGGTAAAAACACTACCATCTGATATATTTACAATGTCAGCTAGCATGTGCACCTTCCATTTGCGATCGTTCATAACCAATTTGTGGATTTTTTTATGTTTTCTGGAATAACAGCCTCATTTTGGCGTCCATTGCATCATTTGTGCTGTTACGACGACGTTGAAATTCAGCAATCTATATTTCTACCATTTGTCTCGATGGAGCAAAGTCCGGGTAATATTCATCATGTTTAGTTTCCATTGTATTTTTTCATCAAAAAGCAATGCTCTATCAAAACTCGAAATTCACTTTTTTCCATTTTTTTGCAATAAAAAAAGTTGCTTTGCACAAAATGCTATAACTCACGAATCAATAGTTCGATTGCAGTTAAATTTATACACATATCGTTTGAAGGTTAGCACTAATAAAAATTTGTATGGAAAAAGTTCTAGTAACGCGATCTATGTGTCACCCTACGGGCTTGTTGAATGGACTGTTATACACTGTGAAAACAGTAGAATTAATTTCACCCTCATTCCGAGTTCGCAGCTTTTTTTAACAAATTAAAAAACAATTCAATCAGTTTTGGTGCAATCGGAACAAGTTTAGTTGAATATTTGAAAACTAGCTGTTTACGACATACAATTAAAATCAATCGAACCTAAAAAAAGAAAATATCGATATCAATGAAATAAATTAACTTTGGGCTAATATTTTCCATTTTCTTCATGCAAAGTAAAACTTTACTTAATTGAAATGATTAACTAAAAGAGACAAGTAGACTGATTAGTAAAACTCGAATCAAATTTCAAAAATGGGAATTCAATAATAGAGTTTGTCGTGAAGAATGAACATATTTCTACTGCCGATCTTCTTCTTCTTCGTAGCACTGCAGCCTCTCTCGGGCCTTTGCTTCTTGCAAATAGCACCTCCAACTATCTCAATCCATTGACCGCGTCCTCCGATTTCGAAATCCAAGCAGCGATGAACTGTCTTTGTCGACCGAGTTAGACCAGCGTTTCTTCGGTTTCCGACCTTCAGTTTTCCCAACGAATACCTTTTTGGTTATCCGTTGTTCGTCCATACGATTCATATGGTCAGTCCATTGCAGCTTCCGCAGTCTTACAATCGTTGAGACCTCCGGCTTGTCAACAATTTCATACAGCTCATGGTTGTATCGAATACGCAATTGGTCTCCATCTAGCTTCGCTCCGATTATTCGCCTCAGGACCCGTTGCTCAAAGGCGTTCAATATATTTGCGGATGCCTGAGTTAGGGTCCATGTTTTACGCCCATAGCATAACACAGATCTTATCACAGATTTTTATACTTAGAGCTTTGTTTGCCTGTGTATGCAACTGATCTTCAAGATTGTCAAAACTGAAAAAATATTTTATTTGCGAGCTATATTCTGCGGCGTGTTTCGTCTCTCTCGACAGTGTGGGGATTCTAAGACCACTTAATAATAAAAAGAATCCCAAAGTCAAGAAATATATAAACATTATTTTATAATTATAATAAGTGACGCGCACAATATGGGAGCCGGTAGAAGGAAGGACGTTGAGCGTTCGTGTACCCTTTCATCGTCGCACAACGTTCGTGCGATCTGCACTTCACACGTCATCGATTCCTACGTGTGTCTCCAGGCAATGCTGAAACATCGGTATAAAGGGCACACAAAACACTGTGAAGTACTCCTTTCCTGCTAGTCTAGTCCGATTTGTGAACAGTTCTCAGAGATATTGAAATACGACGCAGTAAAAAAAAGTTTGAGTTTATAAAAAACTAGCTGTCTATAAGTATCTCGGCGTTAAGGGCCTAAAATGCCCTAACACTCCGGACTTATCATTAATTTGAATTTATTAGATGGTCCTTAAGTTTTTTCTTAGAGACCAATAATGAATTTAAGGTTTTCACTGTTTCTGGAGGATTATTGTATATACGCAGAGCATCATTCGTTGCATCGTTCTTTAGTCGATCAGTTCTAGCGTAAGGTATTAAAAAATTGTTGGCATTTCTTGAAATATGTGGATTTATTTGTGATACTTTTACAAAGGGGCTTCGTTCCGATTCACTGGAAATTAGACATATGAAGATAAACTTAGCTTTCTCCATAGTAATGATTAGACTGAAGGTGAGTGCATTGGTCAGTCGATACACTAGTCTTGCTGGAGTGAGAGTTGGAAGGTTAAGAATATTTTTAAAAGGCTTTAGTTAGTATCCTGGATATAATATTAAGGTTTTGCTTTGACGATTGACTTCAAATGACCACCGCATAATATAGCTTTGTCAGTACAAATGCATTTAATACAAGTTTCTTTATATACATTTGAAAACCTCCATATCTTCTCAGCACTCCTATCATTGGTGCTAGTTGTCTCCTCAAATTATTTATGTGCGGCAACCATGTCAACCGATGATCTATTGTAAGACCGAGATAGTTACGAGGGCGGTCCCAAAAGTACCCGACCCGACCAAGAAAACAGTAAAAAAATTGCGAAAATGTTTTTTATTCTTCAACACATTCTCCTTTCAGCTCGATGCACTTTCCCCAACGATGTTCAATAGCTTCAATACTCGCTTTATAGTAGGAACCGTCAAGCCCCTCAAAATAGCTACCTCTTCATTGTTGGCAAATGTTTTACCGCCGAGCCATTTTCAAACTCGGAAAAAGAAAATAATCCGAGGGAGCCAGATGTGACAAACAGGGTACGTGAGGAAGCATTGATTTTAGCCATCGCAATGACACACGCGTGAACTAGTGCGTTGTCGTGATTAAATAACACTTTCTTTTTCATCAGATCACGCCGTTTTTTCTTGATTTCATAACTCAAACGCTGCAATAAGGCTGCATAATATGCGCCGTTGATTGTTTTTCTTTTTTTGAGATAATCAATAAATATTATTCCACACGCATCCCAGAAAACGAGTCCCATGACCTTGCCAGCTGACTGAACTGTCTTTGCTTCCTTTGGAGCCGGTTCTCCCTTTTCAGTCCACTGCTTTGACTGCTCCTTGGTCTCAGGTGTAAAATGATGGACCCATGTTTCGTCCATGGTTATGAATCGACGCAAAATCTCGGCTTTATTTCTACGAAGCACAGTCAAACACTCGATGGAAACATCCTCACGTTGCTGTTTGTGTTTGATTGTGAGCAAACGTCGCACCATCTTGCGCACAACTTTCTCATGTCCAAATTTTCGGTCAAAATGCGATGCACAGCACTTTTTGAAATGCCTACCATATCTGCTATCTCGCGCACTTTTAATCAGCGGTCATTCAATACCATTTTGTGGGTTTTCTTCACATTTTCTAACGTAGTGACCTCACTTGGTCGACCACTGCGGTGTTCATCTTGGCAGCTCGTACTACCTCACTCAAACTCAGCTACCCAATATTCGACGGTTGTAAACGAAGGAGCAGACTTCCCCAGAGTAGAATCCAACTCGGCTTTGATATCGGTTGGACTTAGACCTTTCAAATGAAAGTGTTGTATCACATAACGATTCCCGGAATTTTTCCATATTTACAAATGCACTGAGAGTGTTCACTTTGGATATCTGTAAAAAAATAATAATAAACATACCGTTATAAATTTTTCACATTAAGTTGTTGTAAGGTGGTATTGTCAATCGCAGTAATTGTTTTTTTTTTTAAACTACCTGTATTCATAAGTCAGGTCGGGTACTTTTGGGACTACCCTCGTCATTTCAAACGCTCTTTGCAAGTTTTCGCCGTTAATTTTAAGATCAACTTCTATATGTTCCTTATTCTTCTGTTTAAAAATAATGTATTTTGCCTTTGTAGTATTCAATGCTAGCTTGTTTTCGTTAAGCAATGAACGATATTTATCTAGATCCTCGTTGACGATATTCTCCATGGCAACTATATTATGTCCTGAATAAAAAAGTACAATATTATCAGCACTGTACTGTGTGGTGAGCTTTCAGTTTACATATATTCAAATTATTCGTGTATAGCAAAATCAAGGTTGGTCAAAGTATGGATCCTTGAGGAACCCCCGATTTCATTGGTGCTAGATTGCTCAAGACATTATTAACTGATGTTCTTTGGAATCTTCCTTCCAAAAAACTTTTAAAAAGTTGTTTCGGTTTTCCTTGTATACCATACGACTCAAGTTTTTGAAGTAACAGGTCATGATCAACCGTATCAAAAGCTTTCTTCAGGTCCACAAAAATTCCAATAACATAATCTCCTTTATCAAGGCTTTCATTGATGTAACGTGAGACAGAAAGTAACGTATCGAAAGTACTCTTGTTCTTTTGATAGCCAAACTGTTTCAGATTTATGATGGAATTGTACATTAAGAAAGATTTTAAACGATTACTTACAAGTTTTTCAAATATTTTACTAAAGGCTGTCAAAAGTACTTATCATCAAGCTCCCTGGTAATTTTTTCACCAATTGTTGAAAAAACGTAGTTTAGCTAGTTTGCTGTTCCACATGGGCGTGCTGCATTGTTAGGGTCCATGTCAAAAAATTCAGCATTTGATGACATGGTCCAGGGTAACAAATTATTTTTTACTTCATTTATTATATTCCATATTTCGTGTGAGTTGTCTGCCGCTATTTCTAATCTTCTGGAGTAATATGAATATTTAGCTTCTTCTATGAGACGTTTTGATTCTTTCAGGGCTTGGTTGTACAGATGTTTAAGTGCTTGATCTTCAGCGTTCTTTTTGTATTTTTTATAAGCTTTCCTTTTGTTAATACTAGCCTCAATAACTTTTTTTGTTATCCATGTATGTTGTCGACATCTGATCTTTTTCTCAATGGTAGAATCATGCTTGAAGTCTGTAATCATATTTTTGAGCTGCATAAGGTTTTCAGGTTTTCGGTTTGTTAGCAATTTTTGACATTTTGATTTGAAAAGATCCTTGTCTAAATATCGGAATATTTTGTGAGTAGATTTTTGCTTACTGAGACTTTGACCATGGACGACAATTTTGAAAACACGATGATCAAACTCCGGCCAGTCTGCAAGTGCGAATTTAATGTTTTCAGCAATGTTTTTATCATTTGTTGCTATGTGATCTAGGCAGGT
Organism: Odontomyia ornata; assembly: GCA_963969285.1. Classification (NCBI taxonomy): domain Eukaryota; kingdom Metazoa; phylum Arthropoda; class Insecta; order Diptera; family Stratiomyidae; genus Odontomyia; species Odontomyia ornata. The sequence continues at coordinate 122,463,601 of OZ017740.1, forward strand.
ACTTGAAGTCGGGAAAGTAATTTTGCCCTTATTGACAATGACCGCTCCGTTTGTCTCCAGGGTATCCTTAGACATCCTCGATTCTGGAGATTCTGCAATCACATCTATGTTTGTGTCAGCAACTGTGATTAGATTTTTTTCAGTAGAGTATATTGCACCTATTACATGTAAAAGTCCTGTGCATTGAGACGATTGGGATTATAGTAAGTACCGATTTTTAGTTTTTTACCTGCGCAAGCTATTTCATTTATTATGATATTATAAATGTCAGATGTTACTCTTTTTGTCACGAAATGAATTGTATTTTTATATAAATTGCTGTACCTCTTCCCCTTCCGGGCCTGCAGGGGAAACCGGAGCTAAATCCCGGAATATTGTAATACTTTGCTTCTTCAGGATAGATCCATATTTCGTTTAGTATAATTAGATCCGTTTCAGGATTTTGCTGCAGATAAATTTGAATATCACTCAGCTTGTGTCGTAGGCTTTTTATATTGGCATAAAAGGTAGTTAATTTGTCGCTTGATTGAATTTTTGTGATTAGCAATCATCATCAAATTATAGTCAGTACTCCTTCTAGCAGTTACAATCCTTCTTTAATACTCTGGGCACTCCCACGAGTCTGCTCTATTTGAGTGATCAGCATTCTTATTATAACCCATACAACAGTAACAGTTCTCATGTGTGCTTTTGCATTCCTTGAGCTCATGCTTTCCTTTGAATTTCACACAGATTGGTTCTCCTTCGCATTTCGACGTCTTATGGTTATATTTTTGGCACTTGAAGCATCTCGTAACGTTAAAGTCTTCCTTCACAAAATATGATCCATAGTCAATGTTGACGTATTTGTTAGCTAATCTTTTATACATGCTTCCATTTACCTCAATAACGTGTATCCATTTTCCGTTTTTTGTCTATCTGGCATGAATGAGCTCCATTTTTTCTCTATTTCCAACATCACGGGTTAGCGCCTGTATTTCCTTTCGGAGCTCCTCATTTCTGAATTGATTATCCAGCCCATTTATAGCCAGTCTGGGTTGACGCATTTTTGTCTCGGTACTGTCGTACTCGTCCTGCATATTATCCATGGTTAATCGGTATAGCTCAGACGCATTTTAATTATCGCCCCACCATTGCGAATAGGCCGTAGCAGTTGAAAACGAATCTTGCAATTTGACTGTCTTATGCTAGACTTAAAATCGGCAAGCGTTTTTTCTGATGATGTATGCTTTTTTGGCTTGATTATGATCCCTTTCTGGGACATGACATCTGAGCGGAGCTCAGTTTGACACATTGTATGGTTTTTTATCACCTGTGCATATGTTGGTCTGTGCGTAGCTGCCGTCTTATCAATTAAAGAACTGACATTCGTCTTTAATTCTTTAATATTACTTTCCAAATCTTTCATTAGCAGAAAAAGTTGTTCCTTCTTGGATTTTTGATGTAACAGCTTACACGTGGGGCACATCCATATAACATCATCTGATATCTCCTTAATGGTCTTTGTAAATTTCAAGTGAAACCACTTGCAACACATCCCACCACAGCCTATCGCTGAGTGAGCATCTTCTACAGGTTTCCTGCACTTACCACATTTTTCCTTCGATGTTTTGTGGCCACTACTGGACTCATTACCCGCGACTGTATTAAATTTATTTATGTTTCCGCGGATGCATTTATTTTTTCTCTCCAATTTCACTTCACGATCGATTTTTAAATTTTCTTTTTATTATTTTATTAACATTTAAAAAAACAAAAAAAAACTTTATAAAAAAATTTTGGGTTTTTCAATTTGGTTTATATTAAAATTTTTGAAAAAATATATTTATTTTGAAATCACGTTTAATTAACAATAAAAAGTAAAATTAACAAAATTTCACTCTACTAAACGAGAATCACTCTCCTCGTAGAATGAAGACAATGAATATAAAAGATAGAAAACAAAAAACAACCGTCAATTTATTTTTCGAACAAAAAATGTAAAAAGCCTGCGCTTAGCTCTAACTATTTATCCTCAAGTTTTTCGAAATGTCCAGTGCAGTTCCCTTCACGCTTCACTTCATAAATCACAAGTTAATTCAAACTAACTACCATACCGAACAATTGCAATTCAATTTTTCTTCGTACAGCTTGTTCTATGTCACAGTGACATTCTGTACGACACCTCAGCTGTTATTGTCTTGTCGCTACAGTATCCCTCCTGAATGGCTTTGGCATTTGTAAATACCAATATGAAATTATCATGAAATATTATTTGTCGAATGTCACTTTGCTTGTTCGGTTTTTAGCTTTCTGTCCGGTATACGGCTCGGAGGTTGACTTTGTTGAATAGGCGACTGTATCGCTGGATTAGCAGTGCATTCAAAATATGTGGGCTTGATACGCTCAACGCTGACATTAATTTATTTCCCGGTTATTTCCAATTTAAATGCTTTCTGTGTTCTTTCCAGAACTTTTTATTGTCCGTCATATAAAGGCTCCAAAGGTTTTCTCACGCGGGCTACACGCAAAAATACATGTGAGCACGTTGCGAGATCTTGATTTATGAATATTTTCCGCTTGTCGTGGCGCGATGCAGATGTTGCGCGGACCTACTACACATACTCGCGGAACTTTTGAACAGACAGTTTTGGGTCCGGTTGCATATCTTCATCGAAAAAGAATTCTCCGAGTATTCATAGTGTTGTTCCGTAGACCGATTCTGCAGATATACTCGTATCTTTAATGCTAGAGCATATCTTCTTTAATGCTAGTGCGAAGTCCTAGTAAGACTGTTGGTAAAACGTCCATCCATTCGTGGCTATAATGGCACATAATAGCAGCTTTAAGTGAACGGTGCCAACGCGTCATCATGCCGTTTGCTGCCGGAAATTTGCAGTTGTTCGTACTTTTTACAGCCCACTAACTAAGTCAGTAATTGAAAAATGAGAGGTTCGAACTGTGATCCCTGTTCCGATGTCAGCAAAATAGGTGCTCCAAAGCGGGCACTCCAGTTGCAGTAGAAAGCAGCAGCATTTTCATCAGCAGTTATTGTCTTTAACGGAACTGCCTCGGGCCACCTTGTGAAGCGATCAATCATTGTCAATTTTAAAGGTCCAACGATGTCGATATGGACATAACTAAAGCTTGCGTCAGGAGTTTCCATCTGCCCGAGTGGAGGTCTGGCATGCCTTCCTATTTTGCTGCGCTGGCATGCAAGGCATGTACGAGCCCAATCTAATATATCTTTCGACATACAAGGTCATACATACTTCTTAGCTATTGCTTTCTTCTTTCAACATCCGCTGGGATGAGAAAGGTTATGCGTTAGCTCAAATACATTCCTCCTTAGTGTTTTTGGAACGTATGGTCGAATCTCGTTCGTTGAAACATCATAAAAGCTCGATGTATCATCGCCGGTCAATCTTATTTTCCGAAATTTGATGCTTGAGTTAGCCTGGAGTAGACATTTTAATTCTTCATAATCCTCCTGAGCTTTTGCCAAATCCTCAACGGTGATCATTACTGGCATGGAGATACTATCAATTCGAGATAGTGCATTCGCTGTCGTATTTTCTTTCCCAGTGATGTCGACGACGTTTGTGGAAAACTGACCAATGAAATTCAACTGTCTTAGTTGACGTAGAGATGCTTTGTCAGACTTCTGGTTAAACGCGTAAGTGATCGGCTTGTGGTCTGTTTTGATGATTATCGGGCGTCCCTCAATCATATGGCGAGAATATTTTACTGCGCTATAAATCGTTTGCAGTTCACGGACGTAAGTACTATATTTACAATTGCGTTTTGCTGAACTTTTTTGAGAAAAATCCGAGTGGTTCCCAAGAATTATCGTTTAATTGCTCGAGGACTGCTTTCATTGCCGTATCGGATTTGATCGCAAGAGTAGAGTTTTCGATGGGATGGCACAATTATGTTGCATAAGCAATTTGCCGTTTACATTCCTCAAAAGCCGATTCCGCTTGTGGATTCCATATTATTGGCGGTTTTTCTTTTTTTATTGCTCCAATCAGATATTCGTGTAGAGGTGTTTGAATAAATGCTGAACTCTATTGTTGATTGTGGCTTTTTACCTTGCTCCTATATGGCAGGAAACTCTACCAATAGGACCTTTGCAAAACTGCAACGAGTGGAATTTAAGCAAAACAAATTGTTTTACCTTTTCCTTGAGTTGTTCACACCTTCAACGTGCATAAACAACTCGTCTTTATTTTTCTTAACATAACACTTAAATAGATCACAGAAAAATGCTGACGCTAGAACATAGAAGCACAATAATTTTCCCATGCGCGAAAGAAATGAAATTCCATAAGCGAGAATATTTAGCTGACGCGATGTCTAGCTTAAGACAATTTTGCATGGGAAAATTATTGCGGCACACGTTTTCAAAGTTTTAGTATCTTTTTACATGAATGGAATTTAGAAAATGAAATCTGATATACAATTATAGACTTTTAACTGAATGGAAAGTTTTGAATATACTTTTAAAGACTTTTTTAGCAATTAAGAGTTTTACAAAATGAATCTATGATGAAAATTAAATCAATTTAAAGTTATGATAAAAATATGAAGACATCTTAAACATACTGCCGCCTGTTGAAGTATCGTACTTCAAAGCTATATCGCAAGTCGAAAATAGATTGTAGGGGAGCTGGAACTGGTTTTCGATTGATTCGTTTTCTTCGTAAGGCTCGTAAATGTCGAACAACTAGCCATCCGATAACCACAAGGATAACTCCTAAGGCAGTGTAGCTAACTGCTATTGTATGAGTGGATTTTGATTGGACAAAATGAAGCTCCGCTTATTTCACTTTTAATTCATGTAATTGTTGCATCGCCGTTTCGACATCCAAGGGAAGTGTACTGATGTTGTGATAAATTGCTGATTGGAACGGGTTAACACTGCTTGGGAACTCTGCAATTGAAACATTGACTGTTGGAAATAATGAAGCATTCATTGATGACTGTCGCGCGTCGAATGCTTTGAGGACAAATTTGTCGTCTTTTAACGTACAGCCAGGTCGCATTTTTAGAGTACCCCTTCCTTGAAGGCGCTGCTGGAACACGTGATTCTGGCAGACACAGGTGAAGTCGTATGTGTTGTTCATCGAAAAAAGCCAATGATTGGGGGTTTTTAACTGTTGCCAAACTTTACTTCGATGATCCCGTCGTAACACGCAACTAGGTAAAAATTTACTACTGGCCATTAGTTCAATCACGCAATCGTTGGTTGTATCAGTTTTATGGACTATAGGTCGCTGTTGGTTACATATGAAATAATTGAGTTCTGGGGTCCTGCATTGTATAAATTCAGTCATTTCAAGAGTGTAGAATTGATCCTTAAAGATGTTTGACATAATAACATCCGTACTCGATGATAAGTATACAAAAATCTTGTTGACCATGGTTGGCAAAGGTAGCAGCCGAAATATATGGAATGTGGTGGGCAGCAATAGTGGTATATTTAAGGCAAATATCAAATATCCACCTTCTATCCAATATTGGATTTGCATGATCTGGTAAATTCGTGTTATACTGCTTGGGTTTCCGACAGCTGGTAGCTCTAAGCCTTGTGGCAAATTTTCCTTGATCAAGCTCATCTGGACTTTCAGTTGTTGTGGTGACATAACGTTAGGATTTATTGTTTCATGATGTGCATCGATTATTACTTCAATCAGTGAATGCTGCATATCCTGACATTCATTAATCAAGGCCATAATAAGTATGGAAAGGGTATTAAATGCTTCGCCCATCCTTTGTTGCTTGAATTCTGCGTTGAAAAATTTTATATTCTCATAAATAGTATCGAAAGCCCCTTGAATTGGTTTTGTCTGATTTAACCTCTGTTCTTCACTTTTTGCAATAATGTTGGCAGTTGTTTCTAGAATTGAAGTGTGCCGTTTCATCAACTCATTTAGATGGCTCTCATTGTTTTCAATGTTGGCGATGGTCTCACCCATACTTTGCTCGTATTCACTATCTAAAACTCCAAATAGTTTGTTGGCTAAAGACCCGGCTATGTCGAATGGGGATCTCTTCCTTCAGGGTTGAGTAGGTTTTCGTAGGATGAGATTGTCTTGGCTTAGTATTTGTACCCGATGACGATATTGCGGGACAATAGCGTCATGATACGTATTATTAGCGATGTTGTCTTTAAGCCGCTCCAGTTGCATTATACCAGCTTCAATGATTTGGAAAACATTCCAATAGCCTTTAAGATCACAAAAGGTTATGATTTTCCATTTTGGAGTCGGTCGTCCACTCCCGATATTTTCAATGTATATGCCTCCGTTATTTTCAATTTGGGTGATTTTGATCGGTAACTTGGAAGCGGAGGAAGTGTTCCAAGTAACTATTGGTAAGACCAGCAATGTGAGTAAGCATTTTTTAAGTGAACTTAATTTTGACGGAGATCGCTTTCTTTTCCTGTGTTTCTTGTAGGTAGTGTCCACGATTTCTGTCGTCTCCATTGGCTCCGTAGTAGCTTCAGTACAGTCGTATGAGTCTATGAATTCCTCGCCATCATAGTGGATAGGTAATGGTGCTAATTGATGGATTGATCGCCTAATAATGCCTGAGCTCGTCTGTACATCAGCTACACGTACACGTCCATCTCGTCCTGCAATGGTCTCTATAATCCGCCCCAGTTTCCATTTGTATGGTGGTAGATTTTCTTCTTTAATAGTTACCAGCGTTCCTGTTTTGATGTCTATTTGTTTTGATAACCATTTTGTTCGCTTTTGTAACTCGCCCAAGTATTCCATATAACATCGCTGCGAAAACTCCTTTTTGAGCTGATTTGTTAGTTGCCATCTTGATGCTAGCGACATTTTCGTGATTTCATTTGTTGAGCTGTTTGGGCCTGAGAACGGCTCTTCAATTAGAAAGTGTGCTGGTGTCAGTGGCGTTAAAACATTCGGGTCTGAAGAAAGCGGAGTGAGTGGTCTTGAATTAAGTATGGCTTTCACTTCTGTGGCCACTGTGCATAATTCCTCATATGTTAATGAAGCCGACACAACCGTCCGTTCTAATAAAGACTTTGTCGATTTCACCGCTGCCTCCCACAGCCCGCCAAAGTGCGATGAACGAGGGATATGAAGTGGAACTGGATATTAGAATTTGCGCAGCTGTTCACGATTGTTTCAACAGATTCTGGTTTCGTCAAAATAACTTCAACCTCTTTCAGTTGATTGTTCGCGCCAACGAAATTTCGAGCATTATCACAGTAGATGTGTTCGCACCTTCCTCTTCTGGATTCGAAACGTTTAAGTGCATTTAGAAATGCATCGGTAGTTAGGTCGGACACGACTTCCAAATGTATTGCTTTCGTTGCAAAACAAACAAAAACTGCTATGTAAGATTTTTGGGGTCTTTTGCCTCGAATTTTGAAGTGCGTGTAAACTGGTCCACAAAAGTCTACGCCACTATTGAGGAATAGTCATGTTAATTGTACTCGATGCTTTGGTAGGTCACCCATTTGTTGGCTGAGTAAGCGAGGTCGGAATTTCGTACATGAAACGCAATTCGCCACAACGGTTCTGCAGATATTTCTACCATTTAGAACCCAATATCTTTGTCTTGCAATATTCTGTAACGCTCTCCTGGGAACACCGTGGGGTGTTTTGCATCGTAGCTGATTTCTGCTGCTCGTAATCTGCCTCTGACTCGGATGATATTATCCGTATGTTTGACAGGTGCAAGAGTGTGACGCCTACTTGATTTCGCAACTTCTTGGCCCGCCATCAAAGCGGACATTTCATCCTGGAAGCTACTTCGTTGAACTTCTCTGATGATAGTTTTGAAGGCATCATTTAATTCTTCAGTTGACAGATAATATGACTTAACGTTTTGGCTTCTGTTTTTTAAGTCCCTCATCTCTCGATTTACGTAAGCCATAACCCGCAACAGCTTCTGGAATGAATTTCCATGGTCGATTGAGTACAGTTGATGTGTATGAGAATCAGTTGTAGCCGTCGCAATCAGTTTGCTAACTTTTGTCTCTTCGTCATCATCTAGGTTAGAGTTTGGCTCAGCTAGCCATGTATTTTTGGGCAATTTTAAGAACGCTGGACCATCAAACCATAGTTCGGACCGTTTGAACTGTTCGGGAAAGAGTCCACGTGAAACAAGATCGGCTGGGTTATCTTGAGTAGGAACATATAACACTCTTTTCTCGACGTCATTTCTTGTATCGCTGCGACTCGATTCGCGACAAATGTTTTCCGAATAGATGGATCACCTCTGATCCAGTGAATGACGATGAGTGAGTCAGACCAATAGAATGTTGCATCCGTTTTTATATTAGCTGATGACTTGACTTGTTTTACCAATTTGGCTGCCAACTTTGCTGCACATAGTTCCAATCTGGGGATGCTACTAGGTTTGATTGGGGCAACTCTCGATTTTGCGCAAAGCAATTTTACTGTTATTTTTCCCCGTTTATCTTTCGATCGTATATAAACGGCAGTACCATAGGCCTCAAAACTAGCATCTGCAAAGGCGTGGATTTGCATATCAATTGTTTCGTGGTCACTGAACATGTATCTTGGAATGTAAATTCTCTATACTTTAGCCAAGTCAATCGAAGCTCTTCTGGAATATCTTCATCCCAGTCAACCTTTGACTTCCATAACTTCTGCATAATGAGTTTCGCTGTCACAATCACTGGACTTACGAGTCCTAAGAGATCAAAGCTTTGTGAAATATCGGCAAGTATGCTTCTTTTGATGGTTGTGCTGTGTTCTTTTAAACCAGCAACTAGCGTGAACATGTCTGTGATTGGCTGCCAAATTAGTCCTAAGGTTTTAATTGAGTCAGTATCCAATGTCGAACCATAAAATTTAATGTCGAGTTGTTGATTTGCAATACCATCCACCAACTTTGGATGGTTAGCGCACCACTTGTGCAGATTGAAACCAGCTGTTGCCAATAATGATTTAAGCTTTTGCCGCATTGCTATTGCTTCATCTAGATTATGACTCTCTGTAAGGACATCATCAATATAGAAATCTTGGATTGCGGCAGCTCCTAATGGGAATTGGCTTGCTTCTTCGTCGGGCAGTTTCTTCAAACATTTAATCGCTAGATATGGTACTGCCTTAGTACCGTATGTGACCGTAGTAAGTTTATAATATTCTATTTCTTCAGATGCACTTTCTCTCCACATTATTAGTTGAAGCTGTTGGTCTTCTTCGGCTATGAGAATCTGTCGATAGATTTTCGTAATGCCTGCTGTGAACACATAGTGCTTTAAACGGAACCTAGTGATGATAGTGCTGATATCTTCCTGTGCTTTTGGTCCCTTGAGTAGGAGATCATTGAGCGATAATTTATTGCTGGTTTTTGCTGAAGCTACTCGTGGCTTCGTAGTACTACTTTCCGGTTTTAAAACGTAATGATGTGGCAAAAAATAATATGGTCCGATGATTTCTACTTTGGAGATTTTCATCATGTATCCTAAATCCAGATATTCTTGCAAGAATTGGTGATACTGCTGTTTAAGCATCGGTTGTTTAGATAATTTCCTTTCCATGGATAAGTGCGACTTATGTGCCAATGCTTTTGAATCACCGAGAAGTGAGGCATCATCCAACAATGGCAATGAAACGACCCGTAGAATCTCGGGAAGTAGTTGCTTTTAAGAATTCTTCGCAAGTGTTGTCAGCGCTGCATAATATGGCTGGTCCAGAGCATTCTTGCAACTCCCAAAATTTCTGCAACTGACGTTCTAAATTTATATTGGATATTCCGCAAAATAGGATATGTTGTGATACTTTTCCGAAGATTATCCAGCCCAATGTTGTATTTTGAAGGATCAGTAGATTATCCAACAAACGTATTTGCCCATTTCTGATAATTTCTCCATAGATCCTAAAAGAATGTCTATTCTTTCTGCCAGGTTTATTGAATGATGGGTCGGCCAGCTGAATGTTTTTTGGTATATTATATATGTATTGCTGCGGTTTGTTTGTAATTTTAGTAATTGAAAATACTTCTAATATGGTTGACAACTGTTTGCAAGTTGATTTTAGTGTGATATTGATTTTATCGCTTGCTTTTGCTTTTGTATTGCCATATATTGATACTAGGATAACTTTTTGGAAATTCCAACGTCTTTAGCAGTTTTTTCGCTATAAAATTCGATTGTGAACCGGAATCAAGAAGGGCACTTGCTCTTATTGGTTTCCCTTCATTGTTATCGATTTCCTAAAGAACATATCCATCTGATTCGTTGGATTGAACTGATAAACTGGTGCTTTGTGTTTCTTTTGTTATTGTTGTTGTGGGCACTTGGTTATGTAAAAGTGTGATGTGCTTCTTACCACATTTTTGGCAGCCTCTGAACACGCACTTTTTTTACACATGACCTTTCTTAAGGTAGTTTGTGCAAAGGTCCGATTCTCGAGCTTTTTCGGTTCTTTTTGCAAAAATTAGTTTTCAGGACGCTTACAAATAAATAGCACGACCGTTTTTGAACTGTTTTGCTGCCAATGAGCGATGATTGTTTGGTTGGGTTGCTCGATTGTTTCGAGGAGCCGGGTCTTTGGTTTAAAGTTTCTAGTGTTTGAAACTTGATTTCTCTAAACTTTAACAATTCGTTTAATGATTGGAGCTCTCGAGGTGATTTAAGCGTTTGCTTACAAAGTGTATAAGAAGTTTTATCTAACTTCTTCAAAACTGTATGCACAACAATTGGGTTCCAATGTTCTTTGGTTGAAATGCCTATTGTTTGTAGCGTAAATAGAAATTCTTTTGTTGTATCATGCAGCGACCTAAGTGTTGAGGCTGACTCAGTAGCAATAGCTGGTTGTGCTCTGAGCTTGTTGAGCATGTCCCATGCAACGATATAGATGATATTGGAAATGGGTAGATGCGTCGCGAGCTTAGCTGCTTCGTCCGTCAAATTCATTTTCAGGTCCGAGAATTTTTGACAATTTCATATTAGCTGATCATGTACCATTTGTTTAAACAGATCTGCAAATTGAGGCCATTTAATATTTCCCATCGAATTTTGAAAGCTCTATTTTCGGAAGCTTTAATTGGGAATCATTTGTAGTTGCTGTTATGCTGCAGCTAGTCTCAACTTTCTTGATATTGCCATTCAAGTTTATAAGGAGAACTTCACTTTGGTTCTGTAAATCCTAGTACTCTTCCTACTTGTAGCTTGTAGCATGAATATCTTCCACAGATTCCCAAATCACGTAGTGGCAATTTTCAATTTCTGCCCATGTTTTGGTTACTTTTTCTTTCTTCAGCGCTAAATATTCTATAGGCTGGTTGCTTGTGGGAGAAGCATAGGCTATTAAATATTTTAATGCAGCTTTAAATGTTTCTTGTTTATTTCATAAGTCGAGTTAGATCAGGATTTTCATGTTTTGCCATGATATTTTGAACGGGTACGTAATCATCGTTTGAGCCAACATTAGATTCTTGAAATGATTGTGTCTTTACGTAATCCAACCTTTGTTTTAAATTTTTCTAAGGCTTCTTTCACTGATTTGTGATAATCCTTTTGAAAATATGGATGATCAAGGTAGACACCTGTAGTTTCCCTTATTTTGTCATTATTTGATTCAAATTTTTCCCACATTTCTTCGACGGCTGCAAGCCGTTCTTCCAAGTAGGAAATAGTTTTTTTATCAGGCAGTTGAGACTGATAAGCTCTAATGATTTTCTGGATCTCTTTCCGAGATGAGCCTGATCTGTGGCCAAGGATTCCATTGCTCCTTCCACAACAATATCAGAAAAAATTTATTCAAAAATAAGTACGTACGTAATACGGTAGTGATAATGTGAAAACTTCTTGAACAGAGGTGTCTGCAAAAGATGCGATAGGCTGTGGCGTCATCTGTTCATTGAAGTTCGCGAGCTGCCCCCAAAAATTATAGTAAGAGAGATGCTTAGATCACTTGACAAATCAAACGGAGCGGCACATTCAAGTAAGTAAGTAAACTTTATTGAAACTTCTTTATAACTTGACTTTTTTTTTTGTGGTAGGGAGGTGAAGGCATTTACGCCCGCCGAGTCTGGCAGTGTGGGACTCCCATGGAGGATACCCTTGGACTACCCACTAAACACCTCCCCTGTCAATCTGAGAACCTAGCCTGGAACCGTTTGACACATTACTTCGGGCCAGGTCTCGTTTTGTTACGCCGTGGGGCGCCTTCAAGCTGGGGAGTCCCTTTCCTAGCGGGAGGGGAGAGGGGAAGAGCAAATGCCAGAAGAGCGATCCCCCAGCCCCAGCACCTCCGGCTGCTGCGAGTCCCTTTTATCTTTTAGGACTGCCCGAGCATAATGTGCCACCTGGTTCCATTTGTCAACTGATTCGAGCATCACCGCAACTATATTATCCGGGGTGAGCTCTCCCGTCTCCCTGTAGAGTTCCCTTCGCAGCCTGGCCCATTTGGTACACCCAAAAAATGTGTGACAGGCATTGTCCTCCTCTCCTGGGCAAAACCGACAATCGGGAGACCGTGACTTACCGATCTTGTGCAGGTAAGACTGAAAACACCCATGCCCGCTCAAAAGCTGGGTCAGATAGAAGTCAGTCTCACCATGCCTTCGATTTAGCCACGGTCTCACATCCGGGATGAGGCGCGCAGTCCACCTTCCCTTCGTGCAATTCCTCCAAGACTGCTGCCAATCGTTGAGCGAGGGTTGTCTCTCCTCGCGGACAACCATCTCCCTCGCATCCTCGATTCGGCGCAGGTAAATAGCGCGGCGCTCTCTAGCAAGGAGGGCGACAGGTATCACGCCTGCAATCACTCTCACCGCCGAGTCGGAGACTGTTGGATACGAAGATGCAATTCTCAGTGCTCCTCTTCTCTGTACCTGTGCCAATCGTTTTCGGTATACCTCCTTGCTGAGAGCGTCGCCCCATACCTCTGCTCCATACAGTAGCACTGACCCTACAGCGCTCATCAAGAGGCGTCTTCTTGATGGGCTGGGTCCCCCTACGTTGGCCATAAGTCAACTCAGGGCCGATATTCCCGAAGCAGCCTTTTCAGCCGTTGCCCTGATTTGCTCAGAGAAACTCATCTTCGAGTCGATCAGTAGCCCCAGGTACTTCACCGCTGGCTTCGATTCGATTTGTATGTCTCCAATACTGATCATCCTTGCTCTAGGGATTCTCTTTTTTGTCAAGATGACCACTTCGGTCCCTATAACTTGACATTACAGAGTATGCTTAATGACTATGTGACATTTCACAGTGTATGGATGTCAAATAAACTTTGACGGTTAGAAAATATGTATACTTATATTACATCAGTGTTTTTTAGATATATAGACTTTGCCATTTGCTCTTATGGCTTACGACTTGAGTAGTTTGACAAATAAATACGTTAAAACTTAATATAAATCTAACCCTAATATAAATTAAATCTATTCCTACATCTAACTTAAAACTATAAGCTGTTTAGTACGACACTCGAATTTACATTTATGTATATTTATCTTGTGGTTTTATTTTATTACACTTATGCACTAACTAAATTTACAAATATTTTGTTTAACCACGGTGTGTGTTCGGTTCAGATGAAACGTGAAACGCCGGTTTATTGGTAGTTACGGAATCAATGCGATAGTGGTGGTATTGTTGAAGGATTTTAAAGGGACATAAGTAGTAGGGATTATTATTTGCGGTGGTAGGCTCGAAAAGTGCGCGAATACATTGAAGGGGGTGCTCCCGCCACTTCTCTAGGCATTTTTTAAACATTGCCAACATGAAGTGGAGAATCGGTTCTATCTCCGTATTTTTGTAAAGGATAGAATTCCTGGAGTACTTCTTATTAGGCCGTCTGTATTTGGATAGGCATTTCCTAAGGATCTTCCTCTCGAAGATTTGGATTTTTTCGGCCGCAGTAGGCGAGATTGTTAGCCATGCCGGAAACGCGTAGGTAATGATCGGCCTAATAAGAGTTTTGTACATTAACACTTTAACTTTTGGGCAGACTGATTTCGAAGAAAAGAGAGACGAAATAATTGCGGACGCTGCTTTCGCTTTATTGAGAATTTTCCTTGCGTGTCTATTCACCTTAAGTCGATTGTTAAAATGGACTCCAAGGTATTTGATATTTTCCTTGAGAGGGATGGTTTCACCAACAATATGTGCTTGCACATTCCTACTTTGAGACACGGCAAGTCGGTGCCACCTCCCGCTAGCATTTCTGAAGCAGATCAGTTCCGATATGCTGGCATTTATTTCGAGCCCCCAGTACTTCAGATATTGAAAGATGTTGAGGACAGAGCACTGCAGCTTTATTTGGGCCATCTCTGGAAGGCTATGGGTGACCGTGAGGAGGATATCATCTGCATACATTGCTATATCGATAGTCGAGCAGTTTGGACGTGGGATATCATGAAGGAAAAAGTTGAATAAGGGTGAGACCGAGGAAAGAGCCTTTTGGGACTCCCGATTTGATAGGGATAGGATTTGAAATGAGGTTCCCGAGTTTAATTTGGGATGTTCTATTCGAAAGGAAGCTGTATAGGATTCTGAGGATTGCGACCGGACAGGATGCCATTTTCAATTTGTATTTGAGACCGTTGATCAAAACTGAGTCGAACGCTTTTTTCAGGTCTAGAGCACAGGCCACTGTGCACTCTTTCCGCCGAAGATTGCGGGTGACTCTATTGTGCAATAGCATTATTGCATGCTTCGTAGATTGTTCACGTTCAAATCCAAACTGAAAATCGGGGATCATGGGACTAGTAAATTCGTTCAAGTTTCGCAAAATAACTTTTTCAAGGGGCTTACCCATGTTAGGCAAAAGGGAAATTGGGCGAAAATTATTAATGCTTCCTTCGCAGCCTGGTTTTGGTATTGGTATTAGTTTGCTAACTTTCCAGAGTTTTGAAAAGTATCCATTATTAATACAATTATTGTACAATATCGTCAAGAAGGAAGAGTTGGTCTTTCTGCACTTCTTGAGTATTCTGCTCGGGATACCATCAAGGCCGTGAGATAGCTTGCTATTTAAGGCATTTAGGAGGTCTTCTACTTCCGTTTGCGAGGTGAAAAATCCGGCGAAGACTGGATGTTGTGGAGAGGATGCTTTATTATAACTAGAGAATATAGTTAAATAAGATCCCTCGTACCCTTTTGTCGTTAGTAGGACCTCTGCTTTAACGTTGTTGTTCAAAGCTATGTTGGATGACTCACGGCGACAATATAGTTGTTTGAAGTATTCCTCACATGCAACGATCTTTTCAGATTGTGCAGTGAAGTTTTCGTTCCCTCGCTTTATAGGGTCTTTCTCAATGTTGAATTTGGAACTTTGACGGCCCGTGAATTGATTTATCGTTTTAAAAACATCTGAAGATGGTTGCAGTGATATCAGTCTGCTTTTATAGAAGATGTTGACTTGTGATCTGATGGATTTTTGGATTTCACGGGAAATGTACCGGTTGAAGCTTCGATGGTAAATACGCTTAAGCCGTTGGAGCATATGCTTCCGAGTTTTTATTAATTGAAGAGTCTCCTGAGTTAGACATCTATACAGCGGGCTGCGTGGTTTCTGGAAAGGGGCATGCTGGTCTAGACACTCTATAATGGCAGATGTTAGTGCTGATATATGAGAGTCTATTTCTGCGTTCGAGAGAATGATATTTTCCGGTGGGAGGTTTGGAAGGAGGTCTTTGAGGTATTTTCTGAAGTTTGGCCAGTCTATGAAATTAAACGGTCTATAGTGAGGTGGGGAAGTAGGAACTGGTATGTGTGATCTAAGGGTTATATTGAGATGGAGGCCATAATGGTCCGATAACGAGGTAAATGTGGAGCAAGTGAAGGGAATTGTGGGATCGTTGAGGTCAGAGGATATTATGAAGTTGTCTAAAAATAAGTTCCCCCTGGGAAATCTTGGGACCCCAGCATTTGCTATGGATGCTGAGAGGAGGGCGTCCGCATGGAGCCATTCAAATAGATAGTTCCCGTTGGTATTTCTTGTGGAGTCCCCCCAGTGTTGGTGTCTGGCATTAAGGTCTCCTCCTAGTATAAATGAATCGTGGGATGAGGCTGTTGCGAGGATTTGGTTAAGTGTAAATGGGATCTGGGGACCAAGATTGCACGGGAGGTATAGCGAGCCAATAAGGATTTTGGCTGGGTTTCCATTGGGTCGCTTGGTGTTGAGCGTTGCTAACGTACATGAGTAATTATTTTGTTCAAAAGGGATTTGATGGATATCTAAATCATCCCGAAACAGTATCGCAGTACCTCTGCCACTGTCATTCCGAAGCACATGGTAGTTCTCCAAACAGACTTTGTGGTGATGGTTATGAACTGTTTCGTTCAGAAGAAGGATGTCGGGTTGGGACGATTTGACCAAATCAGCAATGTAGAGCCTCTTACCATGTGAGATTAGGGAGTTTATATTAAGGGATAGAATGGTTAGTCTATTTGCAACCATAAAGGTTGAAATAGAAATTGAAGGGCGCCATTGGCTTCTCTTGGTCAGGAGTGGTGTCAAAGTATGGGAGGAAAGCCCTGACTTTGGATAGGAGTTCACTGGGAGAGACTCCCAGCCACTCCACGGTTATTTGTTGTAGGCGTTCGACGGGATTAAGAGTCAGTGAAATAAAAGTATGCGTCGGAGTTCCACTCCTTAAAACCTCTGAATATGAGGTCCGATTGGATGGAGGGGCAAAGTGGTGTGGGGTTGTAGGGGTTGTTGTAGTATTTGGGTAGCTGGGAAGCGGTGAGAATCTGTTCTGAGGTGCCATCCCTTTGGCTTTATTTTCGATTGCCCTGTCTAACAATCTTTTCCGTTCCGAACAGCCGAAAAAATTGGCTGGATGCCCATGGGTCTTGCACATGGTGCAGAATGGCGCGGTTTCCGGCTTGTCCATATTTTTTCTGGGGCAGCTTTCAAAATTATGCTCCTCCCCACATGCTACACATCTCATGTGGAATCCACAATTGCGGATACGTGCCCGAATCTTTGACACCGATAGCATTGCACCAGATCACTCCTTTTGGGGCGTTCCCATACGGCTCTCTGGTTCAAAATTTAGCGCAGCTTTATCATTTCGTTTTTATCAGCTTGCGATCCCACTGTAATCCTAAATAAATCTAGATAGATTTTATTTGCTCTTGACCATGCAGTGGTAAGTGGACTGACAGTCTGGAGGCCTAAATTCGGGATTTGTCTGGCTATGTCCTCTCGAACAGCCACTGCTCCAAATTCTGAACTGATACCCCTTAGTATCACAACACATTTTTTCTTTTCTTTGGGGGTGAATGGGTATCCCACTGCTTCCGTGTTTTTAAGCAGGTTCATAATGTAGTCGTGTGCCTCGAGTCTGTCCACTATGACTTTAAGTCGGGAGTTTGACAATTTTGTGATTCGGTACTCTAGACGGGTACCATCTGTAAGGGTGTATCTGTCCATGATACCTTTAAGTACCGTTGCTTTTAAATTTTCAATGAATATTGGTGGGAACCATACCTTCTTTGCTTGACTGTTAGCGGCGTTTGCGTTCTTATTTTGGCTATCGTTTGCCAGTGCGCTGAAAGGGTTAGTGCTAATTGTGGGTGGGATTGGTATAGGAACCGGGGTTTTACGTTTGGAAACTAATTTACCCTCTGCTACTATAAATTCATTTACCTTACAGTTAATGAGGTTAATATCTTCGTTGAAGCTTGAATTCTTTGCTGTTGTATCGTCCGCATCCATCATGTCCGAAGGCATTTCCTTGCGGGCGGCTTTGGTCTTTGGTTGCTCTGCCATCGTGTTTGCTTGCTCCGCTATCGTGTTTGCTTGATCCGCCATCGTGTTTGCTTGTTGACAATAACTACTCCATTTTGCCGCCTTTGTAATACTAGCCACGGTGTATTTTATGGGCGCTCGCCCAAGATGAAGTTTCTGCTTTCTTCCAGTCTTCAACTTTCAAACTTTATGCATATGACGTTGTATGATGAAATATACTTATAAATTTTCGTTTTCTAATAGGTTTATTTTATAATTTCGATATTGACCAATTCACACGCGTGTTGACCGTTTCAACTTCCAAACGTCAATCGAGCGGCTCATTATGTTCTGACAGATGTGCATACTGCATCATTCGAAGGTGCCAGGTTGTGTCTTTTCTAGCAACTTTTTTCTTTCTCTCCCTTCCCCATAGAATGAAACTCCTGTAAACCAAGGGCACCTCACGGCATAAGAGAATGAGGCTTTTTTTTTTTTTTTTGTGGTAGGGAGGTGAAGGCATTTATGCCCGCCGAGTCTGGCAGTGTGGGACTCCCAAGGAGGATACCCTTGGACTACCCACTAAACACCTCCCCTGTCAATCTGAGAACCTAGCCTGGAACCGTTTGACACATTACTTCGGGCCAGGTCTCGTTTTGTTACGCCGTGGGGCGCCTTCAAGCTGGGGAGTCCCTTTCCTAGCGGAAGGGGAGGGGGGAAGAGGAAGTGCCAGAAGAGCGATCCCCCAGCCCCAGTGCCTCCGGCTGCTGTGAGTCCCTTTTATATTTTAGGACTGCCCGAGCATAATGTGCCACCTGGTTCCATTTGTCAACCGATTCGAGCATCACCGCAACTATATTATCCGGGGTGAGCTCTCCCATCTCCCTGTAGAGTTCCTTTCGCAGCCTGGCCCATTTGGTACACCCAAAAAATGTGTGACAGGCATTGTCCTCCTCTCCTGGGCAAAACCGACAATCGGGAGACCGTGACTTGCCGATCTTGTGCAGGTCAGACTGAAAACACCCGTGCCCGCTCAAAAGCTGGGTCAGATAGAAGTCAGTCTCACCATGCCTTCGATTTAGCCACGGTCTCACATCAGGGATGAGGCGCGCAGTCCACCTTCCCTTCGTGCAATTCCCCCAAGACTGCTGCGAATCGTTGAGCGAGCGTTGTCTTTCCTCGCGGACAACCATCTCCCTCGTATCCTCGTTTTGGCGCAGGTAAATAGCGCAGCGCTCTCTAGCAAGAAGGGCGACAGGTATCACGCCTGCAATCACTCTCATCGCCGAGTCGGAGACTGTTGGATACGAAGATGCAATTCTCAGTGCTCCTCTTCTCTGTACCTGTGCCAATCGTTTTCGGTATATCTCCTTGCTGAGAGCGTCGCCCCATACCTCTGCTCCGTACAGTAGCACTGACCCTACAGCACTCATCAAGAGGCGTCTTCTTGATGGGCTGGGTCCCCCTACGTTGGCCATAAGTCGACTCAGGGCCGATATTCCCGAAGCAGCCTTCTCAACCGTTGCCCTGATTTGCTCAGAGAAACTCATCTTCGAGTCGATCAGTAGCCCCAGGTACTTCACCGCTGGCTTCGATTCGATCTGTATATCTCCAATACTGATCATCCTTACTCTAGGGATTCTCTTTTTTGTCAAGATGACCACTTCGGTTTTCTCCAGTGCTAAACTGAGCCCACGAGCAGTCATCCAGTCCCTCACTCGGCGCATTAGCATACCTAGCCTAAGTTGCGCTTGTTCAACGGTGCGTCCGGCGACCAGAGCCGCAACATAATCCGCATAGCCGACCAAGCGCGACTCATCTGGCATCTCAAGTCTCAGTAGCCCGTCGTAAGACACGTTCCACAGGTCCGGACCAAGGATAGATCCCTGGGCAACACTCGATGTAATTTCCATCCATCGTTGGCCCTGTTTCGTGTCGTAGAGCAGGCTTCGGTCCTTTAGGTAGTTCCTCAAAAGCCGCATTAGATATTCTGGAACTTGAAAAGAGTTTTCCAGCGTATCCAGAATATCCACCCATCTAGCGGAGTTGAAGGCATTCCTGACGTCGAGTGTCACCAACAGGACGATCCGTCGCTTGGTGCGACTATATGCCTCTGCCTTTTGGACCGCGTTCACCACCTGTGCAATCGCATCAATGGTAGAACGTCCTGCTCTAAAGCCATACTGCCGAGGAGATAGGTCCCCAGCAGCACGAATCGCGTCAGTGAGTCTTCCCTTGATGAGTTTCTCTAGCACTTTCCCAGCCGTGTCTAGCATGCATAACGGGCGGTATGCAGACGGCGATTCGGGATTTCCCTTCCCCTTGCTGACCAGCACGAGCCTCGCCACCTTCCATCGTACCGGGAAAACCCCGTCCCGTAGGCAAGCGTTGAATGTGCTGAGCAGCAAGTCAGGACAATGGTGATAGACGAGCTGCAAAACCTCAGCTGGAACACCATCTGGACCTGGAGCCTTCCTCGCTTTCAGGGAGAGGACTGCCTCCTCCAGTTCCAGCTGTGTGAAGAGTGGGCACTCGACTGCTGTTTCACCATGGACAGCGTCAACACGGACGGGATGGACGGGGAAGAGTCCCCGCACTATCGCGTCCATCTTTTCCGCGTCATGTATAGAAGGCTTCCGTACGGCACCAAGTTTCCCCATGACCAGCTTGTAGCCAAGGCCCCACGGATCCCTATTTACATCGTCCACGAGGTCTTGCCAGCATCGGGCCTTGCTCTTGTTAATAAGCCTGCGAAGATATTTCCTGCCGGACCTGTATGCTGCTAGCCTAGTGTCTGCCTCCTCCCGTGTTCGCGCCCGCTGGGCCTCTCGCCGAAGTTTGTGGCACTCGCTTCTTTGTTCGGCGATCTCGTTTGACCACCAGTATACTGGAGGCTTACCATGTCGGGGTCTCCGACGGGGCATGGAAGACTCGCAAGCAGCTATGATGGTACTCATAGTTGAGTTCACCAAGTCCTTGGCTGTAGGCCCTCCACTCCCTGGCGGAGCTCCCAGCAACGGTGCGCCTGCCGTAAGCGCGTCAGTGAACCTCTCGACGTCCATCCTCCCAGTCCTCCATCCGAGGATTGAAGTTTGGGCATATGCACGCAGAGTGGCACCGTCGTGAATCTCAACAGCTATATACTGGTGATCACTAGCCGAGTAGTCTCAACAGCTATATACTGCTGATCACTAGCCGAGTAGCTATATACTGGTGATCACTAGCCGAGTGAGAATGAGGCTTAGCCAGAAGTAATATGACAAACGGTTCCAAGCTGGATTTTGAGTTTGATGCAGGAGTAGTTTAGTGAATAGTCCAAGAGTATGCACAGTTGGCAGTCCCACACTTCGGGCGTAAACAGTCTTCATGTCCCTGCCGCAAAAAGTCATTGCTATGCAGCACGCAATTACTTCAACTCGCACGGTGGTGGAAATTCTTTACAATGTGTCGGTGGAATGCTGTCGCTAGTAGACGCACAGATCGCAATCTTAGCATCGTAGACAGCATTTATCCTGTTGTTCGTCTCTTCCTCTGTTGTCTCACAAAAATGAATTTGAAAAAAATTTTTATACATACTTGGCTTTTTATACATCTTTGTTCTTTAAATAATCTAATAACAAATCCTTAATTGTTTCAGGTTTCAATCAACCTCGCTCCTCCGTTGGATCACATGCTTTACCTGATGGCGAAGACATTATCACTTTGCTACATAAACACACTAATCCCAAAGATCTTCATCCACATATAACTGCCATGTTACCAGCTTGGGGTCAACTTTTAGCTTACGATTTAATTGAAATTACACAAACTGCCACACAGGCAAGGTGCTGTAACCAAAAGGAAAATCCAACAATGACACCTGATGAAATGATTCAATGCTATGTTCGGATGGGTCCAGATTGTCGTGAATATAAAAGATCAGCACCAGCACTAGATCCAGATTTTTGCCAAATACGTTAGTATTTTACTTTAAGTCTCAACATATTCAGACATTAAATTTATAATGTTAATTTTTAGCTCGTCGAGATCAAATGAATGTTGCTTCAGGATATATTGACGGATCTGGTTTGTACGGTGCAACAGAAAAAGAATTTCAAGGATTACGAACATTCACTAATGGAAAAGTTGACATCAAATCATGTCCAAGGTAGTATACATCTCACTCCTAGAGACCGAAATTTTCCCTCAAGATATTGAAAAATCATTTGCTTTTTCATTTTTGTGGGTAACATTATCTTTTTCATACCTCTTAAGACATAGATCTTATCAACCGGGAACATTTTGTTTATTTTTCTTTGTGATTTCAATGAGGCACCCCTTAATTTATCGATTCATTATGCAAACAACTATTTTTAAAATCATTTCTTGCACTTAAAGGTCACACAAAATCCATTCTTGCGTTTGAAATGCCATGCAAAATCTTTTATCGTAACTGTTTAGCTTTAATATGTGAACTTCACCATCTTTTGGATGTTCTCTCAATTTATATGATATATTTAAAAAACTAGATTTACTCGTTGACACGTTAACATTTGACTTTCTAGCATATGCTTACCCAAGTCTTTTTAAATTTTTACCTTTCCTAAATAGTTGGACTGATTAAGTATCTTAAAGTCCTTAGTACTTCTAATTGTCGATACCATTTTAAACAATTCAAAACTAATTATATATCATTTTAATTTAGAACGCATATCGAAATTTTTTTTATCAATCCAAAAACAATTTCCTATATTTTAGATGCAATCAACCAGGCGCTGTGGGTGCTCTGCATACTGCACTTCTGCAAGAACACAACAGAATTACAGACGTTCTTTCCGGCCTAAATCCATCATGGAGTGATACAATTCTTTTCTTTGAAGCTCGCCGAATTGTCACAAATCAAATTCAACACATCACTTACAACGAATTTCTGCCGATCGTTTTGGGACAGGAAATTACAAATCGTGATGGCTTGAGGTAAATTCATTTAGTTAAAAAAAATGTTCCGATCTTATCTTGCATTATTATGTCACACTTCCTAGGCTATTATCAGGAAAACACTTCTCAGGATACTCGAGTATTAATCGCGCAGGTGTTTTCAATGAATTCGCAGTTGGAGCCATTCCTGCTTTCTTGACAATTCTACCAGAAGAAATGGTATGATAAGCATATATTCTGTATTCTCAGACTATTCTAACTAATTCGTGGACTTTTATAGCTTAACGAAAAATCGTCAGCCTCTTCTCTCATCGAAGTTCCTGCTCTCATGAAATCTTTCAGTCCACCAAATTTTGAACGGACAGAGTGGAGCCCTATTGCTTTAGCTGTTCAACGAGGCCGAGACCATGGCATTCCTTCATATCGTCATGCAATGAACCTTTGCGACGCACAGTTCACCGTCAACAACACAGCGCCCACTAGCTTTGAAACTTTGAAACACATTTCAAATCTTGGAGATGAACAAATTGCCTTACTTAAGCAACTTTACCAGTAATATAAAACAGCATAACATAAGGAAAATACTTTATAATAACGTTTTACTATTAATATTGCAGAGACCCAGAAGACGTTGATTTAATCATAGGCGCTTTGTTAGAACCACCAGCACTTGGAACAGTTTTTGGTCCTACCATTTCTTGTTTAATGTCCCTACAATTCACACACTTAAGAACAAGCGATCGTTTCTGGTATGAAAACGATATTCCACCATCATCATTGACAATAGAACAACTGCAAAGCATCAGAAAAACAACTCTTTCGGGACTTCTTTGCTCATCATCAGGAGTTTCAAGATCACAACCCAAAGCATTTATTCGTGAAGATATTTTCTTGTTAGTATAATCGATCAGAAACGATTAAAAATTAGGGTTTAATATCTTTCTGTTATTTTAGGAATGCTGGATTACCATGCGAACAGTTGCCGGGAATTGATTTAACTCCCTGGAAAGTAAATACTTTAGAACAAGTTGAAATTGGAAACTATATGGAAGAGAAAGCAAAACCGTCGAGTGGGGAAATTGATGATTTGAATCCAGAACTAATCAAAGCTGCGGTTGAAAAAGCAAAAGAAGACTTGGTAGCTCGTAAAAAATTTGAATATGAAGCCTGGTTGCAACGTAAGTTTTACTTTATCTATTTAAATTAAAATTTTTAATGAATATATATGTATATATTTATAGTTTCTTTGATAGTATTTTACATAGTAAAGAAGGATACAAGAAGATTGTAGCACATAAAGTTATTTTCCCTGTTCATTTTGTAAAGGGCACATGGTAGTAATTTTGTGTGTTAAATAGTAAATAGTGAAATTTTTCGAAGAAGAAATGTGCCTGGGAAGCTAATTAAGTAATTTTGATCCATCTTTTCTTTAAATTTTGACCTAGCGTCCTTCTCGTTCTTCAAAAAAGAAATGCGTTAGTTGGAACCATTTAATTAATCATTTGTTATAAAAAAAGTCAGCTCTTACTCCATATAATTTTTATCTCTAGTATACTCGTATTGTGGTGTTTTATCTAGGATCGAAATGTCCGTTAAGAAAAGTAGCGGTGTCATGCAGCCTCAACTAGCCAAGGATGGATGCTCAGCTGGAAACGATCTGGTCTAGAAACGTGTGTATGCGCTGGCAAGCTAGCGTCTGTGGTGTCCTGGGGCGAGTTCGTTCTCCTAGCACCGAGTCCCACTTCAACTTATTTCGCATGCACTAATTTGTAGAAATTTAACTTCCTTCGTTTGACTCCAGAAGGCGACGATCGTGGTTATCACTCCTTGAATGGAATGCTTGTTGCCATCAGCTGTTCTAATATCGGAGCACCGGGGCTTACCCAGCTCTGGATGTTGATTCAATGCCTTTAGGCCTAAACTTGAGGCCAGACAGTTTATGCTGGCACCAAGGTGACGTTGACCTCACAAAACAATTTAACCGAGGCATGCGGCCGTGTATCATTTTCAGTTACTTCCGAGATCTCGCAGCACGACAAATCTTGATGGCTTGCTGAAGCTCCTCCAATGACGGGTTGACCTCTTA
Organism: Odontomyia ornata; assembly: GCA_963969285.1. Taxonomy (NCBI): domain Eukaryota; kingdom Metazoa; phylum Arthropoda; class Insecta; order Diptera; family Stratiomyidae; genus Odontomyia; species Odontomyia ornata. The sequence continues at coordinate 122,488,285 of OZ017740.1, forward strand.
ACCTCGCATGGGCGTGATGTAACCTCTTCTGTCGCGAAAAGTCTTGCACACACCGCCTGATATTCCCGATGCCAAACATGATGAGATTTTATTAGTTGACTCCACACCCGTTTGGGCTCCACTGTGGTTTTGATAGGGATTCTTTCCAGCAGGATCATTAAAGAGGCCTTTGAATAAGAGGGGCCATCCCCCGTCGGTTGTGCCTTAGTAGAGGTGGCGATGTCAAGATTGTCATATCATATTTAGTGATATGGATGACTTTACGCTCTACGGCCGAGTCTTGGAGTACCTGTGTTGTGTGTGGGTACTCATTTTCCCATTATTTGGAGCGGCCCAATCAAGGCAGTCCGGGAAACCTGGAATTCGCTTTGTCGGCACCGATAAGAGGACTATTGTAAATAAGTGTAAGTGCAACAGTAAGAAAAAGTAGTTTATATATTTGTAAACTGCCTACATCTAAACATTAATTTGGATGTATACGACTATGGATATTAATATATATAAATACAAATATATATATATATATATATATATATATATATATATATATATATATATATATATATATATATATAGTAGTCCGCGTGGTGAAATAGTTCTCTCCCTGTGACGCAAAGGTTCCAGGTCCGAATCCAATTCGCGACAATCAAAGGTTAATACTGACTCACAACATAGTTTTGAGCGGGAAACAGTTGTCAATGTCAAAATAATATGTGGCAATTGTTGTCGCAACTATTAATAACATCATGATCAATAAACGAATGTACTCGAAAGCACAAGAATCGACCAACTAGACCCTAGCTCAATATCTGAAAGTGACGTTACTGCGGATATTCAGAATTGCTCGAATATTCCAGGTAGTTATCGTCAGAACATTTTCCAATATACGAGAAATGGATTGAATGACTAGAGACCCTATATAATGCTGAGCTGAATGAATGGAAGGGTAATAGTAAAAGCTGAGATAAGAGTGGAGCGCGAATTAAAGGCGATATTGATTGATAGTGAAGTGATTTTCGTGATACAGACATTTGGAATATAAATTGATAGACAGTGAGAATTAGAGTAAAATGCGATTGGTAAAATAGTGAAATTAATGGTTGTGCATTCTTAGTAAATAAACTCTTTTAACTTAATTTAAAAGGCAGAGCGTTTTCTATAACTATAACACGCGACAGTGGTTTCAGAAGTGGGATAAGGCGCAGAAGGTGGAGAAGCAGAAGCACCAAAATCAAAGGAACGAGAAAATGCGTTGATGCAAATGTTGTTGCTGATGCAGCAAGAGCTGCGACAAAAGCCATCCAGTTTAACTGCGAAGCTAAATGAACAATTAGCGAAGCTGGACCAACAAGCATTCGAAATCAAGGCAGACATCACACAGAAGCTGGAGAAACAGTCAACCGAAATAAAAGCGGAGCTCGGTAGTCTGACCAACCAAATTAAACGCGTCGAGGAAAAGGTTTACCAGGTCGAGGAAAGGTCAGCCAGGTCGAGGAGAAAATCAACTATGAGATGGAAAAAATGAAAAAGGAATTAGAAGCAGTGAAGGCAGTAGTAACCACCTCACCACCCCTCCTTATAACCACAGCGCAAAGCACAGCCAGAAATGTGAACGCACCAGTATTCGACGGACAACCAGTCTGGAGTATTTACAAAACCCAGTTTGAAGCCGCTGCCAGGACAAATCACTGGAATGAACAGGAACGAGCAACTGCATTAATTCATACTCTAAGAGGCCCAGCTGCCGAGCTTTTGCAGAATATTCACGTTGAGTTGCACTCACACTAGGCTGTCATAATGAATGCGCTTGACATGTGTTATGGAGACGATAATCTGAAGCAGATTTATCGGTCACAGGTACGGCATCGGATGCAGAAATCTGGCAAAACCCTACAGCAGCTAGCCCAAGATATAGAGCGACTGCCACTGTTGGCTTACCCAGCCTACGACCCAGAACATCGAGATGACGCAGCAATAGAAGCATTCATCAGCGCATTAAAAGACCAGGAATGGCAGCAAGCCGTGCGTTTAGTTCAAAAGCAAACAGTTAAGAACGCATTGTCTTATAGGCTGAACTTTGAGGCAGCAAAAAATGTGACTCATACCACTGCCCGGATTCGCGAGGTAGTGACAGGCGAGCGCAGGTGTGAGCGCGTGGAAATTGAGCGAGACCCGCATGTAAATGCTGCGCCTAGATGCTGGAATTGCGGGGCATTTGCAAAGAGACTGCAAGAAGCGAAGAAAACCAAGCTATTGTCCAGGGTGTGCAGCTAAGAGGAGAACCAGGCCGAGCCAAGAGCCCAGAATGGAAGCCGTTCATACTGAGGGGTCGGGAAACATGTAAGAGCCAACTTCATGGTACACAGATTGGCTAGAAGGATCGACGTCCCAAGCACCACCATCACCGTGTCAAGACTACATCGTGGAGAAGCAGATTTATGCCTTCCGGGTCAATTTGACGGAGAACATTACACCATAGCGATCGACACTGGTGCAACCCGATCGATTATCCGACCAGAACTAGTGGGGCAACAACTATTTCACAAGTGCAGAATTTCCTCACTACGGACAGCTGCGGGAGAAACTGCACCTGTCCATGAAGAGGTCAACCTCCAGATACAGTTAGGAGACCTTGCGTCCGGACATAATTTTCTGGTCTCGAACATTATGGATGACTGCATTCTTGGAATGGATTTTCTGCGACCACATGGAATCACGTTGAATTTCCCAGCATCCGAATTCCCAAGATGAATGTGGTAGCATGTGCCGACACTGATGTACCAAATTCTTCCGAGAGCATTGTATGGGCCAAGCTTGATGGTGATTCTGGAGCCCACCGATCTTATCTGATAGAGCCAATGAAGACGTCGGCACTGCGTAGTTTGATTGTAGGACGAAGCATTGTAAGATCTATAAGGAACGGATACGTGCCGGTTAGAGTCCTTAACACCGCAGACTCAACCACGAGCATCAAAGCGGGAGAAGTCATTGCCAGCTGCCAGCCAGCTTCCACCATCACCTCTTTGGAAGCTACTCACTACTATTATTGGAAAAAGAGGAAAGACACAGACAAAGCACGGGAACTCACGTCTGCAATATTGAAGCAGACCAAATTTCCAGTGCAGCTATTGAAGCAAGCCTCTAATCTGATCACCAAGTACAGTGACATCTTCTCGACAAGCACCGAGACGTCTTCTTATAGCCAAACAAGGAGAAGTGAGTGCACTGATCTCGGACATTGAAAAACTAGGTGTCCATGGGCTGCGCCAGTAGTTCTAGTAAAAACAAGTTGGGTAAACAGACCTACGCTCATGTCAGAAGGGTTTTGTATTCAATTTACAAAATGCAGTCACCAGATCGAATAAAATCAAGAAACATGTCAAAGACGATTTTATTGGAGAAACTATGAAATTCGAAGATCATACTATTATTAACGAAGTTGAACGAATTTCGAATTCTGAGGTTTTTGTTATTGTTATACTCATAAATATCTCCCTTGATAATTATTTCAGGTATCCATTCGCGAGGGAGGAAACACATTTTTCATGTATTTCCCCCCTGTGCTTCCACTGAAGCAAAAACTGACAGTTTAAGAACTGTTTTGAAAAGCTCCCATGTAAACTTTCATTTCATACTCATATCGGCTACGTTTGATGAATTTTTTTTCAGGGGCCACTCTCCTGTACTGTTATCATCGATTCATGGCCAATTTTTTCGAATCCTAGAATGGTTACAAAGCCCATTTGCTAGGAGCTCTCTCCCGCCTCCTTGCCTTGTTTCGCTAATGAGTATTAATTGTAGATACTCATCTTCAGTCATTCATTAAATTGAATCAAGTGTCAAAGCATGCACCTTAAACGTTGAAGTTGGGAAAAAATAAATCAAAACTATTCAATCTTCGCATTTAAAACAGCCACTATTTTGTTTTACGATTACTGATACCAATAGCTGAACCGATTCTCATCATGACACCTATCATTCCTGAAATTTTCATGCAAATCCTAGCAAAACTGTGGTGTCTGAGTCGGTAAAAAGCGCATGTTGTTCCATACCCATACAGGTATGTTGCCATAGTAATACATGCAGCGCATATTGTTCCATAGTACTACAGGAAAATTCAAACCGCTATAAGTTCGCTAAATAAAAATTGCAGGGTATATCAACCTTATTAATAGTCATCTGTGTACTGAATTTCATTGAATTTAAGGGTACCGTTAAGATTTTATTCAAGAAAACATAAAATCGATAAATCATACTATTACTAACAAAGTTGAGTGAACTGCGACTTCTAACGTATTTGTTGTTGTTGAGCTCATCAAGACCTACATTCTTGCTTTTTATCAGATTTTTCGGATCACAGGTGTCCAATCGCGAGGGGGGGGGACACAAGTTTTTCGTGTATTTCCCCTCCCTGTGCGCCCCTCGAAGCAAACTTTGCCAAACAAAGACCTGTTTTGAAAAGTTCTCATCAAGACCTTTCATTTGATACCCATATCGGCCACCTTCAATGAAATAAATATATATGGGGAGACCCCCCTTAAATACCTTATAAAAAAGTTTTTTTTATATTTGAACTTTGAGGAGAACACCACTTTACACCTACATACAAAATTTGATGTTTCTAGCTTAAGTAGTTTCCGAGAAAAACTGCTGTGGCACACGGACGGACGGACGGACAGACAGGACGCGATTTTAGAAGGATTTTGTAAAATTATTTTACAAAACCCTAAAAAGGATGGTAGCACTCGTTTTTGTGTCGACTAAAGGCAGCTTAACGACATCACTAAGAAAGATAGTTACCCGCTTCCATGCATCAACGACATCATGGACACTTTAGCCGACGCAAAATGGTTTTCTACACTCGATCTCAAGAATGGCCACTGGCAGGTAGAAATCGACAAGAAGACCGTATTTTCAATTGGGACCGGATTGTGGCAATTTGTGGTGATGCCATTTGGGCTTTGCAATGCTCCAGCCACATTCGAACGCCTGATAGAATACATGCTACGAGGCCTAACCTGAAAAACCTGCTTGATGTACCTAGATGACATCATTATTATCGAGAAAACATTCGAAGAGCATGTGCGGAACTTAGAAGAGGTTTTCTCCCGATTGCGGTTGGCTAATCTGAAAGTTAGTCCCGACAAGTGCACCTTTTTTGCAGCTGAAGTAAAATACTTGGGACACGTGATATCAGCAGAAGGGGTCAAAACAGACCCTGAGAAAATTGAAGCCATGAAAAGCTGGCCAACACCAAACAACAAGCGCCAACTACGAAGCTTTCTGGGTCTGGCGACCTACTATCGAAAATTCGTCAGAGACTTTGCCAAAAAAGCTAAGTGTCTCCATCAGAAGAATGCCAGACAGCCTTTGAGATCTTGAAGGAGAAGCTGTATGAATCACCCGTGCTGGCATATCCAAAATCCGGAAAATTGTTTATAGTTGACACTGATGCGAGCAACGGCAAGATTGAAGCTGTACTCTCCCAGCAGATCGATGGCGAAGAAAGAGTCCTTTCGTATTACAGTCGAGTTCTTTCAAAAAGTGAGAGGAACTACTTTGTGACCAGGAAGGAGCTATTGGCTATAATAGAGGCCACCAAGTAGTTCCACAAGTACCTATATGGCCAGAAATTTATTCTTCGAACAGACCATGCATCACTGAGATGGCTACTCAACTTCAAAACCCCCGAGGGACAATTTGCGAGATGGATCGAAAGATTGCCGTCGTACGATTACAAAATTGTTCATCGGAAGGGCGGAGTTCACGGAAATGCTGACGCCCTACCTCGTCGTCCATATCCATCTAACTGCGAGCGTTGCCGACGGATTGAGGAAAAGGAGCCGACCGTTGATCTCCGAGTGATAACGGCCGGATTCGATGAAGGTTGTTCATTGGAAGAGATTCGAAACGCCCAGCTAGCCGATGAAGACATCGGGCCATTGCTCATATGGAAGAAGATAACTGGGCAACCTGAGTGGAAAGAGTCACTAGTTTTTGGCGAAATGTGCGAGCTGCTGGGAATATGGAAAACGAGGATAACACCGCGCCATCCTCAATCTGGTGGAATGGTCGAACGTACACTCAGTAAACTCCTGGCCAAGATGCTTGACGAGATCCAAAGGGACTGGGACCGGCACATCCCATTATTCCTGATCACGTATAGAGCTGCGAAACACGCATTGACGGGCCAAGCACCAGCCAAAGTCATTTTTGCAAGGACTTTTCGTCTGCCGGCTGATATAAAGTTCAGAACACCCCCTGAGAAACCCCTAACGATCTCGGAGTACGCAAGTGAGCTAAGGCGATGGTTGAACCAAATACATCGGACAGTGCGAAAACACCTCGAATTGGCTACCGACCGCATGAAGACCAGGTTTGTTCTAAAGGCAAATTCTACTGGCTTCCAGCAAGATGACTTAGTATGGCTATACAATCCACAACGGCGGAAGGGTAGGTCTCCGAAGTTGCAGCATAATTGAGAGGGACTATACCGAGTTACAAAGCGAATCAACGACGTCGTATATCGCATACAGGAACACCGCAAGCCGAGAGCCAAAGTGAAAATCGGGCACCTAGACCTTCTTTCCCCATATTACATCCAGGGAGACTTAACTACAACTGGCGACACATCTTTTCGGGGCGAAAAGAACTGAAGTGGGGATAGTGTTACATGTCCAAACAATTCCGCGAGCTACTGTCGCAATTGTTGTCGCAACTATTTATAACATCATGATCAATAAACGAAAGTACTCGAAAGCACAAGAAAGTGAATCCATCAATATCTGAAAATGACGTTACTGCGGATATTCAGAATTGCTCGAATATTCCAGGTAGTTCTCGTCAGAACATTTTCTAATATACGAGAAATAGATTGAATGACTAGAGAGCCTATATAAAGCCGAGCTGAATAAATGAAAGGGTAATAGTAAAAACTGCAATAAGAGTGGAGTGCGAATTTAAGGCGATATTGATTGATAGTGAAGTGATTTTCGTGATACAGACAGTGAAAATTAGATTAAAATGCGATTTAAAAAATAGTGAAATTAATGGTTGTGCACTCTTAGTAAATAAACTCGTTTAACTTAATTTAAAAGACAGTGCGTTTTCACTTTCCCAGAACATTAAAATTATCGGCCGCGAACTATAACACGCGACAATATATTATATGACATATAAAATTTGTTTTCAAGAGGCCGTCAGTGGTAAGCTATAACCATACAAAAAAGAAAGTGTAGATATACTCTTATTTAAAGTTCGGTCTTCCTCCCCCGTATTCAAATAGAAAGCGGAGAGACTCCAATGGCGTAGTCCTTCTCTTTGTTGAGGGTCTCTTCCGTTCGTGTAATCTAATTTTTTTGACTCTTAAGTCACTTTTCATCGCTTGTAGTTGAACAAGAGCAGTAGGTCGACTCAAGGTATATCCTGATTCACGATCAATACGTATCTTTTCAAGGATAGATGAACTTTCGAGCAACATTTAGGGACTCTAATATCATTTGGCCTTGCTAGTCAAACAATGATGGTAAACTGCCAAGGTATAAATCAAAAACAAGAGCAAGCGATATTGATTTCCAAAGGCTACACAACACTCGAAAAACGTTTAAATTTTGGACTACAATAAACCTTCAGTTCAGTGTCTACCCGCCATAATTCAGACACCTGTGGGGTTATATAGAGAGAATGGTCTGTCTCAGACTTACAACTGGTGAACCAGCCGGGCTTTTCGGGCCCCACGTTTGCCACCATTTATAGTGCTTGTGGGCGGTTACTAGTAGTTAATTGTTCGTGAAGGACTTGCAGCGATGTTGGGTGTTAATTTTTCACTGAGCGTGACTTGGACTAGAGACCAATGGAGAGTCCTTGCATGTGGACTCCACCATCGAGATCTTAAATCCGGTTGGCGAAGGTGCGAGGGAGTACCAACTCCATCTGGATGCCCTACTTTCTTCTGTGCACTACAAGTTTCTCATCACACTATTTTAATCTTTCGAATTTGAATGCTCTCAGGTTCTCTCAACAAAAACAATTTATTTTTCCCCCGTTTGCCTTTTCTATTATCAATTCCAGTTACCGGAGCCACATCTGTGCCCTCCAGCTTGTACTTGGTCGTACCCTAAAAGTCAAAAGAAACTTTTACAATGCGTGAACAGCAATTATTCCTTCATTCATAATTGTATTGACCTCTTATCAAATCCATGATACCTCTAATCATCACTGACTTTTATTGCCTTTATTAATTGTTTGTTGGACTGCAGACCGAAAAATTATGCTTAAATCAAGTTTTAGTTAAACATATCGAAGTACCCCTATCGTAATGAACCGATATCCTGATATTATATACTCCCACCTGGAAATTATTTATAATTTACTTTTCCCTGCTACGGTACATACTGAAAATGGATAACGTAAGACTTTTCAGATAAAATAGGCATGGCCTGTCCAGAAAAGACGTATAACTCCATCATTTACCTCTGATCAGAAGACTATGTCCTCTGAAAACTGTGCAACTTTTGATCTTTCATCAAATCCAAGTTGAAATTGTATTCTCCTAACTTAAATTGCCCGTGTGCTTGTAAATTGGTTAGCGTGAGCTTCTCTGGCAGCACTAAATTTGTCATCGATGCAATTTTTAATAGTGTGCCCAGGTAACCTCTAAAAACCACACATGTAACTCTCGCTCGTGTAATTAAAGACTCTTTTATAAAACCATTTACTTGAACCTAGATCGCTTGAACTGCGTTAGTTGTGTTCGTTAAAAGTTTATCGTGGTTTCTTCTTACGGTTCGCGTCGGTCCCTTCACCTAATCATCGCAAAAGTGCATTTAGGCAGTTTTTCCATCGATCATGGAATTTGTCTAGGGAATTAAACCACTGAAGGGAGCAGAGGATTGACCTCTATGCAAGCAAAAAGTGATGGATGTGATGAAGTACTTCAACGCGGTCAATTTAATTGAAGGTAAATCTTCTAAGCCCACTATTTTCGAAATATCAACAAAAACTGAGAAAGATAATCTAGATTCCTGGGATAAATCAGCTACCCAAGCTTAAATCGTTCTCACTCAGTGTATTAGCGCCAAACTCGGCCAATGGTTATCAGGTCATCTTTCTGCAAGAGAGTCTTCCAAAATTTCAACGAAAAAATTCGATAGTAAAACTGAAAACCAACTTTTAGTCAGTACCTCGATTTTTTTTCGCGTCGAATGGTCTGATCACGAAGGCACTAGATCTGTTTTAGCTTGTATCAAAAATCAGCATAGCGATTTTCTGCTGGATTGGTGGCTTGTGAAATTGAAGACTTGTAAAATCGAAAGCGTCGAACGTCTTCTAGAACTTTTTTTCGTGTTAAAAGTCCTTCATATTCTTCCGAAACGACTTGAAACTATCAAATCATGCTATCTGCTTATGAAGGCGAATGATGATAAAACGATAGACGGTCTCTCATCTGCGCTAATTTTTCATGAGAGAAACATCGCCCTCGTTTCACATTATGTCCGAGATCTATGAAAAAAAGCCAAGTTTATTCGAAAAACAAAGAAACCTTCTTTTGCAAACCTTCCTAAATACTAAACACCTACGAATAGTGGAAATAAATCGATTGACGTTATCTGCAAATACTGCAGTGAAAAGGAAAATGGGCTAAAAGAATGCGTTACATGGAAAGCCGATGGTCAACTTCCATACTCTGTTTGCGCTAATGGAACGGAAACAAAACTGACGTTAGATAGGAAGCCATATGGCAGCAGCGCTTACTACCACTCACATGACCATTAGTAGGCCGACTTCGCTGGCTAACTTACATGGCGGTATATGAAGAATTATGGAGGTGCCAACGAATATTCGAGGTTTTGTACGGCTTTGAGACAGATTTCTACAGTGAAATCCAGATGACCCGCGGAGAACACAATAGCGCTCCTAGTGAAATGAAAATTATTTCAGTTCTTATAACCGTTTAATTTCTATCGCCTTCCAAAGTGAAAGAATAGGAGTTTGTTTACTTCTCAACGCTGAGCTATCAGTGGAAGGTGCAAAAGATGTGCTTCATTTGCTCGTCTTGAAAAGTTTAGGAGTACAGTGGACAGTGCACGGAATGCGTTTCTTTGGTTTTACATTCGGAAAATAGTACATAATACGCGATATAAGCATTTGCTTATGCCGCAGTTGGCTGACAGCTCACGGAAGGTTGTCCATAGTAGGCCGACTAATACATACGCATATTTCTACCATATGGCTTCCTATCTAACGTCAGTTTTGAACGGAAACCATAAAAATTCATCTCCAACAGTCAACGAGACTAAAACAATAACGACTCTAGCATCGGTCAGTAGCGACGTCTTGGCAGTATCCACTGCCAACAACTGATGGATCGACAGTGGTGCAACCAATGTTATAACCCGTAATTTCAATTGGTTCTCGAAATATGAGCTATTCTTGGGAAAAAGTGTCGTTACAGCAGTGGACGAGAAAAAGTTGAAAGGACTCGGTAGCGGAACTATCGAAGTAAGAAATTTATCGAATGGTCGATTGAAAAGTTCTACTCTAAGTAAAGCCTGGTACGTTCCAGAGGTTTCTCGGAACCTCTTCTTGGTACTGGCAGCACACGATAGAAATTCGACCTTTAAATTCAAATTGAACAAACGTGGATGCAGATTCACCGTCGATAAAAAAACAGTTTTCACCGGAACGAGGGACTAGCACAGCACGCTGTATCGAGCATCATTCTATCCGGTCCAACCTGAGAAACCCTATGTCAATCTAGTTGAAGATATCGATACCTTTTGACTCTACCATGAACGACGAAGATACTTAGCAAAGCAGTATGTTCAAGCCAAGCGGAGCAGAGTACCGCGGTAAAACCTTGCAAAGAGTTCTATGATCCTTGTCAATTTGGAAAGTACACTCACAGCCATTTGGAACCAAAATTCGAGCAACCATATCAGGTAAGCTGCTGTCAGTTGACATCTGCAGTCCTTGTGATGAATCATTCAACGGATGCAGGTATTTGATTGTATCGGATACCACTTTCTACGTTTTCGTTTTATTTCATCACGCCTGACAAATTGGCTATAAAAGAAGCTATATGAGAATTATTGGTTATCAAGTGAGAGAATTTCTCAGTGCTTCGTGACATCAGAGGAGAATTTGATAACGAAGAAGTTTGAGCTGTACTTCACGTATTGAAGTAGCCCAACGAGTTACGGCACCATATACTCCTCAGCAAAATGGAGCAGTTGAAAGGGAGAATCTAACGATTGTCAAAATGGCTTGAACGTTCAAATATTCGAGCTTTAAAGTCAAGTTTCGTGCAGCTATCTGGGCAGAACTCGTAACCACTGCCGGCTACGAACTAAATTGATTAGAAAAATCGCCAATCGAGAAGAAGAGTTCTTTTGAACTTTGGTTTAGTCATAAACCACGAATCTAGCACTTGCAAATTATTAGCTCTAAGTTCTACTAATTTTCCTGCATAGAAGAGAAAAAAGATGGGTTCAAAAGCGATAGTCGGTATTTTGTTTCGTATGATGGCGAATCATCCAGAGACATCATCTTGTACGAAAAAATTGGTGACTGTAAAGTACACGTATCCTTGTTTATAGAAAATGAGACGGCCACCCAAAAGGAAGATGAAGCCGAGGTGAATAATTAACGAAAGAAACGACTGAACAACGAAACAAAGTAGCTCGATCAGAATCATCTTTGTCGTCCGGAGCTGAAGAAGAGGATAATGTTGCTCCAAGCATCCGAAGGAGCTCACGGAAATATCAAAAAGCCGCGTACTTAAATGACTACATCACAATTGCAGAGGCATTTATAGTAGGAGATGATCCTAAGTCGCTCCAAAAAGCGATAGAACGAGAAGATAAGAACGAATCGAAGAAGGCCATAAACGCAGAAATGGACTCTATGTATTCGAACCTAGTTGCGCTTCCTCTCCGAAAATTTGCAATCAACAATCAATGGGCCTGCCATTTGAAACGCCACCCAGATAGCACCGTTAATAAATATCGAGGATAGAACCATTCAGTCCAGTTAAACGTATGGACACAACTCGGACAATTGTATTAATCGAGCAGTCACACAAGCAAACTGCTCGAAAACCTTCCTATCCCCTACTCGAAATTTTATGTGGCAGATCTGAAAAAATATGTAATTATTTATATTCGTAATCGTAATTTGTAGAATGCTTTTTCTTCTTATTATTTTTATTAAATGTTATTTCATCTCAATTTTCCTTGTAATTTTATATCAATTTTCCTTTATATTAAATTTAAACGTTTTCCTTTAATTATATTTTTCATGAAATTTAACTTTTATTACTATTTAAAATTTCCTTCATTTTTCATTACTTCAATTAAATTTTTGTTTTAAAAAAAATTTAAATCTTACAACGGTGTATTACCTTGCGGAAGGCAATTGAGCTCAGCTGATGCGATTCACCGTATACACGGAATGCGAAAGAGGAAAGGCAAGTTTTGCGGACGGATCGTGGAGTTGACTTACGGCCGGGAAGAAACAAAATTACTCAGCGTAAAAGAAAAATTTGCGGACTGTTTCGGATAGTTTATTTACGAGTTCATTGATGGTGTTCTCTTGAAAGTGACTCAATTCTTCCCCACAATACCTGCCCATTAGCAAAACTTCAACAAAAAGTGTTCCCTCGCTTCCCGTTAAAATTTTAAGTGGAATAATCATGGATGTGATGGTGTTCGTGAGATAATTTTTAAAAATATTGCCGTTGATTTAAATTTAGAGCAAAGAAGATTTGATTACAGTTTTCCATGGTATTATCCATTAATCATAAAATAAGCTTGAAACTAGTATACTTTGGCAAGATGATTACTTGGGTGAAATGTGAGGTGGAATGTATTTTTGGTTTGTGTCAAAGAGTTCATTTCTTGTAGCGAAAACCATGTTCGTCGGCACCAAAATTAACGTAGCGGTTACTTGTGCTGCATATACTAGTTCTCGGGAAGAAGCTAGCCTTCAGTGACGTTTGAGGCAAATACACTGCTATCAGGACTTGTTTTCGATTCCGGACGGAACAATAAAACACATTCAAAACAATACGTTTGAAGTACAAGCCCCTGAAGTATTAGAAAAGTGCATTGGAAATAATATCATACCTGAATTTAGATTTCTTGATTAAATTTCGGGCAATGAAGAAAATCATGATGTTGCATTAATGGCTAAATACAGCAGTACCAAGTTGGAAAAGATGACAATTTTCTATGACCGAGAAATTGATTTGGCGTAATCAGCGCTGAGGACATCGGAAAGGGATTGAAAAAGGGAGGATATGGTTGCTCGTCGATAATTTTTCCTCAACTAGTGACGAAGAATTGTGCATGTTTGCATTAATTTTTTTTTTTTTCGTTTTTTCTGTAAAATTACTCCTGTTTGAAAGACTTTCGGCTGCGTGGGACACGAGACGCAAAATTTAGTCAAGCGCTAAGGTTGTCAGTCTATATTTTATATCAAGTTTACGTACGGCCTAATTGAACGGCATTCGTGAAAAGTTCACTAGTTAATCCGTTCGGTCAAGCTGTATTCACAAATTGTGGTGCATCGTTCGGAAACCTGGGATAAGGGTACGTGGCTCGAAAAATCGCAAAGCTACCGTCAGAACACTGAAGAATAGCACATTGTGAAATTTTTCATCGAGGTGAACAAGAGGTCCTACACTCGATACTGATTTCCTAGGTATGTACCTATTGCAATGTTTTGGGGCGTTGGAAGAGTGCTAGCGCTTGATCGGGAATAGTAGAAGGACGAAAGCAGTGGTTGACGGCTCGAGTATATTTTAATCGAGCAGTCTGATGATACGGATGACGGAATTATATGCCGTCGAGGTTTATGTGGCATCAAAACGAAAATGTGTCGAACACGAACCTGCACCGACTGATCAAGTTCGACCCGCTGAAGAGATACCATCGAACAAAGTTTAAGTCAATTCCGTTTTTTTGCAATTGCTCGTATGTCATTTAAATTTAAACTAAAGTTAAAAATTGAAAAGCAGCAGCTCTGGAATGATGGCATTACTGTGCAGCATGTGCCAGCATGAGTTGATAAAATTCCAAGCGATATTATTCACTCTTACTCGCACTGATAATTGTTAAGCAGAAGAATTACAGCAGAACGCAAAACCTTTCAGTCGTAATAAAATAGACATACTTCTGAACTCAGCCATAAATTGAACAAGTTATTTGCCATGTTTGGCAGGAGCAGCAAACCAAAATATCAATTAATTCAACGTCTCTTCACAACCATCTCTTGTTAAAAATAACAGCAAATGTCAATGCAATCTATTCCATTGTTCATGCAATAGTTAATGATGATGATGTTTCGTCTTTAATTTTCGTTTTATTTTGTATAACGAATTATATAATTGTTTATATTTTTGTTCGTTAAAGGGCATGACTTTGTTTACGTATGAGCATAAAAAAAACCTTTCAATTATTTGAAATTTATGAGTAATTCATGATGATTTGCCTTTGAATCAAAAAGTTGGCGCTTTATGTATATTATGCAAATGAATCCCAGAAATCAATAGACAATAATACATTCTTTATCCCCATCATTGACATGAGTAAAATCCTTTCCGACCTTCCGTAGTGAATCCATGGAAAAATTACTATATTATCTTTTTATAATTAATCAAAAAAAATAATAATAGTTAACGGTGCATTAAATTAATTTTAAAAAAATGGTGAACGGTGCATTAAATTAATTGAAGAAAAATTATGAACGGTGCATTAAATTATTTGAAAAATTGTAGAAATAAAATGGATTGTTAAAGTTAAAAACTACGGTCTTCTCATTTCGTGCGACCAGACCGGGTATAGGACCCGCATAGATGACAGGCTTTTCCGCTAAAGTGGACTAGCCATTGGGCGCGCTCCTCCGTTTCTTTTGTTTAGCAGGGGCTCTTGCTGGGTAGAGTCGCCTTCCGCTCGCGTGCCCTTTTATGGTATAGGGTTATGTGATTCGATCATATAATTCTATTACATATATTGGTCACGTCTATATTTCTCTTTTGATGGGAAAGTTCATGCAAATTATGTTTGTATGAGTTTTCCACTCAAAAGGGAAATATGTGGCCACGTCTACGTTTGGATCTTGATCCGGTTGGGACGGTGCGAGGGGGCACCACCTCCAACTAGATGCCCCACTCTTATTTGTGGACCATAAGAATGGTCGGGTAACGACGAAGTCTCCTTAAGTCCGTCTGTCTTCCCCAGGTCCAGTTTGTCCTTTTTCGTCTGCAATCTCCAACTCTTAGTTGGTTACCTCCTTTTTTCGACTTCGCTCGACCTTTTGTGACCTATGAATTCGTGAATGCGAAATTCTTTTGTAGTGTGTCCTTGTGTTGAGGAAAAGGCCCCACCCCACGACACCGCAGCGCTAGCCTGCCAGCGCATTCACGCGTCCCCAGACAAGGCCAATCTCGGCGGATCTTACCATCCTCTTTCGCTAAAGCAGCAGACTATTGCTGCTGCCCTTTACGGACATTAATATACCTATTTTCACTACACAATATTGACGGTTGCAGCCACAGAAAGGATGCAGATGATACAGTTCAACATCCCCACAGCTTTTTTGTATGGTTACGTTGATGAAGAAATCTACATGAAGCAACTAATCGACTACTTGAATGGCATAAATCGCGTTTTTTTTCGTTAAAAACGAGCATAGCCTACTACTTGGCTTGACTTGTATAGTGATGTACCCCGTGTATCAACAGGTAGCTTCCTTATGATGCACTCCAGAGCCAAATTAAATAGTAATGGGGCCAGCCCATCTCCCTGCTTTAGTCCGATATTTGTGTCAAAGGCATCGGTTAGTTGGTTATTCGTGCGGACTTGAGAGGTCGTCGACTTCATTATGGCGGACTAATTTGGCTGCACTGCCAAAGCGAAGCATTATTTGGTACAGTACTTTACGATCAATACTGTCGCATGCTAGCTTAAAGTCAACGAAAATTTGGTATACGTCTATGTTGAACTCTCAGCATTTTTCAAGTACCTGCTTGACTGTGAACAATTGGTCTATTATCTATCTACCTGCTCTAAAACCACCTTGAAACTCCCCAACAATACTGTTAGCGTATGATCCCATTTTATTTTCTAAAATTTTAAAACAATATTTTGTACGCCGTACAAAGTAGTGATATGCCTCTATAATTTTCGCACTGTAGCTTGTCACCCTACTTGTGGATAGGGAATATAATTGATTGGCTACACTCTTTCCGAATATGGTTCTTGCTGCCAAATAGGCTAAATAACTTTATGAATGGCTTTCTGAATACCGCTGTCACTATATTTCAACGCCCAGTGCTTTATTGTTCTTTCGGGCTTTGGTGGTGAAACAAACGTCATCTAGAGTTGGTGGGCCCAATGGAAGCTCTCCGGAAATATATATACACTCCGATGATTTGGAACTGTAAGGAAGATTTAGAAGGTTCTTGAAATATGGTGCCCATATTTTCTTCATCCTGTTATCATCAGCACTAATGTTGCCAGTGTCATCGCAGCAAAGCGTGGTCTTTGGTTGATAAGCTCGTTTCAGGCTTTTCACTACCTAATGCTTGTCATGTGTTGTTGCATGCTAGACTCACATCGCTGCTTCTCAATTGGTCGTAATTAATTCTTACTATGTTATTCGCTATTCTTCTGAGATTTTCATAATGCTCTCTCTTCGTCCTGGTTTTCCTACCTAAATATTGTATGTACACCTAATTATTTTTGCCAAATTCATTCTGGCACTCATCTTTGAACCAATCATCTCTTTTGCACCGGGCTTGATGTTTGATCGTCGGTTCTGTTACTGACATAATTGCCGCTTTTACTTTCACTTACAGCTCGCTGCTTGTTTTCACCTATGTGTCTAAAAGGATTAAAGCCAGCTAACTGTCGAGTGTCTCCATGAAATTTTTTGCCACAGACGGTATTTCGAGCCTTTCAATGTTGAATTTCTGTAGGGACCTGATCTTCGCCAAAAATGCCTTTGACATACGACATCAATATGTTAATTTGATCAAGTAATGATCCGTGTTACAATTGGTTCCCCGTCAAGAAAGCTCGAGGCCCATAGCTCTGCGTTTATATCCGTCGGCAGAATTCATGTAAGATCCTCGTTGCAATGTACATGGATGACGGTCTTATTAATTTTTTCACATCCGAAAAGAAAATGGACATTTTCGTCCAAAATCATCGCGAAAGAATACTCATATTTTCTTGGCCTAGAAATAACACAAATCAACGATAATATAGTATTCATCGATAAAGTTTCGGTGAATGTAATCCGGTTAAAATACTCATTGGCAAGCTAGGGAGCTCAGCTTCGGGGAAAGCGCCTGTCAACTTTCCCTATCGACTAGCTGTGGGTTCGCTCTTATATCTAGCCAGATATACTTGTTTCGGCATAGTATTTGCCATTAGTATTTTATCCCCTTTATTGGAAAAGCTCACAATCGAGGACGTGGAATAAGTCAAGAAGGTTCTCTGATATGTCACAGGTACCACGGATCTGAAGCTGGTATATAGCTGTAAACCAAACACTCGTATACTTGGTTCATACAGTGACGCCGACTTCGCAGGTTGCCATTCCACCTTCTGGTCTACAAGTGGTTTAGTAATAATGGTCGTAGATGCAGCTATAAGTTGGATAAGCCAGCATCAAAGACTAGTAGTCGATTTTATTTGCGAAGCCGAATTAGTAGCTGCGAATGCTGAATCAAAAAAACCCATATGGATTTGGAGACTTCTGAATAAAGTAATCGGCTTAACATCGGTGCCAGTTCTACTTGTGGATAACGAGGCTGCAAGCCATCCCTCAATAAATACCGCTTTCATTCATGATCAAAGTGCATTCTAAGAAAACTTTTTTTTTTCATTCGCGATCGGATTAAAACAAAACTGTTAGAAGTGTCAAATTTCAAGTCGGAATCTTAGTTAGCAGATTTGTTTACCAAACCGACATAAACCGTTTTGCGTCCAAAGTTAGGCCTCAAGTCAGTTTAATTTTGATTATTTTCATTTGTTTTTTTTTTGTTTTAATTGTTCGTCCCTAAATTATTCAAAGTATTGAAATTAAATTCTCTGAATTTAAATTTCTCGTGCGCTTGTAAACTGATTAGTGTGTACTTATCTGTTAGCACTCGATTTGTCATCGAAACAGCTTATAATGGTGTGCGCGGTTAACCCCTCGAAATCGCACGATGTAACTCTCACTCATACAATTAAAAATTCTTCTATAAAAGTTATTAAAAATCAAATGATAAATTTAAAAGCCCATACTTGCCATCCTTTGTACAGTATTCTGATATTGGCCTGCCTGAATTTAAAAGAAATTTTCTTTAAGCAAGATCTGTCATGCGAAACATTTTACCAGTTCCAGATAAAATAGTAATTACTCCTAAAAGACAACACGCTCCAAAAATACCTTATTGGAATAATATTAAATTTACATTATTTTTATTATAACTAATTAACTTTAATTACTATTTAAATATAAAATTAACATTAATTGTTATAAGACCTAAATAAATCAAATAGAAAGGAAACAAACTCACACTGTCCATCTGTTTGTAATTTCAGAGGGCGGAATTGATGCTCGAACTCCTGATGGTACAGCTGCTTCCTTCAGCAAAGCCAACCGAAACGCATTGCTTTTAGCCAACTCTTCACTTATCTATGAATTCGCATCCAATGAAATCTTGAACACACTCCACAAAATTAACCGAAAGAAGCGTCAAACATTCGATAACAGCATCAGCGTCTTTAATCGTGATGACATCACTGAAACCCTACAAACAATCGACATCAATTCATTCATTTCTGGATCAATTTCACCACTCACGCTGGAACCCCAATGTGAAGACTTCTCCGTGCCATGCGACCCTACATCGCTTTTCCGTTCAATGTCTGGCCATTGTAATAACTTGAGGAATCCAACATTCGGGCAGTCCCTAACAACATTCAATCGATTACTACCTGCTGCATATGAAGATGGAATTTCACGACCACGAGTATCAGGCGTTACTGGCGCTCCTTTGCCTAACCCAAGAGTAATTTCCACATTAGTTCATCCGGATATCTCAAACTTGCACACACGATACTCTTTGATGGTGATGCAGTTCGCTCAATTTTTAGACCACGATATTACCATGACGCCAATTCACAAAGGATTCCACGAATCAATTCCAAGTTGCCGTAAATGTGACTCACCACGAACAGTTCACCCCGAATGCAACCCATTCCCTGTTCCACCCGGCGATCATTTCTACCCAGAAATCAATGTTACCAGTGGAGAACGTCTTTGTTTCCCCTTCATGCGATCTTTGCCAGGACAACAAACACTTGGACCACGTGAACAAATTAATCAAAACACAGCTTTTGTTGATGCTTCTCAGATTTACGGTGAAAACAATTGCGTTGCCAACAAACTTCGCGGGTTCTCAGGCCGATTGAATTCAACTGTTCATCCAATAAAGGGAAAAGAACTCCTACCACAAACCAACCACCACCCTGAATGTAAATCTCCCAGTGGACTCTGTTTTGAAGCTGGCGATGGTAGAGCATCAGAACAACCGGGCCTAACTGTTATTCACAACACATTCTTGCGGGAACATAATCGTATCGTAGAGGGCCTGCGCGGAGTAAATCCTCACTGGAATGGTGACCAACTTTTCCAACATGCTCGGCGAATAGTTATCGCACAAACTCAACATATTACCTACAATGAGTTCCTTCCTCGCATTCTTAGCTGGAACGCTGTGAATTTGTATGGATTAAAACTTTTGCCGCAAGGATACTACAAAGACTACGACCCAACCTGCAATCCATCAATCTTTACTGAATTTGCTGCAGCTGCCTTCCGTATTGGACATTCACTTCTTCGACCACACATTCCACGATTGAGTCCAAACCATCAACCAATTGACCCACCACTATTGCTTCGCGATGGTTTCTTCAAGACGGATATACTCCTTCAACCCGGAATCATGGATGAAATTTCTCGTGGTCTTGTTGCCACTCCTATGGAATCGCTTGATCAATTTATCACTGGTGAAGTTACGAACCATTTGTTTGAGGACACTCGCATTCCATTTTCGGGAATTGATTTGATTGCGTTGAACGTACAACGTGGTAAGTAGAAATCAATGGGACTGAAAATGGGGATGATGATTTTAATTGATATTTTTGCAGCTCGCGATCATGGTGTTCCCGGCTACAACAACTACAGGGCTTTGTGTAACCTGAAACGAGCTCAAACCTGGGATGACTTGAGTCGTGAAATCCCACCCGAAGTGATCACACGTTTCAAGAAAATCTATGCCACTGTTGACGATATTGATCTTTTCCCTGGAGCTATGTCCGAACGACCATTGCAAGGAGGTTTGGTTGGTCCAACTCTGGCATGTATTATTGGTCTTCAGTTCCGTCAGTTAAGGAAATGCGATCGACACTGGTAATTTTCTTTATTCAATACATTGTGTGATTTTCTATCATTCCAATCTCTTTAAGGTATGAAAATGAAAATCCCGATATGAGATTCACTGAAGCACAACTGGCTGAAATACGCAAAACTACATTGGCGAAAATCATTTGCGAAAACTTGGAAATTCCCGGAGATATGCAACGAGCTGCCTTTGATTTGCCCAGCAACTTCCTGTAAGTATTTCTAAGCCTTTGTAACTTTTGAATGGGAAATATAATTGCCATATTGCAGAAATCCACGAGTTCCGTGCCAGTCTATGCCACAAATTGATTTGAGCGCATGGCGAGAGAACATTCAAGGATGCCAAATTGGAAACCGTCAAGTGAGAATCGGTGACTCTGCTTTCCCATCTCCATGCACAAGTTGCGTTTGCACAGTCGAAGGAGTAAGTTTCTAATAAAATGAAATTTAAGGCCAATGTTCTAACATACGGTTTACCTTTGCAGGCACAATGCGCGTCCCTACGCATCACCAATTGCGCTCAACTCGCCCGCGAATGGCCTCGAGATGCAATTCTACGAGATGATGTTTGCAGTGCTCAATGTGGATCAGTTTTACAAAGCGGTACCAATGCAGGATTCGCTCCCGCTATCCCCGGACTAAACCCACCACCAACGCGAGTACAAAGATCACGTCCACAAAACAATCTAGGCTTTAAGTTACCTGACCTAACACCATTCATTGCATCTCTATAAAACAAAAAAACAAAACAAAGACCAACCTCAATCTAATCTCATTATGACATTAAAATTAATTCACAAAATCGCATGAAGCATTAAACAAAAAATCATTTTGTTAAATTTACTCAATAACGGTATGAGCCATATTTTGGAACGCATTAGACCTAATGACGTGCCAATCAAACTTAAAATATTTTATTTCTTTGTAAAATATATGAATGTATATATGTTAAGAAAAGAATAAGTATGTATAGCGTGGTTTGGAAATGAGAGCCAACCAGTTATAAAGATGGAAGATCGTAGTGTCAAAACATAAGAGTATGTTGTAAAAAGTGATGACGTTAAAAGAAGACAATGTGAAAATGTTGCTCACATTTGGCATCTTTTTAAAATATTGTAGTTCCCCATCATATTTAATGTTTATTTTAATTTTAAATAAATTATTATGATAGATTAAGCCTAATTTTCTTTATCTTTCTCTTCAAAGTGAATCAAAGAACAGATAAGTCATTATATTCTGAGGGGTCGTCTAAAAAATATTTATTGAAAATTAACCGACTTATAAACTACACATCAACCAGTATCAATAGTAACATTGGGAATATAAATTTTTGGACCGATTTCTTTCATAAACATCTCCAACCGATGATTGCGTAGCTTCTTTACTAAATCAAAAACAGTCTCTTCAGCATCATTGAAGTCTTTTCGTAACGTTTTTGCAAATGTATCATAAAGCCATTCAACTGTTTTCGATAAATTGTTCTGGTATGCCTCTAGGACTCGACGCGTGTGACTGAATCTTTAATACATGGATAATCAGAAAATTTTCAAATTGAAATATTATAAATCCAGAAATTACCTTGTATCATCCACTATATCAGTTAAAAAGTAAACACTTGCATGATGTACTGCCAAACATTGCCTTTTGGTTACGAATTTCAGCTCCACTTGAGGTAAAGCCAGTTCTGCACACTCCAAGGCAATCAATGATGCTTGGGCAGCATGTCTGCAATCTAAAATTAAGGATATCCGCTCCGTTTCATCGCTAGAAATATTTAATAAAAATTAAAATGGATGTATGCTTTCGACAAAAATATTCTATTAAATACTTCGATTGTTTTGCAAGATCCCATAATTCTAAAGCATGGCAGGCTGATTTCCAACTTGTTTTCAGCAACAGTCCGCATGTTCGCCATTGTTCCAAAATGCTACCAAGTTTATCACGTACTCCTCTCGCAACTTCTAATTGACCATCTAATTTTTCTTCAAGCGAATTAGAATACACACCTCCATTGATTGATGCTGAAAAATTAATTACAAAAATAAAAAGAGTTACAACAGAAATAAAAATGATCAAGACAAATTACGGTCGATAGCTGGATACCCTCTCAACAGTTCCCACAGAAAGCGGGTTATTAAGAAAGTCAGGATATTCCTAAATAAAATAAACGCCTCCGGCAATGCTCAAAGGAAATAAGAAAGCGTATTACACAACTGGAACTCTTCGGCAGGGGGTCCTGCAGCCCCAATTTCGTTCGCTGCAGACGGTCATGGGCAAGAGCTCGCTATAACCTGAGCGCCATAATTAACCACCCAGCGATTAAGGCAGTTTTTACAGCCTAAAATGAGGATTTTTAGTGAAATGAGTGTATATCAATGTCCGTAAAGGACTGCAGCGATGGTCTGTTGTCTCGGCGAGCAAGGATGTTGATTGTAGTAATGGAGCAGTCATACAAGCAAACTGCTCGAAAACCTTCCTATCTCCTATTCGAAATTTTAAAGCCTGATTTGGAAAATTATTTAATTATTCCATTCATAATCGTAATTTGTAAAATAGTTTTCCTTCTTATTACCATGAGTAAATGTAATTTTATATCAATTTTCCTTTATAATTAAATGTTTCCCTTTAATTATATTCTTCATGAGATTTCACTTTTATTACTATTTAAAATCCTCATCATTTTCTTTACTTTAGCTAAATTTTTTTTTTTTTAATTTTAAATCTGCAAATAAAATTTCGAGTATGGGAACGCTGATTTAGTACAGCCATCAGTGTATTACACCAACCAGTGTAAGCGAACACGGCTGAGCTACCAGCTGATGTGAGGTAGCGGTACACAGAAAAAGAAAAAAAGGAAAAGACAAGTTTTGCGACGGATCGAGGCAGGGCATTGAGTAATTAAATAATACTGGAGTGGACAACCACGTGACAATATGGCCGCAACAACCCCTGCGACCACTTTTCCTACTGCTACGCTCTTGTTTACAACCTTAGAGAGTGCCAAATTGCACAAGCAAACATGGCTGCTGCTCAATTTAAACAAGTTTTCATACAATACTAAAAATTTGCGTTCTATTTGAAAAACCTTCAGCATTGTATGAAAAACATGCAAAACATTAATATATTAACTACTCACTTGCGAAAGGAAACACCTACAGATCCGTTTCCACTATGATTTTTACACGAAGGCACTACACATTTCATTTGGAAATTCTAAATCAATTTCACAGTGTCATACGTTGAAGTTACTTGAATCACAAACCGCAATTGAATGTTTAAACACTTGGAACGAATTTAGATCGCGAACACTTTCCACAGTTTTAATATCGGATAAAATTCGCGACGAAACTTGCTAATTGGCCAATTTGGCGTCCAATTTGCATCAGTCAACTTGACAGACAGATCACATCTAGTCAGCTTCTGGAACAAGAAAGTGACCAGCAAGAGGCAGATGGGGAGGAAACGACAGAAGGATCCTTTGGAAGAGAGCAGAAACCGGTCGCATGCTCTCTCATGCGTTTTATATGAGCTTAGCCCATCCAGTTCTTATTCATCTGAGAGGCAGGGCATATATACTAACCAGCACCTGTAATCGAGGAGCTATCAAAATGAAAAGAGAGGCAAATAAACGTGTAAAAGACGGATTAAAGTTTACCATGTGTTGGTTCAATTGCTTGCAGATTCAAGTTTTTGTTTACCATACATATGCGCTTTTAGTCCAGTCCTCTCTAATTTATAGGTACGGTAAGAAATAAAATTTGTTCTAATCGCAGCTGCTGTTTAGTAGATATGCTCTGATCGAGGAGTCCGCTTGAAATCCCCTAAGAGTGAGGGTCAGTTCCTTTAAATTGCGCATAGTAACATAAATTCATGAAAAGGTGGTCGCCTACGCGTTAAGTTCTATGTCTAAGTAAGGATTCAGCGTGATTAACAGCAGTCACAAAAAGGGAAATTTTGCCAAAAGTTCGGTTCGCATGGAATGTAGCGGAGACTCCTAAAACGTCATTCACTTCATCCGAGGATATGTTCTGCACTTGCTACTCAGCAGTTCGAAGTGTAAGTACAAGTTCTTGTGGTGTGTGGAGTTTTACAGAGCCATCACAAGACCTATTTAAATATTTTCTTGCAGAGTTAACAAGTGCGCGGTGGGCGTTTTGGGGCGGACGGGCTGAGCAGGTAACCTCCGGGCGACAGGTTAAGGAAAATTTGCTATGGTAAAAATAGGGGTGAGGAACCGTGAGCTGGGTGGGACGAATGTCGAGCAGAATATGCGGAAGGGCTCGGCGTTGTTTAATATGCGGAGGAACTATTTACCAGTTCCAAGGAATTTCAATCTGCCACTGAGAATTTGAATTGGATGTGCACAAGGGTCCGACTAGGCAGCACGGCGGGGCAAATTCATTGGAAACGTTTGACGGAACCATATAAAGCTTCTTCGTAAATAGCTCTTCAAATTCGGTGAGTCTTGACATAAATGGAGACACGAGGTAATGCATTGTAGTCACAGTCGCCGTGTGTAAACATTCAGCAAGACCTGGTGAGTGATCGCCTTTAATTTAAATTTCGATCCGTGCCGCGAAAATTGCGCAATTGTTCTGTGTGCACCACTTTGACCCAAGTAAGGCACCTTAACTTCTTGTTTGCTATGTGTCGTGTTAAAAATAAACAAAATTAATCGACTCGAACGAATTTACTTCTTGTATGCAAACAAACAATCGAATGCGTGCAAAGACCGTGAAGAATGCTATATGTTGTGGTTCTGAGAAAATTGTGATTGGATTCCAGTGCAATCATTGCTACAAGTGCACTTCATAGCGACGATTAGAAAAGAAGAAGAAAACTCGTTTGCGATTGTTTTTCTTTTTTTCATGTGTTTCGGACGTGTTGTTTGTGATATTTTTGCGATTTACCTTTACTTTGGTTGCTCTTAGTTGACATAACTCGCAACTCGCCTCCAAACGGATGTATGTAGAGTATCTCACTGAATGACGTGATCACGCGAAAAAGCTTACTTTGAATTCCAAGGCGAGTCGTTGTGTCGTTTTGTTGCTGTGATTGTTGTTATTCTGGCAACTGATTATTTTTGATTTCCATATCGGTTATACAAATGTATGTATGTGGATCTGCATTAATTCCGCAGTGATTATGCGTTTGAAGAATTGACGGCGATAATAACGGCGCGCGTGGCGCACCTGCAATAAACCGTGTCTGGATACGAATATCACGCACAACAGCTAATTGTTATTATCTCATAGTAAACGAATCGGTTAGTTTTGGTTTCTGGTGAAGTTTAGAAAACAACATTTGGATTTCATTTAAATTTTTAAAGATTTGAAGTTTCGTCCCGGCTTGAAAGCAAAGTTTTTGTTCCGAAACAACGAGAAGTGTCGAAATCGTTAATCCGGAAGCCAAACTGTATTTTATTAATATCAACATATTTGGATTGGCACGCTTGACCAAGGAAATAAACTCGCTTCGGTTTCTTGCATTGCGATGAATGGCTCTTCAAATTAGAACTGTACATTTATTAGAGCGAAGCATTTGCTGTAAATCATCATTATAACTAGCCTTCCATTTTATTATAAAACCATTATGATTTTGGTAATGCGTGATTGCTCAGTCGTTAGTTGCCGGAAGCTTGTATCTACGTTTAGATGACGGTGCCCGACTAGACTTATGTTTGACTGAAACTTAGTGGCGTTAAGACCACGGATTGCGAACATTTATATTTCAAGTTGGTAAAAGTTAACTCTCAGGCATTGAATCGCTAATCATACATCCCAATTGTATTTGTGTCTTCTTTTGTCTATCACGCCATGAGAGGATTGAAGGAGATAAATGCTCAATTATATAGGAATCAGCATTTCTCGGCAATTAATGTCCCATTATTGGGAAACCAGTAATCCCAATGTGCGACCCCGAGAGCATTTGCTACCATTTAATTAGGGAGTTTAGGATGAGGAATCATGGAAGCTATGGGTTGGGGAAACAAGGGATTCCTTCCTCCTTTCTCAAACGGAAGGAAGGAGTCCCGCAGCGAGTGTGGGACCCCTATGCTCGTAAGAAGGCGATTGGACTACCCACTAAACACCCAGCCTAGAACGGTTTGACACATTACTTCGGGCCAGGTCTCATTTTATTACGCCGTGTGGCACCTTTAAGCTAGGGGCGGGATATGCAAGGGGAAGAGGAAGTGCCAGACAAGCGATCTCCCAGCCACAACGCCCCGGCAGCTGTGAGTCCCGAACATAATGTGCCACCTGGTTCTCTTCGTCAACCGATTCATGCACCACCACGACTATACTATCCGGGGTGAGCTCTCCCGTCTCCCTGTAGAGGTCCCTTCGCAACCTGTCCCATTTTGTACACCCAAAATTGTGTGGCAGTCATCGTCTTCCTCTCCTGGGCAAAACCGACAATCGGGGGACCGTGACTTACCAATCTTGTGCAGGTAAGACTGAAAACACCCATGCCCGCTCAGAAGCCGCGTCAGATAGATCTTAGTCTCACCATGCCTTCGATGAAGCCACGGTCTCACATCTGGGATGAGGCGCGCAGTCCACCTTCCCTTCGTGCAATTCAGCCAAGACTGCTGCCAATCGTTGAGTGAGCGCTGTAACTCCTCGCGGACAACCATCTCCCTCGCATCCTCATTTCGATGCAGGTAAATCGATTGCAGTATTCAGAGATGGCAAAGATGCCAGCCGATTTTTTAACAAAAAGGTTACAAACTGTAAAACATTATTATTTCCTAGAAACACTGGTACGCACATATGATATTTCTTATGATACTATATTATAACGATATTAGAATATTTGTTTATTTTGATAAGTAGAAGTGTTAGAAATTATCAAAATATATGCCATGCACTGCCACCTAGCTATGTAACTGTATACCTATGTCACCTAATCTGTCATTCTGACCCGCAAGGGGAATGCTGGCCAATAGGAGTACTCTTGGAGGCTAGCATTCTTTGGGGAGTTCTACTCCCACGTACCCGACAAGATCACTCTTGGAGGCTAGTATATGGAGGCACCGTGAGGTTCCTTCCTGGGATGGCAGGTAATGAGCCTGACTGAATCTGGACTACGCTATAGACAACGAATTGGAATACATGCTTTGGGCCGGTGGATATGATAGTTTGGACCTAGTTGCTTTGCACGGTAGCGCCGACGTGACATTCGTGAGTGAATGGTTCCAATAAAACTATCATACCGTTTCCGTTCCGATAAAACTTTGCAGGCTTTGGAGTACGTTGCAAGTTCGCACTATTGGGTTGGTCGATAGAGACGGGCTCCCAATAAGCACTGGTCTGGCCATAAGTGCTTGTGCCAACCCTCGCATGGCGATTACACACATGAACGGAGATAGTGGCTCCATGAGCGGATCCAATATCCTCCTGCCAAAAGGGTATTGTAAAAAAAATATTAAATCAAACAATATATTCTGCATATCAAAACTTTACTAATACAGATTCCATAAATTGAGTTCGAAGAATTATTATGCTTATTATGATTTTAAACTCGCCACCATCTTGTTTCAAGTGTTTTGACCCCGTCGCTTGATTAGTCATGATAACACATCAATATAACAAACCATTTCTAAAATTTTTATCAAAATTCCTACATATTTGTAGTGTCTAGGTCCGTTGCAAACGTGTGTCTCCCTAGTATCACGTGTTAATGTTTTTGTAATTGTTAAATATTCAATCGGCTGTAACTTAGCTGTTTATTGTTCAATTGTTGTGAAATTTTCGGAACACATACAATTACTTTTAAAAAATTTAAATTGTAGGTTTTGGGAAATTTAATGGTCCTATCTTGATGTTATAGGCAAAAATGTAAAATTTATAAAATGTACTATTATTAACAAACTTGATTGAATTTCGACTTTTGAGGTATTTGTTGCCCTTGTACTTCCGAAGTTATATCTGTTTTGAAAAGTTCTCATCAAGACCTTTCATTTGATACCCATATTGCCTACATGCGATGAAAACTTTTTTTTCGGGGGCAACTCCCCTATATGGGGAGACCCCTTAAAGACCTTATAAATTTCTTTTCGTGATGAAACTTTGAAGAGGGCATCACTTCGCACTTACTTACAAAATCTTATGTTTCTAGCTTATGTAGGTTGCGAGAAAAAGTGGTGTAACACACGGACGGACGGACGGACGGATGGACAGACGGATGGACAGACGGACAGACAAAACGCGATTTTAGAAGGGTTTTGTAAAATTATTTTACAAAACCCTAAAAATTGACTACATCACAGAGCTGGCTGAGGTAAAAGAGGCCACCAAAAGGAAGCTCCCTAGCGTGGGCAGGATCAAGGCAAGGCAGAAACCAGAAAACTATAGGGGACAACACATGGCCATAATTGACTTGACTGAAAAGGACGCCGAACAATTTCTGAATAAGCGAAAGTAATAATAGGGTGGGTTGTCTGTAGGATACGGCTATGGTCACACCGCACAAGTATTCATAGGACCCGATAGGAGTTCCCTATGTTACAAATGCGATGAAATGGGACGTAAAAGAAAAGAGTGTACGAAGGAGGCACACTGTATTCTTTGTAAGGATGTGAATCCAAGAACTGATTTTGGACACGTCTAGGGATCAGGAAACTGCCAGATTTTCCAGCAAGCCCTAGCCATGGCAAAATCAAAACTTAAATGCAGCGAAATCTACACCACAGTTCAACCGCCTACAATCTGCTTGACTAGTTTACGAGGGACATGAATGCCGACTTTTTGCTGCAACACCATGATAAAAGTTCGGCATCATGGTATCCTGATGAAATTGGTACTGTCGCCATCTGGGTTTGAAATAGTGATTTCCAGGTGGAGAACTGTGGACCGGGGGATGGTTTTGTGTGAGTTCGGTGCTCAGCAACCATCTTCTTTAGTGTATAGCTAACGCCGAACGAATCGATATCATCTGTCCAAGACAAGCTTAATATTTTGAGGCCACGGTCTCAAACGCAGACTGGAACATCCTTGTTGGGGGGGACTTCAACGTTAAAGAAATTGTATGGGCATGCCTCAAACAGACCCGCGGGGAAAACGATCCTAGAAATGGCGGCCAGGATGGTACTCGTGGTACTAAACACCGTACATACGCCAACCTTTCACCGTATTGGCTGTGAAGGAACTATACTGAACGTGACATTCACTTCGTAGTTCTTAGTACGGAGGATACACAATTGGAGAGTATTAGAGGACTACTCAGCCAATGATCATCAATGCATTTTGCTTGAGATCAGTGAGGTTGTCTTCCAACGTCCGTGCCCTCAGCTTTCTACAATCGGATGGACGTCAAGAGGTTTATCGAGGTGCTCACATCAGGTGCCCCACTGCAGGGAGATTCGGAGAGGACGGAAAAACTGGCAGCTCAAGACGTGTTGAACTCAACTATGAACATCATTACGACTGCTTGCAACGCTTCTATGCCCCGTCGAAAACTCCGATACGGCAAACCCCATGTGTACTGGTAGCCAACTGAAATCGCTCAAAAGTGAAGGGAGTGTCACAAGCTTCAGCGTGAGGCTCAACGGGCGCGGAACCGTGACGAGGCATGCAACTGTGTGGCAGTATATAAGTTGACCAGGAAATTCCTTCACAAATTGATTAGCAAGAGCAAGGCTAGCTGCAAGCAAGTTCTAGTGGACAATGAGAACAGTGACCCATGGAGCCTTGACTACAAGCTAGTTATGCGGAAGTTCGGTGCCCTACGGAAACCTTGTATACATGATGCAGAAAAGATGGACAAGATAGTGCGGGCGCTCTTCCCCGCCCATCCCGTCCATGTTGACACTGGAACTTTTGCAGAAAGCAAGGAAGTCTCCAGGTCCAGACGGTGTTCCAGCTCAGGTGTTGCAGCTCGTGTATCACCATTGTCCTGACTTGCTGCTCAGCATATTCAACGTTTGCCTACGGTGCGATGGAAGGTGGCGGGGCTTGTGCTGATTAGCAAGAGAAATCCCGGATTGCAGTCTCCATATCGCCCATTATGTATGCTAGATACTTCTGGGAAAATGTTAGAGAAACTCATTAAGAGAAGACTCACTGACGCAATTCGTGCTGGTGGGGACCCATGTCATCGGCAGTACGGCTTTAGAGCACGTCGTTCTACCATTGATTTGATTGCAGAGGTGGTGAACGCAGTCCAAAGGCAGAGGCATATAGTCACACCAAGCGACGGATAGTCCTGTTGGTGACACTCAACGTCAGGAACGCCTTCAACTCCGCTAGATGGGTGGATATGCTGAAAAGCCCTTTTCAAGTTCCAGAATACCTAATGTGGCTTTTGAGTGACTACCTAAAGGACCAAAGCCTGCTCTGCGACATGACACAGGGTCAACGAAGGATGGAAGTTACATCAGGTGTTGTCCAGGGATCTATCCTTAGTCTAGATCTGTGAAACGTGTCTTACGACGGGCTACTGAGACTTGAGATGCCAGATGATTCATGCTTGATCGGCTATGCGGATGATGTTGCGGCTCTGGTCACTGAACGCACCGTTGAACAAGCGCAACTTAGGCTAGGTATGCTCATGCGCCGAGTGAGGGACTGGATGACTGCATGCGGGTTCAGGTTAGCACTGGAGAAAACCGAAGTGGTCATCTTGACACAAAAAAGAATCCCTAGAGTAAGGATGATCAGTATTGGAGACATACTAATCAAATCAAAGCCAGCGATGAAGCACCTAAGGCTTTTGATCGTCTCGAAGATGAGTTTCTCTGAGCAAGATAAAAACTTTCACTTTACTTTTTTTTTTGTTGCGATTATGGGACGTGCAAAGGCAAATTACTATCTCGAGAAGTCCCCCTATATACATCACCCCGAACACTGAACTTTCAATTTTCTTCTCGCGATTTACCACACAAGCCGCACCCGTTAAAACCTGAAACTCAACTTTAATTAGGTTATCTAAAGAAAATTTACCTTTTTTCTGGAATTTAACTTTAATTATGACATTAACCAAATTTCAAATACACAAATTCATCTTTTGTTCAAGTTTCGCTATGTGAAAATCTAATTTAAACTCTCAATTTTAATCGAATGAAAAAGAAGAA
The DNA here is from genome assembly GCA_963969285.1 of Odontomyia ornata. NCBI lineage: Eukaryota > Metazoa > Arthropoda > Insecta > Diptera > Stratiomyidae > Odontomyia > Odontomyia ornata. Next base: position 122,519,819 of record OZ017740.1, read on the forward strand.
GTCTTTAAAAAGAAAAATTTACCGGCTACGAGTTATAAAGGGACCCCTTCTCCGCTGCTTCCGTCGACGTTCTTCAGCTTGCTTTGCCACTTACTGCTCAAAATACTTCCTCGTCGCTTTACTTTGTTCTACTTGCTTCGCCACTTGCTCCCACTGCTTTAAAAATCCAGCCGACCCTCATCACTTCACTTTTCCATCTTCACTTCGCCAAACACAAGAAAAAAAAAGAGGAGGCGCGTTATTTGTCGCGGTATCATATAATCTCCCTCTAACGGCCAATGTACCGCTCTCCGACCGAGTTCTTTGTCGCGGGGTCAGCCACCTCTTTGGAGTGGTTCTTACTATTCCCGAGAAGTGGTTTCACTCAAACTCAGAGTGATTTCCACTCCACCTTCAACCACTCTGGTGGCGATCTCTGACAGTTTGTACTGTTAGATCAGATTGTTGATAGAAATGAAGAAGCTGAATCTTATATTTATGGTCATTAATTTAATGTCGTTATTAAATGTTTCATTGCAATAAGGAGTCATTTGGGTCAGCATTACCAAAAACCATGTTTGCTCTCCAAAAGCATTGCAAATGAAAGACCACAACATTTCGAGAAATTTAGCTCCCCTCCTTATTTATCATGAAATGCATTCAATGTAAAATGTAATTAATGGAAATAAATGGCGAAAGGCGGTATCAGAGCGCGGAGAATCTTACGGTTGCATGCGTAATAGGTTCTGGTGTTTTTTTTTTATTTACTTTAGTCGTTCCGCGTAAACTCATAGTACACTTTTGACCAATACAAATTCAATGTCGTTCGCATCACGGTCTGAAACATTTTTTTAAGTGCTTCTATTACTTCATATATTTCATAGGAATGCCGTGACACGTGAATAATCTCGCGCGCGGTCATGGGAGCCTGTTCTTCTTTAAGCAAATGAAAGTAATGGATGTTCCTATAATAAAGCAGAAAGTAAAGTACTTTGGCCAAGCGTTGTAAATCTCGCGTCGAATTCCCATAATTCTACATTATGTTTAAGATTATGCTGCACGCTTGTGCAAAAAGGTGTTCTAGCCCGTTTTTATAGCAGGCACGTAAAAGCTTTTTCGCTTTTCGCGTTCTCCTTTGACGGAGTTGTCCGATATTGTGCGACTTAACTTTTAATCAGCTTTGCGCGTTTTCTGAGTTCTTATCCTCTTCCCATACGTTGTCTTCGTCGTCGTCGTTATCGCTGCCGGAAATTTGATCAGCTTTGTATGTTGACTTGCCTCCTTACCCTTTAGCTGCAGAAAATCCTTCGTCGTGATACACAATATTGTAGTCGGTCGGTACATTTCCACAACTCGTCTCATCAGGGCACTTTCGGTCTCTAAACGGTGTTGAATCTTCTCGTTCAGGATGTGAATGTTGTTGGTCGGTGGTTCTAGACCTTCCTTTTAAATTAAGTTGTTGTCCACTTAACGCCGGACCTGAAGTGGCATATACTTTCGCAGTAACCTACCTACCACCTGATGCCTCTCTACTCCATCCGTAACAACCTCTACAGGGAGACGGGAGAGCTCACCCCGGTTAATATAGTCGCGGTGATGCTCAAATCGGTTGACAAATGGAACCAGGTGGCACATTATATTCGGCCAGTCCTAAAAGATGAAAGAGACTCACAGCAGTCGGGGACATTGGAGTTGGGGGATGATCGCTTGCCTGGCACTTCTTCTTCCCCTCTCCCCTTCCGTTAGAAGAGGGACCCCCTGCTTGAAGGTGCCTCACGGCGTGACAAAACGAGACCTGGCCCGAAGTGATGGGTCAAACGGTGTCTGGCTGGGTTCTCGGGGTTTACAGGCGAGGTGTTTAGTGGGTAGTTCAGTCGCCTTCTTGCAAGCATGGGAGTCCCACATTCTGTGCGTAAATGGCCGTCACCTCCCAAACACAAAAAAATTTAATTCCTTATAATAAACCTAGTCGCTTTTAAATCCAACAGTTTACACTATGCTGATGATCTAAGGAGATTCAATCGAAAACACAACACAAATCGTTACCGCAGCAAGATTTATGTATGTATTATAAATACTCTATCAACTTAATTCATGCACCGTTAATATTTTCTAATAACCGTTTCAAAAAAGTTTCAATTATAGCTACCCTCATAGTAGGTTCATAACAACGTACTTACCAATCAGACCATCTTGTTCTATATAAAGCGCGCGTAATCTGTTATAACTCATCACCAACGTTTTAGCACGATTTTTTGCCTTTTCAATCATATCCAAATAGTATTGATTTGCTGATATTTGAAGTGCTTTTCGGCTTACAGTGGCTAAAAATTCCTCATTACTTGCAGATTTCTTAACATCCAACACGACACCAAGTTTTTCTGCTAGCTATTACCATAAAGAACTGAGTCCTTGCATTAAGAAAGAATTAATCACTTATGTTACCTTCGCAATATCTTTGACTTCATCTTCACTTGCTTGTTGAGTTTTGAACCAGAATTCATCATCTAAGCTGATTCCGTCCTCAGGGTTTTCACTCCAAAGGCTTTTCAGCTTGCCTTGTAAATGTTCAACCCAAGCTTCCGCGGTTGCGAGTCGTGGGCCGGGACAACTTCCTTCTAATGCACAAATTTCCTTATCCAGTCGCTGATAAGCATCTGTGATTGTTTCGTGCCGCTATAATTAATGTTCAATTATGGGAAATTGTGTTTCAATGATTGATATCAACGTTATTAGCTATGTAAAACGATAGTGAAAAAACTAGGCTTAATTATATACTAAGGCATTACAGAAGTTTTAACAAAAAGTAGTAGATTTAAGGGCAAAATGAATAACGTGAACAAACTGTTACGATTTTAAACTTTTAACCACCTTCATGTCTTTTACGTTGCGTTGTAGTATAGTTTCGGCCAGCATTTGAACCTTATCCTCTTTGCTTGATGAACTACCACAACCCATTCGTAGTTCCATAAAGCCTAATTAAAATCACATTAGAACGCACTATAAATTACTTCTACACACTGTGACCAAGAACTACGCCAATTCTTCTTTTCATTGCCAAGTACAAAAACCAACTGTCCATCATAACAGCATTTCCATTATGGATAGCCTCGAAAATGTTTGCATGTGGTCAGGTCATGTTCGTCAAACAGATAATATCGGTGTGACCAACTGTCGCTGTCTAGGAAACACTTGCGCCATTACAAACAACTTCACAACTCCTCAAATACCTGTTTCGACAGTTGTCCAAAGGACTATTACACCATCAATACAATAGAAGCGTGCACATTAATGTGCTTAAGACCAATTACACGGAAATGCCATTTGAAATGATCGGAAGTCAATTGCAAAGCAATTTCTTGCCGTATGCTTACTAGCACCTCCCCTTAGTAGTAATTTATGAACCATGGCGGCTAGAAGGTTTCATGCTTTAAAGTATTCGTAGTTTGTTTGTTTAAGGGTGTCGAGCTCAATTTAGGGATAGTTGGGCTATAGCAATATTTTAAAATTGTGAAGTGAATTAATCCTGAAGCTTAAGAGGAGCTTTAGCTTGAAAAAGATTCCTTTAAGCATTTGTTGAAGTTCTACAAACATAAACAAATTTTTAGTTTCTACAAAATTGGTTTCTTTTTGCTGTTATGATCGTTTCTAATCCAGCCAGCATTCTGTATCTAATGGCATTTGGATCAAATGCTTACAAAGTACTGCAGTTGAAAGAGCTATCCTCGTGCTAGGTGAAATATAAATTAATCCGAAAATTAAAAATTGCTTAATGATTTTTTGCAGCAACTTTCGTAAAGTGGGGAACAAGAACAAGTCTCTCAAAAGGTTTTAGCAAATATTTCAAAATTTGTTAAGAGAGGTCCCCCTTTATAACGGAGTGACCCTTAAACACATTTTTCATCAAATATAGTCGAGTAGGGTATCAAATGGAACGTCTTAGTACTTTCAGAATCTGAAAAAAGTTTTTTTTACATCGAGAGATCCAAGGAGAGGCAAAATGTTGCGTCCCCTCCACTCGCGAAAATCTGAAAAAAATCACGAAGACAGGACTTTATGAGAAAAAGGACAACAAATACCTCAGACATCCAAATTCACTCAACTTTGTTAATAATAGTATGATTTGTAAATTTTCCACTTTCTGTAGTGGGTATAAATCTCCGTAAAGGACTGCAGCGATGGTCTGCTGTCTCGCCGAGCGAAGGTACTGGTGCTCGCCGAAATTGGCCATGTCTGACGATGCGTGAATGGGCTAGCAGGCTAGCATTGCGGTGTCGTGGGGCGGGTTCATTTCCCCAGCACAAGGGCCCACTACAATAAAAAATCCGCATTCATGAACTACCAGCTCGTAGTATTCGGATCGACAGGTGTCGAGGGTGAGGTAATCTACTGGAAGAATGCGTTTTGCCGCAGCAAACGTCTGACTGGGCTTGGCGGAAGCGAGTGAGACTCGAGAGGATCTCGTCTTTACTATGTATTGTAATGATTCGCGCATGAACGTCGAGATTTCCCGGAGGAAATCTCAACCGACCTCTTATCGGTTCTAGATGTGAAGTCTGAGTCATGCCACCGAATTAGGGTTTCTTTCCCGGGATCCCGGGAAATGGCCCAATATTCCCCTTTTTCGTAATCCCGGGAAATTTTCTTAGTTTCCGGGATTTCCCGGGAAAAATTTAAATTCAGAATTTTAATGACTTCGATCACATTTCAATCGAAGCAATTCAACTTTCAGACTTTTTTCCGTCACAGCATGTAAACAGATTATTTTAAAATGAATTTCAGTCATAATTTCCTAAGAATTCAATGTTGGAGAGGTTTGTATGAATAATATTCAGTATCCCGGTTCAAGCGTCGTGCCATTTCGTCAGGTTCGTAAAAACCGTGCACCTTTTTTATGAATTCAATGGGTGAGTTCAGACGATTCAGCCTGCTGCCGGCCGCAAACAGGTTAATCAAGTTTTCTTGGACAAGAAGGACGCGACGTCGAGATTGCCTTCTCTCGACGTCGCGCTGAATCGTCTAAACTCGCCCAATGGATGCACTCTTTGCGAGTCAAACTTCTAATATTTATTGTCTACATAATGCCATGCTAAAGGAATAAAATTGCAGGCGCGCGTGGCCCTTTGTACCATAATATGTATATAGGATAGGGTGGGTCACTTTAGTATGTTGTAAAAAATACTTTCTGTTGGTTACATATATGAACTCACTTCAGACCTTTTGTTCAGAATTATAATCAATTCGTAATCTATTCATAAAATTAATTATACAGCAAAGCATTCATTATTGAAAACATTGACCTCTTGATTCATTGAACTATGTAATTTGCTTGCTTCTCCATATTTCAAATAGTCAGCATTTTTTGTCTTCATCGAACATCGTTCAATTATTTAAAACATGTACACATATGTGCAACAGTAAGCACATTCTTTGCTCGATAATTGAACTCTGTTCTGGTTAACATAATTGATGAACATGTTGTTTTAGAATATAAATACAATTGAATGTTGAATAAAGTAGTTCAGTTTTGGAATCAGATCAGTGCGTGTTTTATTCGTGACCTTTCAAAGCGTGTTATTTTCATTTGTGACTTTCACAGTTTGAGGAACAAGTATTAGTTTCTCAACATTTTTGGTCCGTCGAGCCGGATTACGAATTGGATATTTGTGGATCCGGATACGAATTTTTTAGTGGCAAAGCATCGGAGACAATAATGATTTGGTTCTGGTGATATTTGATAAAATCGATTCTTAGCGCAACCATTGCTCAAAATCTCCACCGTTGAATTACTTTATACAAGTTGGTGCAGACGAGTTTTTGGCTCCGCTGTTATAAGAATCTGAAAGTAATCAACACCAGTGCTGAACTACATCCTGAGGAGGGTCTTTGCCAATATGCCGGAAACAAGGGGCGACAAATCCACAACTGCATCTGCTGCCACGAAAGATGATAAGGGAACTCCATCGACTACGGTCACACAATACGACCATTTTTGCAACATTGCGAGGCTGAAGAAAAACTTCGGGAAGGATAGCAAGGATCGTCATAATCTTGGCTATTTTGAGGCAAGGCTGCAACGACTGCAGGAGTTATGGACAGCATGTCAGGAGCATCATACTCTCATGCTCGACGAGACGGCCGACAATCCTGCACGACGCAACTCGTATCTTGAAGATTTCGAGACCAGCGACAACCAATAGTTGAACCTGCTAGGGGCGTTCAAAGGTGGCATCAGGCAACATCAGGGTGAATCGAGCATCAGTATTACTGAGAAACCTGCATCTGGAACTACAAAGGTTCAGCTTGAGCGTTTGGTAATTCCCAAGTTCGACGGGAGTTACAGACAATGGCGGATGTTCATCGATTTGTTCACGTCAATGGTGCACAATAATGAGTCAGTATCTGCAGTAGAGAAGATGCAGTACTTAAAGACTCATCTGACTGGAGAGGCGACACGTGTCATCCAGCATATGGACATCAACAGCGAGAATTACGAGGCAGCATTGGAAATGCTTCGTAAACGATACGACAACAAACGATCCATCGCGTGGAGCTATTTACATACGTTCCACAAACTACCGGCAGTTAAGGAGGAACGCGACTTTAACATTAAGCAATTCATGGACACTACGGCTGAGCTCATTGCCAATATGAAATGAAGAGCATTGATGTAAACACGGAGCATTGGGATATACTGATCATTTATTCAGTTACACAAAGACGAGACCATGAAACAAGAAGATTATGGGAGACGTCCATTGGAGCATCATCAGAGATACCAACTCTAGCAACGTTCATAGATTTTTTAACAAGCCGTTTCAGGACATTAGAAGCGTTGAATGGTCCTAAGAAACCCCAAAAAGTGGATGCACTCACGGTTCGTGACGTAACGACTTGCGACATTTGCAGCAAAAGTCATCACATAAATCAATGCGATACCTTCAAGGCATTAAAGTTGGAACAACGACAAAAGGCTGTGAAACGAAATAAATTGTGCTTTAATTGCTTAAGGAAAGGACATGTCATCAGTAAATGTCCATCTAAATCCAGATGTCGAACCTGCTCCAAACAGCACCATACATTGCTCCACGACAGCAATAAGAGAACGTCTGCAGTATTATCTAGCGACACTAAACCATTTACACCATCAACAAATTCAGTTTTTGCCGAAGAAAATTATCTTTGCCAGCAAGTGCTATTGGCGACAGCCCGAATCAAGGTGGAAAACGCTTCATCGGAGTTGGTAACATTAAGAGCACTTGTTGATTCTGGTTCACAACGGACATTCATCACGGAATCAGCTGCTCAACTGCTCGGACTGAAACGCGAATACGCTAAAGTTACGATATGTGGTCTAGGACCAACCTCAAAGGTTCAAACAAAGGGAAGCGTGCTGCTGAATATCAACCCAAGATGTGGAGATAGCATGTTCACTGTATCAGCTTTGGTGATACCCAACATTACTAATATATGTCCTTCAATCGACACTAAAGTGAAGCTTCCAAAGACATTGTCACGTGCTGACTTAGCGGACCCGTTATGTGGCACACCTTCACGTATTGATATGTTGCTTGGTGCAGATGTTTACAATTCTGTAGTTCTGCCGGGATTCAAGAAAGGATCGCCTTGCGCTGTCAATACTGTATTCGGATGGATTTTACTCGGACCGACATCTATGGCAGCAACTTCAAATTCTTTGGCAGGAATTGTATCATTGGTCAGTATTGAAGAAGAAACAGACCAACTTGTGAAACGGTTCTGGGATCTTACAGAGGCACCAGTCAATCCTATCCTAAAGCCTGAGGAAACTGCTGCTGCGGAATGGTACCAGAAAACAACCAGACGAGACGACTTTGGAAGATATATCGTGAGGCTTCCATTCAAGGAGAATGTTGAGCCTGCAAAAACTCTACGCGATTCTCAACGAAACGCTCATATTAGGTTTTCACAGCTAGAAAGGAAACTAACCAACAACGGAAAGCTACGGCAGCAATATATAGAGTTCATGGAAGAGTACAGGAGACTAGGACATATGGTAGAGGTACCTGCTCAAGAGAAACACTCGAAGTACAGTTACTATTTGCCGCATCACGCTGTGGTTAAGGCAGAGAGCACAACTACGAAACTGAGAGTAGTCTTCAACGCGTCTGCAAAAACGCCATCAGGGAAATCACTCAACGACATACTCTTAACTGGGCCGAGCTATCAAAATAACATCATTCACATATTGATGAAGTGGAGGACATACAAATATGTTGTAGCAGCTGACATCGAAAAGATGTACAGACAAATAATCATAGACCCCAGAGACCAAGATGATCAACGAATTCTGTGGCGAAACCATCCTTCGCATCCAATGAAACACTACAAATTGACAACAGTTACGTATGGAACAGCTAGTGCTCCATTCCTGGCCATGCGGACGTTACATCAACTCGCTGATGACGAGAAGTTGTTTCATCCCCAGGCGTGCCATTCGATAAAACACGATTTCTACGTAGACGATGTACTTACCGGTGGAGACACGATTGATCAAGTGAAATGCCTTCAACAAGACTTAATCACAGTACTCCACAAAGGAGGTTTCAACTTGCGGAAGTGGACTGGTAATGACGAAACTCTTTTGAATGCAGTTCCCGTTTCTGACCGAGAAACAAACGTACCGCTTAATATTCACGAGGATGCTCATATTAAGACACTTGGTTTGCGATGGCATCCAGCCAGAGATTCATTTTCATTCAAAGTAAACCTTGAACCAATGACCGATGACCCACCAACTAAACGACAGCTTCTGTCAGAGAAAGCCAAATTCTTTGACCCAGTAGGATGGTTGCAGCCCTGCATCGTTTTTGGCAAAATCATCATGCAACAACTGTGGCTTGAAGGAACGGAATGGGACGAGCCCGTACCAAATCAACTCTCGGGAAAATGGCGGAATTTTCGTGCCCAACTGTCGGCAATCGAAGAAATTTCGATTCCCCGCTGGCTAAGTTATACCAGCATCGAGTCGATCCAGGTTCATGGATTTTGTGATGCATCCGAATCGGCATATGCAGCAACTATCTACTTGCGTGTTCAAGAGAATGGTGGAAAATCACTCGTTAAACTTATAACAGCGAAATCAAAAGTGGCCTCCTTGAAAGTACGATGAATACCACGTCTCGAACTGTGTGGTGCAGTCTTGTTATGCGAACTTATGAACAGCACTCTGAAAGTGCATGGATGGGATTGTCTCAGACCGTACTACTGGACTGACTCTACAATTGTGTTGCAATGGTTACGTCAACCGGCAACCAAATGGAAAGTCTTCGTAGCGAATAGAGTTGGAGAGATACAATCAAGCTCAGAGCCAAAACAGTGGCGACATGTGGGTAGCAAATCAAATCCTGCAGATATCGCATCCCGTGGAGCACTGCCTCAGGCTCTTGTCAACGACAAGTTGTGGTGGAATGGGCCAGACTGGTTGAGTGAAGACTCCAGTAAATGGCCAAAAGGGAATTCGTTTACCAACAGTGCTATGATTGACATCGAAAGGCGAACCAACGACGCGTGTTTGACGAGTGTCTCAGCTCAAACCATCACACCTGAGCAAACGCCCGACATCTTCCAAAGGTTCTAATCTTTTACAAAGTTAGTTCGAATAACTGCGTATTGTCGTAGATGGAAAACCAAAAATAGTAGTACGTTCTTGACCAGCGACGAACTAAAGGAAGCGGAAATCATCTGCGTTCGCATAGCTCAACGAGAAGCATTCTCAGATGAAATTGAGCAACTGGAGAATCACAAGCCTCTGCGTAAGTCAAGTCGCCTTATAAGGCAGCGACCATTCTTGGATTCGGAAGGACTGCTGAGAGTAGGTGGAAGGACTCAACAGAGTGCATTGAGCTATGACACTAAGCACCAAATTATTTTACCTAGGGGACACTTAGCAAACCTAATTATCAAACACTACCATCATCTTACGTTGCATGGAGGTCAACAGCTGGTTCACGCTACAATCCGAACGAAATTTTGGATAATAGACGGAGCAACAGCAGTTAAGGCATTAACTAGAAAATGCGTCACGTGTTTTAAAGTCAACGCGAAGCCAAGCCAGCAGCTAATGGGTCAGTTACCATATGAACGAGTTCAACCAGGCAATCCATTTGCTCGCACGGGAATTGATTATGCTGGACCCATTTCCATTAAATGGAGTAGTGGTAGAGGCAGCAAAACAACAAAAGCGTATATTGCCGTCTTCGTATGTCTTTCAGCAAAGGCAGTACATTTGGAGTTAGTGAGTGACTTAACGGCAAAGGCTTGCATCGCGGCAATAAGAAGATTCATTGGAAGAAGGGGCATGTGTCACACATTGATAAGCGACAATGGTACTAACTTCGTCTGAGCAAATAAACTGCTGAAAGCAGCCGCCAAAGAGATGATTAAGGAAGCACGACAAACACTCATTATCAATAACATTGACTGGAAATTCATCCCACCAGGAAGTCCGCACTTTGGAGGAATTTGGGAGGCAGCGGTGAAATCAATGAAGCGGCATTTGACGAAAGTAATAGGATCACATTTACTTAATGTCGAAGAGATGTACACGTTGCTTGCCCAGATCGAAGCCTGCTTAAATTCGCGACCATTGACACCAATAAGCACTGACTCGAACTCGTCAAACTTGAAAATTATGCCGCTACTCAATGGCCTCTGGGCAGAATTTTGGCTCTCCATCCCGGGGAGGGTGGGTTAACGAGGGTTGTAACAATAAAGACGAGTGACAGAACTATGAAGCGACCCATATCCACTACCAATAGATGAGGGACACAAGGAGCCTAAAACATCTGAAAACTCCACTATCGATCCTCACTGTACTACTAGAGAGCGAAAAACTGGCATTTCGAAGAAATCATCAACTCTATCGAAACTCATGGTTTGCTTACTGGCAGTTCTAGTTTGCGTAACACGAACTAAGGCAAATTTTACTATAAAACACCCTGAGTCTGGTCTGTACATAGAGCATATCGGTCAAGTACACTTGATGAAAGGACAAATACGAATGGATATTCACATTTCACCTGAAGAAATCAAACAAGACCTTTCCAATCTTCAACAAGTACGTCAGAACACATCGTACATTTGCGAACAAGGTGTTCGACTTCATCAGGATACACGATGCAAGGAGCTAGTGGAGCGACTGAATCAGGGAGTCAATAGTACCTTTGAGTCAATCACCTCATGGATTCAAAATCGATCACGGCGTGGAATTCTGGGAAACATCCTGCAAGGAATATTCGGAGTGAACGATGAAGTCTACACAGATATCGATAACTTAGATGAAAACCAGAAACGCCTTATTGACACCATGCAACATCAAGGGCATTTGCTATTAACCACGACTGCTAGAGTCAACGATACTCAACATGCACTGACAACCAAACTAAATGCCATCATTGAGAAATTCAATCACGTGTCCAAAACATTGACAAAAATGTCTTCATGGTACAATTCCATCGACCAGAACCGAATCAGCCTTGATTTCTTAACCACATATCAATTAGCGTTTAAATGGCTAGAACAGATTCAGAATCGTTACAATGGCTTATATAAAATTCAATCAGGAATTGGAAGTCTTGCAGAAATATGCTCACCAACCACCATGCATAAAACACTGGCACTAGTACAGTCAAAGTTGGGAAAGGGGTTATTTATCGAACCAAGGGAGATACAGAGGACACAAATTACAAAAACACAAAACGGCATACTCATATCAGGGTTCTTCCCAATAGTCGAACAAAGGAACTTCGAGCTTCTACATTGTACAGGCATCCCACATGGTTTAAACGATGGAAATTACTCAGTCCCTGACGTCTCCACGAATTATTTTGGAGTAAATTACGATGACCAACTGTATTTTGAACTGAGCCCTAAACAATTTGACCAATGTGAAACAATTTCAAACAACAGGCGTCATTGCTCAGTCAGCATACTCCAGAGTATTAGCGAGCATCCTAATTGCATCTTAGACGAGATTTTCGAACGAACCAATAAGATCTCATGCCCACTCAACAGACTACACGTGAAGGATTTGCTATGGAAGCAGCTAACCCGAGCTAACAACTGGCTATTTTTATCCTCTAAAAAGCAATCAATCGCCATAACATGCAGTGGACATCGACAAGATGTTAAAATCCAAGGAGTGGGTATGATAGAAATGGGCTCTCATTGCAGCATCAAGAGTTCAACCGCCATAATTCGCGCTAACTCTCAAATTATGGAAACCGTACATGTGCAGTCAACCTACATTAAACCCATACGATTGATGCAAGACACCGTAAAAAACACAAATCTGTCGTATCTTTACATCGCCACGGAACCACTACTCAAACAAGACGATAGATTTATTCATGAAACCCAACAGCAAGAAGCGCTCCTGCGATCCGAGTTTTCGGCTACCATTTGGCATCAGACGCGACATCACATCATTGTTCTGGGCACAAGTGTTGGCTTCACCTTCCTAGTTGCATCTATCATTATCAGCGTCCTAATATGGAGATTGCGAAGACCACCAGTTACAAACAATGCTAATCCGAAGACGAGATGGTACGAAAGATAACAAACTATCCTCTGCTAGAAGAACCAGCGGTTCTTGGCGGGCAGAATGTTCAGAATTATAATCAATTTGTAATCTATCCATAAAATTAATTATACAGCAAAGCATTCATTATTGAAAACATTGACCGCTTGATTCATTGAACTATGTAATTTGCTTGCTTCTCCATATTTCAAATAGTCAGCATTTTTTGTCTTCATCGAACATTGTTCAATTATTTAAAACATGTACACATATGTGCAACAGTAAGCACATTCTTTGCTCGATAATTTTAGAATATAAATACAATTGAATGTTGAAAGAGAGGGATTTCTAGAAAAGAGACCCCCTCCGCCCTGGACGCCTCCAGGCGCTCATATATTTTCCTTTTTATCTTAAGGACTGCCCGAGCGTAATGTGCCACACAGTTCCGTTTGTCAACGAATGTGAGCATCTCTCCAGTGAGTTCATCTGGAGAGAGATCTCCCATTTCTTCAATGAGGTCACCGCGCTGCCTTTCCCACCTCTTGCATACAAAAAATGTGTGGTAGGCATCATCGACCTCTCCAGCACAGAATATGCAGTCAGGACACCGTGACTTACCAATCTTGTGCAGGTAAGACCGAAAGTATCCATCCACTCAGTAGCTGAGTTAGATAGAATTCAGCCTCACCATGCCTTCAATTGAGCCACGGCCTCAGGTCACCAATAAGGCGTGCGGTCCACCTACCTTTTGTATCGCTCACCCAGGACTGTTGCCAATCACTGAGTGAGCGTTCTCGTTCTTCGTGGGCGACAGCATCTCTGTCGCATTCATTCCTCCGCAGGTAGATTCTGCGGCACTCCTTGGCAAGGAGGGCAATGGGTATCACTCCTGCGATGACCAGCACTGCCAACTCCGAAACAGTCCGATATGCAGATGCAATCCGCAGCGCTCCCCGTCGCTGCACCTGTGCCAAGCGCCTTCGATACAGCCCCTTGTTGAGAGCCTCACACCATATCCCCGATCCGTACAACAGCACAGATTGTACTGCACTCATCAGAAGTCTCCTTCTTGATGAGGTGGGACCCCCTATGTTGGCCATTAGCCGGCTGAGAGCCGAAACACTCGCTGCAGCCTTGTCAGCTATTGCCCTGATTTGCTCGGAGAAACGCATCTTCGAGTCGATCAAAATGCCCAGGTACTTCACTGCTAGTTTAGTCTCAACGAGTGCTTCCCCAATGTTGATCATCCTTACTCAAGGGATTCTCTTCTTTGTCAAGATGACTACTTCGGTTTTCTCCAAAGCTAGGCTGAACCCGCGAGCAGTCATCCAGTCCCTCATTCGGCGCATTAGCATACCCAGTCTGAGTTGCGCTTGTTCAACAGTGCGTCCCGCAACTAGCGCCGCGACATCGTCTGCATAGCCGATCAAGCGCGACTCATCCGGCAGCTCGATTCTCAGTAGCCCATCGTACGTGATGTTCCACAGGTCTGGGCCAAGGATGGAGCCTTGTGCAACACCCGATGTAACTTCCATCCTCCGCCGACCCTCCTTCGTCTCATAGAGCAGGCTCCGGTCTGTCAGGTAGTTCTTCAAAATCCGCATCAGATATTGTGAAAAAGAACTTAGAATGTAAACATTTTAATATATGTAAACACTACCTTCTGTAGAAAAATCAGTCACTTCATTCTTTTTAGTAAAAAGTGTGATATGGTTTGCTTGTTTTGCGTGGAGTCCAAAAGTGTTCTTCAATAAGGATAGTTGTGTGATCTGTGGTCAATTTGTTCTTGGATCAGATACTTTAAAAAACTATTTTGGTAAGTGAAACTGCCGGCAGTTTGTGCATTTTCACCGTCGTGTAATTCAAGCCAATCAGACGAAGAAGACTTACGACTTATTGAGGATGAATTGAGTTAGGTACTATTGTTTCAAAGCTCCACCTTTTCAAATTGACATTTTTCAAATAAAATTGTTCTCTATGTTTGTATTTCAATATTATTTGAGGTGTAAATTATAAAGATAGCCATGTCTGACTCTACTTCGAAGTCCTTCGTTTGGCAGCATTTCATAAAAGAAAACGATGAACTGCAAAATGTATTAAATACAAGAGCATATTAAAGTGTAGAGGTTGGTCAACAAGTGGCTTGCTTCGACATTTACATGTAAAACATAATGTAACAAAAGGTACTCAATCTGATTCGTCAACATCAGATTGTAGTGAAACCAACAAAAGAAAGAAAGATAGTGATGATAAAACTAAATGCACTAAACAAAAAAAGTCACTCCTAACATATTCCCCTCCCGCTCATAGAGAAACACTGGGGGAAATAGTTAGTAAGCTCGTTTGCCTCGATGGATTCACGGTGAATGCAATTACAAAAAGTAACTTCATAAGGAATTCGTTACGTGACAAAGGATTTGCATTACCTCAAAACCCTAGCGACGTAATGAAGCTTATATACAAACAATATGACCTAATGAAAAGTCGAGTAATAATCGAAATTTGTTCAAAATTAAACGCAGGACAACGTTGTAGTTTGATGCTGGACGAATATACATCGCTCAAAAACCGATGATATTTAAATGTAAACGTCCATTTTAATGAACTAAAGTTCTTTAATTTGGGAATGATGAGAATAAGTGGATCCTTTTCGTCGGAAAATTGTGTTGATATGGTGAGGAATAAGTTGAAGGAATTCAAAATTTCTATTGAAACCCATATAGTTGCATGTGTTACTGATGGTGCAAGCATGATGGTGAAGTTCGGAAAAATTATGAGCTGCGAGTATCACTTATGCTATGCTCACGCTATACATCTGGCTGTGTGCGATGTTCTTTATAAAAAAAGGATAGATTTTGAAGAGACTCCTAATGAAATAAATATACCACAGATAGAAGAAGATGGGGATGAAAGCGATGAGCTAATTGAAGATTTAGATAAGGCCATTAATATAGGATTTGACGCGGGTCTATCAATAGAAGGCATATGTAAGATAGCTTATAAAGAAATAACTTCTCAAATTGATATTAATGAAGCTATAAATAAAGTAAGAGTTATTGTAAAATTCTTTCGAAAATCGCCTCTGAAGAATGATATTTTACAAAATTATGTCAAAGCACAGTTTGGGCATGAAAAGATGGTTTACTTAGATACTAAAACACGTTGGAGTAGCTTGTTAGATATGCTTGAACGATTTTTAGATATAAGATCAGCAATTTCTAAGGCGTTAATTGATATCAAAGTGCCCATGACTTTGACTTATGAAGAATTAGAAACGTTGAGTGCCATTGCAGCTTGCTTAAAGCCTTTCAAAATTGTGTTAGAAAAACTGGGTAATCGAAGTGCAACTTTGTTAACTACGGAAGGAGTGTTTTCTTTCATTTTAGATGAGTTAAATCAACAAAATACAGAATTTTCCAAGCACATGAAATGCTCTCTGATCGAACGAATAAATGAAAGACGCCCGAAAAGCTTAGTTGGGTTAATGCAGTATCTAAATTGTGGCAAAAAATACAATGCTACTGTAATTGTTGATCTGCCATGTTTACCAACGCGTTGATTCAACAAGATAAGAAATAATAACGAGGCTTTTTTGCGTGGAGGGTGAACCATCGTCAAACTCTTCATTTTCCGAAGAAGAGAGCTCAGAAAATGAAGTAACACTAACTCTGAGCGAAAGATTGGAGAAGGCTATTCAGTCAAAAACAAGAATTCAACGTTCTGGCAATATCAAAAGTAGCTCCAGCTTCAGCAAGATTATAAAGCAAGAATTTCTCTTGTTTGATGCTACCGAAAATCAATCCTCTAACATAATTAAATTGGGTGAAACTCTGAAAACTATACCGCCAAAATCAATAGAAGCTGAAAGAGCCTTTTCTGCGGCAGGATTGTTTGTATATCAAAACTTAGAACGAGACTTAGTGATAAAAGTATAGATCGCTTATGTTTCCTGAAGTCGTATTTGCAAAATGTCTAATTATTTTCATTTTATTTGCTTTAACGTCATTATATATACATACATATGAAAAACATTACATTTTTTAAATATTTTTATTTAAAATATTATCATTCATAGCACTGTGTATAGCTTATTTTAATTTAATTTTTCATAATTTTATGCATAAATATACACACATACATATATACATAATATAATATTGTAGTTTTATAATCTTCAGAAAATTAAATTTATGAAAAGGAATGACTTTGTTTTTCAATTTCGATATATTTCTGGTTTCCGGGTTACTGGTAGCTATTATTTTCAAATTTTTTACTTTCCCAGGAATCTCTGGAATGACTTTTATTTTCCCGGGATTTCCCGGAATTTCCCGGGAAGAAGAAAAGGCCAGGAATTCAGAAACCCTACTCCGAATGGTACCCAATCGGTCAACCAGTCCTTGCACTCGTAATCCATTTCGCGGTGGCTGTTTGTCGGGCAGCTAGCTCGGAGATTTCAGCCGCAGGTCTTTTAAATGGATTACGCTCGATTACATTAGTTCAGAGAAAGATATTTCTACTTTATCCCGTATTTACCTTCAATTCAGTCAATCAACAACAAAAAAAACTTGATTTAAGTCCGCGGCCCCAAAATTCCCTTTTCTTTTCCGACGCGGTACCGACAAATATACTACTCTAATGCTAACTTCAAAATATCTACTCTAATAAAAAACATCAAAACAAACTATGGTACCGCGTATCGACTGCGAAGCGAAACCGGCCATTCACGAATTACACGAACCCTACCCTCTTAGCGGCATATTCACCGTTTGCAGACATTCTCCTGCTGGAAAAGAACAGTTTACCTGGAAAGGAAAGACTTGATTAGCCTAGCAATTCATTTTATTCATTTTTTTCATTTTATATAATATGATATCTGTTATGGTCACTTCATTTATAACATGTTGGAATGAATGCAAGGAAATTCAAGTATGACGTGAATCGTTTAAAACTAATGTTTCAGTAAAGTTTATAATGAAAGCAGCATTATAAATATTTTTTTTTGTAATATCTGTAGTTAAAGTGGTGTGTTAGATGTCCGTTAAGGACTGCAGCGATGGTCTACTGCCTCGGCGAAAGAGGATGGTAAGATCCGCCGAGATTGGCCTTGTCTGGGGACGCGTGAATGCGCTGGCAGGCTAGCGTTGCCATTCACATTCACGAATTGTTGAGTCACAGAAAAAGTCGACCGAAGTCGAAAAAAGGAGGTAACCAACCAAGGCTTGGAGATTGCAGACAAAAAAGGACAAACTGGACCTGGGGAAGACAGACGGACTTAGGGGACTTCGTCGTTACCCGACAATTCTTATGGCCCATAAATAAGAGTGGGGCATCCAGATGGAGGTGGTGCCCCCTCGCACCCTCCCAACCGGATCAAGATCCAAACGTAGACGTGGCCATGTGTTTCGCATTTGAGAAAAAAATTCTTACAAAAACACTTTGTATGACTCTTTCCCTCAAATGAGAAGCATAAACGTAACCAATTGTCGCGTGTTTTCGGTTCGCGGCCAATAATAATTTTAATGTTCCGGGAAAGTGAAAACGCAATGTCTTTTAATTTAAGTTAAAAGAGTTTATTTAATTACAAAAGTACACAATGATCAATTTAACACTTTCACTAATTTTAATTTTCACTACTAAAATTCTAACACTTGTCCATAAATTTCTTATCGCAACTGTCTTCTCAAAATCACCTCACTATTACTTGATCGCTTTTCAATTCGCTTTCCACACACTATCGCAAGTTTTTATCGCGGTCGAATGAATGCCACCATTCATTCAGCTCGCCTTTAAATAGGGTCTCTAATCATTCAACTCAGTTCTCGTACATTGGTGAATAAGCGGGAACATTCCAGCATGAATGGGCAGTGACTCACTTTCAGATGTTGATAATGCTTGTTGGGTTCTCGTGGGTTCGAGTAAATTCATTTGTTGACGTTCTTAATGATTGTGAAAACAATTGCGACAGTAGTTCGCAGAATTATTTGTACATGTAATTATTTGCACATGTAACACAATTTATGCTATAGAGTCATGCAATGCAATCTCATAACCCTATATCATAAAAGGGCACGCGAGCGGAAGGCCACTCTACCCGGCAAGAGCCCCTGTTAAGCGACAAAAACGGTGGAGCGCGCCCGATGCCTGGTCCATATGAGTGAAGAAGCCTGCCATCGATGCGAGTCCTATACCCGGTCCGGTAGAGCGAGTTTTAGAGTATTCAGTTATTCATTATATTATTAATTTTTTCTAAGAAACAATACTTTCTACTAAAAAGCGTTAGTGACACAATTTTCATACTGATTATTTTATATAAAAATGTACTCGATTCTTTACTGTTGCGTGACCCTATACTCGTCTATAATATCAATCGCAATCACTTTGTAATCCCTTTTTATAATTTACGCATATCTAAATTAAATCATTAATTAATTCATCAATAACAATAGCATTTTTTTCATATTATCTTTTTGTTTATCATAGTTGTCAGGCACATATTTAATTGAACAAGCTTCGTTTAATACACTTTATGTTTTGTTCACTTATCATATACAAGAACGTATTGATCAACAATATGAAGACGGAAGTTTCATTCTCTCTGGAAAATTTCAGATTGTGGTTTAAAAAATTCACGGCTCTTGGAAAAGAATACAGTGGGAGTATTATAAGTGTTATAATATCACTTGGAAGTAAGTAGATAACATAGATACTATTTAAAGAAATTTGTTTAATCTTATTTATGTAGATTAAACACTTCTATGACATATTGTTATTGAATGCGGATTACTATTAGTTTTATTTGGAGTTCGTCGTAATGTGATTATGTTTTTTAAACGTCCCTTTTAAGTAATTAGATTTGTATGAACATAATTTCATTTTTGTTGACAGAATTTTTGTGGTGAATTTAGAATTTTCCTTAATTATTTTAAAGTCTCTTTTATTCTATCATTAATTATACATATTCCAAAACATCTCACGATCAAATTGACCTTGACAAGTTTCACAGGTATTATCTTAATACACGATGATTATTAAACTAAGGCGCCTATATAAATTCGTTTTTCTCACTGTTATGTTAATAGTAGTACCGGTTAATTCGTGCGGTTTTCTAACAGATGGCGTAACTTGATTTTTATTCCAGGGATTCACCTTTCCAAACATGTGTTGGAAAGCTACTGTCATATAGTTTCAGAATCAGTATGTGTCATTTAGCTGAAACGTAAACAACAATACTTTTTTTTACTCTGCAAATGTCGAATTTTGTCCCGAATAAAGTGTTTTTGCGGGGAGGTTTTCTTCATTCCTTCAATATGAAGAAAAGGCTGCCGAAAGTCATCGTAGTTTGGTGGAAGTGTATGGTGTGCATGCTCTAGCTGAGCGTACGTGCCAGAAGTGGTTTGCATGGTTTAAAAGTGGCAATTTTGACTTGGAGGACGATGAACGGTCCGGACAGCCAAAAAAGGTTGCTGATCACGATTTGGAGACATTGCTCGACCATGATCCATCCCAAATGCAAGAAGAACTTACAAAATCACTTGGCGTTGCTCAACAAACCATTTCCGATCGTCTAACAGCAATGAGAATGATCCGAAAGGTAGACCATTGGGTGCCGTTTGAATTGAAGCCAAGAGACGTCGAACGCCGATTTTTCACGTGTGAACAACTGCTTTAACGGGACAAAAGAAAAAAGTTTTTGCATCGAATTGTCACTGGCGATGAGTGGGTCGATTACAATAATCCAAAACGTCGGGCAACGTGTGGATACCCCGGCCATGCATCATCATCGACGGCCGTTTAGAATATTCATGGCCTGAAGGTTATGCTGTGTATTTGGTGAGACCAGCTGGGTGTGATCTGTTATGAGCTGTTGCAACCGAATGAAAGTCTACCGATGTCAATTAATGCGTTTGAGCTGAGTACTGCGCGAAAAACGGCCGGAATAAGAACAAAGGCACGGCAAGGTAATTTTGCAACATGACAATGCTCGGCCGCATGTTGCACAGGTCGCCAAAACCTACCTTGAAACGCTCAAATGGGATGTCCTACCCCACCCGCCGTATAGTCCAGACCTTGCGCCATCCGATTATTATCTCTTCCGATCAATGCAACATGGCCTGGCAGACCAACACTTCTCCAATTATGAAGAAGTCAAAAGTTGAATCGATTCGTGGATGGCGGAGAAGCCGGCTGAATTTTTCAGAGAGAGGATTCGTGAATTGCCAGAAAAATGGGAAAAAGTTATACTAGCGATGGACAATACTTTGAATATTAAATTTGTAACCATTTTTTCACAATAAAGCTTCGATTTTCGAAAAAAAACTGCACAAATTAACCGGTGCTTACTAGTTCAGAAAATAGACTTGTTGTAGTGACAAGGAACGTTACAATTTTCTTAACTTGGGTTTTTAATAAAAATTTTGAATAGATATCATACTCTGTTTTTAAGATTATTTACGCCGATATATTTCAGTCTAGGAAGACCAGTTCCTTAAGATTTCACCGTAGTGTAATTCATTAGTTTTGCAACATTCGTTAACGATAATTGTTTCTAAAGAAACCTACGATTAATCTACCAAATCTGGTGGAATAAAAGATTGACCATTTTAAGTTTACTTTCTTCGATATTACAAAACTAGTGGAATTGACGTCATTTCCCCTGGTAATAACTTCCGATATCGTTAAAATATTGTAGTCGATAAAAATATTGTAGATTTTCAGTTCAACTGTATCTAGGAAGCGATCATTTAATAATTTAACATAAATAACTTTCATTCGCTATAAATACTTAAATGTTTAAAACAAATTCTTCTAATGCTTAATATCTACTGATAAGCTCTATTGTGACTGGGTGATAAAAGTGACTAGTTGGTATGATGAGACAATAATAATACACACGTTAATTTATACATATTTGTATTGAACACAATAGACATGTTACATCGGGAAAGGCCGATACGAGACTGACTGTCAAAGGAACGGCACATAGAAAATAACGATTCACAATAGTCTCCCCCACTTAATTAAAAACATATAGAAATATAATTTTAATTCTATTATTCGGTGACATAGTCTTTCAAGAAGTTTGGAGGACATCGTTGACGAGCAGATCTGCGTGGTGGTAGCGTCGGGTTGTTTGTGTTCCCGTCTGCTGGTATCTGTTGGTCAGGAGTGCCAGTAAGTGTTTCTGGCTGATTAACACCTGGCGCAGTCAATGGCGTAGGCTGTGTGTCCATTGGTGGTAACTCATCAGCTGGCATGTGTCGATATGGAACACCTGGGCTTGGGGCTGGTCTTTGCTGAGATGAAAAGGTGACTTGTTTCTTCGGGACCATTGTCGAAATTAGTTCGTCGATGTGCCTTTTTATAGTTCGGCCTGAGTCTATGTCAATGATATAATGGTACTGACCCAGTTTTTGTTCGACAGTCCCAAATTGCCAGCCATCTTGATTGTTCAGGTGCATTCTTGCCTGAACTCTCTCTCCCATTTGGAATGAGCGGATGTGACAGCTGCTTCGGCTCGTTGGCATTACTGCTTTTCTGTTAGGCAGGAGAGCGTCAAGGCGTATTCTAATTTTCCTTTTCAGGTAAAGTTCTGCTGGTGACCGTCCGAAGTCTAATGGTGTGGCACGGTATCGAAAAAGGATATTTTGTACTTTTGTGGCTATTGGTGATGAGTCTTCAGCTGCAGCTTTCAATCTTCTTTTCAGGGTTTGTATATTCCTTCTGCAAGGCCATTAGTTGATGGGTGACCTGGCGTAATAAACTTCTGAAACATTCCCCTTTCTTTACAGTGTGTCTGGAACTCTTCACTTTTAAATATGGCAGCATTATCTGATACTAGGACAGATGGGTAGCCATGCACAGAGAATATGGTTTCTAGGAGTGTGATAGCTGATGCTGATGATGGTGCTTCTTTGAGTATTCGAACTTCAGCCCACTTGGATTTTGCATCGACACACATTAAGAAATAATGGTTATCAAGGGGAACTGCATAGTCAATATGTACCCTCTCCCAGCTGTCATCTGGTGGGTCCCATGGATGAATAGCGGCTTTCTGTGGATTGTGCCGGATTGGGCACAAGATTCGCAGGTTTTAACAATTTGCTCGATGTCCTTGTCTAAACGTTCCCAATATACATATCGTCTGGAGAGTTGTTTCATTTTTGTAATGCCCAAGTGTGAGGCATGCAGTTCTTCCAGGATTTGGCGTTGTAGAGATTTTGGTATGACTAGGTGGTCCAATCTGAAAAGCATACCGTTAAAGATGGTGAATGGTTCATCTCTTTGACTGGTTCTGAGGCTGGTCATCAGGGTTTGAAGGTTTTCATCTTTGGCTGTTTCTTCAATAATAGTTTCTGAAGTTATAGCTGTGCTGGAGTATTGAAGTATAGTTTCAGCATACAACGCATTGACTTCTTCATTCATTGATGTTTCAGATGTTCTGAGTAGTTGGGGAATTGGAGCCCGAGAAAGACAATCTACGGTCTCGTTGCCTTTTCCTTTTTAACAGCGTACCGTGAAGTTCAATCCACTTAGAAAGGAGGCATAGCGTAAAAGACGGGCAGATGTCATCTGAGGTAATGCTCGATGTGGATGAAAGATACGAGACAGCGGATCGTTATCGGTGACAAGGGTGAAGTTTCTGGCATAAACATAGTTGTAGAAGTGTGTGGCTGCGTAAATGATAGCCAAGGCTTCTCTATCAAGTTGACTGTAATTGCATTCTGCTTGGGTCAAAGCTCGAGAGGCATAAGCAATAGGCTTTTCATGACCTTCCACTTCATGACTCAAAACAGCTGCAATACCGGTCGGGCTGGCGTCTGTTGTGAGGATCAAGGGTTTTGCTGGATCAAAAGGTGTTGATACCCTTTCGCTACACAACTCCGACTTTAGGTTTAAGAAAGCAGCTTCAGTGGAGGCTGACCAAACGAATTTTCCATCTTTTTTGAGTAGGCGTCGTAGATGAAAAGATTTTGTGGAGAAATCAGGAATGAATTTTGCATAATATGTCACCATACCCGAGAATCGTCTTAATTCCTCTACATTTTTAGGACGTGGCATGTTGAAGACGGCTTGAATTTTCACAGGTGACATTTCAACTTTATTAAATGAGACTATGTGACCAAGATAGCTGATACTTTCTTTGAAGAAGGAACACTTATTTTTATTTAGATGGAGATCGTTTTCCTTGAGTCGTTCTAAACAAGCAATCAGGTTTCTTGTACATTCTTCCATTGATGAGCCATGGCAGATAATGTCATCAAAATATGCGTAAACGTTTGATAGGCCATTGAGAATTTGTGAGAGTATTCCATTGAATTCAGATGGTGCTGTTTTGATATCAAAACTGAGACGATCCATTTGAAATGTGCCCTTGTGTGTCGTGATTGTTTGGATTTTCTGTCCTTCCGCATCCACTCTGAAGTGTAAATATGCCTTGTACAGGTCGAGTTTGCAGAAGTACTTTGAATTTCTGAGGCTATGCAAGACTTCATCAATGCGACAAATTGGATGATTAGCTGAGACTAATTTTGCATTGATTCCACATTTGTAATCAACACATAAACGAACCCCTCCATCAGGTTTAGGTATTACGACGAGTGGTGATCCCCACTCGCTTGAGGATACTGGAGTAATAATACCTTGTGACTCAAGAGTTGCAAGTTCTTCCTCAACTCGCTGGCTCAGTGCAAGAGGGACATTGCGTTCCCTAGTAAAGATGGGTTTTACTCCTTCCCTGAGCTGAAGTTTTATTTCTAGGTTTGGCACACAACCTATGCGTTCTTCGAAAATAGTTGCGTATTGTCTGAGTATGTCTTCAAGAGGAGTGATAGCGTTGATTGTAACTACATGATCCGAAGTTAGCCGTTCTTTATCGATTTCTTTGAGATCAATTCCGAGAGTGCGAATCCATATTCGACCCAGAAGTGCATCAAATCCTGCAGGAACAATGAATAGGTCCGCATCAATTTCTCTATTTTTATATTTTACCAACAGTGAGACTTTCCCTAAAGGCTTTATTATATGAGCTGAGTAAGAGCGGAATGATTCCTGTGTTGGTTGTAGTGTAGCATTGAGACCAAGACGTTTGATTGCTGTCTCTGATAGAAGTGAGAATTTGGCTCCTGAATCGACTTCAAATGCCTGTGGCTTGCCATTGAGAAACACTTTGACGATAAATTTATCAGAACCTGGGCTGAGCTCGCATAAGTCTTCAGTGCAGTGAATGTGACCAATACCATATTCTGAGTCAGAGTTTTGATCATTCTGAGAAGACTGTGTTGCGATGGCATGTGTCTTTAAATTTCGAAGAATGGTGGTGATACAGACCTTGGACACATGACCAATTTTCTTGCAGGAAGTGCATTTAAGCGCGTTGCGGTCGATTTTGCATTGATTTGCCTTGTGGTTTGCCCTACCACATTTGAGACAGAGTCCATCAACGCCCAAAGAACGATAGTCAACCCGTGTCATGTGTTGGGACTGTGAGCGTTGGTGTGAACTAGGACTTGTATTTCGACTTTGGTTGGGTTGTGATTTCCTATATGACCTGTTGACCCTTCAGACATTGTTTGTGTCACTACTGAGATTGGTGAAATTATCTGGGATTTTGGCCAATGTTGTGGCTTTGTTGAGCAGCTCATCGAAATTTTTGAACGCATAGTGTTGTAAGAGCTGTTCTCGAATCCAGTTGTCTTTTACTCCTCTAACAAATTGGGCACATAAACAGGTGTCAGCAATGGAAATCACTGATTTGCATTTACATTCAACATAAAAATTACAATCTTTCGATTTCTCCTTCAGGGATGCAACGAATTCTGAGATTGATTGTGTTGGCTGCTGAGTAACATTTAGGAAATAATGCTGAGCGACTACAGTTGAGACAGGCGGTGACAACATATTTTTGAAAAGTTTGGTTAGCTCAGCAAATGGAATATCTTTCATGGGTTTCTCAGGACCCAATAATGCAGCTAAGTTGTTATAATGCGTAGAGCCAATTGATGCACACAACAATTGAGACATTGTGATAGGGGAATCCACATTTTTGAGACTACAGTAATTGTCAAAACGTTCTAAATAAGAAGTAAATCTTTCCTGCTTGGCGTCATATGATTCAAATGGTGAGACTTGGGGAGCTGAACCGGATCCACTTGTCCCCAATGCGGCAGTGAAGACTGAGAGAAATTGTTCGAATTGTTGTTGATCCATTTTTCCAGCTGGAGCTGTCTCGGAAACGACACGAAAATAATGGCGGCTGAAAACGTGGCGGCTACGCGGCGGAATCTAACTGTTTCACTGTGTCACACTGGTTTTCACTGGCAGTTGCAAACGTTTTAATCCTCGTTGCCAACTTATTGTGACTGGGTGATGAAAGTGACTAGTTGGTATGATGAGACAATAATAATACACACGTTAATTGATACATATTTGTATTGAACACAATAGACATGCTACATCGGGAAAGGCCGATACGAGACTGACTGTCAAAGGAACGGCACATAGAAAATAACGATTCACAATAAGCTCTTTCGGGTATTTCAATCAATTATTATGAAAGATCATCTTCCTCGTTAATTTTACTATCTATAATAATCAAACAAATTTCAGATTGCCTATGGTGTGATAATATAATTCTTCGGGCAAATTATATAAGAATAAATGGATTTCGTCGTTGCTATTAATAACATTAAATAAGACCCTCATGCAATTACAGTTCGGCTCTGTCATTATAATTATCCATATCATCTTTTATGGGTCAAACGACGAATTGACATCAAAGCTCACGTAAGATAGGAAGAAATTTGCATATGTATTTTTTTGTTTTGGGAAGAAAGAACAGAATATGACGGCTCGATGAAATATATTGATAGTAATTTTGTTTTATCAGTATGTTGCTCAAGCAGTTAAGAGTCAAAAGTCTCGCCTTCGATCATCTCCAATATTTGTTACTTTAAAAAAAAAATGATTTACCAAAATCCGTAAACAATTGAGTTCCATTCCTCCCTTAAAATCTCCCAAAAATGACAGAAGTAAAGAAAAATGAAGGGAATTGGAAATAAAAGTTAAATCTCGTACGAATATAATTGAAGGGAAACATTTAAACTTAATACAAAGGAAAAATGATATAAAATCAAATTTAATAATAATAATGAGTAGGAAAAATTGTTTTGCTAATTACGAATAGAAATAATTATAGATTTTTTTAAATTCTAATCTGCCACATAAAATTTTGAGTAAGGGATAGGACAGTTTTCGAACAGTTTGCTTGTGTGACTGCTCGGTTAATACATCATCCAACTAATAATTCTATTTAATTAATTCTTATTGTTATATAAATGATTCTTTTAAATTTCTTTTATAATCTCCACTAAATTTAAACTCAGACAAAGCACATACGAAATGCTTTCCGTTCATAAACTAACTATAAAAAATAAAAGTCTAAATTATCTTCCGGAAATACAATATGCTAATCTAAAAAATCTTTTTTTTTTTGGGTGAAATCTACTCTAGTGTCCGATAAAAATTTGCCAGAGATTGTATGCAATCCTAAGGGTAGATTAATGAATATAAAATGAATAATTAAAAATTATAAATATGCAGGAGAAGAATATTCCATATTCACTTTGGGGTTGAGTGCATGCACTTTTTGTCGTTCGTCTCCTCAACTTGAAATCAATTTTCTAAAAAAAATTTTTATTTTTTTTAAACAATAATTGTTCTGCACATACAATCCCAACAAGCCGTGTTATGGACATGCACTTGGAAAAATCTCTCTTATGATTTTTTTTGCGGATGAAATTAATGAATCCTTTTTTGTACATTATATTACTATTTTAATTTTTTTGTTTGTTTCAAATAATTTTACAAAAAAAAATAATAGGGGTGATGGCTTAAATCAAAAAAGTCGATTAATTACATTTAATTAATTACTTCATGCTCGTTTGGTATTGAACATGCTCTTGCGATGATGATGCTCCCTATACGAGGGGTGTTCAAATAATATCGCGAATTTTGTTTTTTTTTTCAAAAATTATTTATTTATTTATGAATATCTATTTTGTCCCCTTCAAAGTAATCCCCATGAGATATTATACACTTGTGCCAATGGTTTTCCAATCTTCGAAGCACTTCAAAAAATCATTTTTTTTTAATCTTGTTCAGCTCCTCCTTCGATGCCGTCTTTATCTCGTCAAGCGTAGCGTAACGTCGTCCTTTCATGGGCCTCTTCAGTTTAGGGAACAAGAAAAAGTCACAGGGGGCCAGATCTGGGGAA
Source organism: Odontomyia ornata (assembly GCA_963969285.1). Classification (NCBI taxonomy): domain Eukaryota; kingdom Metazoa; phylum Arthropoda; class Insecta; order Diptera; family Stratiomyidae; genus Odontomyia; species Odontomyia ornata. Next base: position 122,547,628 of record OZ017740.1, read on the forward strand.
TACGGTGGCTGCGGCATCATTAGTGTGTTGTTTTTGGCCAAAAAGTCGCGCACAAGCAACGATGTGTGAGCAGGGGCGTTATCGTGGTGCAAAAGCCAATTTTTGTTCTCCCACAAATCCGGGCGTTTCTGGTGGATTGCTTCGCGCAAATTGCGCATAGCTTGCAGGTAATATTCCTCATTGACCGTTCTTCCCTGTGGCAAGAACTCATGATGCACCACGCCCCTGCAATCGAAGAAAACTGTCAGCAAAACTTTCACATTCGACCGAACTTGGCGCGCTTTTTTCGGTCTTGGTTCATGCGGCAGCTTCCATTGAGATGATTGAGATTTGGTTTCCACGTCATAACCATAAACCCACGATTCGTCACCAGTTATGACCCTCTGGAGCAAATTTGGTTCGTCGCGGACAGAGTTTAACATCTCATTAGCAATGTTCATGCGTTGCTGTTTTAGGTCGCAATTGAGCAATTTTGGTACGAATTTCGCGGCGACCCGTCTCATGCCCAAATCGTTGATAAAAATCGAATGGCACGAGCCAATCGATATGTTCAGGTCCTCAGCAACTTCTCTAACGGTGATTCGACGATTGGCCAATACCATTTTCTCCACTTCATTAATTTTTTCATCTGTTGTTGAAGTGCTCGGGCGTCCGGCACGCTCTTCGTGGTTCACATCTTCTCGCCCTTCTAAAAACATTTTGTACCACCGATAAACGTTGCTTCGGTCCAAAGTAGCTTCTCCGTATGCCACAGTCAACATTCGGAATGCATCCGCGCACTTAATTTCGTTTTTCATACAAAATTTGATACACGTTCTTTGATCCATTTTTTTGAATAAGTAAAAATCGAAGACGATTGAAAACACGTGCAAGTAAAGCAGCTATCGCCAATTAAGTGAACATTCAAAATGGCCGAGCTTGTCGGCATAAGTGACAGACATGAGTGCCAACATAACGCCACAAAAAAATCGAAATTCGAATATACGTAACCCGCGAAAATTCAAAATACGCGATACTTTTTATATGTCGAGGGGGGTAATGCAATCGAAAATATTATTTAAGGTAAAAAAAAAACATTTTAAAAATTAATCAACTCCATTCGTTACGTTTCCATTTAAATATTGCAGGCAAATATTTGTGAGGAACTGTACACTCAAATGTTGGTTCGATTGTTACCATCAAATTGTATTTGTGTGGGCCAGGACTGCTCTAGAGCATTGCAAAATTGAATTCACACTTCGTGGAACAACTTTTTCTCGATATTTCTTGTTTTTGTGATTACTCAATCTTCTGAAAGAGCCACTCTGGAATGGTCTCAGATGTAAAATTATATCCACTATTACGTCCGCAATTTCCACAAAACCCACTGATGGTTCTCTTCAGTTTCTTATGTTGATCGAGTTCAATTGGCAGAGTGAAACGTGTTGTTGTATCTATCGACAGCAATAGCTATTATTTCCTTTAGATTGAGTTCTTTATACTCTTGCTGAAGTCATCTAACCAACTCCATTATTATTGAGTGGAGCCTTTCGATAGCTCCGTTGATTTCACTCTTCTGAGGATGGGTTACATATACCTTAACACCTAATGCTGCTATGAGACTCATGACTACTGGGCTTATGAATCCGCCTTCGTTGTCTGTCACCAAAATGTTCAGTACTGTAAAACAATGTAGAATTTTGATCATCTTTTCCCGTAGGTGAAGGGCGGATTTGTTCTTTATTGAAAAGAATTTTGCGAATTTGCTGAATTTATCCATACATATATTTTTCGCCGGCAATTTGTATGATGTCCATATGCAGGATTTCCGATGGGTATTCTAGAACTGGTGTTTCCTGCAATTCAAGCTTTTGAGGATTGAGATCATATTTGTTGACATTGCATACTTCACACGATCTCGTATATTGTTTAATTAATTTACTCATCTTAGGAAAGTAAAATCCTAGTGAAATTGGTCTGTTCTTAGACTGACTCGCTTTAACTTGAGCGTTATCTCCTTTAGTTAAATTTGTAAGTGGCTTTGCAACTTTTGCAAAAACCCTGCTAAATTTTGAATTGGCTTTTTTGGGCACGACCCAGATAGGTGAATTATATGGGCTTCTGGACGGGTGAATAATTCCATCCTCTAACATTTTATTAATTTGTTTATCCACCTCAGGCCTTAAGTTAACCGGATAGCTATAGGATTTATTGTAGATAGGGTCTGATGTGGAAGTTCTAATATCAGCCCTTACGTTTGTTTCGATGATTTACCTATCACTTATAGGGCCAAAAAGCTTGACATGTTTATCCAAGATGGCTTGCAGCTTATTTTGAGTTGTTTGAGGAAGGTGGTCACATACGACTTCTACGTGATTGACCTGTTTAGATTCCTTTGCCTTTAGAGGGATTTTTGTATTTGGCCTGATTTTGAGTATGTTATTTTTTCTATCGATGATAGCGCCCAGTGCCTTTTGTAGTGAATAGGTAGAATTCAAAGTCCGTGGAGGACCGCAGCGATGGTCTGCTGCCCCGGCAGAAGAAGATGTAAGTATCCGCCGAGAATGCCCTTGCCTGGGGACGCGTGAATGCGCTGGCACGCTAGCATTGCGGTGTTGTGGGGCGGGTTCATTTCCCCAGCACAAGGACCCACTACAAAAGAATTTTGCATTCACGAATTTCTGGGGTCGAGAAAAAAGCAAGGCGGCCGAAGTCGCAAAAATTGTAGGCAACCATACCGAGAGAAAATGACTTGTTCAGAGAACAAGTGAAACAAGTAAAAAGGGCGGAATTAGGGTAACTTTGTCTTTACCCGAAGAGGCTCATGGCGCACAAATGAGAGAGAGGCAACCGGGTGGTGATGGAGCCCCCGCGCACCCGCCCAACCGGATCAAAATTCATATATGTTGTAGTGGCCAGGTATTTCTCTTCTGAGTGGAAAACTCATACAACTTACTTGCATGAGCCTTCCCATCAGAGGAGAAGTACCCCGGTGACCAATTTATGCCAAAGAATTATTCAATTCGATAACATAACCCTATGTCACAAAGAGGCACCTTGCTCGGGTCACTCAACCCGCGAAGTCACCTGAAACAAAAAGAGGTTATTTAATGCCCAATGGCTGGCTCATTTGTGGCGGGGAGAGCCTACCATCGTACCGGGTCCTATACCCGGTCAGGGGAGACAAAATAGAAAGACCGAAAGGTGAGTTTAATTATTTCATCCTATATTAAGTTTATGCATGAATACAATTATTACAATAGCACATTACTCCTATTATCAAAAGCCAATCAAACCAGCTTCTCTAGAAAATGCAAGACATTAATCCAATAATATTACTATTACTTTAGTTCAGTGATCAGTAACCCCTTCTTGGAAAGAGACCCCAATAATGTACTTCACTTTTGTTGTTTAAATTCAATACATATAAATGTTTATCAACACAAATATTTAATAAACAATTTTAACAAAATAAGAAACAAAAAGGGTACTTACCATCATGGTCCGTCGAGCGCTCGATGACGATGCAGGTTTCAAATTGGTCATTTCTATATAAATCAAATAGAGGTACAAGTTTCTAAATGTGCTAATATCGTAAACTCTCGTTCTCCATACATTAATATTTTGCGTTTGCATACAAGTCTCTAAATATTCTAATACCGTAAACTCTCGCTCTCCATACACCAACACAAAGGAGTCCGCAACATCTAAGCCATGTATCTTGTTTTTAAGTTTCCATTCCTGACCGTACTAATTTCTTACTGCCGGCTAATCTGACTCCCCCCCGTGGCACACAAACATACAAATGTACTTAACGGCGTATACTAAAAACTACCATGAAGTTGCGCTATTTGCTGGTTATCGTATTCATTATTGACAATTTACGCAATTTCATTTTAAATCCATGCAATGTTGGATCCAGTGCCACTCAATTGTTTCAAAGATGTTACTTGAACAATTTACAATGGAATGCGCACTCCCGGTATCACATTCCTTGTTTTAGGTGTGTAACAAAAAGATAATTTCCAAACGAATTACTCCAAAATCTAACAAGAAAGAAAACGGAATAACGGGATCAGGCTGAGAGAGGTTGTCACGCGAATCGAAAAATTGAACGACATCGACAAGGCAAAACGTACAATCTGTGAGTTTCGCTTCCGCACCGACAAATCTCCGCAATGGTCAATGGCGGAAAATCACATTCCCTATCTTTTATGTTTATTGGGTCACTACTAAATTCGGCGTAAGCGCTCGTTCCTCTTAATTTCAATTGCGTGCAAATTATTCCCCTGCTTCAAACAAATGAGATGATGCACATTACAACCGTCGATTGGCCTTCCCGTCAAGACGCGATCATGTCGAATCACTGTTGCAAACATTACAAGAGAACGCACAAGATCCCATTCGCGGCGGAATCGAGCGAATGAAAGTTTGATTAAAATGATTTCGCGATTTCGGGCGAAAACACAATTTTCCACATACAACTCGAAATTAGACCTTTGTTCATCACCCGTTGACGTTCAATACTTCGCTTGCCAGCGCGGCTCTCGGGACGTGTGCCCTGCGTGGTGACCCGTAACAGACTCCCCTCCTGTTCGATCGAACATTTTCATTATGTGATCGATACAAACTGCACGCAAATGTATAGAGGCAGGTTGTTGAGCTTAAATGATTTGTGCGACGCGCCTGAATGTAAATGTATATTTTGTATATTTAGGATTACGATGAGCTGGGTGATAGAATGTGTGTTTTACATACTTTCAAGTCATTATAGGATTTTCTAGATGGAAATGGTTTGCTGGTTGTGTAGTTAATTAGTAGATTTGGTCTATATTATGCATGAATTTTCTTTAACCCTTTGCCTGCGCCGAATTCAAATCGAGCATTTTTATTTATATTGAATATATAAAATATTAAATATATAAATTTGACATAAAATTTAAATTTTATGTAAAATTATTAAATAATTTAAATATAAAAAAATAAGTTTAAAAAACTGCTCTATTACTACACTTTAAAGTATCGTCCCCTCTAATTCCGTCGAACGACTTCAGTCCTTGTAGCACAAAGAAATCTACTAGTATGTTGTTGCCTACACTTTTAAAAAAATTCCCTGTCACCTGTTTATATATAGTTATTTTTCCCGCAGTAGATTGGATGTTGAAGGGTTTCGAGACTAACTTGGCATTGAATGCATGATTGGGTGCAACGAAATTTTAGTTTGCACCTGTATCTATTAAAAATTTTAGAATCCGACCGTCTTGCGTAGTAAACTCTATGCATGGAATGCTAGAGAGGCGTCCATCATAAAATTTATTTAATTTTCTTCCGATTCATCGTCACATTCTTCGTGTAAGGTAGGGCAATTATCATCAAGATAAGCCTGATGTTCGTATTCCATTTCCCCAGAAAACTCCACATCAGGTTCAGGAAACTCAACTTGCATGAAGAGGGTAATGGCCTCAATGCAGTTTTGGGTCGAATGAAATGATAATGCGCGTGGAAAAGTGATAAGTAAAAGAGGAAGGGTAAGTGTAAATGTGCGTGGAAAAAATCATGAGGAAAGGAGTAACAGTAAGTGGAAGGTGATAACTTTAATGATGCCTAAATACGATTATGTTAGAATAAAATAAAATAAATTGCTCAATATAACACTGTCTTTCATTTCCAGCTAACCCTTCTTTTTCAGCAGGAATGGCAGCGAACGGTGAGTATGTCGTTACGAAGTAAGGTTCTCGTAATCCGCGGATGGCCAGTTTCGCGTCGCGTTCGATACGTGTTTTATTTATTAGTGTGGAATATTTTGAAGTTCGCGGTAGACAAGGATGTGTTTCGGTACCACGTCGGTAAAATTCGGGAACGCCAAATTAGATACAGTTTTTGTTGTTGGCTGAATGAATGGAAGAAATGAGGAATAAAGTAAAGATAGGTTTTATTTCCGTATGGTTGTATTTCCGCGCTTTAGTAAATCAGGCATGTGAACCGGTGGTTGAATTCTCAGAATCTCGGACTTAGTCTACTCGCGTAAGACCTGCGGCCGAACTCCTCTCCGAACTAGCTAGCTAGCCAGCAGCCACCTCGGAGTGGAATAAGGGTGTCCGGACTTGTTGACCTAAAGGGTACAGTCAGTTGTCACGTTCCAAGACTTCACGTCTAGAACCGATGAGAGGTCGGTTCAAATTTCCTTTGGGAAATCTCGACGTTCGAGTGTTGTTTTTAAACGAAAATCATTACAGTCCATACTTACCAAGGAGCCAATTGTAACTCAGTTCATTACTTGATCAAATTAACCTATCGATGTCGTATGTCAAAGGCATATTCGGCGAAGACTAGCCCGCTACAAAAATTTAGCATCGAAAGACTCCAAGCCAGCTCCAAACCAGCTGGCTCCTGAAAGTGAAAACGGTTATTAAGACCGTGGCAAAACACATGATCGAACATCAACTCCGGCGCAAGAGAAATGATTGGTTCGATGGTGAGTCCCAGAATGCATTGGACAAAAAGAATCAGGCGTACAAAGATTGCGTAGGTAGAAAACCAGGACGAAGAGAGAACACTATGAAAATCTCAGAAAAGTAGTGAATAAGATAATAAGAATTAAGAAAAGGAAATATTATGATGACCAGTTAAGAAGTATCAATTTCAGTTTAGCGAGCGACAACCCAAGACAAGCATACAAAGTAGTGAAAAGCCTGAAACGTTGTTATCAACCCAAAACCACGCTCTTTCGTGATGACATCGGCGATATCGCTGATGAAAAAAGGATCAAGGAAAGATGGCCACCATATTTCAAGAACCTCCTGAGCCCTCCGCACAGCTCCAGAATATCGGAGCCTATAGATGTTTCTGGAGAGCTTCTATTGACCCCACCAACTCTAGATGAAGTTCGTTTCATCATCAAGCCCAAAAGAATAATAAAGCGCCGGGCATTGATGAGATGCATTTTGTCACGGTCGTTAACAACCGCCAAAGAACTTTTTCTGAAACCTGACAGCGAAACAAAACTAGTTGGGCTACAAATCAATGAGAATAAAACAAATGACGCAGCCGAGGAAAAATACCTGAAACACTCAAAATATCACACTTGGCGAATACAATATTTAGGCACCAAAATAACGAGCCAAAGTCAAAGTCAAAAGCGCTTTATTTAATACTATTGTTATAAATTTTAAAAGAATATGAAGCAAATTCCAAACAATAAACATACAAAAACTTAATGGCCCAAATGACTCTCTAAATTTATACGTTATCATTAATCACATCTAAAAAAAACTATGGCAAATTCTAATCAATGAAGATTATTACATACTATTTCATTCAATTGGAAAAAGGAAAAAAAAACCAACAAACACTATCCTAAAATAATTTATAATTTTAACACAACAGTGAACTTTGAGCCAACACCTAATATGTTTTAACTTAATTCTAATAAAATGCAATCAAAAAACTTTATCTTACACTAAAAAATTCTATCACAATGTCCCTAACCCAAGCGTTTAACCGTACCCTTCACCAGATATAATAAACATAACATATACCTAACCTTTACCTAATTTTTAACACAAATAAACAACAGCACTAAATGTAGCAATAATGAGATGAAACTCAAAAATTAAATAACGAAAAAACACACAAACTGGAAATAAACACGAATAATTTAGACATTGTCATTCAGCCACAAATACCTGGATTGCGCCGTCTCAATTCGATCAGCTTCAACGAATCTAGCAAATGAGTATCTCCATTGGAATTGTTGGTCTCGTGAACTCAGACTCGGAGGATATTTTGTCTTCTTATCGGTGGCCCGTCTATATATGTGATATATGACTGGGACGCCGTCAGAATCAAAAACATATCGATTCATGTCCAAATACACGAATGCTTCTGGAGGAATGAAGCCAGTAGCGAGGCAAGTCGCTATATACCCGTCTGTAGGGTGGAACGGCTGTGAAATCCAAGGGTTTTCACTCACAGTCACAGATCTTGCGATATGATTCCGAAGAAGTTTCAATATGAAAATATCGACCCTCGCCACTTCAGCAGTTTGATAAATTCTTCTATTCGATATATAATGTTTCCAATCCGTCTCAGGCTTTCTGTACAAACCAGTACACGCGCGAAGACATTTCCTTTCGAAAACTCTTAATTTTTCCATAGTACTAGCACTCTGGTTGTACCAGATCTGACATCCACATATCAAAACTGGTCTAACCAGAGTCTTGTAACAGATAATTTTGACCTTTTAATCAATGCATTTGGAATGAAAGAGCTTTCGTAGGGCCATGACTACTTTTAGTGCCTTACTGAGCATGATTTTCACATGTTCAGTATAGAACAGATACTGATCGAGATGAACACCGAGGTATCGAACACAGGATTTATGTGGAACTCGTTCTAAGCTACCCTCGCCAGCCATGATGTGGAAATCTTTCCAATTACGTTTCAGGTCTTGACTGACCCCCTGCAGCGTTGTCCAAAACAAGATTGTTTCCACTTCTGCGGATTAATTTTCATTCGCCAATTGTCAGTGTACAGCTGCACATCATTGAACATTTTTTGGAGATTGCTCTGAACTATTGTAGCTTTTCGATATGCCGTATAGATAATCAGATCATCAGCAAACGCTACCAATGATCGCGTTGGCGAGACGTTAAAATCAAAGCCGTTCAATAGCTTGCGAATGAAGATTGAGAAGAGCAGAGGTGCAGCAACTGTTCCCTGCTGTAGACCATTCAAGACTTTGAGCTCGTGCATTGTTGTCAAATTTCCATCAGTTACAACAAATGATTTCCCGTATAACATATTGCACATCATGGCGACAAGGTGTCTGGGGAACTTGTCCTGAAGGAGTTTAAAAACTAGTCCAGCTAACCACACCGTATCGAAGGCTTTCTCCATATCAATGGGACATGCTCCAACACATTGTCTATCATTTAGTTTCCAACAGATGTCTGAGGTTACTTTCGTTTTTGCATGTATGGTCGAATGCCTGGCACGAAAACCAAATTGGCCGGCATCAACTCATATTTCTCAATGTGGGCGTTTAATGCTCTGCTGAGTATCACTTCAAACACCTTGCTGATGTTAGGCAGCAAGCTAATTGGACGATAGCTTTTCGGGTACGAAGATTCTTTTCCTTTCTTCAAGATCGGAAATACCTGAGCCTTTTTCCACTCATTTGGGAAATATGAATTGCTGTACATGTTGTTGAACAATATGCAATAATTTCTAATAGCAACCTCAGGCAAATGTCGGAGAACTACATTTGGAATACCATCAGTACCACATGATTTTTTGTTGTTTATCTTGCGAAATATGAAACACAAGTCTTCATAGCTGACAAAATAATCAATAAGATTCAAGCTCGGTATGAGGTCAGATGTTAATGTTTCATTGAAATGAAGAATTGATTGGCCGTTCAGGCTTGATTTGAAGTCGGAAACTTTTGCTTCAACGAATTCTGAAAATATTTTGTTCCCTCTCTCAGGATTTGGTAGATGAACCAATTCAAAATGTGTTCCAATCAGGGCAAGTTTATCCAGCCCTTCACATATAATCCTGTTTCCATTTCTATCCGGAGTCGTACTATCAATTTCGATACCAGCCCTATCGAGAAGATTTATCTCATCACTAGTGACTTCAAGACTCGATATCTTCACTCGAGACTTCCTGCGGAATAAGCTATTCACTTTCGCGAACACGCCATCTGGGTCCTGTGGGCTAATACCCCTCAATCTTTCCGCCCATTGATTGCTGACCTCACTCCTGAAGTATGAACGGATTAAGTTCCGGACATTCTTCAGGTGTGATTTCAACAAAACCAACGAGGGATGGTTATAGTCCAAAAATAGTCGATAAATATTGTTGACGCGTGTGAGAAGAAGGCTTTTCAATCTTTCCAACCTTGTGATGGTTGGTGTTTCATATCCTTCCATATTGTTTCGATGTTTAATCTTGGGAACTACTTTCTCAATCGTTTCCAACGTCAGCTTCTCTAACTTCGACAAATAGACATCTATTTCATCGTTAGTTAGATTCCTGTCATTAGGAACCATTGAGCAAGAGTTGCCACCATCAGAAGGGGGACATTGCTTCTGGTACTCTCGATTAAACTTCTTTTGAAACCTTCCCCAGTCTGTTTTTTTGAAATTCAACCGATGATTTTCATGTTGAACTGGAATGAGGAAGAAATCATCCCTGTGACGATTGATTTTCATTACGATTGCATTATGGTCGCCATCGTAAGGAAGCACCTGCAGTTTTCGTTGAGACTATTAAAGCTGAATTCAAGTCTTGCGTCAGCAATGCAGAAGTCCAAATATGAATTTGTCCTATGGTATGTTGGGAACTCCGGCCCATATAGATTGCACCTGTATTCAATTTGGTTCTCTATTATCCACGATTTCAGGAATATACCTCATGGATTATTGGTGGCGTTCAGCCATGATGTATGCTTGGCATTCAGGTCACCAGCAAGAATATAATAGTTATGCAGCCTGTTCAATTCGAGTATTTCAAACAAGGAATTGAGTTCCTCCTTGAGCTTGAGAACAGTGCCACCAGTTGCATAGGCAGAGATAACGAAGAGGTTATCCCCACCTGGCAGTGAAATTTTGATAACGGACACTTCAAGAGATTCAAAGCTTTTGAATTCGACTTTTTCAATATTTTGGAAACAATAGGGTGTTCAAACCAATATCCCGGTGCCACCTCCCCCATCACCTATTACCCTATCGTTTCTTACGAATTCAAAATCCTTGAATGTCATGGAGTGCCATGAATTGAGGTGGGTTTCGGTGAGAAGCATGATATCAGGCTTTTGCTTAACAATGAAATCTAGGAGATAATCACGCCGATGTATAGTAACAATGGAGTTGACGCTGATCGATATGAAACGAAGCCTATCCATGGGAATGTGACTGGATGACAAACTATTTTGAAGCATGTTGGCCTAAACGTTGAAAAACGAAATTGATTTTTTGGTCTTGTTTATTGATTCTATCTGAAAGAGATTCAAGTTGCTGGTAGATTTTGAGAAGCAGCTCATTGTTGCCACTTACATTATTTATTTTATTTACATTGTTGTCTGCTGGTCCTCTGGCAGCAAGTGCAAATGATACCCCGGGCTTGACGAAGTTCGGAGGTAACAAATTGTGATTTACTTTGGTTTGTTTTGGGGAAAATTTAGCTCTTGCATCTTGATACCGAGGGTATCCTCGATATGATGCTGGATGACCAAATATACCGCAATTAACACAATATAATTTTTCTTTTGGCTCCATCTGAGCCAATTTGCATTCACCGGCTGCGTGAATATCTTTGCACTTAACACAGCAATAGTGCATTGCACAATTGGCAGCCGAATGACCGAATTTTTGACACCTGTAACACTGGTTGACCTCAGTTTTTTGGAGGCGTTCCCACCTCACAACTCTAAAGTTTAAGTACCTTACCTGTTGGAGGGCACTCGGACTGCTATCGTTAGAAATTTGAACCAAATAAAATGGTAATATTTTACCTTCGACAGTTGATCTCCTTGTAGCAAAATTTTTCACACAGATGAACTTAACAGCTGGTGCTGCTTCCTGCAACATTTCAAGGAGATCAACTGTATTCTCCCCACAGTCCAAGCCCTTCAACAGGAAGGTCTGATTTTTTTCCGCCTGTGGCGTATATGTGAAGTGGGGAGCTTTGACACTATTAAGAGCATCTTTTGCCAGTTTGAAATCAGCCAGTGTCTTTGTCTTGATCGTTATTGATTTTATGTTCGGCTGCCAATAACCGAACCATATCTCCTCCACGCTGCCCAAAAACGTTAATTGGAGAATTTTTCTCATTTACCTTATTAATTTTATTAGGAGAAACAGCAGACACACCGGTTGGCTTCTTCTCCTTCTCCTTATTTTTTAATTTTAAATATTAAATGAAATTATTACTACTATCAATATTACCTATGCTATCGTTGCTCTCCATCTCGATGTCCATTTCTTCGTTCATTGCAGACAGCACCGCATAATAATTGGCGCTGTCGTTCACTCCTCCTGCGCTTAGGATATTTTCAGCATCATGGATTGATGGCTTGCTCGTATCTTGCGATTTTGTTTTATATGTTTGAGCCTTCTGTGTTGGTACTGCTTTCTCGTTGGTCTTGCTTGTTGTTGTTGTTTCCTTTTTCTCATTCTTCTTAGTTAATATCGGTTCTTCTTGCCGGACGTATTCTGTGGCTTCACTTTTGGTTTGCTCCCATTTGATAACGTCCGGACCATATCCTCCAAACTTTGTATACGGAGTGTCAACTCATCGTTTTGTTTCGTAACCCTCGCGTTTTCCCTGGTTACTTTTTCATAATCTTCGCTTGAAAGCGTAATACGCTTGCCATGCTCACAGTTGTCTTGTTCGTTTTTCTGCTTTATGATTTTATCATTTGTAATTTTAGAAATGCCTGGCTCTGGGTCCCCCAGCGGTGGGAAGCCGTCGGGCTCCTCAATCCCCCGGTGAAAATAACTTTTCTTCTTTTGTGAAACTTTCTCGCAGGTAAAATTCAGATATTCAATAAATTGTTCGAATAGTTCGACGATGTAATAAGTTTCTTTCTTAAATTACTTTCTAATTGACGTTTTTAAAAATTATTTTAATTTATAAAAATTCTTGACAGGAGCGAATTAAAAACACGTCTACACGCAACGAGTGCTAGATGTAAAATACCAAAATAACGAGAACCAGCAATGAAAGAGACGAAATGCGCTGAAGAATACACCTCGCAAATGAAATTTTTTAATCATTTTCGACGATCTTGAAGACCTGCATACACAGGAAAACAAAGCTCCAGATATATAAATCTGTGATAAGATCTATGCTATGCTATGGGTATGAGTAGCGGGTCCTGAGGCGGATAATTGGTGCGAAGCGACTTCGATACAACCATGAGCTGTATGAAACTTTTGAAGAGCCGGAGGACGAAATTTTTGAAGAGCCGGAGGAGGATGGTAAGATTGCGGGAGCTGCAATGGGCTGGCCATGTGAATCGTATGGACGAACAACGGGTACCAACAAAAGGTATTCGTTGGGAGAACTGAAGGGCGGAGACCAGTGGGGAAACGAGGGAAACGCTGGTCTGACTCGGCCGATGAAGACAGTTCATCGCTGCTCGGGTTTCAAAATTGGAGGACGCGGTAAATGGGCCGAGACAGCTAGTTGCGCTCGTTGTAGGAAGCGTAGGCCCCAGAGAGGCTGTAATGCAATGAAGAAGAAGAAGATATATCTGTATTTGAGTCTAAATTCCTATCAGAACTAAACTATTTATTTTTATTTTGACAGCCCAAAAATAAATTTTATTTAGGTTACTCCTTTTAAAATTTTTATGTGTCAAATATGTAAATTTTGCGTTGAGTTTGTATCAGATGTTATAATTTTACAATAAATGTAAAATTAATTTATATTTGCATAGTAGTGAATGTCCCTACAAAGTGCATCACTGTTCTTTAGAAACTTACTTGAAACAATGCGGTAGTTGAGACCTATAGCCACTTCAAATCATATCAAGCAACAGCCATTTACCAATAAACTGTTGCAGCAGTGCACTCTTGTCTTCTTGATTGTCGACGCGATCAAAAAAATATTCGGACGGTTGTCGGAATTATTATACGCGATTGACGTTAAAGGATACCCAGTCAATGTATCAACCATCGCCTAAAGCCTGAACTACGATACTTAAGAAACGCGCAATCAAGAAGTCGAGCGATATCTACCTCGAGACAGAAAACAACAGAAAGTCGATATGCCACTTCAAGTACAAATGCTGTTCAAGGCGAGGTTCCTCAATCTCAACAATTTCTTTGTACAACCCCAGACCCCAACACTTCTTCCAGCGCAGATGGAACCAGTAAACCCAAGACCGTCATGAGTAACCAAAGTATATCCACCGGCGAAACATCTCAAACAATAATGACAGAACGTCGTCGTCCGGGGAGTACTGTGCGAGTAAGGAACTTCACCGCTAGAGATCCCATCAACGAGTAAGAAGATTAATTATTTTAAAATATAAATACTTCATACATGAGGTTAACACGTTGATTGACACGGTAATTTTCAGGAAATCTGGCCTAAAATGACAATTTGATTTAATCACATTATATTATTAAAAACTCTAATTCTAGTGCATGGTTATCAACAAAAAGCATAAAAGCTGTGTTTTTTTTTTAAATCTTGTAGTTGGCTTCTGTAACAGATATCTCTTCGCGAGTTAAGTCGCACGCAGACACGCACACTTCTCTACAGCTCAATCATAGATACGCGTCAATATTCAGTAATATCTCAGAAATTGTCAAGTGCATCACATTTACGTCTTCCTTAAGTGTTTTGTTTTATAATTATTGTTATAATTAAATTATCAAGAACACAATATGAATAAGAAAAGACCAATGACTCAAAATGAAATCGAGTATCACGCAAATCTAAATGGTTCAGAATTTGACGGGATTTTTGACGAAGATGGTAACGACAGTAGAGATTATGAACCTTCTGAGAATTCAATAATAGTGTATATGAAGTCGTCTCCGAACCTAAAGTTGATCCCGAATCTGAAGATAACGACGATGATTCCTAAGCAACAACATCAAATGCGAATGATAATTTGTTTACAGAAATTCAGCGAAATCCTGAATTATTTATTTTCCAAGAAAATGTTGGTGTGAAATTGGATACGACAAATTTTACAGTAGAAACGCTGGTGGATTTATTTTTTTCGGATGAATTTCTTGCATTACTGGTGGAACAAACTAATTTATATGCTGCGGAAGAAATTTAAAAACGCAAAGCAATAAAAAAATCGTATAGGTTATCAAAGTGGCAAGACGTCAGCGCTGCAGAGATGAATGTTTTTATTGGACTTTTATTGCAAATGAGACCTTGTACTTTCCCATCAATTGAACATTACTGGAGCACAAAGAAGCTATATAATGTAAATTTTTGGCACCCAATTAAAGGTCGAAATCGATTCCAATAATATTATGCGTGAAAACTGTGCTATGTCAGGGAAGATCGCTTTTCCGCCAATACATAAACACAAATGTGGCCTCAAACTATATGAACTATGTGAGCCCCACGGTCTTGTAGTGAAAAAAAAAGATTCTCGGGATATGTCGGTCCCAGTCCCTTTGGTTCTCGTCGACCATTTTGGCCAGGTGTTTATTGAGCGTGCCGTTGAAACGTTCGACCATTCCATCGGATTGGGGATGCAGCGGTGTTGTCCTCGTTTTCCGTATTCCGAGCAGCTCGCACATTTCGCTAAAAACTAGTGACTCAAAGTTTCGACCTTGATTCGAATGTAGTTCGCAAGGTACGCCGTACCTACTGACCCAATTTAACACTAGCTGTTCGGCTACAGTAGTTGCTTCCTGGTTGGGAATGGGGTAGACCTCGGGCCACTTGCTGAAATAATCGGCTACAACCAGCGTGTATCGATTTCCCCATTCAGATTCAGGAAAGGGTCCTGCGATGTCAACAGCAATCCTTTCAAACGGTACCCCCACGTTATAGGTTTGCATTTGTCCTCTCAGTCGTCGATTTGGGCCTTTGACGGAAGCGCAAATTGTGCATCTGCGACACCAGTCCTCTACGTCTTCTCGAGCGTGGAGCCAGTAAAACTTTCCCGCAATTTTGCTAAGGTCTTGTTAACACCAAGGTGGCCTCCCGAGGATCCTTCAAGCATTTCCTTAACCACATCGTGGATTCGGCTTTTGGGTAGTAAGGTTTGCATCCTATCGGAGCTGCCATCCGCTGTTTCCCATTTCCGCTTGAGTACGCCACCCTCCACCTGAAGGGAGTTCCATTGTGCCCAATAGCTTTTCAGGGTTGCGCCATGCATTGAAACGTCTTTCCACTCAGGTCGCCCAGTTGTCTCTTCCATACGAGCAATGGTCCAATGTCTTCATCGGCTAACTGGACATTTCGAATCTCCTCCGCTGACCAACCTTCATCGAATTCGGTCGTTATCAATCGCAGATCAACGGTCGGCTGCGTTTCCTTAACCCGTCGGCAATGCTTGCAGTTAGCTGGACATGGATGACAGGATAGGGTGTCAGCATTGCCATGAACTCTGTCCTTGTGAAGTAGTTGGGGCCTCACTAGGTCTGGTCGGATCGTCGATCGGGTTGCACCAGTGTCGTTTGTTATGGTGCAATGTTCTTCATCAACTTGACCAGGAAGGCATAAGTCTGCTTCTCCACGATGTTGCCTTGACACGGTGATGGGGGTGCTGGGGATGTCGATCCTCCTAGCCGACGTCCGTCGCATGAAATTGGCCCAGACTCGTTTGAAATGTTAGCTTCGTGGTTATTATTTATTTTAATTATTTCGGCTTTTATTTGTTTTTCCACCAGTTTCCACGTTAGATTTCACTATTGTGCATTTTTCTTTTTTTTATGTTTAAACATTTTTCACTTTCAAAATTTTCTTTCTCACTTCTCGACACTACTGTCGCGTGTTTTTGGTTCGCGGCCAATAATTTTAATGTTCCGGGAAAGTGAAAACGCAATGTCTTTTAATTTAAGTTAAAAGAGTTTATTTGATTACAAAAATGCACAATAATCAATTTAACACTTTCACTAATTTTAATTTTCACTATTAAAAGTTTAACACTTGTCCATAAATTTCTTATCGCAATTGTCTTCTAAATCACTTCACTATTACGAAAATCACTTTTCTATTACTCGAACAATATCGCTTCCCACACACTATCGCAGTTCTTATCGCGGTCGAATGAATGATTCCCCCCATTCATTCAGCTCGCCTTTATATAGGGTCTCTAATCATTCAACTCTGTTCTCGTACATTGGTGAATTAGCGGGAACATTCCAGCAGCGTAATGAATGGAGCATGCTTGTTGGGTTCTCGTGGTTTCGAGGAAATTCGTTTTGTTGATGTTCTTAATCGTTGTGAAAACAATTGCGACAGTAGCTCGCAGAATTATTTGTACATGTAACAATATTATAGAGATATACGAGGGTCATTCAACAAGTACTTAGCCTCACCCCCGATGGCGCTGCTATTACAAAGGAGTTTTACCATCGTGCAGTACATTCTTTTAGTAGCGTATGGTCAAAGTTTCAGTCAATTCCCTTCATTAGTTTTGTTGAATGTACTGCACGATGGTAAACCTCTTTTGTAATAGCAGCGCCATCGGGCGGTGAGGCTAAGTACTTGTTGAATGGCCCTCGTATATATACAATGCTCACTAAACTTTTAAAAAGTACCTTCTTCTAAGTAAAACTGATATAGTTCAAAGAGGGATTCGTCGTCGCGTTGATTGGAGAAGAGGTTCAACCAGTTTCGAAAAAAAAATTAAATTGCAAGAGCTCCATTATTTAAAGAGTCTACCACCTACCGAAAAAAACAGCGTCCGACAAAGCCATGTCATATATGTATCCAAGCAAAAAAACGCCGAGAAACGCGTTATTTCTGTCCAGCCTATAAAGAGAAGCCAGCTCTTTGTGTGGAAGATTGTTTTAAGAAGTTCCACAAACATTAAAATATTATTTTATCCCCTGAAATTGAACTAATTTTTATAATTATATTTTTTGTTCGTTTTTTAATCAATTTTCTTTTCATGCAAGCCAGCATTGATCTTTTGTTCTTTTCTCAGAAGCCATGTATCGATATTAGCACTAATATATTTTGAGTTTAGTCGTAGCTGCACCAAAATGGCAAGGAAACACAAGACGAGATAACTCGTAGTTGGCGTTCTAGAAGCAAAGGCAATCTACGAGTTATCTCGTAGTTGGCAGTCAACGTCTTAGGTTCATTTTGATCGAATTCAATAATTTATTCAGAAGGTACCCAGGCATATTAGCAGATGTTATGCATTTATACATATTTAAGAATCAATCTGAAATGAAACCAAGGTATTTCAAATTTACTAGTTTATATCAAACAACAATACGTTATTATTACAGTACAAAAAATAGCACTTTTTACTAACATTTGCATATTTCAAAACTAGCATCGCATATAATATTTTAACTTTAAGCACTAAATATTAAGTATACATTTATATATAATCGGTCGAAGAGGTACACATGCAAATTACAAAAAAGTTGTCGTTTCTTAACAAAAATTACATTTTTTGGCAAACAATTTTTTGATACATTCAATAAAAATTTGATTGATCACATATCATTGCACTTACTAATTTTACTCGAATATTAAAAACCTGTTCACATGCTCACACATTATTTATACAATTATCCTTACATTCTAAATCATTATTTTTCGCTTCAGCTGCCCGCTGCTTCTCCCTTCTACATACGCGTAACACTATTTCTCCGTTTCGTATTGATTTGAACAACTTAACCGCTTCTTCGTGGGATAAATCATGACAAACTTGCCCATTTACTGAAAGAATTTCATCACCAACTCTCAACCGACCATCATCAATAGCTTGGCCCGTGTTTAGAATACGCTTAACAAAAATTCCTATAGCACCTTTAGGACTATCACGACCACCGACTATCGTGAATCCAAGTGATTTCTTTCCAGGACCTTTCTCGTAACAAATTGTATGGAAACTATAGACACCAATTTTAGATTTGCGCGGTAATGTATAAAAGTTTGATGGAACTGGGTTGTGTTGTTCAACTTCCGTACTAGCCGATTCATTATCTGAATTGGAGGATGTATTTAACCTATTATTGTCATCATTTGTTGTCACTGTTTCTGATGATGCTTGCGACACATCAATGACACTGCTTGAAGTTAACTTTCCCAAAACTGACCGACGAATAAGTCTGCGGGTTATGCTACCATAGCCACTAAAGTTGGTCTTCTTTGAAGAGGTTATTATTTCGGTGGGCGGCTTCAATTTTGTGCGAGATCCGTCAATTCTGAAAAAGAGAAGGAATGTTTGAAATAAATGTTCAAAGTGATTGCTTCAAATAATATATTTTGTTACAGAAGTGCGCGTGCTTGCTCTGTTAAGGGAAAAAATTCTGCTCTTTTGCACTATACTTTAAAAATCAGTCACTACCCTTTTAATCAGTCCATCGGCACTTCAGTCCGGCATGGACTTGGGTCTTTTAATTCACTATACATACGAGTAAGGAATTAGGCAGATAGTTAATACAGATGAAATGCCTTCCCTTTTAGAGAACGAGTATAATAGACGTAAATAGATTTACATACAATCCGAAAGTTTGCACAGGTAAAAATATGGAGAGAATAGTTTTGAGATAAATAATTTCGCAAAAAAATACACCTTCGCCAAGATTTGAACCCAAATCCTTGATAATTAAATCAATCTCCCACCCTCGAACAAGTAAGCAGAGATGATATGACAAAGGGCCGAATAATATGCTACATTTGATACAAGCTACACATAATACTCTCCCCCGCTTATGTTAAGGAACTGGACACATTTTGAAGACATACTCCCTGAGATATGCAGGCTTTCGTCGGTTTCTGGTAGACCTGGGTGATGGAGTCGCAGGCGGACTAGTCTGAACAAGCGGCCCATGTGTGTCGAATTGTGTACCTGGACGGTGTTCAAGTAATGAAGTTGGCGCTGGTGGCGACTGTTAGTCTGTTGGCACCCCTCCAGTTTCTGTTGAGGATGGCACACCCATTCTGTGCTGCGGGATCGAAGGAGTGAAGGAGATTTGTTTCTTGGGGACGAAGTTGGGGACCAACTAATTAATGTGACGTTTCAGAGTGCGGCCGGTGTCCGATTTGACCATATAATGGTACTGGCCAAGTTTCCTCCTAATTGTGCCGAATTACCAACGTCTTGATTTTCCAAGTGAATCTTTGCTTGCACTCTCTCTCCCGCTTGGAGACTAGGAGCCCGAAAGGTGATAGGTGCTATTGGAGCAAGAGCTTTCCCATTGGGAGCAGGGCGCCAAGACGAGTGCGAATCCTTTTCTTCAGGTGCTAAAGATGTTGCTCTATAGCGGAACAAAATGTGCTGTAGCTTGATATACAGGGTGGCGGGATCATCAGCAGTAGCCTTGAGCCTTCTCTTCAACGTCTGGATGCTGCGTTTTGCGAAACTAGTCGCGGCTGGATGATTCGGCGCGCTGAATACCCCACACTCTTTACAATATCTCTGGTATTCTTCGCCTTTAAAAACGGTAGCGTTGTCCGAAACCATCACGTAGTGGTAACCATGCACCGAAAAGGTGCTTTCAAGCAAAGAGATTGTTGAAGCAGAAGACGGAGCATCACGGGTTATGCGAACCTCTGCCCACTTCGTATCCATGCACATCAAAAGCAAATGTCCATCTAAATCGCCCGCATAGTCGATGTGCACTCTCTCCCAATTTTCATTAGGCTGATCCCAGGGATGAATTGGCGTTTTCTGCGGACTGTGGCGACCCTTGGCACAGAACTCACCGCTGTTCACAAGACGCTCTATGTCCTTGTCCAAGCCTTCCCAATAAACGTATCTCCTGGCAAGTTGCTTCACCTTCGTGATTCCCACATGCGTTGCATGAAGCTCTTGCAAAATTGGTATTTGGAGAGACTTTGCGATCACTGCTCGCTTGGAACGGAATAGCATGTTGCCAGAGACAGTGTACAAGCTATCCTTGTGGCTGGTCTTGAGCTCCTATAGTAATTCTTACAACTTCGGGTCTTTTGCAGTTTCCTCAGCGACTGTCTATGGGGTGATAGACAAACTGGAGATCTGGAGCAGTGTTTCAGCATACAGCGCGTTGACTTCTTGATCAGAAGTGGTGCACGGGACAGACAGTCGAAATTTTCATTTTCTTTTCCCTTCTTGCATTGAATTCTTCTTCCACTGAGGACAGAGGCGTACCTCAGCAAACACGGAGAGAATCGTTGGAAGTGGCTCATTGTCTGTGAAGAGAACGAAACGTTTGCCAAAAAGTAGTTGAAGGAGTGCGTCGCTACCTAAACGATAGCCGAGTAAGTGGGTAGGTCGTTGAAAGAATTCGGGAATGAATTTGGCAAAATAGGTGACTAGACCAAGGAATCTCCTCAATTTATTCACATTCTTCGGTCGCGGCATCCGAGAAAGTGCTTGAACCTTAGCTGGGCACTTCTGAATCTGATCGTGTGACAATACATGACCGAGGTTATTTATAGACGTTCCAGGTATGTGCCGAGATTTCTGGTGCACTCCTCAAGATCTGAGCCTTGACAGATAATATCAGCAAAGTATACCCCGACCTTTGGAGGGCCGTTCAGAAATTTACACAGGACCCTGTTGAATTCCGCTGGAGCGGCCTTAATACCGAAGCTGAGACGGTTTATTTTAAACGTACTCTTATGCGTTGAAATCGTTTGAATCTTGCTCCCTTCTACATCGACCAACAAATGCAAATATGCTTAATTTACAAAAGTACTTGGAACTTCTGAGACTATGCAGAACCTCATCTATTCTGCGAATGGGCTGATTTGAAGCAACAAGTCTGAAATTCACGCCACACATGTAATCCACGCATAGCCTTACCCCACTGTCGGGCTTAGCTATAACAACGAGTGGCGATCCCCAATCACTTGATACAATCGGACTGATGACGTCAGTGTGGGTATCTCTCTCTCAATTCGTTCTCGCAATGCAAAGGGAATATCGCGCTCACGGATGAGAACTTATTTCACGCCTTCTCTGAATTGAAGCTTAACTTCTACGTTCGGAACACACCCAATTCTTTCTTCGAAAATGGATTGATATATCTTGAAGATGTCTTCGAGCGAAGTGACTATGTTGATGTTGAGTGAACGGAGAGCTGAGTTTTTGTGGCTATCTATCTCGTTAAGGCTGATTCCAAAACTACGAATCCACATGCGTCCGAGCAAAGCCTCATAACCTGCTGGCACTATGAATAGATCGGTTTCCATTGAATTCCCTTTGTAGGTGACTGAGACGGCGACTTTACCTTTAGGCTTACTCTGAGTAAGAGCCAAAGGAGACTGAAGTCAGTTGCTGCGGTACTTTGAGTCCCAATTTGTTGAAAGTAGTTTCTGAAAGCAAAAAGAAACATGCACCTGAGCTTGTGGCTTGTTGTTCAGCGTGACCTCAACAATGTATTTATAAGTGTCTGGTCCAACCTCGTACAACTCCTCAATGTTTTCAATGGGAGCGATACCATATTCGCTGTTGAGATGACGATCTTCTTCTTCTTCTTCTTCTTCTTGAGGAAGAGTTGACAGCGTGTGGGTCTTCGATTTTCGGAGCCGGATGGTGATGCAGACTTTGGTGACATGACCGATTTTTCCACAAGGAGTGCACTTCATGGATTTGCGATCTATTCTGTAGTCATGCGATTTATGGTTTGCGCGACCATAGTTGAGACAAAGACCATTGAGACCTAATGACAGATAATCCACACGGCTTCTAGAACTGCGGGACTGAGAACGATAACGCGGATAAAAGCTGGACTGATGACGATCGTCTTGAGACTTGGAATGCTGGTGGCTACGACGACGATCGATTTTGTTTGCATCTGCAACTTGATGCAGCGGCTTCTCTAGTGGCTGACTCAGTTCACTTGACTTGAACTGAGATGCTTCCAGTGCTGTGGCTTTCTTTAAAAATCCGTCAAAATCCTTGAGGTTTTAGGGTCTCTTCGCGTATCCAGCTGTCTTTCAGGCCTCTGATGAACCGAGCACGAAGGAATATATCAGCTACGGAGACTTCTTTCCTAGAAATGCAGCTAGATTGTTATAGTGACCTTTCTCAATCGATAAATGCAAGAGTTGAGCCTTTTTTTTATTATCACTAACGTTTTTAAGATCACAATAGTTCTCGAAACGCTCCATGTACGACGAAGCCTTTTCATATTTGGCATCATAGCTTTCAAATTGTGTCACTCGTGTTGCTGGTGCGATTTGCTGAATTCCAAGAGTAGATGTCAAAACTGATAAGAACGTTTCAAATTGCTCTGAATTCTGCGATTGCTCACCAATTCTGAGTAGGCCCAAAATGAGTAAATTATCTCAGAACTAATGTAAAATGCCGTTTAGTTGAAGAAAACAGGAAAATTAAAGCAGAAAATAACTTTGGTGCGGCTACTGGAACAGTAGGAATTAATGCGACTTGGAACCGTGACGGAACTTAAAAAAAACTGACGGACTGGGCGCAATGGCGACTGGTTAATGTTAATGTCATTCACTTTTCACAATTTTTTGCTGTTTTTTTTCATCCTCGTCGACAACTTTTTGCGACTAGGAGCCGAATAATATGCTACAATTAATATAAGCTACACATAATACTCTTTATTGTGACAATAATGATATGCAATTTACATAGACATGGCTAAAACACACGCTGCTCGGCACTCACTACTTAACCGACTATAGTCTAGATCGAACACGTTTGTACTCTACACAATGATACAGTCTGGGTCGAATATGAATAGCAAAGTGTGGAAGATCATTGCTAGATTCAATAATAATGTTAGGAATATATGAAAAAAATATCCTTCGATGTGTCTGCTGTACTACAATGATAGTTAACAGTGCCATGAATAGAGAAAGATTCTTTAAAAGGTCGAATCAAAACATAAGGTACTTTCATTCGGTCCTGTAAAGCATCTTCTGCTATTTTCGTGGCCTATAAATCTTGATTATTTTTCGATAAACGAGCCGTCAATCTTGAAGCGATGGTTAAATTTATGTAAAATATAAACTTGTAGTCCGCGTGGTGTAGCGTTTAGCGTGCTCACCCCATAAGCCGAAGACCCATGGTTCAATCCCATTGGTGACAACGAGATTTCTTACGAGTGATACTTTAGACATACTATAAGCCCGTTGTTACGTACTGGATTAAAATCGGAACGCATCGCAGCTGAGTGGACAGACATACGGCCAAAGCGTGATATTGTTCATATCACCTTCTCGAATGCCTATACATGCGATCAATATAATGAGATACTCTATCTCTAAGGGAAGGCCCGAAAGAGGCTGTAGTGCTAAAACAAATAAAAAAACGCAACCTAAATCTTAATATCAACTGTTGACGAAGAATAACTTACATGCAATATGAAATTAGTGCAAATAAAAATTAACAATTCTTTCTCTTGATATCAAAAGAACAAATACAAATTAAATTGCATTGATGACTTACATCTTTTGAATCAACTAAGAAAAGACAGTTAAAGCTTAATCAAATAATTCAATCTACACAGCATAACTACTGTAGCAATAATTTCATTTGATTGCCAAAAACATCCGTTAAGAGTACTTAAAATCTATGTGCTCTAAAGTACGCCTACGATGGTATAAAGCTATTCGCATGATAGTTTAAATTTAGCTTCCAGTTATATAGATGCGGAAACGCATTCGAAAAACAAACCATGGACCATCACATTAAATTAGTAGTAATCTTAGTACCCACACACGAAATGCGTTTAAGCAAACGTGTTTACCATACATGAATAATTTGGCTTATCGTTCAGTGGGTGTAAATATTGCGCATAGCACATTTTTCTGTTGCGTAAATTCAAGGAACTGTTAAAAACTCGGAAGCGTAAATGCGTAATTTTCTTGTATTTAGATAGAATATATTAAGTTTAAATGTTGGCGAAATTTTAAAGATTTTGAATTCGATGATTGCTGTTCACTGTAAATAATCAAACGTTCAAAGTTTAGCAGTACAACAGGTTTCAGGTTATTATTGTGGAGGTTTTCGAGATTTTCTCCCCTTTAATTTGTTTTTCGCTTTGCGAATTATAGGAAATTTCAGTTGGGAAAATAAATATGAGAAATCAGCATAACGTCAAAAAAAAAACTGAGAGAAAAAAAATTATTTTTGAGTCACAAGATAGAGACAACTTTTGTTCTATACTTCTTAAAATTATTATAAATAATAATAAAGTGTAGTTAAATCGTATAAAGAAATTTATCTTAAAACATAAGGATGGAATACAAGATATATAAGAAAATGAACTTTCATTCATTATAAGGATAATATAGGCATTTCTAACGTAGCTACAATATTAAGGTAATTTTTTCTGCCAAAGCTTAGCAGATACTACTGTTAAAGTAATCTTCTTTGTAGCACTACAGCCCCTCTCGAGTTTCCCTTCCTGCAAATAGCGCCTCCAACTGTCTCGGTCCATTGACCGCGTCCTTCAATCCAGAAATCCGAGCAGCGATGATCTACCTTCGTCGAACGAGTCCGACGAGCGTTTCCTCGGTTTTCCCCACTGGTCTCCGCCCTCCAGTTCTCCCAAAGAATACCTTTTTGGGTATCCATTGTTCGTTCATAAGATTCATGCGGCCAGCCCATTGCAGCTTCCGCGTCTTACAATCGTTGAGACCTTCGGCTCGTCAAAAATTTCATACAGCTCATGTTTGCATCGAATTCGGCATCGGTTCCTGTCTAGCTTCGCTCCGATTATTCGCCCCAGGACAAGTCACTCGAAGGCGTTCAATATATTTGCGGATGCTTGGGTTAGGGTCCGTCTTTCACACCCATAGCATAACACAGGTCTTATCACAGATTTGTATACTTGGAGCTTTGTTTTCCTGTGGTCTTCAAGATCGTCAATACTAAATAAAACATTTTATTTTATTTGCGAGCTGTATTGTTCGGCGTGTTTCGTCTCTTTCATTATCCGTTTTCGTTATTTTGGCGCCTAAATACACAAATTCGCCAACATTTTCGATACTGTATTCGCCAAGTGTGAGTTTTGAATATCTTCCTCGACTGCGTCATAAGCTTTGTTTTATTTTCATTGATTTGTAGCCCTACTAGTTTTGCTTCACTGTCGAGTTTCAGGAAGAATTCCTAGGCAGTTTTTAACGACCGTGACAAAATTTTGATGTCGTCCGCATAGGCTACTACTTGGCTCGACTTGTATAGTAATGTACCTCGTGTATTGACAGGTCGCTTCCTGATGACGTATTCCAGAACCAAATCGAATAGTAATGGGCCCAACCCATCTCCCTGCTTTAGTCCGATTAGAGTTGATTATTGATGTGAACTTGGGAGGTCATCCATGTCATTGTCATTTTGGTAAGACGGACTAATTTGGCTGGGATACCAAAGCAAAGCATTATTTGGTACAGTACGTTACGATCAATACTGACGTATGCTTGCTTAAAGTCAACGAAAATGTGGTGTACGTCTTTGTTGAAGTCCTAGCATTTCTCAAGTACCTGCTTGACAGTGAACAATTGATATACCGTCGATCTACCTGCTCTAAAACCACCTTGATAATCCCTTATAATACTGTTGGCGTATGATCCGATTTTATTTTCTAAGATTTTTGAAAATATTTTGTACGCCGTACAAGGTAGTAATATGCCTCTATACTCGTAGCTTTCGCACTGTAGTTTGTCACCCTTTTTTGTGGATAAGGAATATAATTGATTGACTCCACTCTTTCGGCATATGTTCTTGTTACCATATGTGCTAGATGACTTTGTGAATGGCTTTCTGAACACAGCTCCCACCATATTTAATGGGCTCCACTGCAATCTCATCGATGCCTGGCGCTTTATTTTTTTGGGCTTTGATGGTGGAACAAACTTCATCCAGAGTTGATGGGGCCAATGGAAGCTCTCCGCAGTCATCTATAGGCTCCGATGTTCTGGAGCTGTGCGGAGGATTAAAGAGGTTCTTGAAATATGATGCCCATCTTTCCTTAATCTTGGTTTCATCAGCGATGATATTGCCGATGTCATCACGACAGGGCGTGGTCTTGGGCTGATAACCACGTTTCAGGCTTTTCACTACTTTGTATGCTTGTCTTGGGTTGTTGCTCGCTAAACTTAAATCGATACTTCTTAATTGGTCATCATAATAGTTTCTTTTCTTACTTCTAATTATCTTATTCACTACTTTTCTGAGATTTTCATAGTGTTCTCTCGTCGTTCTGGTTTTCCTACCTACGTATTCTTTGTACGCCTGATTCTTTTTATCGAACGCATTCTGGCACTCTTCATCGAACCAATCATTCCTCTTGCGCCGGGCTTGATGTCCGATCGTCTGTTCTGCCACGGTCCTAATAGACGCTTTCACTTCATCCAGAGCTCGTTGCTCGTCTTAAATGATGCTCCTGATAAGATGGGAGCCAAGTGGTTGTCGAGGGTCTCCGTGCAATTTTTGGCCTTAAAATCAATAACGTGCGATTTGAACTCTCTTCTCGTTTTCCAGTAGGCTTTCCACCTTTGAATATTGTGTGCGATCTCATGTCTTGAATGTCATTTCCAGTCTAATTCGTTTCCGGGATTGCCAGTATTTTTAATTGATATTGACTGGCCTGTTGTTTGTAGTAACTATGGAATTGTTTTTCAGCCGCCACATTTCTACATTCGAGCGCGCGACGAGGGAATGGGGTGAGTTTTTTAAAATCTTTTTCACACATTTGAAATTTTATGAATTCACTACAAAAATGCTATGTTTTTACTAATGTTTATTTTTCATAATATTTATTTAAAAAATAAAAATTCATTCTATATAAAAAGTACATTAGTTTAAGCAAAATATTTGCATGAGTCGTCTTTTAGAGATAATAGTATAAATTTTTTTTTTTTGGTGATAAAAATAAAGTCAAATACACATGTGTATTTGAATGTTGTTGCTTGAGATGATGAGATGGAGTTTACTGTTAAGGGGAAAGGGCGAATTGGAAGTCTAAGATAGAAAATTCTCAGTGCTGTTAATTATCACCTTTTTAGCAATTTTGATTGTCAATGAACCGTTACGAACCCGCAAAAAAAATCTTGATTTTTTTCAAATTTCTACTCAGTAACTCTTCACATTCCTTGAAAAGTTTCCAGTCTCTTCGTGGTTCGGAAATGTCTCTGTTTTCGTTTGAATCCCTTCAATATTATTTTTAAGTTAACAAATTTATGCTACTTATGTATTTAAATAAAAGAAAATTTATAGTATAGGAAAAAAATGAGGTTCTAAAGTGAAAGTAATCGGTCTTCTCTCTTCCCTCTAACGGGTATGGGACCCGTAACATTGGTGCGCTCTTCCGAAGAATGAGTTAGCCACCGGGCGAAGCTCCCTCCCATTTTATTGTTTCAGGGGCTCCCGCCTGGGATGATTGGTCTTCCACTCGTAACACGGCCAAGTCATCATTTTTGATCTTTGATCTGGTTAAGAATGGTGCGAGGGGGCACCACTACCACTCGAATGCTCCACTCTTTTTATGGGGTGTGAATATCCGCGTCAACGACGGATTCGTGTCCAATCTCGCGCGCGGTCAAGTTGGAAAGGTTGTCGTGTCTCATTATTGTTGCATCCTTCGGTCGGTTACCTCGGCCATCGACAACTGTCACATGTGTCCGGATGCTACTTTGAAAAAAAAAACGTAAGAGCACGCTTACGCATCGCCAGGCAAGGCCATTTCAGTGGAGCACTAAATTTTTCGCTCGCAGAGGCAGCAGTCCACCGCTGCAGTTCTGATCGGAGGACTAAAATTTGTGGTGAATCTCGAAACCTAGACCAACAATTACAAAGATTCTGGGAAATTGAGGAAGCTGGACCCTCTTTAGTAACAACAAATGTGGGGGAAGATAAAGAATGTGAGAAATTTTTCACGGCCACAGTAACGAGATCTTTAACTGGACGATACATAGTACGTTTTCCATTTCAGGGTCTCCCAATTGCCTGGGAATGTCGAAACAGATAACATTACAGCGGCTCAGTGCACTTCAAAGGAGATTTCTTCGACATTTCAAGTTACAAAATGATTACACTGCGTTTATTGAAGAATATCGGAAGCTAGGACACTTGGAACTGATCAATGATGTCGATGAGAGCAAACCATACTATTTTCTTCCTGATCATTCTGCATTGTGGCCAGAAAGCAAAACTACCAAACTAAGAGTCTACATACCGAACCAATGTTGTAACAAAATTTGTTCGATATCTTGTTACGATTTCGATGCCAAAAATACGTGATAACGGCTGACATAGAAAAAATGTATCGCCAGTTAATTGTGGCTCCAAACTAATTCTCTGGCAGAATAAGGTTGGAGGAGAAATACAGAAGACATACCGATTAAAAACGGTGAGTTTGGAGGAGTTTGAACCAACTCGGTCTCGATGAAGGTGCACCCTAGCAAAGGAAAAAGTTCAGCAATACTCTTACGTGGACGATTTACTGACTGGGTGTGATTCACTCAAAGCCGCCTCAGATCTACAGCAACAAATAATCTATCTTTTACGAAAAGGAGGATTCCAGTTACGCAAGTAGTGCTCCAACAGTCGTACACTCCTCAAATCCATTCCTCCCGAAGACAAAGCTACAGAAGTTGACATCTCCAAAGTAGAATCTGAGAACGTGATCAAAGCATTAGGACTCACTTGAAATCCATCCACTGACAAATTTACTATGAAAACTATCAGCTCAACAGCGAGAAGCAAATTACAAAAAGAACTGTGCTCTCAGAAATGTCGTAACTATTCGACCCACTTGGACTTGTAAACCCAGTTATATTGTTAGCAAAAATATTTAAACTATGGGAGATAAAGCTTGATTGGGACACTCCACTGCCAGAAGAGTTGCAACAAAAATGGACTATGTATCGACTGCAACTTCCTCTCTTAAACACGCTTGAAATATCACGGCAAATTAGACCTGCCACTGGAGACAAAGCTTATCAATTTCATGGGTTTGCGGATGCAAGTCAATTGGCCTACGGTGCTTGCATCTATTTAAGAACCGAAAGTAAAAATGGCATAACAACAAACTTGATATGTGCTAAAAGTAGAGTTGCACTTACAAAGAAAACGACCATCGCGAGATTGGAGTTATGCGCAGGCCAATTGCTTGTTAACTTGTTATGTCAAGTAAAAGCAATTCTTCCACTAACAATCGAAAAAACGTTTCTGTGGACGGACTCTATAATTGTTCTGCAGTGGATATCGTCCCCATCATCAAAGTTTACAACATTTGTAGCCAATCGAGTTTCATTCAATCGTCTACAGGGACAGCAATCTAGCAACATTTGGAATCTAAAGATAACCTTGCAGACATAATATCCTAAGGAATGCTTCCTACACAACTGATAGCAGCAACTCAGTGTTTAAAGGTCCAACGTTTTTTGCTATCCCATACGAGTAAACTCAGCTCCAGACTACCTATTGACCATAAGTTCTCTTCCGGAAATAAGAAGGACAAAATTTGCACTATCTACCAACAATCCAACATCAAATATAGTTCAAAAAATTCATCATAAAAACAACTTTCAACGCCTTCAAGAGGTACTAGCATTCATCATCAGATTTGCAAGCAATTGTAGAATACCAAAAGATCAGCGCACAAGCGGCAAACCAACGCCTATCGAAATGGAAATTGCATTGAAGCTAATTACAAATAGCATGCAAGCCCAAAATTTTGCTTCTGATCTGGACAACTTACATTAAAACAAGACAGTGAAAGTTACATAAGAGCACTAGCGCCATTCTTGGATGATGACGAAATACTTCGAGTAGGGGGAAGAATTCAAAAAAGTAACCTACCATTCCGATCAAAATACCCGATGATAATTTCAAGAAGGAATCACCTTAACCGAAAATATCTACATGCAGGCCCCCAAACTTTGCTGTACATCTCAAGACAAATTTTCGGGTGCACAAGGGGAGCAGACTTAGCTAACAATACTGTAAGGCAATGTATTCATTGGAATTGATGCTTTGGGCTGGCGGATGTGATGGTTTGGACCTAGTTGCTTTGCACAGTAGCGCCGAGGTGAAACTCGTGTGTGAACGGCTCCAATTTAACTATCATACCGTCTCCGTCCCGGTAAAACCTTGGCAGGCCTCGGAGTACGTTCGAAGTTCGCACCATTGGGTTGGTGGTTTAGGTTCGGTTGAGACGGACTCCCGATTAGCGCTGGTCTTGTGCCAATCTTCGCATGGCCTCCCTGCTCTGCAAAAATAATCATGTGACCGAGAAGGCGACTACACACACCAACGGAGATAGCGGCTCCGAGGGGGGCCCAACAAAACTGAAGTAAACAAAATCAAAAGACCAAAAACATCCAAAAAAAAGAAACAAAAAATAATAACAACGACGACGCAATCAGCGGTTGCAGCCACGATGTTAAGAGTACATCGAGAGCGATACTAACCACGACAAAAACGAAGAATAACACAATGACAGTGAAGGCAGACGAAAAACGCAGAATAGCAGACAGTCTGGTTCAGACTGAGATTCCTGCGGCGTTCGGGCGCAGCAAAAAAAAAATGATGCGAACGCCAGAGCGTCCTATTAAGGAAAAGCGGGAAACTCTGCAGGACGCTTCAGGTGTTCGAGCGGTGGAAGATAATACAAAGAGCACCGAAAATTCGATTGTCACTGCTGCGATCGTTACCGAAGCGACCGATGCAAGGGTCGCAAATCCCAACATAGCAAAGAAACATCCTGAAGCCAACGAGGAGATTACGAGACGAAAAGCAACGAGCTACCAGACACCGCGTGATTGCACCGCCAACGTCGAAAATGTGGCGGAAGTACTTCATTCGGAAACGGAACGCGATAACCTCTCCCAAGGATGGTTGCAAGGTACAATTGCGGCCCAGCGATACGAAGAAGAAAGGCTACTCCGAAAAGCGGGAGATGTTCTGAAAAGAATACAATCTGCATGCGACTCCCCAAAAATCAGCAAAGCAGTAAAGGTGGGGCTCCTTGAACTAGAGGAGCTCCTAGATCGCATAGGGCACTATCGGAGGAGCTGGTTGAGGGCCGAAGACGAACAGAAGGCTGAAGAGGCGCTTGGGGCGAAATCTAAAGGCGACAAGCAGATAGCTCCACCATAAAAAGTCAATAAAAGAATGACGTCTAGCCCAATCGAAGGAGATCGGGATAAAAGAAGGAAGGAAGAGGCACTTGATGGGCGTGGAGCACCAGATCACGGGTTCCAGACAGTGCTTAAAAAGGAGCGAAAAAAGCCGCAAAGAAACTCCTTTCAAACAAAACCAGAAAGTAACGTTCGCACGGACGCCCAATCAGAAAAAGGACCTGATGCAAAACAGGAGAGGCAGAAGCCCCGACGAAGACCCCGGCAGCAGGCACTGCTTGTAAAGCCCCAAGATGGCCGATCCTACGCGGAGGTACTGCGGGACATCAGGGGAAACGTAAGGCCCGAAGACATCAATACTACCATTAAAGTAGTACGACCAACGCGGCCGGGCTACATACTGGTCGAATTCGAAGCAGAGGCCGGCAATAAAGAAGCATTCTGCGACGAAGTAAAGAAAGTCCTCAGCAAAAGCGCAACTATAGCCCCGCTCGAGCCGATGGCAACGATCGAAATACGAGACATTGACTGCGTGACGGATCTGGCCGAGGTAGAAGAGGCCATCAAAATGGAGTTCCCTAACGTGGGAAGGATCAAAACGAGACTGACACCAGAAAACAACAAGGTACAACGCATGGCCATAGTTGACTCGACCGAAAAGGACGCCGAACAATTCGTGAACAAGGGCAAATTACGAATAGAGTGGGTTGTCTATAGCATACGGCGAAGAGCAACGCCTCTTCAATGTTTCAAATGCCTTGATAATGGTCACACCACACAAGTATGCAAAGGACCCGATAGGAGTTCCCTATGTTACAAATGCGGTGAAATGGGACATAAAAGAAAAGAGTGTACGAAGGAGGCACACTGTATTCTTTGCAAGGATGCTGATCCAAAACCTGATTTTGGGCACGTCTTGGGATCAGGAAAATGCCGGGTGTTCCAGGAAGCCCTAGCCAAGGCAAAATCAGAGCTCCGATGACCCGCATCCTACAGCTAAACCTACACCACAGTTCAACCGCCCAAAATCTGCTTGAGCAGTTTGCAAGGGACATGAAAGCCTTGCTGCTGAGTGAGCAACACCATAATAAAAGTCCTGCATTATGGTATTCTGATGAAACTGGTACTGCCGCCATCTGGGTTCGGAACAGTGACTTTCAAGCGGAGAGTTGTGGACGGGGGGATGGTTTCGTGTGGGTTCGGTGCTCAGGGACCACCTTCTTTAGTGTGTACCTAACGCCTAACGAATCGATATCATCTTTCCAAGCCAAGCTTAATGCTTTGGAGGGCGCTGTCTCGAACGCAGAGGGCAAAGTGCTCGTTCGGGGCGACTTCAACGCTAAAGCAATCGAATGGGGCACGCCTCAGACGGATCCGCGGGGAAAACGAATCCTGGAAATGGTGGCCAGGACGGCCCTCGTCGTACTAAACTCCGGAAATACGCCGACTTTCCGCCGTATTGGCTGTGAGGGAATCATACCGGACGTGACATTCGCCTCGGAGTCCTTAGTACGGAGCATACAGAACTGGAAAGTATTAGAGGACTACTCAGCCAATGATCATCAGTGCATTCTGCTTGAGATAAGTGATGCTGTCCTCCGACGTCCGTGCTCTCGACCTTCTACAACTGCATGGAACATCGGAAGGATGGACGTCGAGAGGTTCATTGAGGTGCTCACAGCAGGTGAGCCGCTGCAGGGAGCTTCGGAGGGGACGGAAGAACTGGCCGCTCAAGACGTGGTGAACTCTACTATGAGCATCATTACGACTGCTTGCTACGCTTCTGTGCCCCGTCGAAGCCCCGGCACGGCAAGCCCCCAATGTACTGGTGGTCAACTGAAATTGCCGAAAAGCGAAGGGAGTGTCACAAGCGTCG
Organism: Odontomyia ornata; assembly: GCA_963969285.1. Lineage (NCBI taxonomy): Eukaryota > Metazoa > Arthropoda > Insecta > Diptera > Stratiomyidae > Odontomyia > Odontomyia ornata. The sequence continues at coordinate 122,581,199 of OZ017740.1, forward strand.
ACGTGAGGCTCAACGAGCGCGGAACGGTGACGAGGCATGCAACTGGGTGGCAGCATATAAGTCGGCCAGGAAATGCCTTCGCAAACTGATCAACAGTAGCAAGGCTCGCTGCTGGCAAGACCTAGTGGACAATGTGAACAAGGATCCGTGGGGCCTTGGCTACAAGCTGGTCATGCGGAAACTTGGTGCCCTATGAAAGCCTTGTATACATGAGGCGGAAATCCCGTCCGTGTTGACGCTGTCCATTGTGAAACAGCAGTCGAGTGCCCACTCTTCACACAGCTGGAACTGGAAGAGGCAGTCCTCTCATTGAAAGCGAGGAAGGCTCCAGGTCCAGATGGTGTTCCAGCTGAGGTGTTGCGGCTCGTCTATCACCATTGTCCTGACTTGCTGCCCAGCAAATTCAACGCTTGCCTACGGGACGGGGTTTTTCCTATACGATTGAAGGTGGCGAGGCTCGTGCTGATCAGCAAGGGGAAGGGAAATCCCGAATCGCCGTCTGCATACCGCCCGTTATGCATGCTAGACACGGCTGGGAAAGTGCTAGAGAAACTCATCAAGGGAAGACTCACTGACGCGATTCGTGCTGCTTGGGACCTATCTCCTCGGCAGTACGGCTTTAGAGCAGGACGTTCTACCATTGATGCGATTGTAGAGGTGGTGAACGCGGTCTAAAAGGCAGAGGCATATAGTCGCACCAAGCGACGGATCGTCCCGTTGGTGACACTCGACGTCAGGAATGCCTTAAACTCCGCTAGATGGGTGGATATTCTGGATACGCTGGAAAACTCTTTTCAAGTTCCAGAATATCTAATGCGGCTTTTGAGGAACTACCTAAAGGACCGAAGCCTGTTCTACGACACGACACAGGGCCAACGAAGGATGGAAATTACATCGGGTGTTACCCAGGGATCTATCCTTGGTCCAACCTGTGGAACGTATCTTACGACGGGCTACTGAGACTTGAGATGCCAGATGAGTCGCGCTTGGTCGGCTATGCGGATGATGTTGCAGCTCTGGTCGCTGGACGCACCGTTGAATAAGCGCAACTTAGGCTAGGCATGCTAATGCGCCGAGTGAGGGACTGGCTGACTGCTCGCGGGCTCAGTTCAGCACTGGAGAAAACCGAAGTGGTCATCTTGACAAAAAAGAGAATCCCTAGAGTAAGGATGATCAGTATTGGCGACTTATGAATCGAATCGAAGCCAGCGGTGAAGTACCTGGGGCTACTGATCGACTCGAAGATGAGTTTCTCTGAGCAAATCAGGGCAACGGCTGAGAAGGCTTCTTCGGGAATATCGGCTCTTAGTCGACTTATGGCCGTCAAGAAGACGCCTCTTGATGAGTGCTGTAGGGTCAGTGCTACTGTACGGAGCAGAGGTATGGGGCGACGGTCTCAGCAAGGAGGTATACCGAAAACGTTTGGCAAAGGTACAGAGAAGAGGAGTACTGAGGATTGCATCTTTGTATTCGACAGTCTCTGACTCGGCAGTGAGAGTTATTGCAGGCGTGTTAGCTGTCGCCCTTCTTGCTAGAGAGCGCCGCGCTATTTACCTGCGCCGAAACGTGGATGCGAGGGAGATGGTTGTCCGCGAGGAGAGACAACGCTCGCTCAACGATTCGCAGCAGTCTTGGGTGAATTGCACGAAGGGAAGGTGGACTACGCGCTTCATCCCGGATGTGCTAAATCGAAGGCATGGTGAGACTGACTTCTATCTGACCCAACTTTTGAGCGGGCATGGGTGTTTACCTGTATAAGATCGGTAAGTCACGGTCTCCCGATTGTCGGTTTTGCCCAGGAGAGGAGGACAATGCCTGTCACACATTTTTTGCGTGTACAAAATGGGTCAGGCTTCAAAGGGAACTCTACAGGGAGACGGGAGAGCTCACCCCGGATAATATAGTTGCGGTGATGCTCGAATCGGTTGTCAAATGGAACCAGGTGGCACATCATGCTCGGGCAGTCCTAAAATATAAAAGGGACTCACAGCAGCGGGGGGCGCTGGTGCTGGGGGATCGCTCTTCTGGCATTTCCTCTTCCCCTCTCCCCTCTCGCTAGGAAAGGGACTCCCAGCTTGAAGGCACCCCACGGCGAAACAAAACGAGACCTGGCCCGAAGTAATGTGTCAGACGGTTCTAGGCTGGGTTCTCAGGTTGACAGGGCAGGTGTTTAGTGGGTAGTCCAGTCGCGCATGGGAGTCCCACACTCTGTGCATAAATGGCATTCACCTCTCTAGCACAAAAAAAAATGTATTAATTGTGCTCGAGCCAAACCGAAAACTATTACTCAACTCAGAAAGAATCCAACAGTCCCGGCCATTCTTAAATACTGGGATTGATGATAGTCATTTCGGAGGTAATAGCGCCTAGAATGACAAAATTAAATGAAATTATACAATAAACCAAGTATTGTTATATAATAAACCAAATAGCATTTTTTAAAAGGAATTATTAATTTTGAATTTGTTTAATTTAATTTTGTCACTGAGATTGACTTTTGTGGACCAGTTAAAATTTATTTTCAAATAAGAGGGAAACAACCTGTTAAAGCATATATTGCAGTTTTCGTTTGCTTCGCGACAAAAGCCGTACATTCGGAGCTTGCATCTGATTTGACAGCTGCTGCATTCATCGGAAGTCTCAAACGAGTATTTCAAGAAGAGGCGTTCTCGCCAAAATATTCTGTGACAATGCCACAAATTTCGTTAGAGCACGATCGGAATTAAAAGAGGTATACAATATGATATTCAGTAAGGATGGGCAAGATATAATTCAAACCCACTGCAGCAAAGAAGGGATTGATTGGCTGCACACATCACCAAGATTACCCCATTTTGGTGGACTTTGGGAGGCAGCAGTAAAGTCTGTCAAATACCATCTCAAAAGACTGCATGCATGCATCTTTAATCTACGAACAATTATACACAGTAATATGCCAAGTCGGAGCTGTACTTAATTCAAGGCCACTTATGCCCCTGTCATGTGATCCAAATTACCTTCAAGCATTAACACCCCCATTTCTTGATTGGACAACCACTTTCCACTTAGCCAGAACCGTCAATTCAACCCGTAAGCTTAAGCCTGGCTACCAGATGGAAACTAGTTCAATCATTGCACGTTGAATTTTGGCAGCGGTGGTCAAAAGAATACTTGCCGACTTTGCAAAACCGATACAAGCGGCAAAAACCCCAATCGGAACTCATGACTTCTATTAAAAGAAAACAACACTCCTCGTTTTCAATGGAGAATGGCGCGTGTAATTAAGGAAATACCAGGATCGGATAAGCATAATCGAGTAGTGAGACTCAAAACATCATCGGGTGAATGTGACCGGGTTATTCATTCCCTATGCCGTGTTCCCGAAAGCATAACCAAACCTGCTCAACCAATCGCTGAAACGATCGAAACAGCTAATGACAATCCTCCTAAAGTGAAATTGAAAATAGTACCAGTTAGTTCTGCTTACCCCACATTAAACAACGATTTAACTAAACGAAAGATAGCAAATGACAAAGAACAGCAAACCAAAAAAGGACGATTCCTCATATCACAAACACTGTTGTGTGTGCTCTTGGTAATACCTCTCTTCAAAGGAACGCAGCGGAACTGCAAGATTCAGTCGATATTACGCCATTCATTAAAAACCCAGGAATATTCTTCGAGGACGTAGGGTCAGTGTACCTAACGCATAACAGCTGGAAGAATGCCTCCTACTAGAACCTATCCGGATACTGAATGAAATATGAGGGAATGATTAAGTCAATTCAAAACTTGATGGGGCTTTGCACAGCACAAGAGAGACTACTAAATGTAACAAAAGTGTGCAACGCAGTTGCTATGCAACTTTATCACGTACAATTGGAAATTCTAAAACGGAACGAACTCTTATATTAGCATCAAATAGGTTCCAGAAGGAAAAGAAGATCTCCATTTAACATCATTGGCTCCGTGGCTCATTTGTTATTCGGCATCCTTGATGAAGAATTCGCTCAGCAGTATGAAGAAGAAATACAAGAACCAATACAAACGAACAGTATCTTCTAAACTTATCTGATAGATTGAATGTATACATTTTAAATGGATTACACTGATTATAGATTTTAGAAAAATTAATGAAAGAAGATAATTTGGTTTTCATTTTTCAAGTAAATTATTTTAGCTATGAAATCGATATAATGTAATTCTATCTATTTGGAAACTAATAAGATTTTTCAATTAATAAATTATTCAGATTTAATCTAGTATAATATAACATAGGAACATATTTCAACATATAATATAACATAGCAACATATTTCTCTCACAAGAATTCAAAGTGGCGGAAGATGTTAAATAATAAGTTAGCTACCTGTTTCCAATGTACACCTTTCCGAATTGCTTACGGTTCAATTTCTGCACTCGTAACAATCGCATTTGCAAGTTTCAAGTCAATCACCTAAATTATTGCTGATGTATGCTTGCATATTCGATCTAAATTGCATTGCAGCAAAGTTCAAATCAATCAGAATTTGCTGATTGACAAATTTCCGCAATTGCATTTTTTATGCCATTTACCTGGCGCGTGTAGACTTGTCGTAAGCAATTTGAAAATGGTAAGTTTACAAATTAAATGTATAAATATTTTAGGTCAGTTAATAAAATCTATCAGTCATGAATTGATCAAAGCACAAGGTGTTTCATTTAAGGAACTCTTGTTTAAACACCACCTTTAATCACTACAGGATACCCAAAAAGGCATTCGTTGGGAGAACTGAAGGACGGAGACCAGTGGGGAAACCGAGGAAACGCTGGTCTGACTCAGTCGACGAAGACAGTTCATTGCTGCTCGGATTTCGAAATTGTAGGACGCGATCAATGGACCGAGATAGTTGGAGGCGCTTTTTGGAGGAAACAAACTCGATAAGGGCTGTAGTGCTACGAAGAAAAAGAAGAGGTTGGACAAAACTCCGAAGCTTGAATGTTTATAGATCCCACAATTTCTGTTCGATTTATTTAATACTAAGATCGATGCTAATAAGATTTTTTGATGTACAAATTTTAATGTTGTGTATGAATAGGGCTCAAAATAGCGGCTGATGCATTAAAAAAACGTATTTGTTTATCGAAAGATGACAGTGTCTACGAGGAATTTACCATTCTAGCTCGGCTGGCGAACGAAGATTTTTCTTGCGTGAGCGATTTTTTATATCTCTTGCTAACGGATCATTTGACTTCTTTCAATGTATGCCGACCCAAGACATTTTAAATATTTTTTTATTTATATTTCAGCAATCTAATCCTTAAAGAAGACGGTTGAACTTGTGGCCTCTGTTAATAATATTACAGGAATGAATTCAAAGAGTGGAATGTGAATAAGGTCTAGGATGCTCTCATTTACGGATCTAAAAATTTAATAAGAAATATGTCAATATTCGTCTTCTGGCTTTATTGTCAATAAAAGTTAATTTGATTACGTTACAAAATCATATCAATGGACAGTAAAACGAATTCAGACCCTGAACCTCACTAACAATTAGCCTAGATGACATCCATCTCATTTATTAACGTCTCGCTTTACATGATTTGTGAATATCAACCCACACAGATCAAATGGTCGCACATAAATTACCAACATTTCGCAAATTTCGTCAACAATAACGTTCCATTAAACTGGTAGCTATCTAATACCATTCGTTTTTCATCCATAATATATCTGCGCTTTCGAAACCTAACGCCACTGCGTACTCAGACTTCTTTCAAGCCAATTAACTTGCTGGCCAGTTAGCCGCTAGCCATTGTCACCGTAATAAAAATGTCAACTTTGAATGTAACTAACATTGAAAATGTTGAAAACTTCCCTCAAGGTGATGTTTTCGAGTTTTTTAACACTCGTTTCGTATAGCTGTGTACAGCATGTGCCATCTGAGATACATAGATACACTTTTTATTGAGTCATTTAGTTGAAAATATTATTATTAAATTTAGTACGGCTCGGGTGGAGATATGCATAAAAATGTGCAAAGAAGAAAAGCAGGTGATAAAGTAACAAATTGTAAGAAACCGGTTGCATAAAGAAACTTTTATCATACTTTTATCATGACAAAGAGCCATAAAGAAGGCCAAGGAGTATTGAGTCAAAGAAAGTGTTTGCAAATGCAAATTCCACTTGGAGGTCGTTTTAACGGTTAAGGATCGTCCGAGTAGGTAAGGTTGTCAAGTAGTTGATTGTTAATTGAACCTTTTAACTAACCTAACCCACGATATCATGAGTATCATGCTTCATAAAGAGTTGAACTATTTCAAGTATGAAGTGAAAATCCGATGGAACTTAAAAAGTGAGCCTGCTTATGAATTAAAACAGCTAATACAAGAAAACCACATTCCAAACCTAAAGACTATCCGGTGCAACGTCACTAACATACCTTATTGCATTCGCCGCATAGTCTAATGACTTATCCGACGATTTCTCAACATCACGTAATAAGCAAATTCCACTACGTCTGCTGTTCACGACACCTTTCTGATATGTATTTGCAATGCCTGATGATGCACTTCCACTGCCGATCTCCGAGATACGTCTCACAAGCAGACGAACGTAATTGTTTTGCGAATTTAATTGGATATTCTGCAATAGATTGTAAATTTCAATATAGGGTTTTCCGCGAACCGGAATGCCACATATGTCCAGTATTTCGTCTCCAGCCAAGATGAAACCGTCACTAAAAGAAAAACAAAAGGAAAATGCATGAATGAAATGCAATGGGAATCGATCCAGCTTAACCAATGATTAAAGCCTACGTGACTATGCAGAAATGTTTGTTTGACTATATACAAGGCATCTGGATGGTGATGGATTGTAGATGTTTCTTTGGAATTTCATGAGGTGATCACTGGGAAAAGAACTTTCACTTTCGCGAAGAATTTTCAAGGCCTTCAAAGTGATGCATTGAGGACTAATACTGCTGTTTCCAGTAACTTTCAACTCATAATGATTATCTAGAAAGTTGCATCATTGCACTAAACCAATAAGTTAACAAGATTCATGCTCTTCTTGAGAAACGTCCGCGAATTGGAACGCGGGCCAATTTCCAAATGTTCAATTACCACCAGATGCAACCATACTGCAAGATGGGCTTCCACCAATTTCTTCGATACTTACATCAATTTAATTTTCTTCACTATTAGGTTTGTTATGAAATAGGATCCCTTGCTATGGTACAGATGTTTGCTGAAATCATGGAAGTTGTCGTCGCAGAGAATGGTGACTAGAAAATCGGAGTTGCTCAACGTGCCACCGCGAGATTCGCCATTCGAGTAGTGATTTATTGTGTTGGATGCTGCGTCATTGAACCTGATGCCGGCGTCTGTTGAGACATTTTCACCAACTGGTATAGAATTCAATGACGATTGGCCTGAATCATTTTCCAAAATGCCCGAGTCCGCGTCCGTGGTGGACGCCATGAAATGTGAATCAATCAGCGTAGAGTAACAGCTCTCGGAAAGCCGGTAGTCGTTGGGCATGCACCATTCATCTTCGCCGGCCGTTGGATCCGTGATGAATCTATTATTGATCTCGTAGCCATGATTGCTGCTGTTCTGATGGTTATTCTGTTGGTGTTGGTGGTGAAGGTTTTGCGTAGATTGTTGCTTGGGCGTCATGGAGCTTTTGTCGAAATGCGTTCGGTAGAAATTACTGAGAAATTTTTGTGTTTTTCCTGATAGCGTTTTGAATTTATTCTCGGGCTTGATAAGTCGATTTAAACTAAGTATATCATCTTTGGAAAAGTCTTCGACAGATTTCGACTTATTGGCTAGGAAACTATCATTAGATGCTTTGGTGCTATAATTTTCATTATGATACATTTGATTATGATTATTATAGTAGCGACCTTGTCTCGGCGTCGATATGTTTAACATTTCATTTATCCTTGAATTCAGGCTATTCACGTCATACGGTTGCGCAGGGTTTTCGTAGTTTGAATAATTCGTTGTATCCTCAAAAGCCAATTTCGATTCGCAAAAGGAGAGACGCGTCGTCGGAAGAGGATTTCGTCGTTCTTTCACCAGATTATTTCTACATCTTATTCTTACTGTATTTACGTTGTAACTTTGATTATTGAATTCGTTCGGTTCTTTGGCTTTCGTTGTTTCAAATATTTTTCGTACATCCATCACATCACTCCTTTTGCGTCGTAGAAAGCTCGGCGATAGACTGCGATCACGAATTTTCACCGTGTTCACTATTTTTCCTTCTTGTATGTTGTAGCAGTTTATTGTGTTTCGATTGTATGATCGACGCCAATCACGACGATTCTCTGCAATAAAAAAATAAAATGTATTAAAATATTTTTTTAGGAAAGATATATGGAACTTAGCATTAGTTTTAAGAACGATCATGAGCAACTAGCCTCAAGTATTGGGATGAAATATGCGGTATTTTTTTTTCTCTTTACAAAATTTCATCTTAGTCACATTATTTACTGCTTGGAGTTATAAATTAAACTGGCTATATGTTTATTTTTAAAATTTGTGTAAACTCTGTGTTGCCGAAAATTTTTTAAGAATGTCGAAAGCTCGACATTGATCTGTAATCGGGTGAAACAAGTCTAACAGCAATCCAATAAAATTAAATAATAACTGTTTTTTATGGCCCATTATCGGACGTTCCATCAACGAAACAATTTCGTTGATATCATTTCTGATTCCCTGTATATCTGTTGTTAGAGCTAACGAACCTACTCAACGTAAAATTTTGTATTGATTTGCATCAGTCGTTCTTCTCGGTTCTCATAACGCAATACATAGAAAATGGTAGAAGTGCTCAAATGAAGGCGGAGATGTTACGGAAGCAATTTGAAGTTGCGAATGGGAGAATGCCGGTACGCCAGAATTCGCAACAAAGCTTTCTCAATACAATGGTTGTTTCAATGTAAATATCTGCATATTAAACTTACTAAGTAACTGTAATTGCATGTCAGTTTGTATACGAGGTGTGTTCAAAAAATATCGCGAATTTTGTTTTTTTTCAAAAATTATTTATTTATTCATGAATATCTATTTTGTCCCCTTCAAAGTAATCCCCATGAGATATTATACACTTGTGCCAACGGTTTTTCCAATCTTCGAAGCACTTCAAAAAATCATTTTTTTTTAATCTTGTTCAGCTCCTCCTTCGATGCCGTCTTTATCTCGTCAAGCGTAGCGTAACGTCGTCCTTTCATGGGCCTCTTCAGTTTAGGGAACAAGAAAAAGTCACAGGGGGCCAGATCTGGGGAATACGGTGGCTGCGGCATCATTAGTGTGTTGTTTTTGGCCAAAAAGTCGCGCACAAGCAACGATGTGTGAGCAGGGGCGTTATCGTGGTGCAAAAGCCAATTTTTGTTCTCCCACAAATCCGGGCGTTTCTGGTGGATTGCTTCGCGCAAATTGCGCATAGCTTGCAGGTAATATTCCTCATTGACCGTTCTTCCCTGTGGCAAGAACTCATGATGCACCACGCCCCTGCAATCGAAGAAAACTGTCAGCAAAACTTGGCGCGCTTTTTTCGGTCTTGGTTCATGCGGCAGTTTCCATTGAGATGATTGAGCTTTGGTTTCCACGTCATAACCATAAACCCACAATTCGTCACCAGTTATGACCCTCTGGAGCAAATTTCGTTCGTCGCGGACAGAGTTTAACATCTCATTAGCAATGTTCATGCGTTGCTGTTTTTGGTCGCAATTGAACAATTTTGGTACGAATTTCACGGCGACCCGTCTCATGCCCAAATCGTTGATTAAAATCAAATGGCACGAGCCAATCGATATGTTTAGGTCCTCAGCAACTTCTCTAACGGTGATTCGACGATTGGCCAATACCATTTTCTCCACTTCATTAATTTTTTCGTCTGTTGTTGAAGTGCTCGGGCGTCCGGCACGCTCTTCGTCGTTCACATCTTCTCGGCCTTCTAAAAACATTTTGTACCACCGATAAACGTTGCTTGGGTCCAAGGTAGCTTCTCCGTATGCCACAGTCAACACTCGGAATGCATCCGCGCACTTAATTTCGTTTTTCACACAAAATTTGATACACGTTCTTTGATCCATTTTTTTGAATAAGTAAAAATCGAAGACGATTGAAAACACGTGCGAGTAAAGCAGCTATCACCAATCAAGTGAACATTCAAAATGACCGAGCTTGTCGGCATAAGTGACAGACATGAGTACCAACATAACGCCACAAAAAAAATCGAAATTCGAATATACGTAACCCGCGAAAATTCAAAATTCGTGATACTTTTTGAACACACCTCGTATGCCACTGTTTTTGTATATTGATGTGTCATTCAGTTTTGGTTTCAGTTTGTTTCCAATGATGTTGTTAGTTTTGAATGCAGTTTGCACTTTGTATTTTCTAAGGAAGTTTGATAGTTTGAATGTCTCTTTGCCTACGTATGTTAACGAAATCCACTGTTGGTCGTTCTTATGAGTTACGTTGGCGTTCCTGTTTTTGTTTATACTGTGTAACAAGTTTGTCAATGTCGCATTGTTTCTATCCGTTATTATTAGCTATTCTGTAAATATTTTTTAGTTCGTTGGAGTAGTTAGTAGGAGTCATGGGGATGGAGTTAAGCCTCTGCACCATTCATCTGTACGCTGCTAGCTTATGTTGTGCGAGGTGGTTAGATGTTTCGTGTATGTTATGATCAGTTGTGGTTAGTTCTCTATATATTTTGTAGTCTATCTTGTTTGTTCGCGTGCCACGGTTAGGTCCATATAGTTAAGTTGTCTATTTGTTTCTTTTTCCGTAGTGATATTTATGTTCGGGTGAATTTCATTTTTATAGGTTAGTAGTTCATTTTGTTTATTTTCTTGTGAGTCAACAACGATGAAACAGTCATCCACATATCGTCTGTAAAACATTACATTGAATCTTTTGACAATTTTGAGTATAAAGACTTCTTCCAAAGATTGCATGTCCCATACCCAGACCGTCCTTGGGAATGTATGTGTTGTTATTGAACTTAAAATAGTTCTGCTCGATTGTGGTCTTTATGAGATTGAGCAGTTGATCTGTAAATCGTCGGTTGTTGTTGAATGATAGTTTTCTTTTTATATGGCCAGTGTTTCATCAATGGGTATAGACGTATAGAAGTTGGTGATGTCTAGTGATAAAAGTCGATAAGTTTCAGTCAATTTTAAAGAGGTGGTAGACTTTGCTAGCTCACGGCTGTTCTTTAATGCGTATTTGTCGTCAAGGCGCATGACATCAGCCATTATCGTTGCCAAGTACCGCGCTAATTGGTATGCAGGAGCTGGGCGGTAGCTGACGACAGGATGAATAGGAATATTGGGTTTGTGGAGCTAAGGTTGTGCGTGGAGGGGTGGTGTGCATGGGCTTGGGTTTATATAGCGGTGCTTAGTATTAGGAGGAATGATGAATGGGGATTGTATAATCGCAGTACGAAAGCCTGCTTGGAACTTATTGGTGGGGTTTTTGTTTACCAGTTTGTATCTGTTGGAGTTACCAAAGTCAATTGTTTTTTGTACGTAGTCCGTTGTTTTAGGATCACCGTTGTATATCCTTTGTCACTATTAGTATTTTATCCGGTAGTTTTTTCTGAATGTGTCTTAATATCATATGGTCTTCGTGAAAATTCATTTTGTTTACGCTAGTGTGTTGTTTTTGTAGTATGTCGACTGCAGTATGTCTTGCATGTGTCTGTTGTTCCTGCGGCAGTTCGTTAATGGCTAGTTCAGTGTCGATTACTAGTTGTTCTAGCTCTTTGTTGCGGTTTGTGTTATATAAGTTGTGTTTCAATCCCTTATCTAACAGCTCCAGTTCGTGTGTCGTAGGTTTTCAGTCCATGGATAGAAGGCTCTGTTTGCTGGTGCGGTCATTTTGTTTTATTTTTTCATCAATTTGTCACGTTGCCTTGTCATGGCCTCATATTTAGTTTTGAGCTGAATATCAATGTTTTATCGCACGTCATTGTAAAACTGTAGAAAGTATTCAGTTTGTATCATGTTAGTTAACTGTAAGTGTGAATGTAATAGTTGTCGGTTGATTTCGTCCTATTTTTATGTACGGTGTTCTTATTTCATTTTTAATGCGGAATATTTGTGCGCTACGTTGTGTATTTGGTGCAGCAATTGTGTTTTGCTTTATTACGATTCATGCAAATGCTGGTGTTATGTTGTTTTTTAAGCACTGTTTGTTAAACCATATGTTTGCTATTGTTCGATGAAGTTTTAGGGTAAGGTTGTGGAATGATCGCAACAGTTTTACCTGGCTGGCAGTGTTGTAGTCAATAATTTGGTTTATTCGGTATCCGCAGGCAAATTCTAGTTTTTCTTTAAAAGCCGTCGGACCATACTTTGTTTTGTAAACAAAATGATTGATATTAAAATATTTAAAATCGTGCAAACCTCAAGTGACTGTTTTAAACTGCAGGAAGACTCGAAAAGTTTGAACAATAATGCATTAATAATCAGTTATTGTTGAATACCGATTAATGTCATATAATCACATTCACACGTAAAAGTAAACCGTAAGTTTATAATTACTAAATCCTGGCACTGCCTTATAACAACTAAATACAGTTAAATACCTAGGGGTAACTCTAGACTCCAAACTACACTTAAACCATCATATGGATAACATCTTTACAAATGTACAGGGTTATCCATTTCGTGGTAGGAAAGTATAACCCTGCCATTTGACATCTGCCAGAATTAAATGTCATCCAAAGCGTGGTTTTTTTTAGTTGAAGGTTTGCCATTTAGAAATATGGATCGTTTAAAAGTCAAAGAACGCGTTAAAATTATTAAATTTTATTATAAAAATTGTGATTCTGCTATATCAACATTTAGGGCTTTACGAGCCGATTACGGTCGACATAATCGACCTACACAGCAAACAATTTCGAACACAGTGAGAAAATTTGAAGAGACTGGATCGGTTATTGATATTGAAAGGCCTATGCATCATCGCAACATTCGTTCTGCTGAAAGTATCGCTGTCGTTGCTCATAGTGTGGAGGAAGACCCGAATTTGTCGATTCCTCGACGTGCTCAACATTTGGGCTTATCTTACGGCTCATTGTGGCGGATTTTGCATTTGGATTTGCATTTCCATCCGTACAAAATCCAACTCACTCAAGAATTTAAGCCTCAAGACCATACACAACGCAGAATGTATGCGAATTGGTGAATATGTTATATCGAGAAATGGTCCGGTCGAATGGCCGCCTCGTTCATGCGATCTAATGCCATTGGATTTCTTTTTATGGGGCTTACATATATCAAGTCACTGGTCTATGCCAATAAGCCAGCAACTTTAGACGAGCTCAAAGAGAACATCCAACGCGAAATTGCCAATGTTCCAGTCGAAATGAGTGCGAGAGTGGTGGAAATTGGTTCGAAAGAATCGAACGCTGTAAACGGACTTCAGGGTGGTCATATTCATAAAATGTAATGCTTGCACTACACCCACAATGGATTCGAACTCAATATCTCAAATATTTCTGTGTTTTATAGTCAATGTCCTTAATGGAAAACATTTTACTTTGCAATGGATGTTTGTAATGTCATTTACTCACTTTCTATCATAGCTAGCTCGATGATTTAGTATATTGTTTGTAATTAAAAATGGAACCTGCAAGCCTGCTTGTATCCAAATTTATGTTATCATTTGTAATAAAGTTGGATTAAAAAAAGTATGATCCGTTCGTCTCGGTTTTCATACCATATGTATAAGTGTATGATTTATTTAAGTGTCAAAAAATGTTTTGTAATATTGAAGTGTAAAATTAAAAGAAAAACGAATACTAAAAAGTACTAACGAAGCAAATGCAACAAAGCGTAAAATCGGTCAAATATAGTCCACTTGACTCATACATTAGTTGGTCCGTCGAGCCGAATCCGGAAAGAACCCGCGGACCATATTAGACGCCTATCCAGGACTCATCGACCAATCACGATGATCATTACTCGGAGTCAAGTAAATACAGCAGAGCTAGAGGAACGAAAGCGTCCCAAAAAATAGAGGATCGAGCTGGAACGACGAAGTTTTTTCCTGGAACTACTGCGAGACCAGTAGTTCGTTAAAACCGACCGATACGAAAAAAAAGTGTCAAACAGGAGAGAACGATACATGCAGTGGTCGCAGGCAAATCGCCACAGCATGTGGCCGGTATAAACGAAGTCCGATCGAAATCACCGGCAAACTCAATACGATCGCAGAGATCTACCACGTGTATTGAACTGACGTGCTCAGTACACTCGCAGCAGTCTACGGCGAGTGTTGAAGAGCGATTACGGTTAGCTGAGTTCCACGCAGGCAATAGCTGGCTGCCTACGAACTTGTTGACCTCACGGAGGCAGAAACACAGCGCTAAGCAACGAACTCACCAAGAAATTGGAAGCTACAAGCAATTCGAGAGTCAGAAAGATAGACAGCACAAGAATGACACAGAGAAACTAGTCTAGTAGGTTGTAACTTCTACAACCACGTGTTCATCACACCGAGCTGTCAGCGTTCTCCGGATCACCGAGCGAATGACTACCATTTAAAGCGGCTAAGCATGACTCCACGAAGATACAAGACACTACAGCCGCTGAAAACATTCAACGGCAAAGAAGTTACCTCAACGGAGAAGCCTGAGAGGTCGTTGCTACGTTACTTTACACAGCCATGAATCTAGACGTTATTATGAGGGCGTTGGAGCAATGTTTTGGGTGGTCTTTGAGATCATCCTCGACCGAGCACACGAAGAGCTGAGGAAGTTTATAATGCTTGGATCATCAGCGATTGAGTGAAATGGTTTCACTATAAAGCTTCAGAACGTTATTTGCGTTCTCGAGACAATCGACTGGCATGAGTATTTATACAACCCCATGCTGGCATGGGAAGTATTAACGAAACTGAATTCGTATCTACGGTCACGTCAGTGCAACTACGCTAGTGACCATGAAGATACAATGGACCCCGAAATCATTGTTCTATCCAGCTTTCTAATGTGCGAGGCAGACCGGGGGTTGAAATATAATCACGCGCCCTCCACAAGCAACGTGTTGCCAGCAACAAAATAGGAAATCAATCCCGCAAAGAAAAAATCAAGCAATATCTATCTCAGTGCTAGAACTATAAAACATTAACAATCGACCAGCACTGGGACTTTGTGGGCGGCAAGAAGCTTTGTTTTAAATGTGTACAGATGAGACACCGAAGAATCAACTGCAAAGCAAAGTTATGTGGGGTTAAGCAATGTAGTCCGCATTATCCAACACTTCATTAGGAGCAAGGGGAGATATATTTCGAGTAATTAACCGCCTCGGGATCAGTAGCACAAGCAAGGCAGAGTAGCACCGAGCACTTTTGTCGGTAGTAACCCTACCTGCTGCTACCCCACGAGCTGTATTGTTGAAGATGTTTCTGGTTGTTGTCATCATACTACGGAGGGAGGCCAATACGTGTGCGCTGCTAGATGAAAGCGCTACCATTTCTCTCATCGATGAACAGATGGACCGACTCAGCGTTTACACTTGAACGGCGTTAGCATGTCCCAGCAAGAAAGATCTAGCAAACTTGTCACTGAACAACTGAGATGTAAGCAAGAAAACATGACAGCACGCACGATCAAGGATTTGAAACTTCATCAGCAGTCCCTTCCGGCTGCGCTATTGCAACACGATCACCTCAGAGGTTTGCATCCGGAAGTAGTGTGCTACGAGTTTGCACACCCCGGGATTTTAGCGGGAACAGACCACTAGAAGTGCATTGTATCTCGAGAGCTACCAACAGGTGAACCCGATAAACTGGCTGCTTCTAGAACGCAGTTAGGCTGTGTGATACACGGATCGGTACCACGCGGTGTAATCTACAACCAGCATGCTGCACATTTATGAACCTAAACAGCATATAGACACAAGTAGACAACACGACCAGTGTTTTCATTAACTAATAGAAGCGCACTTCTTGGAAGACGCACTTGGCGTCACATACAAGCCGCAAGTGAATGAGATAGACCAGCGAGCAGGCATATTGTCAAGCAGACAATAAAGATATTGTACCAAAGAATACTTTGCTTTGGTATCCCTGCCAAATTAGCCCATCTTACCAAAATGAAAATGATGTCGACAACCTCCCAAGTCCGCATCAATAACTAATTCACCGATGCCTTTGACACAAATATCGGATTAAAGCAGAGAGATGTGCTGGCTCCATTGCCATTCAATTTAGCTCTGGAATATGTCATAAGAAGGCTACCTGTCGATACACAAGGTACGCTATTATACAAGTCAAGCCAAGTGGTAGCGTATGCGGATGACATCAACATTTTGTCACGGTCGTTAACAATCGCTAAAGAACTTTTCCTGATACCCGACACCGAAGCAAACTTAGTAGGGGTACAAATTAATGAGAATAAAACAAAGTTCATGACGCAGTCGAGGAAAAATACCCCAAATACACAAAATACAAATTTGTGTATTCAGGCGCAAAAATAACGAGAACCGGTAATGAAAGAGACGAAATACGCCGAAGATATAGCTCAGGAATCAAATTTGAAGACCAGCTGCATACACAGGAAAACAAAGCTCAAAGTATACAAATCTGTGATAAGTCCTGTATTATGCTATGGGTGTGAAACATGGACCCAGACCCAAGCATCCGTAAACATTTTGAACGCCTTTCAAAGACGGGCGGATAGTTTGAGCGAAGCTAGACGGAGACCAATGGCGAATTCCATACAACTACGAGCCGTCTGAAATTGTTGACGAGCCGGAGGTCTCAACGATTGTAAGACTGCGGAAGCTGCAATGGGCTGGTCACATGAATCGTATGGACGAACGGAAACCCAAAAAGGTATTCGTTGGAAGAACTGACAAGTGGGGAAAGTGAGGAAACGCTAGTGTGATTCAGTCGACGAAGACAGTTTATCGCTGCTCGGATTTCAAAATTGGAGGACGCGGTCAATCGGCCGAGAAAGTTGGAGGCGCTTGTTGTAGAAAGCGAAGGCCCGTGAGGAGCTGTGGTTCTACGGTGAAGAAGAAGACAATAAAGAAGATCGATAGCGGATACGAAGTCGCGCTGCCGTGGCGACAAGACAATATGACCTTTTTTCAAGCTACAAAACAGCATACCGCTGACAGGTAAATTGAGCAGAACATGGACGATGAACCCGAATATACCACGCAATATACATCCCAAATAGATGAACTAATGGAAAACGGCTACGCCATGCCATGTGACGGATTGAAGCAGAAAAGCCCCATATGTTAATATCTTCCACACTTTACCGTGTAGAATCTAAATAAGCTCGGTAAGCAGCGTATATTTGGTGCAGCGGCAAAGTGTAACGGGGTGAGCTTTAAAGATGAATTGCTGGAAGGACTGGACTCTCTGCTAGATATTTTATTCCGATTTACAAAGAAAATGAAGAGTAAAGAGAGTAAAAATCCAAGTCGAAGATCAGCCAGCACAATAATTTCCATGTAGAGGCGATGACAGGGTGGAAACTTCTTGTCATTACAAAATGATGAATATGATCTTCGGAGTAAGAAGTTCACACTTTATGACGGAGAGGAAGCCCGGCGTACCGTTAAGGAAATAAGGTCGGTCCATGCAGCTGCTGGATTTACACTGAGTCGAGTACTAACGTCAAGAGTGTACTGTTCGATGTGCCAACGGAATACAAGCAACTTAATTTGCACGACTAAGTGCAAGTCCTAAAAACAAAATACTGGGACTTTGTTGTAATGCTGACCGAGATGAGAGATTCAACACATCAATGAATCGAGTTCCGCCTGCGGTGCGACTCGGACGCCAACAAAGTGAGAAGCACTGAGTGCGATCATGTCAACTTACGATCCACCGGGGCTGTTCAGTCATTCTACGATCCGAGCAAAGATCATTCTACAGAATATGTGGCGTCTAAAGGGCTTCATAGAACGAACCGATTCCTGAGGAAGAAGGAAAATTCTTCTTCGATTGGCTAAGACACCACTTCGAAATTACACATGTACGTCTGAGACGATGCTACACACTTAAGGACTATGCAAAACTGGAACTGCACATGCGACGCAACCGAGCAAGCTTACGCATCTGTGGCACTCCAGTTCGAAGTTGGCCTTCCTCTTATTCTTCATAGCTTCCCACAAAATTATAATGCGGCCTAAATAACAAGAGCATGTGAAAGTGGCTTGCTTTTCCAGAAAATTCCTTCGACATTCTAAAAAAGGACCCCAAAAAGTGTTCAGAACAATGATACCGGTCTTCTGATTGAAAGAACAACTTATTATTCACCCGGCCCATCTTGGCTTTCAACATGATAATACGTTTCTTAGCACATTAACTTTAAGGGTTCGGCCACATTGCGATTTTACTGTCGTATCAAGTGATTTTTAGACGCAAATATGAACACACTGCGAAAAGATTTGCAAAGGAACTTCAGGCATTCGCAGAATTACTCGTAATATGTTCATTTGAAGGGATGCCTTTGTCAGGAATACATTCGCTAACTCATTTGTGCGCTATGCAAGAAACTTCCATGTACGCCAGCGTCAAATGTCCAAACGATAAGTGCCTGCGCGAGGTTTTAGGAAAAATTGCAAATTCCTGAGACTGCCGACCTGGCCAAAATTGCCGCGAATCGCAGTGTGCGCGAGTTATAGCCATGCTATGCGATCAATTAAAATTCAATCACACGTGCGCTCACGTAAGCATTTTACCTGAGCATTCAACATACATGTTACCGGTACATTGCTCCAATCAATGCTGACCTAATTAAGTTCAATAAAATTTTGCATTAAAGTAAACTAGCAACATTGCAACTTTTATTGCTATAAATTGATTTAATTAACATTAGCAAGTCAGTTCATTTTCTTCATTTGTAGTTACTATGTCGGTTTAAAAATCCAATAATAAAGTTTGAAAATTTAAAAGAAGCGTTTGTTTTTTTTTGGATGTTTTAAGTTTTAAGTATTTAACTGGCGCAGTCGGTAGGATTTCTTGTGCTCTAACGTTAAAAAATTTTTTCCGGAAGTATACGCGGAAAAGAAAAAACGCGAAGTGCAAGCGAGATTCAATTAACAACGAAGGAATATCTTTACACCGCAATTGTGTTTCAAGTTGAACAACGAAAGAATATCGTTACAAGAATTCAATTATCGTTACCGACAAGAATTCAGTCGAACGAACATCGATTAGGATCCTGGGAAGCAGCAAGACATGAACTCAATAGTCTTAGGATTTTGCATGTAAGTCGAATTTTTTGAGCATTTCCTTTCATTTCCTATCATTTCTATACATTTTTTTTCTCCATTTAATATTTGCCATTATATTTTTACAATACGAATTTTTCAACACAATTTGCTTTTTATATGCCATTCTTTAATAAAAATATTAGATTAAGACCTTATGATAAAAGAAGGTTTCGTGACCTTAGAATAATCCCTTTAACGGAAACCCTCGCGAGTGAATTAAGTGCGATCGTGGAAGATAGTGAAAGTGATTTATCGAATCAGTCCAGTAATATTGAGGATAATTCTGTAAACTCCGAGGAAATTAATTCAGCAATGGCTACCGATTCATGTATTTTTAACGCTCTAAGAGTCCCCGATGCAATTAAGGATTTGCCAAAATTCAACGGCAACCCTAGACTCTTGAGGGATTTTATTGAAAATGTTGAGGAAATTCTTTTGCTAATTACTGAATCTACCCCCGTGTATAATAAAATCTTACTTCGTGCTATACGCAACAAAATTGAGGGTCCCGCAAATGAGGTTTTAAACATGTATGGAACCTCATTAGATTGGGGGGAGATTAAGAAAAATTTGACTCTTCATTATAGCGACAAAAGGAATGAAACGTCGCTAATAAGGGATTTGCACAACACTAGACAAGGTGACAAACCTATAGAAAAATATTATAGTGAAGTCGTGGAACTTTTGGCAACAATGATAAACCATATTCATATTCATGAGTCAAACCCAAACGTTATACAGGCAAAACGTGAATTATTCGCCGAAATGTGTCTAAATACATTTTTAACTGGGCTTCGCGAACCACTTGGCGCCACGATCAGAGCAATGAAACCTGATACTTTAGCTACTGCCTTTTCTTATTGCATACAAGAGCAGAACATCTTTTATGCTAAACATGAAGGTTCACATACCACACGGAAAATTTTACCATCAGTCCCAAAAACACCAACAAACAACAACTTATTACCTATTTTCCGACCACAGCAACCCTCATATTTTCCTCATCAATCGATATTTCAACAACCACGAGGTCTGGTTCGTACAACTCCACCATTTTCACTTCAAAGCACTTACCAAAATCCATTTCAACAAACTTCGCGTCCATTTCAACCCTTTCAGAACCAATTTCAGCAAAGAAGTCCTCAGAGTCAATTCCCTAATTTCCGATTTAATACTAATAATTTTGGTGTACTTCCCCAACGGCCTGTGTTACCAAGACCAGAACCAATGGACACAAGCTCTGGTAATACTCACATTCGTAACAGACAACCACAACCTCATCAACCTCCTGGTAATAATTTTTTCCGTTCCACAGGACCCCCAAGGTTTACTGTAAAAGAGTTACACAATGTAAACGAATTACAAACACCCTCACCAAGTCATGATAAAATTTCCTACTTCCAGCCAGCCCCAAACGAAGCATACAAACAAGATCTAGACAGTTTCTATTGCTACGGACAACAAGACACATCAGACTACACCCAAGACACCGACATATACCACGGACCATACACGGAATACCAACAGACTGAACAATCCCTATCAAGTACAAACATAGACGCCAATATACAGGAAGAAGCCAATTACGAAATCGATGATGCAAATTTTCGATTAAATGCCTCGATGCCCCAACAGGATATATAGATATTAATACTCATGGATCTAACCTTCCATACATAAAAATATCGTCACCGTTCGGTCGAGATTTGAAATTCTTAATAGATACTGGTGCCTCAACATCGTTTATAAACCCCGAATTTGTACATCCTAATGACATACAGCAAACAAAGCCTGTAGTCATCAATACAGTCTTGAACCAACATGTACTAGATAAACAAGTAAAACTTCCGACTTTTAAAGAATTTAGGCAATCAGGCGAAATAACTTTCCTTATATTCAAATTTCATCAGTACTTCGATGGGCTACTTGGGTTAGATGCACTCACTAAATTACAAGCCAAAGTAGACTTGGCAAACAAAACGCTAACAACAAACGAAACCATAATTCCTCTGATATTTAAACCAAATATTATCTCTAACAAATACAAAGTTCCTCCTAAATCTAAATATGTTGTGAAATTACCCGTTGATATCCGTGAAGGTGATATATATATTACAAATACCGAAGTCAAACCAGGACTCGTCATCTCTGAGGGTATTTACAAAGCGAAAGACTGGTTTAGTCTTCTAGAAATAACCAATCAAACGGACGAGGAAAAGTTACTCTTCTTGGAACAGCCTTTAAAAGCCTTAGAACTCTCACCCTCAAATTATGACCAAATTTATAATTTTAGCGTCGATTGTACTGCCGAAGCAGACTGTCTGATCACTCCTAAAGACGTCTCGCAATTAGTACGAGTCTCTCACCTTAACAACGAGGAAAAAGACCTTGTCCTTAAGATATGCCACGAATACGAAGATATTTTTTTCCGTGAAGGACAAAAACTTGGTCTTACAAATAGGATCAAGCATTCCATTCCAACTACCGATGACTTACCCATTTACACTAAATCATACCGGTACCCATTCATCCACCGGGATGAAGTTCGTAGACAAATAAGTGACATGCTTGACCAAGGGATAATTCAGCCTAGTTACTCTCCGTGGAGCGCCCCTGTCTGGATAGTCCCGAAGAAAGCTGATGCAAGCGGTAAGCAAAAATGGCGATTAGTTATTGACTATCGGAAACTCAACGAAAAAACAATAACTGATCGCTACCCTTTGCCAAATATAAATGACATACTCGATAAACTGGGCAAAAGCCTCTATTTTTCCACCATAGATTTAGCTAGTGGATTCCATCAAATCGAAATGGATCCGAAGGATATAAAGAAAACCGCTTTCACTGTCGAGGGGGGTCATTATGAATATGTTCGGATGCCTTTCGGCTTAAAAAATGCTCCCTCGACATTCCAAAGAGTTATGGATAACATACTTCATGACCTTTTGGGAAAAATTTGCCTAGTGTACATGGACGACATCATAGTATTTTCGACTTCACTCCAAGAGCACGGAGATAGCCTGAGAAGAGTATTCAAAAAATTACGAGAAGCCAATTTTAAAGTCCAACTCGACAAATCAGAATTCTTTCGTAAGGAGGTGGCCTTCCTAGGGCACATAGTCACTGCTAATGGGGTTAAACCAAACCCGGATAAAATACAGGCAATTAAAAATTTTCCTATTCCGAAAACTCAAAGAGAAATAAAGTCCTTTCTTGGGTTGTTAGGTTACTATCGCAAATTCATTAGGGATTTTGCTAAATTAATAAAACCCCTAACTGAATGCCTAAAAAAGGGGCGAACAGTACAACTAACAGATAATTACATAAAAAGCTTCGAACTGTGCAAGGATCTTTTAATGAACGACCCGATACTACAGTATCCGGATTTTAGTAAACCGTTCATTCTTACAACAGATGCTAGCAATTTTGCAATTGGCGCCGTATTATCCCAAGGCACAATAGGCAGTGATAAACCTGTTTGCTATGCCAGTCGAACCCTGAATACTTCTGAAATTAACTACTCGACAATAGAGAAAGAACTCCTTGCGATTGTCTGGTCCGTAATGTATTTTAGACCTTATCTATTCGGAAGGAAGTTCAAGATAGTAACGGACCACAAACCCCTCACTTATCTCATGAATCTGAAGGAACCTAACTCGAAGTTAGTGAGATGGCGTCTTAAATTAGAGGAGTTTGACTACGAGATAGTTTACAAAAAGGGAAGCCAAAACTCTAACGCAGACGCCTTGAGCAGAATCAGAATTCCTGATACTATTCCCGAAGAACCAGCAGAATTGAATACCAACGAAAATCTCGAAGGAACCACAAACGATTTGCAGCAAACTGAACTGAGCTCAACTATTCACTCTGCACAAGAGGATTTGAACGATGGAATTCCAATATCCGAAAAACCTCTGAATGATTTCAACCTTCAGATTATATTGGAGAAAACTAATAGAACGCCACAAACGTCTGTAGAAATGCCTTTTAAAAACAGACAAAGGCGAACCATTCGTATGAACGAATTTAACGAAGATAATGTAGCCGAACTGTTTAAGAAATTCTTTGCCCCAAATAAACTGAATGCAATTTACACGAACGACGAAATTTTCCGAATCGTTCAGTCTGTATATTCAAAATTCTTCTCACAGGCTCGAACCTTGAAGCTTGCTCGTTGCACCGAAATCCTTAAAGAAATCACAGATTCCGACGAACAAGATAAATTAATTAATGACTATCACATCAATAACAACCACAGGGGTATAAATGAAACTGTCCAACACCTTAAGCGAGACTACTACTTCCCCTACTTTAAGGATAAAGTAACAAAGATAATAAACAATTGTGAAACTTGTACGACACAGAAATATGACAGGAGTCCTCCTAAAATAATATATCAAGTCTCCCAAAGTCCCCAAAAGCCATTAGATAGCTTGTACATCGATGTATACACAATAAATGGGAAATCGATCTTAACCATCATTGATCGATTCTCGAAATTCGGGGCCGCATATACGTTAGGCACGAAAAATAGTATTCACATTGTCAAATCCTTGCGACATTTTATGAGCCTTCACGGCATACCAAAAACGATAGTCGCAGACCAAGGGACAGAAATGATGTCCACCATATTCAAGGACTTCTGCCAACAATATGGCATTGAAATCCACTATACATCATATCAGCAGTCCAGCAGTAATGCCTACGTAGAAAGATGGCATTCTACAATTACTGAAATTTACAGGATTATCTTGGAAAAACGGCGGAAACAAAATCTTGATCTAGACCATGAGGAAATATTGAACGAAGCAATCATCACCTACAACAATGCCATACATTCTACAACAAAACACACGCCTTACGAGCTATTCACTGGTAGAACTCATGAATTTAACAAAACCTTCACCCCCAGCAATGAACACGACTATTTGAAAAAATTAAATGAATACAGGTCTCATATCTATCCGGAAATTAAAAATAAAGTCGATGAGTTAGTCCGAACTAACTTAGAGAAGCTAAACCTAAATAGGGCGGATCCCCCAGTTTTCAAAGAAAACGAAACTATATTCCGCAAAGAATGTAGACGCAATAAAACTACCCCCCGTTTCAGTAAACATAAAGTGAAAAAAGATTTAAAAGTTACATTAATCACCAATAAAAACCAGAAACTTCATAAATCAAAAATTAAAAAGAAACGCAAATTTCAGGATGTTCCTGACGATCCAGGCTCAGAAAATAGAAATACAGAAGCCGAACAACGACCAGATGCTTTTACCGCTACAACTCGGAACGACTAGAACCATTACAACGTACCAGAACTTAATACATATAGTGAGACTAAAAAATTATGAAGACGCTATCAACAACATCGTAACCTCCGTAAATAAATTTGACCAAGCACCCGAAGCTACAGACACCCTCAGAATAACAAAACTTAAAGTAAAAGAACTAATACACAGACTACAGACACTTATGCCAAGACTACGACCGAAGAGAGGGCTGATCAATGGGTTAGGTTCTGTAATAAAAGGTATTACAGGAAATATGGACGCAGAAGATGCAGCAAAAATTAACAAGAATCTCGAAGAGCTGATGCTGAATCAATCTAAACTGGGTAATGTGGCTCTTCGCCAAACGAAATTAAATAATTTAATGATGGAAAGATTCGATAATATCACGAATCACATCAATAATCAAACCTCAATCATTAACAACTATCTGATACACTCACAAAACAAAGTTAAGAGAGAATACGAATCAATCATTCATATTCAATATTTAAATCAAATAAATTACAATATCGATCTCCTCAATAACCATCTCTCGGATATATCAGAAGCCGTGATACTTGCTCGTTTAAAAATCATATCAAAACAAATTCTAAGCCCTGTTGAAATAATAGAAGTTTCTAAAACACTAAGAAAGCAGTCAATAGATGTAGAATCGATAGAAAATATTTATGAGCTCCTGGATTTACAAGCCTACTATAATGGCTCAAATATTATCTTCAATATCCAAATACCAATCCTGTCAAACAATACATATCCTTTTTTCCACATTATCCCTCTTCCCCAACACAACAAACAAATTATTACCAAACCCTACGCAATCCTGTATCCCGATAATGTTCAATTTTTCGATGAAAAATGCCCGAAAATCGAAGGAACATTCTACTGCAAAAACCCTACTAAAACTAAAGAATCGAGCAATTCCAGATGTATAGCAAACATACTAAATGGTCTACCAGCATCCTGTCGATTTGAGAACAGCCCAGGAGAAATCGAAATTTATCAACCCGAGCCAAATCACATCCTTCTCGTCAATGCCCCCGAGACCCAACTCGAGTCAACTTGCGGAGTATCGAACAAAACAATCAGCGGAACAACACTCATTCGCTTCGACAAATGTGATATAACCATCAATGGGATGACATATTGCGCCGAGAACAGCATTTACTTCGAGAATATCAACATGTTTCGAGTTACGAACTCATATAATAAAATCAACAATACAGACAAATTAGAGGACTACAAACTACACGATTTAGGAAAATTCAAATTTTCGAAAGAAGACCCTTGGCAGCTATTTGATTTCCAAAACCCGGAAACTAAATATTTTCTTTTTACTAGCACAAGTCTGATCAGCGGAATCATTATCTTCATCATCGTCATCATCTACATACGATTCAAGCTCCTGAAGTTCATTCAGCACCCAAACTAGCATCAAGCTCCAGCTGCGTTTACCTAGCTGTCGCCATCTTAGGGGGGAGGAGTTATAGCCATGCTATGCGATCAATTAAAATTCAATCACACGTGCGCTCACGTAAGCATTTTACCTGAGCATTCAACATACATGTTACCGGTACATTGCTCCAATCAATGCTGACCTAATTAAGTTCAATAAAATTTTGCATTAAAGTAAACTAGCAACATTGCAACTTTTATTGCTATAAATTGATTTAATTAACATTAGCAAGTCAGTTCATTTTCTTCATTTGTAGTTACTATGTCGGTTTAAAAATCCAATAATAAAGTTTGAAAATTTAAAAGAAGCGTTTGTTTTTTTTTGGATGTTTTAAGTTTTAAGTATTTAACTCGCGCTTCCATTTAACCATGTGTAACTTGTGCCAGTAGTGCGGCTATATAGTCTTAGTCTGATGCATCCTAAACTCAGATATAACGTGGGTATTGGGCGTGTTCCCACAAGTACTACAAGTATATATAAAGCGTCCAGTCTCCATGATGAACTGTGGCTGCTTCTGAGGAGGAGGGTCCATCAGCCTCGCCGAAACCGCTGTTCCAACTCCAAATTTTTTACGTCGAGGTCACCACTGCTTTATTCGTCAAATCCAGGGGTGATATATTTATAAGATTCTCTTAGCTACCATAAATTTAACAAATTTTTAATACTCCTGGGAATATCCGATAAAATCAATGCTTTCAGATCACTCCTCGTACCTGGGAGATATACTCGTACTTGTACATATGTCGGCGAAAACGAGTGTTTGTTGGAGCCAATGTTTTCTTGAGACCAAAGACCAAGCATTCAAAGCTAACAGCATAGAAAAAGAATAGTGAAGGAGACCACGTTTATGTATGCATAAAATGCAACTGTTATTCAATTTTAGCCATAAACAATTAGAGAATTATTTTTATAAGAGTTTATTGTGAATTTTCAGAAATTTTAGTGAATTTATTAATCACGATGTTTGACGATTGCGTTGAAGTAAGAACGAATGTATCAATAAATACAGAGCCGTCATTAGTTATCACATACCGTTGAAAGATAACCGACTAATGGTGTCGATGAGGTTAATTCCTTCAGCTTGCGTGCCTCAATTTTGATAGCCTGGTTTTATAACTGAACAAATCAACCTCGTCGAGATATTTCATTTGCTTCTTGACTCGACTGTTTTTGAGAAAACTTTACCTGGAATGTGATATGGTCTATATCAAACTTGTCCATATGGTTTTACCTGATTTGTTCACAGCTCAGTTGGCTCACAGTTTGAGGGAAGAAAACCGAAACAAATTCGGGATTTGAGCAAGGAAGAACTGTGCATGCTGCGCGCACTATATTCACTACACAATATAAACTATTCTTGAAAAATATTCAACATATACTAAAATATTCAACAATCTAATGATTCCGAAATTGGGGACGCGTCCTTGACAACTTGAGACGCTGAATGCAAGAAGACAAGGTTTATAACAACAACGATAAATTTTGGATTTCTTTAATTTTTAAGATATTTTGCTGTGAACCATGGGCCTTATAGGCAGGTACTAATTTCAAATATTTCTCTTGGCATTCCTTAAAACCAAAATGTGGCTCATAAACAAGGAGATTAATGCTGCTTAACTAAATTTTCTAACAACACTCATAATTTTTATTAGCACTAAAAACTTCCATTATTTACAATTACTTATCAAAGATTTTAATACACACTGTTCACTCGTTTAGAAATAAATCATTCAAAGTTAGTACCACTATTATATCGCAAATTATCCCACAATTGAGATAAAACGATAAATAAATAAATTCAAATTATATCAAGTGATACGTACTTTCAAACATAGTAGGTTAGAATAACACGAAAGTTTACTTCCAAGACTTTTGAAACACTCTTGAAATCTTAAATAACATAAATCAAAACCATTAAAATCCACACACGCACTGAACAGTAAAAATCACAAAATGTTTTACACAATTCAATTAAATTTTATGGAAATAATAAATTATAGCGACTAATTCCGCCGAGTTTTCTTAAATTAAGAATAACCCACTAAGCGCCACTGAGCATTATATTCAATTAATATCCACTTGCAACTTTCTTATCAGTCGTCCGCGAAACAGATGTTAGAATCATATGGAGGCGTTGTTGTGGATATTGTATTGTATTGTATCAAAGTGGCGCTTACATATGAGACGATTTCTTAAACGGAAACTGAGAAATTTACGCAATATGCCAATGGTGATAATGATACTACCCGTGGATTGAGTAATCATTCTTAAAGAACTAAAATTGTAGTAAGATTAAATTTGAATTTGGCAGACTATAAAATGTTTGGATGTGATTCAAAACTGATTCATGTTTATCAAAACGTATATGAAGTGTCATAGTAATGACGTCGTTAATTTTGATAAGATGTGATATTAAGTTTATCAAGTCACCAAAATATATTTCGAATGAAATCCTGACAAATTTAGTTCGTTCTAAAAATAATTATTTTCCTTGAACTTAAATCATAGTTTTTATTTATTTCATAAATTAGCTTTGATATGTACTGATAACTTTTCATTTTAGCAAAAAAAGTTCATAGTAACATTCGCATGATATTGGGTAAAATTTTATCAATGAAATCGCTTTTAGATAAGTACTCGTATATTGAGAACCACAGGGGATTTTCAGTGATATGCAAAATTAATCAAATTTGAGCCCTGTGACAAAACCTCACAGGAAAAGGTGGTAAAATTCATCAAAAATAGAATTTTGTAATAACAAAAATCAATTTACGGAAAAGGTGTTTAGCAAAATTTGATTTTTTTCATAATTTTGTGGCCCTCAAGCGATATTATAGGTTATTGGCACAAGTTCTTCTACCTTGCAAAATATGACGAAAATCGGATGGTAAATAACCCCCTTGGCCCCACCAGCCAGAGAAGCTAATCTCTCGTAGGCACCGTTACATTCGATAAGTAAATAATAATTTGATTGACTACCACTTTCAAAGTCAAACACAGTTAAAGGCAACTTTTCGGTTGTAACATATAAATGCTTCAAATGTAAACCATTTCAAAACATTTCCAAAAAAAATATATTCAACACTTTCGCTTGTTTTCTGAACTTTGGGATTTCGAAATTAAGCTTTTGATTTTTCATATATTCTACTAGGAGTATTATCGACCAGTTTTCCAAATCTCGTTAAAATCTGAGATATACTCTGAACAGAACAAAAATATTCGGTTTTCATTGAAAATGGCAGCTAAAAATATTAAGTTTCAAATAATGTTTTTCTTAATTTTTTTGCACGGTGAATGAAATCGCTCTAATAACCTATGATTCCAATTTCATCAAAATCCAGTGAGAATTTGGCAGCTAGTGGGCTAGAAAAATCTAAAGAAAATGCATATTTGAACTGCCCCTATTTTGAGACCAGCATAAAGATGACCACCAAAATAACAAAATCATTAGATCTTAGCAAAACCTACCTTAACACTAGAACTACCAACCGGTCAAAATGACCGGTTGGTTGATTTCAATACAAAATTTTGTCCATGAAAAATTTTTTTGTTTTTATAAAAGTATTATGTATTTTCCTAAATTAACGTAAGCTCTAATATAGCAAATTGTTAGATTTGTATGCTTTTATTTTGCAAAGATAAGTATGTGGTATACCTATTTATACCAACCGGTCATTTTGACCGGCATATAAAATATTAGCAGAGTTCAATATTTCTACGCATCTTCATTCCACTATAGCATCAAATTGAACATACGCAAAAGCATATTTCTTACTCTTAATAAGGGGAATTCCCTGAAAATAAAAACGCTGTGCTTTGTACTTATACTTTGTATTTTTGCGTCTTTGCAACTTCATTCCCTCGTTGGTGCTTCTTGCGTAGAGTCGAAATTTTTATACATTGCATTTATGTGCTAAAATTTTTTTAGAATATATTTCTTTATTATTTTGTAAGTGGCTTGTGAACAAATATTTTTATAATGAAAAAATAAATTAGTTGTACTTTTATTCAGCCAAAAACTTTCCTTGAAGATATGCAAAGACGTTCGAAAATGCAAAGATTTCTGCAAGACATAACAAATACATGTGAAGGCATTTCCAATATTGGTGAAGATTTTCGTGAGAGGGCTGATATTTCAGAGGACCAATTTGAAAAAGGTGAAGTGTATGTATCCTCAGACACCGATAATGAGAGCGAGAATATTCTCAAAATGCGAAGACGAAGAAAAACTATAAGATTACCATCATATTCTGATGAGAGTGACGATCAGGTAACTGAAATCGCTGCTGATGGAACTATATGGAATGAAATAAAACCCGGATCCACTCTAGGACGGAGACCAAAACACACAATTTTCAAAAACATTATTGGGCCTACAGCGTTTGCAAAACGAAATATAATCAAGGGTACTGTGAGTAGAGCGTTTTCATTGATCATTGATCATAAAATTATAGACTATGTTATAACATGCCCAGAACAAGAAGCTTTCCGAGTTCTTGGAAAAAAATTGGATCTATCCCATGAAAGGCGTGGCGCATATGAAGCCAAAAATTTAAAATTATCATAATTATGGTCAAAACATTGGGGACCACCTTTTTTGCAAAAACAATGACCAGAAAAGATTTTACTGATATTTTACGGTTTGTACGGTTCGATAAGAAAAATGAGAAAATCAAAGATTGAAGAATGACAAGTTTGCAATGATCTCACAAGTTTGGGATTCATTTATCAAAAATAGCCAAAACTGCTACATACATACCTGGAGAAAATATATTGACGAGCAACTGTTTCCAACCAAAGCGAGATTCGGGTTTACACAATACATGCCAAACAAACCCGACAAGTTTGGAATAAAATTTTGGTTGGCATCTGATCTCAAAAGTAAATATGTAGTTAATGGATGCCCTTATTTGGGAAAGGACGAAACAAAGCCACCGTTGATTCCTTTCAGTGAATTTGTCGTCCTCAAATTAATTGAACCGTTTAACTTTTCTGGGAGAAATGTAACGACTGACAATTTTTTTACCAGCTTATTACTGGCATTAAAGTTATTGCAGAAAAATACTACGTTGGTTGGAACTATCCATGCAAACAAAAGGGAATTACCGAAACTTGCTAAGCAAAAAAAGGATAAACTACCTCTTTATTCATCTGTATTTTATAAAACCAATAATGCTAAATTATCAGTATATAAAAGTAAACCAACGAAAAAGGTTCTAGTGCTAAGTACGAAACATACATCGATCAAAATTGAAAATTACAAAAATAAACCTGAAACTGTTATATTTTATAATAAAACTAAATTTGAGGTGGATATGACCGATCAAATGGCCAGAAAGTATACTATGAAGTCTGGTTCTCGGAGATGGCCTCTTCACATCTTTTTCAATATTCTTGACTTAGCAGCAATAAATGCATGGGTTTTGTACAACGAAACAACTGGAGAAAATATGTCAAGAAAAGATTTCCTGTTCCAATTAGCAAAAGAACTTTCCACAAAATATGAAGATACATCTGAGCCAGGAAGTTTCGCCGATCTCTTAGCGAGCCATGAAAGTTCTGATATACGAAAAACTTGTCAAATAGGTTTATGCAATGCAAATAAAACCCATAATATCTGTGTTAGTGGCAAAAAACATGTTTGTGGTAAATGCACTTTGAAAAAAATGTCTGTTTGCAAAATCTGCGGTCATCGAAATATAATTTGAAAGAATGTATAAATTTTTTTCTGTTTACATAAATTTTTTTACTTTATTGAATACACATCAATTTATAAATGAAATACATTTTAATTTCCTTGAAAATAGATTTATCTTTTAAAATTTAGTTTTAAGTTTAATATTTTTCTGACCATACATCGAACCGGTCATTTTGACCGGTTGGTAGAAATAGGTATAGAACAATTGCTGGTAGTTCTAGTGTTAGTGTCATGTTTCAACAAATTTAAAAAAAATGTAACGTTTAGAAACTTGTGAATTTTCGAATTTGGATGAGTGGCCATTTTGAATTTTGAAACTTGAACTTAAACTTTTTTTGATTGTTCACTAGACATTTACAGAGTCTTTCATATTGTCAAGTCTCATCAAAATTGGTAAAAAGATTTGATCACAACTGCAATAACAAATATTTGCATGCTTTTCGAACTTTCAATAGCCGCCTTTTTGTTTCAGATGGTTCGACTTTTTTTATAGTGAACTTCATCACACAGCTTAATGAACCTTAGTATCAAATTTTGTCCGAATCAGAGCAGTACTTTGGTCAGCACAGATATCACGGGCTTTCGTCTAAAATGACCGCCATGTTGTTTTCTCTCGGTTGAACCTAGCAGAGATATTTACTCAATACAACTTTCCTGAAAATTAAAATTACTACCTCAACGGTGCTAGCAAATTTTGTAGCATTTCGGACATATCTAAGTATATATATATATATATATATATATATATATATATATATATATATATATATATATATATATATATATATATATTTTTTTTTTTACATGTACAAATAATTCTGCGAGCTACTGTCGCAATTGTTTTCACAACCATTAAGAACATCAACAAAACGAATTTACACGAAACCGCGAGAACCCAACAAGCATGCTCCATTCATTACGCTGCTGGAATGTTCCCGCTAATTCACCAATGTACGAGAACTGAGTTGAATGATTAGAGACCCTATATAAAGGCGAGCTGAATGAATGGGGGGAATCATTCCTCACATGCAGAAAAAGGCGCAGAAGGTGGTGAAGCAGAAACACTAAAACCAAAGGAACCAGAAAATGCGCTGATGCAAATGTTAATGCTGATGTAGCAAGAGCAGCGACAAGAGTCATCCAATTTAACTACGAAGCTAGATGAACAATCAGCGAAGTTAAATGAACAATCAGCGAAGTTAAATGAACAATCAGCGAAGTTAAATGAACAATCAGTGAAGCTGGACCAACAAGCGATCGAAATCAAGGAAGTGCAAAAACAGTCAACCGAAATAAAAGTGGACCTCGGTAGCCTGAACAATCAAATTAAATTCGTCGAGGAAAAGGTTTACCAGGTCGAGGAGAAGGTCAGCCAGGTTGAGGAGAAAATCAACTATGAGATCAGTCAGGTCGAAGAGAGAATGAACCATGAGATGGAAAAAGTGAAAAAAGAATTGGAAGCAGCGAAGGCAGTAGTAACCACCTCACCAGCCCCGCTTATAACCGCAGCGCAAAGCACATCCAGAAATGTGCGAGCACCAATATTCGATGGGCAAACGGTCTGGAGTATTTACAAGACCCAGTTTGAAGCTGCCGCAAGCGCAAATCACTGGAATGAGCAGGAACGAGCAACTGCACTGATTCTTGCTCTAAGAGGCCCAGCTGCCGATCTTTTGCAGACGATCCCCGTGGAATTGCACTCAAACCCGAATGCTATAATGAATGCGCTCGACATGCGTTACGGAGACGATCATCTAAAGCAGATTTATCGGTCACAGCTACGGCATCGGGTGCAGAAGTCTGGTGAAACCCTACACCAGCTAGCCCAAGACATTGAGCGACTAGCACTTTTGGCTTACCCAGCCTACGACCCAGAACATCGAGATGATGCAGCGACAGAAGCATTCATCAGCGCACTAAAGGACCCGGAATTGCAACAAGCCGTGCGTTTAGCTCAAAAGCAAACGGTTAAGGACGCATTGGCTTACAGTCTGAACTTTGAGGCAGCGAAAAATGTGACTCGTATCACTGCCCGAGTTCGTGAGGTAGTGACAGACGAGTTCAGGTGTGAGCGCGTGGAAATTGAGCGAGACCCGCATGTAAATGGTGCGCCTAGATACTGGAATTGCGGAGAGACTGCAAGAAGCGAAGAAAACTGAGCTATTGTCCAGGGTGTGCAGCTAGGAGCAGATCCAGACCGAGTCAGGAGCCCAGAATGGAAGCCCTTCAAACAGAGGGGTCGGGAAACATGTAAGAGCCAACTTCGTGGGGCAGAGGTTGGCTAGGAGGATCGACGTCCCCAGCACCACCATCACCGTGTCAAGACTACATCGTGGAGAAGCGGACTTATGCCTTCCGGGTCAAATTGACGGAGAACACTGCACCATAACAATCGACACTGGTGCAACCCGATCGATTATCCGACCAGACCTAGTTAGACAGCAACAACTTCACAAGGGCAGAATTTTCTCACTACAGACAGCTACGGGAGAAACCGCACCTGTTCATGGAGAGGTCAACCTCCAGATACAGTTGGGAGACCTTGTGTTCCAACATAATTTTCTGGTCGCGAACATTATGGACGACTGCATTCTCGGAATGGATTTTCTGCGACCACATGGAATCACGTTGGATTTGGGCAAACGTGTATTGAAATGGCAGAATGTCGAAGTACTGGTGGACGATCCCAGCGTCAAAAGTTCCCAAGATGAATGTAGTGGTATGTACTGACACTGATGTACCGAATTCTTCCGAAAGCATTGTATGGGCCAAGCTTGATGGTGATTCTGGAGACCACCGATCTTATCTGATAGAGCCAACGAAGACGTCCGCATTGCGCAGTTTGATTGTAGGACGAAGCCTTGCAAGATCTTTAAGGAACGGATATGTGCCGGTTAGAGTCCTTAACACCGCAGACTCAACCACGAGCGTCAAAGCGGGAGAAGTCATCGGTAGCTGCCAGCCTGTTTCCACCATCACCTCTTTGGAAGCTACTCACGACCATAATTGGAAAAGGAGGCAAGACACAGGCAAAGCCCGGGAATCCACGTCTGCAATATTGCAGCAAGTCAAATTGCCAGTGCAGCTATTCAAACGAGCCTCTGATCTGGTCACCAAGTACAGTGACATCTTCTCAACAAGTCCGGATGACCAAGGCCGAACGAGTCTGGTAACTCACGTCATAGATACACAGGGAGCCAATCCGATTCGACAAGCACCGAGACGTCTCCCTATAGCCAAACGAGGAGAAGTGAGCGCGCTGATCTCGGACATGGAAAAACAAGGCGTTATTGAACCTTCTGTCAGTCCATGGGCCGCGCCTGTAGTTCTAGTAAAGAAAAAGGATGGTAGCACTCGCTTTTGTGCCGACTATAGGCAGCTTAACGACGTCACTAAGAAAGAAAGTTACTCGCTCCCAGGCATCGATGACATCATGGACACTTTAGCCGACGCAAAATGGTTTTCTACACTCGATCTCAAGAGTGGCTACTGGCAGGTAGAAATCGACAAGAAAGACCGAGAGAAGACCGCATTTTCAGTTGGGACCGGATTGTGGCGATTTGTGGTGATGCCATTTGGGCTTTGCAATGCTCCAGCCCCTTTCGAACGCTTGATGGAATACGTGCTACGTGGTCTAACCTGGAAAACCTGCTTGGTGTACCTAGATGACATCATCGTCATCGGAAGAACGTTCGAAGAGTATGTGCGGAACTTAGAAGAGGTTTTCTCCCGATTGCGACTGGCAAATTTGAAACTTAGTCCCGACAAGTGTACCCTTTTCGCCGCTGAAGTAAAATACATGGGACACGTTGTATCAGCAGAAGGGGTCAAAACAGACCCTGAGAAAATTGACGCCGTGAAAAGCTGGCCAACACCAAACAACAAGCGCCAACTACGAAGTTTTCTGGGTCTGGCAACCTACTATCGAAGATTCGTCAAAGACTTTGCCAAAATAGCTAAGTGTTCCATCAGCTAACCGAGAAAAATCGTCCGTATGTCTGGAATGAACAATGCCAGACAGACTTTGAGACCCTGAAGGAAAAGCTGTGTGAATCACCCGTGCTGGCGTATCCGAAACCCGGAAAAATGTTTGTAGTTGACACTGATGCAAGCAACGGCGGTATTGGAGCTGTACTCTCCCAGCAGATCAATGGCGAAGAAAGAGTCCTCTCTTATTACAGTCGAGTTCTCTCAAAAAGTGAGAGGAACTACTGCGTGACCAGGACGGAGCTATTGGCTATAATAGAGGCCACCAAGCAGTTTCACAAGTACCTATATGGTCAGAAATTTGTTCTTCGAAGGGACCATGCATCGCTGAGATGGCTACTTAACTTCAAAAACCCCGAGGGACAAGTTGCGAGATGGGTCGAAAGATTGCAGTCATACTACTACGAAATTGTTCATCGAAAGGGCGGAGTTCATGGAAATGCTGACGCCCTATCTCGACGTCCATGTCCAGCTAACTGCAAGCATTGCCGACGGATTGAGGAAAAGGAACCACCCGTTGATCTGCGATTGATAACGGCCGAATTCGATGAAGGTTGGTCATCGGAGGAGATTCGAAATGCCCAGTTAGTCGATGAAGACATCGGACCATTGCTCGTATGGAAGGAGACGACTGGGCGACCTGAGTGGAAGGATGTTTCAACGCATGGCGCAACCCTGAAAAGCTATTGGGCACACTGGAACTCCCTTCAGGTGGAGGGTGGCGTACTCAAGCGGAAATGGGAAATGGCGGATGGCAGCTCCTATAGGATGCAAACTATACTTCGCAAAAGCACGAAGGATCCTCAGGAGGCCACCTTGGTGTTAACAAGACCTTAGCGAAATTGCGGGAAAGATTCTACTGGCTCCACGCTCGAGAAGACGTAGAGGACTGGTGTCGCAGATGCACAATTTTCGCTTCCGTCAAAGGCCCAAAGCGACGTCTGAGAGGACAAATGCAAACGTATAACGTGGGGGTACCATTTGAAAGGATTGCTGTTGACATCGCAGGACCCTTTCCTGAATCCGAATGGGGAAATCGATACACACTGGTTGTAGCCGATTATTTCAGCAAGTGGCCCGAGGTCTACCCCATTCCCAACCAGGAAGCAACTACTGTAGCTGAACAGCTAGTGTTAAATTGGGTCAGTAGGTACGGCGTACCTTGCGAACTACATTCGGCTCAAGGCCGAAACTTTGAGTCACTAGTTTTTGGCGAAATGTGCGAGCTGCTCGGAATACGGAAAACGAGGACAACACCACTGCATCCCCAATCCGATGGAATGGTCGAACGTTTCAACGGCACGCTCAATAAACACCTGGCCAAAATGGTCGACGAGAACCAAAGGGACTGGGACCGGCACATCCCATTATTTTTGATGGCGTACAAAGCTGCCGAACATGCATCGACGGGCCAAGCCCCAGCCGAAGTCATTTTTGGAAAGACTATTCGTCTGCCAGCTGATATAAAGTTCGGGACACCCCCTGAGAAACCCCAAACGATCTCGGAGTACGCAAGTGAGCTAAGACAACGGTTGAACCAGATACATCGGACAGTGCGAAAACGCCTCGAATCGGCTACTGACCGCATGAAGACCAGGTATGATCTCAAGGCAAATTCTACTGGCTTCCAGCAAGACGACCTGGTCTGGCTATATAACCCGCAACGGCGAGAGGGTAGGTCTCCAAAGTTGCAACATAATTGGGAGGGACCATACCGGGTCACAAAGCGAATCAACGACGTCGTATATCGCATACAGGAACACCGTAAGCCGAGAGCCAAAATGAAAATCGTGCATCTGGACCGCCTTGCCCCATATTATACCCAGGGAGAATTGACTACAAATGGCGACACATCTTTTCGGGGCGAAAAGAACTGAGGTGGGGGCAGTGTTACATGTACAAATAATTCTGCGAGCTACTGTCGCAATTGTTTTCACAACCATTAAGAACATCAACAAAACGAATTAACTCGAAACCACGAGAACCCAACAAGCATGCTCCATTCATTACGCTGCTGGAATGTTCCCGCTAATTCACCAATGTACGAGAACTGAGTTGAATGATTAGAGACCCTATATAAAGGCGAGCTGAATGAATGGGGGGAATCATTCATGCGACCGCGATAAGAACTGCGATAGTGTGTGGGAAGCGATATCGTTCGAGTAATAGAAAGTGATTTTCGTAATAGTGAAGTGATTTAGAAAACAATTGCGATAAGAAATTTATGGACAAGTGTTAGACTTTTAATAGTGAAAATTAAAATTAGTGAAAGTGTTAAATTGATTATTGTGCATTTTTGTAATTAAATAAACTCTTTTAACTTAAATTAAAAGACATTGCGTTTTCACTTTCCCGGAACATTAAAATTATTGGCCGCGAACCAAAAAAACCGGGACAATATATATATATATATATATATATATATATATATATATATATATATATATATATATATATATATATATATATATATATATATATATATATATATATATATATATATATAAGGGGCGTTTGAAAAGTCCGTGCAAAGTCCGAGAGATGGCGGCACCGGCGCTTATCGAGGTTGTTATGCAAAGAGGCAATAGCTTTCGTAATAACGTTTATTTGCACTACATAAAAACACACAATAATAATATACACAGGAAAATCTTTGCTTCGCAGTTGTGACGCTTCAATGCTTCGCGTGTCTCTGTTCACTCAACTGCTATCTTAACTCGAATGCCTGGCGGTGAACACAATAACTATCTGTCATATGGGAAACGCTACACTGCTCCCTCTTGAGTGACATTCCCACTGTCACGATGGCCCTTTGCAGGCGGATATGTTCTGACAGCCGTATGAGGTCGTGCTATGATCGATTCTCATGTAATTGTTTTTCTTTTTTTGGGTGTAAAAACTATTCGCTTCGTTACGGAGTCTGACGGAGTTTCAGTATGCTGAGTAGTGGCGACGGTAATGAAGGCTGGCTTCAGTCGTTTGGTGTAGACGTTGATTTGTCTACCTTCGATGTCAATCGTAAACAGTACATCTGAAATTCGTTTGATCAATTTATGTGGTCCTAAAAACGGTTGACATAGCAATTTCCTTACGGTGTCAACTCTTAAGAAGACGTGTGTACGAGGTGTGTTCAAAAAGTATCGCGAATTTTGAATTTTCGCGGGTTACGTATATTCGAATTTCGATTTTTTGTGGCGTTATGTTGGTACTCATGTCTGTCACTTATGCCGACAAGCTCGGCCATTTTGAATGTTCACTTGATTGGTGATGGCTGCTTTACTTGCACGTGTTTTCAATCGTCTTCGATTTTTACTTATTCAAAAAAAATGGATCAAAGAACGTGTATCAAATTTTGTGTGAAAAACGAAATTAAGTGCGTGGATGCATTCCGAATGTTGACTGTGGCATACGGAGAAGCTACCTTGGACCGAAGCAACGTTTATCGGTGGTACAAAATGTTTTCAGAAGGCCGAGAAGATGTGAACGACGAAGAGATTGCAGGGGCGTGGTGCATCATAAGTTCTTGCCACAGGGAAGAACGGTCAATAAGGAATATTACCTGCAAGTTATGCGCAATTTGCGCGAAGCAATCCGCCAGAAACGCCCGGATTTGTGGGAGAACAAAAATTGGCTTTTGCACCACGATAACGCCCCTGCTCACACATCGTTGCTTGTGCGCGACTTTTTGGCCAAAAACAACACACTAATGATGCCGCAGCCACCGTATTCCCCAGATCTGGCCCCCTGTGACTTTTTCTTGTTTCCTAAACTGAAGAGGCCCATGAAAGGACGACGTTACGCTACGCTTGACGAGATAAAGGCGGCATCGAAGGAGGAGCTGAACAAGATTAAAAAAAATGATTTTTTGAAGTGCTTCGAAGATCAGAAAAACCGTTGGCACAAGTGTATAATATCTCATGGGGATTACTTTGAAGGGGACAAAATAGATATTCATGAATAAATAAATAATTTAAAAAAAAAAAAAAAAAATTCGCGATATTTTTTGAACACACCTCGTACATGAATTTAATTGATGATGTACGAAGGTCGTTCGATCATTGCGGTGGTTAATTGGAACAAGTCGCAATTCGCGTACCTGCTGTTTTAACATGGATCCAAACGTGTGCGGAAAGAATAGATTCTCATCGCTCACAAAGAATTCTCCAGGAAATGTTAAAGTTGTTCCGTAAACGAGCTCCGCGCAACTTGCGCCTAGATCTTCCTTGTATGCGTTTCGGAGTCCTAGGAGAACGGTCGGCAGGATGCGAGGCCAGTCGGAATTCTGCTCATAGCACATGATGGCGGCTTTCAATGTGCGATGCCATCGCTCTACCAATCCATTGGATGCTGGGTGATACGGCGATGTTTGCGTACGTTTACATCCCAAAAGTTTGGAAAGAGAAGAGAAAAGTGCGGACTCAAATTGTGTTCCTTGGTCAGTTGTGATTATGTGCGGCGCTGCAAATCTCGATACCCAGTTAGTGTAAAATGCACATGCGACAGTTTCAGCTGTTTGGTCGCAAACAGAAACTGCCTTTGGCCAGCGTGTAAATCGGTCAATCATCGTTATGCAGTAGCGATAACCGTTGGCTGTTATCAGTGGTCCGATGATATTAAAGTGCAATTGCTGGAATCGTTTGTCCGGTATCCAAAACTGCTGGATATCGCTTCTTGTATGCCTTCCAATCTTTGATCTTTGACATGGTATATAAGTGCGTGTGTAGGCTCGAATATCTTTCCTCATGTCTGGCCAAACAAACTTTCTTTGTACAGCTCGAATCATCGTGTGGGCTCCAGGGTGCGAGCATCTGTGGAAGGTGTTCATAACTCGATTATATAGAGTTGATGGTACGTATGGCCAAATATTGTTCGTCGACGTATCGCAATATAAACTTCCATATTCCTCTATAGGTAGTGGATGCAGCTTAAGTGATGAATTTTTTCCAGAGAGAAATGATTGAGGTGCAGTGTTGTTACGTTGTTCATCTATCAGCTCGTGGGTGGTCAATGAAGATGGCAGGTTGGTCGGTTCGATTCTTGATAGCGTATCTGCTGTAACATTTTCCTCTCGATTAACGTGGACGATTCGGGTACAAAATTCCGATATAAAACTTAAGTGCCTAATTTGTCTCGGTGAAGATTTTTCTGTTTTTTGACTGAACGGTTTGTGGTCCGTTTTGATGACAAACTAGGTGCCTCCGAGCCAGTGTCGAAAGTGTTTTAAACTGCTGTAAAAAGCCAACAGCTCTCGGTCGTAAACGCTGTACTTTGATTCAACGTGATTCAGTTTTTGTTGAAAGTAAGCTAATGGTAGCCAGCTGCCATTTATTTTTTGCTCTAATACTGATCCGATTGCAACATCAGATGCGTCGGTGACAAGTTGTAATGGCATCGATGGAAAAAATGTACTAGCAATGTTAAAGGGTTTTATGGTTTCAGGTGACCATGGAATAACGCATTTGTCGCCTTTTTTGACATTGCGGAGATATTGGTGGAGCGGTGTCTGTAGGTTGGCAGCATTACGGATTAATCTACTGATAAAATTTAATATGCCCAGGAAACGGCGTAGTTGTTTGACTGTTGTTGGCAATTGAAAATCACGTATGGCTTGAATTCGCGAATCAGGTGGCGAAATGCCATGTTTATTTATTTTGTGTCCCAATTACTTCGACGCCAAACACACATTTTACAACGTTGATTATCACTCCGTTAGTTTTTAATCGTTCAAATACGATTCGAAGATGGTCCATATGTTTTCGATTGAGTTAGATGATACAAGAATGTCATCTAGATAACAGACACAAAAGTCCAATCCACGCAACATTTTGTCAACAAACTGTTGGAAGGTTTGGGCGGCATTCCGGAGGCCAAAGGTCATTACAGTAAATTCAAAAAGGCCACACGGTGTTCTCACTGCCGCTTTTGGGACAGCCTCATCTGCAACTGGGATCTGATAGTATGCTCGAAGCAAGTCTATTTTAGAAAATATACATTTGCCTGTGAGATCTGATGTAATGTCCTGAATGTGTCGCATGGGATAGGGATCAGGTATGGTAATCCCGTTTAGTTTTCGATAATCTCCGCATGGGCGCCAGGAAAATTCCTTCTTGGGCACAAGATGCAAAGGGCTAGCTGTTCGATGGGCGGCAGTAGTTCTTATCCATCATGTGCTGGAACTCTGTTTTAGCTATTTTCAGCTTGTCTGGTGGTAGTCGTCTCGGGCGTTCTGCTACCGGGGGGCCAGTAGTGATGATACGGTGCTGTGTAGTGTTCGCTAGAGCAGGATTCGTTACTTCTGGGAATGATTTCAGTAATGCGTGGAACTGCGATTATTCAGTCGATACAGAGATAGATATTGTGGGTAGAGTTGATACGGTTCCTGCTATTGTAAGTTTCGTTTTCGAGTCTACAAGACGTCTGTTTGTAATATCTACTGAGAGGCCGTGTTCTTTTAGAAAATCAGCACCTATAATTGGCTGTGCAACGTCTGCTATTATAAATGGCCACGTAAATTGTCGATGTAAATTGAGATTTAATGTAAACAACTTTTCACCGTAAGGGTCGATCGGAGATTTATTTGCCGCGTAAAGCCTAAATTCTGTTTTTGTGTTCTTTTTAAGCAATGGAAGTCGAGATATGACTGACATGTCTGCACCTGTGTCGATTAGAAACTTAAGTTGTGTTAGTTTGTCCGTGGCAAAAAGCCGGTTTGTTGCGGAGCGACTGCGAGCCGTCTCAACGCGCTACAATGTCATGTTTAGTAAGTAGCATCTCCTGAATGAACGCACACCAAGTTTCAGCCATATTGGTCTATTTCTTTGTGTTTGGCATTCGTGTGAATCAAGGAAGTCGAGTAAACGCATCAGTACACACCTCAGCAGTTGTGGTCACAAAATTAGTGGAAATAGGATTTTTCTTCAAATTGGGGAGCAAAA
Organism: Odontomyia ornata; assembly: GCA_963969285.1. Classification (NCBI taxonomy): domain Eukaryota; kingdom Metazoa; phylum Arthropoda; class Insecta; order Diptera; family Stratiomyidae; genus Odontomyia; species Odontomyia ornata. The sequence continues at coordinate 122,623,786 of OZ017740.1, forward strand.
AGTAGTCCGAGGGAGCCAAGTCTGGAATATAGGGGGGATGTGAAACGAGTTGGAATCCTATATCCATTAATTTTGAGAGCTGCTACTAACTAAACATGACCTCGATATGCGCTCGCGGTGCCATCTCTCGGACTTTGCAAATATAAATATATATATATATATATATATATATATATATATATATATATATATATATATATATATATATATATATATATAGTTGCGGTCATATTTATTTATTAATTAAATTGATTGATATTCGCAAAGAGTTGCAAGAAGGATGTGGAGTTCAAATTTCTGATAGGACTGTCAAAAGAGGGTTTAGGGAGCATAAGATTTTTGGAAGATCCCCAGCAAAAAAGTTTTTTTCTAACTTCTCTGTAACCGACGCGAAGAAAGTAATCTTTTCGGATGAATCGAAGTTCAACCTGTTTGTATCTGATGGAAGACGGTACGTGAGGCGGCACCTGGGTGAGCGATACTCCGATGAGTGCATTCGTCCAACGGTACGGCAAACGCAATGTAGAATAGTTTGGGGATGCTTTTCTTACTACGGATTGGGGAAGCTGGCTCTGATCATTGGAACGGTTAACGCTAAAAAGTTCCAGGAGCTCTTGTCTGAATTTTTGCTAACATCTATTGAGGAGCACCTTTCCACAGCAAACGATGTGATTTTTCAAGACGATTCTGCACCGTGCCATCAAGCCAAACTGGTAAGCATTGTATCCTAGCGTTTCATGATAGCTTTATTAATTTGTTTATTGACCTATTTTTAAAGAGTATTTTTTTTCCTTTCCAGGTTCAGGAGTATTTACAAAAAGTTGGTGTTGTCCACATGAAGTGGCCAGGAAATAGTCATGGTTTGAACCCAACAGAAAATCTTTGGAGCATCCTAAAAGTCCGTGTTGCAGATGAGAGACCCCAAACGATTAGTGAATTGGCTACTCGCCTCGAAAAAGTTTGGTATACAGGGATGGATAGTGAAATTTAAAAAAAAATTGATTGGACCCATGCCTGCACGTGTTAACTCAGCAATCCAAAATAAAGATAGTGCAAACAAATATTAAAGATATAATAGCTCTTATATTTTATTACTTTTTTTCGAAGAAAATCTAACCAGGATAATAGGACTATTTGTGTTTTTAAAAATAGTAGTCCCTTTTATGAAATTGATAAAATTTGAAAAATTGGCTTAGTTTTTTAGCATCTTGACTAACACAAACATAAGCAATGAACGTAGAATAGAAGCAAAAAAACTCACAATGATTTTTGAAACTCTCTACCTTCATTTTAAAAAATAACCAGAAAAAACTGGATGTCCCGATGTCTGTGACCGCTAATATATATATATATATATATATATATATATATATATATATATATATATATATATATATATATATATATATATATATGGGAATGAAACGGAAGATTCTTCGAAGAGAGCCGGCGGCCACTTCGCAGCTAGTCTATCGTAAGCGGTTACCCGAAGAGGACGTGTTTTCTTTGTTATGTATTTACGCTCGAATTCTTAATTTGTTACATTTGTATCAAAATACATTCTATCCTACATGTTGTCAGGATTGGGATGCAGGCAAATGTGAAAAGAATAAGTGATTCGAGCTACATCGCACATCCTGTTATACGACAAGTACAGTGTCAAGAAGATTTGGTGAAAAAAGACGTAATCTTCAGTATGACGACGACGGCGGCGTGTGATGAATTGTTTAAAAAGTTCACAAAGCCTGGTCTAGTGGACGAGTACAAAAAACAACAGCTCAACACGAGCGGCACAAAGGAAGAGTTGTCCAAGCGAATCGTGGAGTTCGACGCCGAAAAAGAAGAAGACGAGACGATCATCGACAAAGAACCGGTTCGAACATCAAGCCCAGTATGCAAAAAAGACGAGATGAAGAGAGAAAAACGAAGCTAATATACATTCCGAGATATGGAGGACACGTTTGAAATATTTGCTGCAAACGAGGGGCAAGACGTGCAACTCTCGATTCGAGAGTTCGAAGACATTTGCGACTCCGTTCAGTGGAATGATCAACGTAAGTTTATAATGTGTAAGAAAGTCGTCCGAGGAACGGCACGAAAGTTTGTAATTGCACAAACCGGAATTCCAACTGGGCGTCAGCTAAATATCGCACTCTTATCCGAATTCGGAAAGAGGAGTAGCTCTATCGAAGCACACAGAATTTTCTCAGCACGAAGAAAGAGAACCGACAATGGGTACTTGGAATACGTGTATGAGATGCAGCGAATAGCAAAAATGACGAATCTTGACAAAGCGACAATTTGCGAGTATGTGTGCGATGGAATTTCCGATGATGCCATGAATAAAGCATTCCTTTATAGAGCTGAGACTATAGCAGAGCTAAAGCGACTATTGGAAGTGTATGAAAAGATTCGTTCGAAACGGAAGAGGACGGAAAAGAAACCAGCGAGAGAACAGCAGACTAGATACAAAGAGCGTTGCTTCAATTGTGGCGAAATAGGGCATCAATCGAAATGTTGTCCAGAAAAATTAAAGGGACATAATATTTTAAATGCGAAAGTTTTGCTTATGTAGCGAAGAGCTGTCGAACAATTGAGAAAAAAAAAGAATATCGCGCGTGTGAATTATATCCAGCATTTGAAGGGGAATAAGAATACAGTCCAAGTGACATTGACCAACAAACAAACGTTTTCGGCCGTAGTCAGTACTTACAGCGACTCATGCTTAATTCATAGTGACTTTTGGAATACCAAAGATACATATGCCGAGAATATAGAATGTTCTGACCTGAAAATACAGTGTTATGGTGAAGAAGAGGTATCGGGTTTTTCTACAACTCAAGCAATGATTCCAGTGATACTAAATGAAATGAATTATAAAATAAAATGCTGTGTTGTGCCGGAAAAGGCAATTGATGTAATCTTTATTATTGGGAAAGGTTTTCTTTGCACAGTTGACTCTGTAATAACCCCTTCCAAAGTAACGCTCTTCCCGATGACCCGTGAACCGAAATAATGTTAAAGAAATTACACTACTTAATGAACCAGAAGTGCCGTATGATGAAACCGCTGCTATGATGAATATAAATTGTGAGGATCAAGAGGACAGTAATTATGGTTTAGATTGTCGTGAAAGCAAATATAAAATTGAGGTTCAAAATCTAATAAAAAACTTTTTGCCAAAGAAAGTGGAAAACTAGCAGATGAACTTCTCGTCTATAAGAGACCGCGGCGATTATCAACCTTCGAAAGAAAAATAGTGTGCGAACAAGTAAAACAGTGGTTTAACGAAGGGATAATTAGACATTTGCGTTAGTGATTTTGCGAGTCAAGTCGTGCTAGTGCCGAAGAAAGACGGAACCCATCGAGTCTGCATAGACTTTCATGAAGTTAATAAAAAAGTCATTAACGACAGATTTCGGATGCCACTCATTGAGGACAATTTAGAGAAACTATGGACCGCGCGCTTTTCCTCCACATTAGATTTGAAAAATTCATATTTTCATGTTTCATTAGAAGAACACAGTAAAAAATATACGGCGTTCGTGACCAATCAGGGCCACTACGAGTTCAACAATACACCGTTTGGATTGTGCATTAGTGGCAATAGTTTCGGCGGATTTATTGACTACGTATTCCAAGATTTGATCGAGGAAGGAGTTATGATAGCGTTTGTTAACGATATAATTATTCCGGCGATAGATGAAGTCGGAGCGATGTCAAAGTTGCAGAGAGTCGTGGAAAGGGCTGCAGACAATGGCCTTCAAATAAACTAGACAAAATGTGTATTCTTGCAAGGATCCATTGATTATCTTGGATAAACAATAACCGACGGAAATTACCGGCCAGCAAAAGCCAATGTGGAAAAATTGTTGAAAATTCAGCAACCGACAAATGTAAAACTGTTGCAGCGGTTATATGGATTGGCAAGCTATTTTTGGCGGTTTATCCCTGACTTTGCCGTCATCATGAGACCTATCAGCAATCCTATGCAGTCCGGCGTCCTTTTCCACTTTGGTGAAGCAGAAAAATTCGTGAAGAGGATCATGTCAACACAACCTGTTTTGAAGATTTATGAACCGCAGAGTAAAATCGAGGTCCACGCTGATGCATGCAAGGAAGGTATCGGAGCTATTCTCATGCAACAAAAAGATGACAAAATGCACCCTTGCCATTACTATAGTCGGACAACGAATGAAGCTAAAAGGAATTATCATTCATATGAGTTGGAGTTTCTTGCAGTGATCCAAGCATTAAAGAAATTCCGTCAATACTTACGAGGAATTCATTTCAAAATCGTAACGGATTGTTCTGCTTTGAAAATGGCAATGTCAAAAGATGAAATGCATTCGAAAATTACGAAGTATGCATTTGCGGTGAGTGAGTTCGACTACGAAATCGAGCACCGAAATTCCGAAAGAAGGGCTCATGTTGATGCAAGGTCTCGAACAGCAGTTATTATGGTTAAAGTTCAGCCCACTGTGTAGGCGTCAATACATGATGATGAACACATTCAGACGATTAAAGCAATACTACAGAAGAGTCCACGTATTTGAATAAAGGAGATATTATTTACATTCAACGCGGCGAAAGAGAACTGTTAGTGGTACCTACTGCGATGGAAGTGGATTTAATTTGGAGATACACGAAATAGGCCATTTTGGAGTGAAAAAACCAAGGACATGCTGGAGAAAGAGTACTACGTTCGTGGTATTGACAATAAGATTAAGGCGTGTATTGAGGATTGCGTCGCTTGCATTTTGTCGAATGACAAAGCGAGGAAATCGGAAGGCAAACTCCATCCGATACCGAAGGGAGATGCACTCTTGGACACCTTCCATATTGACCATCATGGACCGATGCCGCCGACGAGAAAAGCATATAACTATGTACTGACAATAACTAATGCATTTTCAAAATTTGCTTGGATTTTCCTGTGAAAACGACTTCAGTTGAGGAAGTTCTACGAAAACTGGGAATGGTTGAAGCCATTTTTGGAAATCCTCGACGAATAATCGCAGATAGAGGTGATGTATTCGTATCGAAGTCGTTTGCTCAATACTGCAGTGACAGAAAGCTAGAGTTACATCTTATTACGACAGGTGTACCGCGTGGAAATGGGCAGGTCAAACGAGTGCATAGGGTGCTTGTTCTAGCGCTAACGAAACTCTCAAATGCGTCTCCTGAAGATTGGTGGAAACATGTCAGCAGACTACAGCGCAGTATCGATACCACTCCCTTCAAACTTATGATAGGTGTGGACATGAGGAACACTGAAGATGATAATATGAGGCGAATTTTGGAGGAGGAACATCGGCGATTCCTCCACGAAAAACGAAGCGAAATTCGAGAAGAAGTACGAAACCAAATCGAAAAGTTCAACAAGAGAACCGAGAACAGTATAACTTGCGAAGACGAATGGTACAAGGATTTCGAGTGGAGGACTCAGTGGCTCTTAAGAAAACACAATTTAGCGTTAGACAGAAGGTGGAACCGAAATACACGAGGCTAATGAAAATCACCAGCAATTTGGGCAAGGATATGCCCTAGCTCGTCCTTGACAACGATGGTAAATAGTTGGGCGAATGACGGCATCTGAAGACCTGTTGAAGAAGTGGCCAGGGTCGTATGGGAGGCAGGAATGGCCGTGTGGGAATTAAACGGAAGATTCTTCGAAGAGAGCCGGCGACCACTTCGCAGTTAGTCTATCGTAAGCGGTTACCCGAAGAGAACGTGTTTTCTTTGTTATATATTTACGCTTGAATTCTTAATTTGTTACATTTGTATCAAAATACATTCTTTCCTACAGAATATGTATATATATATATATATATATATATATATATATATATATATATATATATATAAGGGTAGTCCAACCATAATGCACGACATTAATTGTGATTCACAGCTTAATGTCAAGTTTTTCTCCCAACTTTATTTGACATGTCTTTGTTTCACTGTTTGACTAATTCAACCATGGAGATGTACACAATTGAGCAGCGCGTTAAGGTTGTTGAAGCCTTTTACGAAAATTGGCGTTCAAATCAAAATGCATTTCGTGCACTTTGTGATTTTTTTGGTCAGCATAATCGACCAAATGTGTCCCTGATCGGGAGAATCGTGCGCAAATTTCAGCAAACCGGGTCTGTAGGAAATGTGAAATCACCTGTGCATGCTCGCCTAGTTCGTTCTGCGGAAAACCTTGCTGTTGTTCGCGATAGCGTGGCAGAAGAGCCGTCAACCTCCACTCATCGTCGTGCCCAACAATTGAACATCTCACGAACATTACTGATGCGAATTTTTGATAAAGATTTGAATTTATACGCCAACAAGGTTCAATTGACTCAAGAGCTGAAGCCTACTCGCCATTTCAAGCGTCGGCAATACGCTGAATGGTTGGTTGAACAGGCAGAAGGGAATGGTGACTTTACAAAGAAAATCATCTTCAGCGACGAGGCACACTTTCACCTCAGTGGATTCGTTAACAAGCAGAATTGCCGCATTTGGGCAATTGAGAATCCACGACTGATTGTTTAAAAGCCGATGCATCCACAAAGAGTGACTGTTTGGTGCGGTTTATGGGCTGGCGGTATCATCGGGCAGTACTTGTTCGAAAATGAGGATGGCCAAGCAGTTACCGTGAATGGTGTTCGATATTGCGGGATGAAAACGGGCTTCTTGCGACCAGAAATTGAGGTTATGGACCTGGACGATGTGTGGTTCCAACAGGATGGTGCCACTTGCCACACAACCGAGAGATTCAATGGCTGTGTTATCTCACGTTGTGGCGATGTTAATTGGCCGCCACGATCATGTGATTTGATACCGTTAGACTTCATTCTCTGGGGATATTACAAAGAAAAAGTGTACGCCAATAAGCCAAAAATAATTCAAGAGCTAAAGGATGACATAATTCAGCACATTAACGACATTGAACCTCAAGTATGTCTCAGAGTCATTGAAAATATGGACCATCGGATAGAAGTATGCTACCGTAGCCGTGGCGAGCATTTGGGCAATATTTTGTTTCACACATAATTGTCATAGATCCTTCTATTATAATAAAAAATATTAACATAATTCTCCGAAAACTTTTTGTTTTATTTACAACTAACATCGTGCGTTTCGGTTAGGCCACCCTATACTATCTAATATCATCCGGAAAGTACTAAGGACTATTTCCCACAAAAGAACTGACGACCGAGATGAGTTGCCATGACACGAGTCACCGGTGCTAGTGTAAGTAATTTAGCTATACGCTATGATAGTTCCTAAAGGAATAAGGTCAGTAAAACATTCCCTTCATTTCAACAGTATGCAGCAATATTGAAAAAGTATATGAAAACAATTTCAAGTTTTCGAGTGTTTCTTGTGTACTCTTACAACTTAAAATATTACTGCTCAATCTCGCTGCCACTCAGTCCTATCAATTAAAATAAAGGAAAGATCTACCGTACAACATCATACAGAGTTTTTTCTGAAACGGTAGCATTTCTCTTGTAGCTTCAGTGAAATAGCGCAATTTATTACAAGCCCTTCAAACATTCATTTTCGTTACAGTAATTAGACGTAAACAACTCATTATTTTATGAGCTATGGCTTTCCAACAAGGCTTATTGCGAAGTATATTCGGCACAAAAGAATATAATACACCTTATGTTCCGCTTAGAAAAAAATGCACCGCCGTCAATTTCCATCATTTTCATTACCGTTGATCTGTGGTCAAAAGGCTACCATGTTAACCACCTGCAACATCTTTGGAACAAGAATTCCCTTTCACTTGAACTTTCAATCATCCAACTGAAAAACCAAACTAACCTTTCTGCCTATGAATGTAACGAGTAACCACAAAGTGCTTTGTAGTCGCGGAATTGCATTCCGAAATTGATGTGCGCGGCATTTTCATTACAAAGAAAATCAAAAAGACCTCAAGTTTATTAGGTTCTAAAGATAACCCAATTACTCTCCCACAAAAAAGTGAATCGAGAAAAGGTCACCCTATGAAGTGAGCTTACAAAATTTGTGTAATTAATTAGTAGTCCTAATAAGGCCAATTATTGTTCTAGATTAGCACTTAAATTGCCGTATCGTATTATAAATTCCATTGTGTTCAATTTTCAATTCATCAATATTGTGGTTATAATCCTGATAACCTTAGCATCTTGTCAGCATATTTATAAATGGAAAATAGTTTAATAGATTCTAGCAAATATCTAATCGCTACGAGGGAGCACATACGCAAGTTTACTCAGTTAGTAAATCCATTATGACATTAGAATGTACTTAATCGTATGAGACCTTGGGGGCAGTAAACAATTAAACTTTAACACATCAAATTTATATAAACTTGTTCTAAATTGTTATCTTGACTTGGACATTAATTCTATTTGGCATGGTCCTAGCTAAGAATTTCAGCATCAATTTAATTATGTTCCACAGTTAATCCAAAACAATTGCATTAAAACAAAAATTAAATTATTTACCGAGCAACCATATCACTAAAAATTCTAACAATAAATGTGGCCAGTTTAATCCAGTTTTCATATAAATCTACAGAAGTAGGTCTTTATACTTAAAAGTTAACTCAAAAGAACAAGGAAACTGCTCAAGTGTGGTTCACCTGTGGTTTTATCCAGTCAGTTCGTAAGAAAAATTCTAATTTCTTATAAATGTTTAAATAAATAACACATGCGTGCGTGTGCAGTGAGGAGAGACTAAACTTACATGTGATCCTACCACGAACATTTTAATTTACTCAGTATCAAATTAATACTCGTTAAACATATGTTGGCTTATGCGATTGGAGTTTTACGAAAACTAATATGACGGTCGCCGTGGCTTTATCTTTTTTTGGTGACTGAATTGTTTGTTGGTAAACATAAATAAATTATTAGCCAGATAAATGATATCAAACTTTACCCGTACTTTTCACGGTTATTTAGGTAAGATATGGTTACGTTGTTTGCTTAAGCTTTTTAACACTGAGCAAGTTTTTTTAAGTCCTCTTGTCACAAAGAGAGTTTAGGAATGCAAAAACTTTCCTCGGCAATTAGCATTACTAACTTCTCATCGAAGTTCACTCTTCAAGACGTAAAATTCTCGTTGAAAACAGAAGTTTTAACAAGTTTAGCAGGTGAGTACGCTGTTTTACAATATATTTCTCTACGAAATATAGATGTTTACTCTAAACTCAAGAATGCTTCTAGGCTGAGTCTTATTGCTTAGAAAGAAATTGATAGTCATTAATGTTAATCAATAATTAAAATTAGAATCACGCTTGAACGAACCAATTATCCATATTCGCGCAACGTTCTTTATTTTTATGATGCACATAATCGTCTAAGAAAGCAAGCAATCTTACAAACTGCCGATAGATTTTGTACCTCATACACTCCAAGTAATGGAATAACAATACAAATGAAGAAGAGACATATTAAAGGATGTGTGGGTTAAGGTGAATGCTAAATGGCGTGTAAAATTATTGTAACAAGTACGGGTGAATTTGTATAACCTGTTATTTGAGAATAACTCCGACCAGACATACTACAGCTTGTCGAGGTCAATCAAGAACTGTCAAACTCTTTCTCTCTCTCATATGGCCGGAATGTATTTATTTATCCGATTGTAGGGTTGTGGATTTTGGATTTTCCGGTTATTCAAATCAATTTGGTGAAATCACGATATAATTATGGGGCGGGCGTGTACATTTTTTGCCTTTTTTGCATAGCAATCATTATGTTATAAAAAGAAATACATATTGTAGACTCTAATAAAGGGTGGTCCAACCATAATGCACGATCTTAATTGTAAGTTACACCTTAACGTCAAGTTTTTCACCCAACTTAATTTGACATTTCTTTGTTTTAGTGTATGAAATTCACCCATGGAGAGGTACACAATTGAGCAGCGCGTTAAGGTTCTTGCAGCCTTTTACGAAAATGGGCGTTCACATCAAAATGCATTTCTTGCGCATTGTGTCCACAATCGGGAGAATCGTGCGCAAATGTCAGCAAACTGGGTCTGTAGGAAATGTAAAATCACCTGTGCATGTTCGCCCAGTTCGTTCTGCGGAAAACATTGCTGTTGTTCGAGATAGTGTGGCAGAAGAGCCGTCAACCTCGACTCCGTCGTGCCCAACAATTGAATATCTCACGAATCTCACTGATGCGAATTTTGAACAAAAATTTGAATTTACACGCTAACAAGGTTTAACTGACTCAATATCTGAAGCCTACTGACCACTTTAAGCGTCGGCAATACGCCGAATGGTTGGTTGAACAGACAGAAGGGAATGGTGACTTTACAAAGAAAATCATCTTCAGCGACGAGGCACACTTTCACCTCAGTGGATTCGTTAACAAGCAGAATTGCCGTATTTGGGCAAATGAGAATCCACGAGTGATTGTTGAAAAGGCGATGCATCTACAAAGAGATGATAACGGACTTTTTGTGGCCAGAAATTGAGGTTATGGACCTCGACGATATGTGGTTCCAACAGGATGGTGCCACTTGCCACACAGCCAACGAAACAATGGCTCTTTTGCGCGAGAAATTCAATGGCCGTGTTATCTCACGTTGTGGCGATGTTAATTGACCGTCACAATCATGTGATTTGACGCCGTTGGACTTCTTTTATTTTATAGTGATAATTTGTTGATTGATTTAAGTAACGGAGAGTCCATATTAGTGAACACAGCAAAAAAATGTCGCAAAGCGTCCTTTCAGAAAAAATTTACATATTTAAGTCCATTAAAGATATAATCAGTGTGATGCAAGAAAGGAAATTTGAAGATTCTTGCAAAAGGCCTGAGTTTCTTAAAGTCAAAATCAAAAAATTTTCAAAAAGTCCAGAAAATTTTTCTAATAAAAATAGTGAAAATAGTGGTCCTAACTGGCGAACACCTAAAGAAATTGATCGACATGACATAAAACAAACAGAACAACCAATGAACGATGGACAATATACACCAAACAGCCCCGAACAATTCAAACAAAAATATTATTCGAAAAAAATAAAACTTTTAAAAATAAACGTGGCGGTGGTAATTATAACAATATTAACAGTGGTAATTCCAACCGAATTCGGAAAAATGACTCCGGAAATAATTACTTAGACGTGAACAGGACAAATAACTTCAACCAAAACAACTCTGGACAGTTTAAGACAAATGAACAAGGGAACACGAGACAAATTTCTTTTTCACGAAGGCAAAGACAAAAAGTTGCACCTATGGAAATCGATAATATCCAGATAAATAGAACATCTGATAACAATCGTCAAGATTTCCACGGCTCAAAGGAGTCTTTAGAAGAGATTTTATCAAATACGGGTCATTTTCCAGATAATAACTACGAATCAAATTATATAGGTAGTTCGAAAGACAAACAAGTTTTTTTTTTTATCAATTAGCCTCGGATGAACTACCGCTCATTAGTTTAACTATCAATGATAAAAAATACGTTGTATTGATTGATACAGGATCATCTTTTAGTATTCTCAATGAACATGTGACTGAATAAAATAAATCCGATAAAATTTTCAACAATAACAGGCTCAGATATAATTAACTTTGAAGTTAATACACCAGCCCCTATTGAATTAAATTCTCCGCGAGGTGCCCACATCAGGTGGAAAGTAAGAAATCTCGCGAATCGAATATACAACTTTTTCATAGGTATGGACCTTTTAGATAGACTAGGAACAGTCATAGATATTGAAAATAGAACTTTTACTCTTGGTGGGCAAGTTATTCCATTTTTAAACAGCCCTTACCCCACAAATCAAATCTATTCGCTAGAACCTGTAAATCACTGCTATCTAGATCGTCTTAAATTAAATCATTTAAATGCGGAAGAGTATAAAGAAATAACGAAACTCATTAAAAAGTTTGAGCATATATTTTTTAGGGAAGGAGATAAGTTAACTAGTACTCCAAATATTCTAGCCCTCTGATTGTTGTCCCCAAAAAATCAGACAATTCGGGAGAGAAAAAACTTCGCATAGTTATTGATTATAGAAGGCTCAATGAGGTGACTTTTGAAGATAAATTTCCGTTACCCAACATTGATGCCATTCTAGATAAATTAGGGCGGGCGCAATACTTTTCTACGATTGACTTGGCAAAAGGATATCGCCAGATCCTTATATGACAGGAAGATCGAAAGAAAACAGCGTTTGTTACGTCGCATGGGCTCTATGAATTCGTAAGAATGCCATTCGGCCTAAAAAATGCCTCTGCGACGTTTCAGCGCCTGATGAACGATGTCTTAAGTACCTATATTAATAAAACATGCGTAGTTTACCTCGATGATATCCTTATATTTAGCACTTCCATTCAAGAACACGTTATGGCAATTTCAGACATATTCAAAATTCTAGACCAGCACAAACTAAAAATTCAAATCGACAAGTGCAAATTTATGGAAAAAGAAACGCCATTCTTGGGGCACATAATTACAAGAGAAGGACTGAAACCAAACCCGGAAAAAATAAGCATTATAGAAAAAGTAGTAGTCCCCAAAACAGAAAAGCAAATTAAGAGTTTCCTTGGCTTAACCGGTTTTTATCGGAAATTTATAAGAGACTACGCAAAAGTTGCAGAACCGATAACCAAATATCTAAAGAAAAACACCAAAATTAATGTCAAGGATCCAAATTACATCAATGCGTTTGAAAAGCTTCAGAGCCTTATTACATCTCCGCCTATTCTTAGGTTTCCAGATTTTAACATGTTGGGTAAACAGACCTACGCTCATGTCAGAAGGGTTTTGTATTCAATTTACAAAATGCAGTCACCAGATCGAATCAAATCAAGAAACATGTCAAAGACGATTTTATTGGAGAAACCATAAAATACGAAGATCATACTATTTTTAACAAAGTTGAACGAATTTCGACTTCTGAGGTTTTTGGTATTGTTATACTCATAAATATCTCCCTTGATAATTATTTCAGATGTCCAGCCGCGACGGAGGAAACACATTTTTCATGTATTTCCCCCCCTGTGCCCCCACTGAAGCAAAAACTGACAGTTTAACAACTGTTTTGAAAAGCTTCCAGGAAAACTTTTATTTCATACTCATATCGGCTACGTTTGATGAATTTTTTTTCAGGGGCCACTCTCCTGTACTGTTATCATCGATTAATGGCCAATTTTTTCGAATCCTAGAATGGTTACAAAACCCTTTTGCTAGGAGCTCTCTTCCACCTCCTTGACTTGTTTCACCTATGAGCATTAATTGTAGGTACTCATCTTCAGTCATTCATTAAATTGAATCAAGTGTTCAAAGCATGCACCTTAAACTTTGAAGTTGAGAAAAAATAACTCAAAATTATTCAATCTTCGCATTTAAAACAGCCACTATTTTGTTTTACGGTTACTGATACCACTAGCTGAACCGATTCTCAAAGATATACATGACACCTATCATTCCTGAAATTTTCATGCAAATCCTAGCAAAACTGTAGTGTCTGAGTCGGTAAAAAGCGCAAGTTGTTCCATAACCATATGTTGCCATAGTAATAAATGCAGCGCATATTGTTCCATAGTAATACAGGAAAATTCAAACCGCTATAACTTCGCTAAATATGATTCAATCTTTATGAAACTTTCAGGATAGATCAATCTTATAAATAGACATCTACATTGCATTGCATTGAATTTAAAGGTACCGTTAAGATTTTATTCCAGAAAACATAAAATCGATAAATCATACTATTACTAACAAAGTTGAGTGAATTGCGACTTCTAACGGATTTGTTGTTGTTGTACTCACCAAGGCCTACATTCCTGATTTTTTTCAGATTTTTCGGATCACAGGTGTCCAATCGCGAGGGGGGGGACACAAATTTTTCTTGCATTTCCCCTCCCTGTGCGCCCCTCGGGGCAAACTTTGCCAAACTGTTTTGAAAAGTTCTAATCAAGACCTTTCATTTGATACCCATATCGGCTACCGTCAATGAAATTTTTTTTCGGGGGGTCACTCTCCTATATGGGGAGACCCCCCTTAAATACCTTATAAAAACTTTTTTGTAGTTGAACTTTGAAGAGATCACCACCCCACACCTAAACACAAAATTTGATGTTTCTAGCTTAAGTAGTTTCCGAGAAAAAGTGCTGTGACACACGGACGGACGGACAGACTGGTCGCGAAACTAGTAGGGTTTTGTAAAATTATTTTACAAAGCCCTAAAAAGCAATTCCAACTCACAGCAGATGCATCGAATTTTGCAGTGGGCGCTGTCTTATCACAAGACGGCCACCCAATTTGCTTTGCATCACGCACTTTAAATTCGCATGAACAAAACTATTCTGCAACAGATAAGGAGTTCTTAGCCATCATGTGGTCTATTAATTATTTTAGGCCATATTTGTATGGCAACAAATTTAAAAGTTTCACGGACCATCAACTTATTAAATACCTGCAGGCAAAATATAGGGGTAGAGATATATCTCCTCGCCATCAGCGTTGGCTATTAAAATTAGGAGAGTATCAATTTGACATTGAGTACCTCAAGGGAAGGGAAAATAAAGATGCAGACTTTTTGAGTCGCATCAAAACGGAAAACAATGAAAATAAAGAAATGAATGATCCAATTGAAGATTCACATTCCTTCACGGATCGACAAATCCTTTGTAATATTGAAGAAAACGACACAATGGCAACGAAACATTCCGCAGAAGAGGAATTGCTTGATCACATTCCTATTAAAGAGGAAACAGTAAATAAATATCGAACTCAAATACATGTAACAAATAATAAAACACAAGAATTTGAAATCATCCACGGGAAAAGAAAAATATACATTTCAGAACATGATTTCGATAATTTAGGTGCCATCCTGAGAAGATATATTAAAAAAGGAACAATTGGAATTTTCACTGAATTGGATGATAGCAAATACAATGTCGTTCAAGAGAAAGTCAGAGAACTGTTTTCGAACGATCCACAAATAAAATTCTTCCGTTGCTCATTTAGAGCCAAGGACATTGAAACCGAAACTGAAACAAATCTCCTTCTATCATGTGCAAGAAAGCCAACATTCTGGTATACTTGAAACATTTAATTCACTAAAAAATAAAATTTATTTCCCTAAGTCACTTGAACTGATAACAATAGTCATAAATCAATGTGGGGTATGTCAACAAATCAAATATGATAGGAACTCAATCAAACCAAAGTTAAACCTTACGGAGACGCCCAATAACATTAATGAAATAATACAAATTGATATCTTCACAATAATGGAGCATAATTTTATGACTACAATTGATAAATTTTCTAAATTTGCTGCAGTATAATATCTGCCCGATAAAAATCATCTAACAATTATCGAAGAACTGGAGGATCACTTTACTAAATTCGGAAAACCCAAAAAAATTGTTTCAGGTAATGAATTTGATAGTGTGCTAATCAAAAAGTTCTTGGGGCAGGAAGATGTCGAATTACATCTTACTAAAGCTCACAGTCACACAGGTGTAGCAGATATCGAAAGGCTACACAGTACTATTATCGAAAAGTTTAGAGCACTAACATTGTTAAAAACTAAAATATCGGTTAGAAGAATACTACAAGCCGTACGAAATTATAATAATCGGGATCACTCCACAATTAAATGCACCCCGTACGAAGTAATCAACCATAAAATTGAATTTGAAAAAATCAGGAAAAGTTTAAAAGAAGTTAAAGAAAAGAGCATTAATAAAAGAAATAAAACTAGGGAAAAATATGACGAAACTCGCACGTCAGGGTTCATCAGAAACTACAAGGCAGCAAGATTAAACCACTTACCCAAATATCGGAAAGCTAAGTCAGACAATGTTCATCCCGTTAATATTAAAAGAAAACCGAAATATGTTGATCTTGAAGAAGAAAAGCCCGATGTCTTCACAGACATACAAAGAGAAATAATCAACAGAGCAATAAACGGTGAAAAGGAAAATGAAGCCTTTATATCTAAATTCAACCTAAATATAATCAGGAAAGACATTAAAACATTAACAAAAAATCATTTGCTTAACGATAATATAATAAATTTTTATTTTAATCTCATTATGGAGAGAAGCATTCAACACAAAGTCGATCTTTGGCCTAAAGTTTCCGCTGAATACCTTTTTTGCATCAGTACTCTTAAAACAGGGTTATAAAGCAGTCCGAAATTGGACACGAAAAGTAAATATTTTTTCTTATGACCTCATTCTAATCCCGGTGCATGTAAATAATTCACACTGGTGTTTATCTGTTATAAACTTTAAAGATAAGTTCATAAAATACTACGATTCGATGGGAAACACGAATTTTGAAATTTTAAATGTCCTTGAAAGTTATATAAAAGAAGAATCTATAGATAAACTAAAAGAATCACTAGATACAACTCAGTTTATTAAGGAAAATGTTGCAGATGCACCTCAACAGAACAATGGTAATGATTGCGGTGTATTTATCTGTACAGCTGCAGAATACTTATCAAGAAATTCTAAATTAACATACTCACAAGAGCAAATACCGAATTTTAGAGAAAAAGTGATTTTGGATATAATTCAAGGCGAAATTCAATAACAATTTTTTTTTCTTTTTGTTTTCTATACGCAATAAATCGATCATAATTTCCTAAATTACAGCTTCTTACGATACTTTTGATGATATTTTCCATACCCTTGCCGATAGTGGGATCTTTACGAGTATATAATATACATGAGCAGACAGGATATGCAGAAATACAGCTGAATAAAGTTGAAATAGTCACTAAGCCAAGTATGATACTTCACCTAATAAATACGCATGAAATCCTGAACATAATCAATGAATTCAAAACCAATGCAGCTATTTTGGACACGCAGCATAAGGACGTTATATTTAGGGAGTTAGAACATTTGGAAAATATGGTTAAAACTTTTATACCAACAGGGACTAGACCAAAAAGGGGTTTAATTAACTTATTTGGGACTACACATAAGTGGCTGTTTGGAACGATGGACGACCAGGACAGAAATGACATTGATAATCACCTTAACACTATTGACGCAAACAACAGAAATATAATCACAACTATAAACCAACAAGTAGACATCAACACAAATTTCAACGAGACATTAGCAAAACTCAGAAAGGACCGAGACACAATCTCGAACAAATTAAATAATATTTCTAGCAGCACATTGATAATCAGTATTTTGATCAATTTCTTAAAGTTCAATTATTAAAAAGCAAAATAGAACATATTCAGGACAACATAGTTTCTGCCAGATATGGATTGTTACATCCTAATATACTTACTGATCATGAATTGAAAAAATACGAAATTGATATTAGAACTGGCATTGCAAAATCAGAAAAAGATCTTTTAATTTTTGCCATCAAAATTCCAAGAGAATTTGTGAAAGTTCAGCTAAAAATTATCCTTCCAATACCGAACTCACTGTTTAAAGAAAATGATGCTCAAATAGAAATTGTATTTTCCATAAACTCTACTGTATATAAATTCGAAATTATGAAAACTTTAAGTCAACTCAGTCAAAGTGTACATTGTATTTATAGAGATAATTGTAAAATGATAAAAAACACAAAAACTGTAATTCTGGAAATAGATAATGAAACTATTGTACTAAAAAATGCTAAAAATGTAAATGTCAATCAAAATTGCGATGATCGAAATCTAACATTATCAGGAAATGTACTTATTCATTTTAATAACTTATTCATTTTTAATATTTTGGAAAATTATTACTCAAATTCCTATGAATAATTTGAAGATCGATTTTACTACCCTGTAAATAAAGTATTGTCAAATTTTGAAGATAAACTTACACTAAAAGAAATTGCTGTAAGCAATGTAAAAAATATTGAAAAAATCGAAGAACTTCAAGTCCATAAAAATGTATCATACGGCATAAATATTTCTATTATTAGTTTTGTAATACTTTGTATTCTCATTCTCACTTGTTATTTTGGAAGAAAAGGACAAAAATTTAAAGTAAATGTAGAAAATAGAATTCAGGAGAATCCTGATCTAAAGGTGGGAGAAGTTATGTATAAGCAAAATGAGAACGCAGCAAAAAATTCTAAAGAAGATGACACCGTCTGGAAAGACGTGAGATCATTTTTACAAAATTGTGAAAAAGCATAATTTTGCTTATGCATTATTCAACCCAAAGGTATAATTTTCCACTTTTATGAAATCTAATTCAAATGTAGTGGATTGCGTTTGTACTGTCGAGAAAATTAGCTGCTAGATAAGGAAATAAATAAAGTTCGTTTTGTTAGCTTAACCAAGTGTTGTATTAAATAAAATCCTGTCCCTTTTTTAAAAACCCCGTCGTAAACTCGGACCACGTAATTCGCAGCCCACCTTCCCTTCGTACAATTCACCCAAGACTGCTGCCAATCGTTGAGTGAGCGCTGTCTGTCTTCGCGAACAACAAGCTCCCACGCATCCTCGTTTCGACGCAGATAAATAGAGCGGCGGGTAGTCTGTGTGGTCCAGTGGTTAGAGCATGAACGCATAAGCCCAAGGTCCCAGGTTCAAATCTCTTTGGGAGCAACGTGATTTAGTTCAGGAGATTTTTCGGACAGACTACGAGTGTTCACTCAGTGGTGATATGTACTGATTTAATCAGCTCATATCATAGCTGAGCAAGCACACGGGGAGCATGGTGCTGAATAAACTAACTTCCGAACAAATTAATAAGGTCATGAAAATGAGATAATCTAACTATCTCTAAGCGAAGGCCCGAGAGGGGCTGTAGTGCTACAAAGAAGGAGAAATAGAGCGGCGCTCTCTCGCAAGGAGGCCGACAAGTATCACGCCTGCAATGACTTTCACCGCTGAGTCAGAGACTGTAGGATATAAAGATGCAATCCTCAGTGCTCCTCTTCTCTGAACCTGTGCCAGGCGTTTTCAGTAAACCTCCTTACTGAGAGCGTCGCCCCATACCTCTGCTCCGTACAGTAGCACTGAGCCTGCAGCACTCATCAAGAGGCGTATTCTTGATGGGCTGGGTCCCCCTACGTTGGCCATAAGTCGACTCAGAGCCGATACTCCCGAAGCAGCCTTCTTTGCCGTTGCCCCGATTTGCTAAGAGAAACTCATCCTCGAGTCGACCAGTAGCCCCAGGTACTTCACCGATGGCTTCGATTCGATTAGTATGTGTCCAATACTGATCATCCTTAGTTTAGGGCTTCTCTTTTTTATTAAGATGACCACTTCGGTTTTCTTCAGTGCTAAACTGAGCCCGGGAGCAGTCATCCAGTCTCTCCCGCGGCGCATTAGCATACCTAGCCTAAGTTGCGCTTGTTCAATGGGGCATCGTTGAGGGTGGTCGAGCTGAGGCGGAGCAGTTTAGGTATTGGTGGCTGAATGACAATGTTTAAATTATTCGTGTTTGATTTCTGTTTTTGTGTTTTTCGTTACTTAATTTTCAGCTCATTATTGCTACATTAGTGTTGTTGTTTATTTGTATTAAAACTTAGGGATAGGTTAGGTGTATGTTATGTTTATTATATTAAGTTTAGAGATAAGATTCAACGCATAGGTGTAGTAATCGAGCAGTCACACAAGCAGACTGCTCGAAAACCTTCCCAACCCTTAACCGAAATTAATTGCAGAGTTCGGCAAAAGAGAAAATAGAAAGATTTCATTCTTCCATTCATAATTATAATTTGATAGAATTTTCTTTTGTGTTATTATCATTAAACGTGATTTTATATCAATTTTCCCTTATGTCAGATTTAAACATTTCCCTTTATTTTTTTTTTTCTATTATTAAACGTAATTTTATCTCAATTTTCTTTTATATCAAATTAAAACGTTACTCTTTAATTATATTAGTCATGAAATTTAATTTTTATCACTATTTGAAATCTTTCTCATTTTTCTTTTACTGCGGTTAATTTTCTTTTCGAGCAGAAACAATATCAAACTGCTCTATAACCCTCCTATCTCCTATAAAAATTGCAATTTATAGCAGCTAGCACAATTGGGTTGCTTACAATGTGGGAGATTGTCATTTGGAATAGGAAGGCGAGAGGTTCCGTGTGCGCACATATGACATCGACGAGGAAAAACCAGGTAAATAGCCCCAGAAAAGAAAAGTTTGATACAAAAAGAATGTTTTTCAGTAACGACATTACAGGGAGGATCAGGCAAGTGAAATTGAAGCCCTAGGATCGATACACTGTTGTGAAATGGAAGTTCTGGAAACGGAACCTGGACACAATGGTGAGACGGACAACGGATTAGCATGTGACTTAATTTGTACGTATACCGAGAAGCATCCCGATGAAGCGCCTAAGGTAGGAATTGAAGGAGTAATCAGTTTCAGTCTCGGATAGACATGCCATCTCAGATAGATGCAGTGAAGAGAAACGTCACGTACGTGAAAGTGTTAAAAACAATGTTAAAACAATTGTCGTCTTATGTGCAACGATACGACTTATATCATTTATAACGGCCAAAATGAAATCGTAATGGGGAAGGAATAAAAATTTTCTTATAAGAATGGAATTTTATCAATGGAACTGAAATTTGAAGTGTGATTGATGCGTTCCTTGATTAAGTGCGAGACAAAAATTGATAAATAGGAGGTTCAAAGGGTTTTGCATCGCGATCAAATATCTCATGGTGCTCGTTTATCTTCTATTTTGGAGGATGAAACGTGTGACGTCATTCTCGAGTGGGGAGCTGTTGCCTTGCCTACCTCAAGTTAGATGGAGCCCGCAATAGCAGTCAAGAACACGGGAACCAAAGCAAAACATTTTTCTGAGAAGTGTCTTTCGCCCGTTTTCTTAGTGATTTTGGATGGACCTTACGCGAACAAAAATAGCCATGCGCAATATGACACAAACACGAGGAAGGATTATACTTATGAAATGCTGAGATATTGCTTTGATGATCAGACGCGCTAGCATCGATGCAAAAAGTGCGCAATTACGAGAAGATAACTCCTTATAATCTAGTCTCAGCGTGAAGGTTGATGACGGCTCGTTCCCAAATGCAGATTCGATTAAAGACAAGTGCAAAAAACTAGAAAATACACGGTGGATATTTGCGTGATTAGATACGAGTGCGTGTAGGGTCGGAGTATATTGATCGCGAGTGAAATGAACAGAGTGGGGTTTGCGAAGATTCTGTAGCAAGAAGTGAGGAAGAAACCGAAATCTAAAGTTTTCTAAACGATCAACAAACATTTTATTGTGGGAACCGGGACTACGATCACATTAGTCATGTCACGCCTCTCGGTGCTCGTCTTGTGAAATGCAGTACGCGACAATTAGTGAGTGAATAGAATCCACCTGGCGACAGGGGAATGGGTGTGTTGGTTGCAATCCTACACGATTAGAAGGTGCATCGGCGTGTGATTTATTTTACAGCAATGTGCATCGGCGTGTGATTTATTCAAGATGGGCAATTAGTGGGAAAAGAAAATAAACTACAAATCTTTAAAATATGAAGTGGCTTGCCTAGACATTACACCGCTAGATGAGACCAAATAAAAGTCGGATGTAATTGTAGTTGGCTAATGGACAGACATTTCCGCGGTTGTGATTACTTTACCGGACTTAGGAACTATACATCCGGAGAAATTAGGAGGGGTAATCATTCCTCGTTCAATATTGATGACAAATTTTGAAGGAATCAATTACTTGTTATGTGCCTTTGAGGATGGCTCCATGTTTTATTTCAATTTGAATAAATCGGATGGGTCACTTTCCGATAAGAAGAAAGTAATCCTTGGAACGCAACTAACTATACTGAAAACATTTAAATCGTTTGCTACAACCAATGTTTTTGCTTGCTCTGACCGTTCGACGGTAATATACTCTTCGAACCATAAGCTTGTTTTTTTTTCAATGTAAACCTTAAAGAGGTGAATCGCATGTGTTCGCTAAATGCAGAAGCGTATCCAGATAGTTTAGCATTGGCTACGAAAAACTCGGTGATTTTAGGAACAATTTATGAGATCCCGAAATTACACATTTAAATTATTATCATCATAACTATTAATTTGTAAATGTAAGTTTTTTTTTACCAGAGTAAACTCTAATCAAAAATAAGCTCTTAAATGAAAATTATTGTTATTTGCTGTGTTAATGTAAATTTTTCCTCAGAGTAAGCTCGAATCTAAAATAAGCCCTAAATGAAACTTATTGTTATTTGCCTTGTAAATGTAAATTTTTTCCCAGAGTAAACTTTTATCTAGGATAAGCTTTAAATGGAATTTATGGTTATTTGCTCGCTAGGTTTTTCTATTTTTAACGAGCGCATTGTTTTCGCTTACCTTTATACGCAGGTCATGTCTCAAGTCTAAATAGGCAGGCATTTCCTACGCTTTCATCAGGTGTCTTAGTTAGGCGTTGATAAATGATACTATTTTCAAAAGAAAAGGTTTTATAGTAGTCAGGGCTTGGCAAGACATGTATAGCCACGTTGCACAACCCCAATTAATATTTGCAGGACAGTAGGGAAAAAAAGTGTTGCAACAATTTTTCCTCCCTATATCTGAGATGCCAAATTTACTGCATATATAATTTAGGATAGAGTTCGGATGGAACTTATGGCACCACAATGTAATCACTTGCTTATAGAACCTTGTTATTGCACGATCAATTTGTATGAATCCGCCTGAAAACTTCAGAGCGATTAATTTGCATGTTTCCATTTGTATATTTATTACGTTGTACATCTAGCGAGAACTTCTGTATTTAATAATTCTTGTTCGTGAAATTACATGTATTTCTTACTATAGAGCTATAACTTACTATAGAATTTTTTCTGCAGCCTCGAATATCTGCACTTAGTTAGCTTTCGACCCCAGATATTTAAATGAGCATACCGATTGGTCTAGTTTTTGAAAACTCAACTTTATATTCATACCTATTTTAGTCCGTTCTGGAATGCGAGCATTTTTTGTAATTTTATGAAAAATTTTATATGGATAAGATAATAAAAACCATGAATTGTTAGACGAACAACGTCGGTCTTTTCATCTGAGCTCTTTTGGACCGGGTATAGGACCCGGTACGGTGGAAGGCTTTTCCCACAAAAATTAGCTTGCCATCGGGCGCGCTCCCACTCTTTCTTAGTTTCAGGGACTCTTGCGGGTTGAGTGGCCTCTAGACAAGGTGTCTTTTTATAGCATAGGGTTATGTGATTCGATTGCATAACTCTATGACATAAATTGGTCACCGGTATATTTCTGATGGGAAGGCTCATACAAGTTATGTTGTATGAGTTTTCCACTCACAAGGGAAATATATTGGATCTTGATCCGGTTAGGCGGATGCGATGGGGCACCACCACCATCAGGTTGCCCCACTCTTATTTGTGGGCCATGAGAACCGTCGGGTAACGACGAGGTTCCCCTAAGTCCGTCTGTTTTGGCTTGTTTCAACTTCTTCTTAGAACAAGCAATTCTCCCCTTTGCAGTTACCTACGTTTTTTCGACTTCGTGAATGCGAAATTCTTTTGTAGTCGGTCCTTGTGCTGGGGGAATGAACCCGCCTCACGACACCGCAATGCTAGCCTGCCAGCGCATTCACGCGTCCCCAGACAAGGGCATTCTCTGCGGTTATCAACATCTTCCTTCGCCGAGGCAGCAGATTATCGCTGCAGTCCTTTACGGACATCATTACCTTTCACTACATAGGTTAGGAATATTGTGATAGAATTTTTTAGTATAAGATAAAGTTTCTGATTGAATTTCATTAGAATTAGGTTACGAGTATAACGTATTAGGTGTAGGAGCAAAGTTCACTGTTGTGTTGACATTATAAATAATTTTAGGATAATGTTGCTTGGTTTTTTTTCCTTTTCTAATCAAATCATAAAATATGTAATAATCTTAATTACTTTGAATTTACTATATTTTTTTTTATAAAATGTGTTTAATTGATAACGTATAAATTTAGAGAGCCATTTGGGCCATTAAGTTTTTGTATTGTTATTGTCTGGAATTTACTTTATATTCTTTTAAAATTTTTAACGATTAGTATTGAATAAAGCGCTTTTGACTTTGACTTTAAACGTATACATTTATTGTCAGAAAGTGACAATGTATAAAATTTTTTGATGTCTATATTATTTTAACCTTTTTTAGGTCTTTGTAATTTCGCGACCTGTCTGTCCGTCTGTCCGTCCGTCCGTCTGTCCGTCTGTCCGTGCGTCACAGCTGATTTCCTCAGAAACTATAGAAGCTAGAATTCTCAAACTTTGTGAAAAGGCCAAAAGTGATGGTCTCTCAAAAGTTAAGGCCTTAACAAAAATTTAAAAAATGTTAAAGGGGGTCCCCCCTAATAACGAATTGGCCCTTAAAAATTTTTTTTCATCAAAGGTAGTCGAGTGGGGTATTAAATGAAAGGTCTTGATAAGAACGTTTAGAATCTGAAATAAAAAAATAATTTAATGTCCAGGGGAAGGCAAAATGTACCCAAAATTTGTGTCCCCCCCCTCGCGATTGGACACCTTTCAGCCAAGGACAACAAATACCTTAGAAATCGAAATTCGCTCAACTTTGTTAATAATAGTATGATTTGTAGATTTTACATTTTTGCCCATAAAATCTAAATGGTACCTTTAAACTTCTTGAAATTTCGCAATTATATAGACTAACATAAGATATATATGTTCACAAAATTTAATTGAGATCGAATCATAATCAAGTGAATTATAGCCATTTCAATTATATAGAATTACACCAACAATAACACGTGTTTATGGTTGATATAGGGTTTTCCAATAAGACGTGTTATTTTTAAATTAAAAGAAAAATGGCATTTTTAATATAAATGAGAGGATATTTATTTCATTATAAAGAAGAAGATATGCCGTTAATAGCAATAATTAACATTGAGGAATAACCACTACGACACGCCTACAGGACCATATCCTCTTCATGAAATTTTCCATAACCAAATCGCAAAGTGGTTGCCCTATGTCCTCGATAGCCTCACGAATTTCATCTTTGAGATCTTGAATCGACGCTGGGCTATTGGCATAGGCCTTCTCTATCACATGGCTCCAAAGGAAGAAGTCGCAAGGTGTTAAATCAGAAGATCTATTCAAAATAACACCTCTTATTGGAAAACCCTATTTATATTTAAAATTGACTTAGGCACTTTTATTTTCTTTCAATTTTCATGAAAATTTAAAGAAAAGTATTTAACTTGAACATGTTCAATCGGCCGAGCATTCAGAAAAATCATTTAAGCTAGATTAAAATGGCGGCTGCACTGTGCTTATGAAAGAAACTGTGCATCTTTTGTATAAATTTGAACAATTGCATATCTAAGTATTGGATGAATATTTCAAGTTATCGATTCACGCCATTAGAAAACTTGTTTCTAACCCTAGGATGTTTACAAAGACCTTCTGGTAGGAGCACTCTCCTGCTTACTCAACTTGTTATATTAATGAATTTCAGATATTATTTCCTTTTTTTCAAAGCATAATTAATTTTTTATAATATATTTAATGAATTAAAATTTGTAAGCACGAAATAAATTAAGTGAACTCGAACAAGAATTTTTTAATATTGTTTACACCTAATTCTCTTTTTGCACATTTTTTTACACGAATTTTTTGGGAACGTATCTATCGTGTTAAAAGAAAATTAGGTGTATACAATCACTATACTTGCTCCTACAGCCTCTAAGATGAACCATAATTTGACCTGCCGCAGACCATGAGGAAATGACACTGCGTTCAAAATATTGGAAATTAAATACTTTTTGAATTAAATTTGAGTATGAAAAAACTCTAAAGCCAAGAAAATCTGTAAATTAAGCAAACGGATCTTGATCATGAATTCAAATGAATAGATTGAGCCAAATGAATACATGATTATAAACTAGCTTTGCGGCAAAAATTTCGAAAAAGATAGTGTTGACTTTTATACGTAGTCGATTCGAGTTTTTTCGGTACACTAATACAATGGCATTCGAATTCTACATCTAGCACTCGTTGCGTGTAGACGTGTTTTTAATTCGCTCCTGCCAAGAATTTTTATAAATTAAAATAATTTTTAATTTAATTTTAGAAAGTAATTTTAGAAAGAAACTTATTGCATCGTGGAACTATTCGAACAATTTATCGAGTATCTGGATTTTACCTGCGAGAATGTTTCAAAAAAGAAGAAAAGTTTTTTTTCACCGGGGGGATGGAGGAGCCCGACGGCTTCCCACCGCTGGGGGACCCAGAGCCAGGCATTTCGAAAATGATAAAATCATAAAGCGGAAAAACGAACAAGACAACTGTGAGCATGGCAAGCGTATTACGCTTTCAAGCGAAGATTATGAAAAAGTAACCAGGGAAAACGCAAGGGTTACGAAACAAAACGACGAGTTGAAACTCCGTATACAGAGTTTGGAAGATATGGTCCGGACGTTATCAAATGGGAGCAAAGCAAAAGTGAAGCCACAGAATACGTCCGGCAAAGAAGAACCGATATTAACTAAGAAGAATGAGAAAAAGGAAACAACAACAACAAGCAAGACCAACGTGAAAGCAGTACCAACACAGAAGACTCAAACATATAAAACAAAATCGCTGAAAATATCCTGAGCGCAGGAGGAGCGAACGACAGCGCCAATTATTATGCGGTGCTGTCTGCAATGAACGAAGAAATAGACATCGAGATGGAGAGCAACGATAGCATAGGTAATATTGATAGTAGAAATAATTTCACTCAATATTTAAAATTAAAAAAATAAGGAAAAGGAGAAAAGCCAACCGGTGTGTCTGCTGGTTCTCATAATAAAATTAATAAGGTAAATGAGAAAGTTCCTCCAATTAACGTTTTTGGGCAGCGTGGAGGAGATATGATTCGGTTATTGGCAGCCGAACATAAAATCGATAACTTTGAAGTTAAGAGAATGACCGCTGATAAGCTCACGATCAAGACAAAGACACTGGCTGATTTCAAACTGGCGAAAGATGCTCTTAATAGTGTCAAAGCTCCCCACTTCACATATACGCCACAGGCGGAAAAAAATCAGACCTTCCTGTTGAAGGGCTTGGACTGTGGGGAGAATACAGTTGATCTCCTTGAAATGTTGCAGGAAGCAGCACCAGCTGTTAAGTTCATCTGTGTGAAAAATTTTGCTACAAGGAGATCAACTGTCGAAGGTAAAATATTACCATTTTATTTGGTCCAAATTTCCAACGACAGCAGTCCGAGTGCCCTCCAACAGGTAAGGTACTTAAACTTTAGAGCTGTGAGGTGGGAACGCCTCCAAAAAACTGAGGTCAACCAGTGTTACAGGTGTCAAGATTCGGTCATTCGGCTGCCAATTGTGCAATGCACTATTGCTGTGTTAAGTACAAAGATATTCACGCCCCCGGTGAATGCAAATTGGCTCAGATGGAGCCAAAAGAAAAATTGTATTGTGTTAATTGCGGTATATTTGGTCATCCTGCATCATATCGAGGATGCCCTCGGTATCAAGATGCAAGAGCTAAATTTTCCCCAAAACAAACCAAAGTAAATCACAATTGGTTACCTCCCAACTTCCTCACACCCGGGGTATCATTTGCACTTGCTGCCAGAGGATCAGCAGACAACAATGTAAATAAAATAAATAATGTAAGTGGCAATAATGAGCTGCTTCTCAAAATCTACTAGCGACTTGAATCTCTTTCAGATAGAATTAATAAACAAGACCAAATATCAAATTCTTTTTCAACGTTTAGGCCAACATGCTTCGAAATAGTTTGTCATCCAGTCACATTCCCATGGATAGGCTTCGTTTCATATCAATCAACGTCAACTCCATTGTTACTATACATCGGCGTGATTATCTCCTAGATTTCATTGTTAAGCAAAAGCCTGACATCATGCTCCTCACCGAAACTCACCTCAACCCACCTCAATTCATGGCACTCCATGACATTCAAGGATTTTGAATTCGTAAGAAACGATAGGGTAATGGGTGATGGGGGAGGTAGCACCGGGATATTGGTTCGAAAACCCTATTGTTTCCAAAATATTGAAAAAGTCGAATTCAAAAGCTTTGAATCTCTTGAAGTGTCCGTTATCAAAATTTCACTGCCAGGTGGGGATAACCTCTTCGCTATCTCTGCCTATGCAACTGGTGGAACTGTTCTCAAGCTCAAGGAGGAACTCAATTCCTTGTTTGAAATACTCGAATTGAACAGGCTGCATAATTATTATATTCTGGCTGGTGACCTGAACGCCAAGCATACATCATGGCTGAACGCCACCAATAATCCAAGAGGTGTATTCCTGAAATCGTGGATAACAGACAACCAAACTGAATACAGATGTATTCTATATGGGCCGAAGTTCCCAACATACCCTAGGACAAATTCATATTTGGACCTCTGCATTGCTGACTCAAGACTTGAATTCAGCTTTAATAGTCTCAACGGAAACTGCAGGTGCTTCCTTATGATAGCGTCCATAATGCAATCGTAATGGAAATCAATCATCAAAGGGATGATTTCTTCCTCATTCCAGTTCAACATGAAAATCATCGGTTGAATTTAAAAAAACCAGACCGGGGAAAGTTTCAAAAGAAGTTCAATCGGGAGCATCAGAAGCAATATCCCCCTTCTGATGGTGGCAACTCTTGCTCAATGGTTCCTAATGACAGAAATCTAACTAACGATGAAATAGATGTCTATTTGTCGAAGTAGAGAAGCTAATCATGGAAACGATTGAGAATGTCGTTCCCAAGATTAAACTTCGAGACAATATGGAAGGATATGAAACACCCACCATCGTAAGGTTGAAAAGATTGAAAAGCCTTCTTCTCACACGTGTCAATAATATTTATCGACGGTTTTTGGACTATAACCATCCCTCAATGGCTTTGTTGAAATCACACCTGAAGAATGTCCGGAACTTAGTCCGGTCACACTACTTCAGGAGTGAGGTCGGCAAACCATGGGCGGAAAAATTGAGGGGTATTAGCCCACAGGACCCAGATGGCGTGTTCGCGAAAGTGAATAGCATATTCCGCAAGAAGTCTCGAATGAAGGTATCGAATCTTGCAGTCACTAGTGATGAGATAAATCTTCTCGATAGGGCTGGTATCGAAATTGATAGTACGCCTCCGAATAGAAATGGAAACAGGATCATTTGTGAAGGGTTGGATAAACTTGCCCTAATTGGAACACATTTGTAACTGGTTCATCTGCCGAGCCCTGAGAGAGGGAATGAAATATTTTCAGAGATCGTTGAAGCAAAAATTTCCGACTTCAAATCAAGCCTGGACGGCCAACAAATTCTTCATTTCAATGAAACATTAACATCTGACCTCATAACGAGCTTAAATCTTATTGATTATTTTGTCAGCTATGAAGACTTTTGTTTCATATTTGGCAGGATAAACAACAATAAATCATGTGGTACTGATGGTATTCCAAATGTAGCTCTCCGACATTTGCCTGAGGTTGCTATTAGGAATTATCGCATATTGTTCAACAACATGTTGAGCAATTCAAATCTCCCAAATTAGTGGAAAAAGGCTAAGATATTTCCGATCTTGAAGAAAGAAAATAATCTTCATGCCCCAAAAGCTATCGCCCAATCAGCTTGCTGCCTAACATCAGCAAGGTGCTTGAAGTGATACTCAACAGAGCATTAAACGCCCACATTGAAGAAAATGAGTTGATGCTGAATTGCCAATTTCGTTTTCGTGCCAGGCATTCAACCACACATGCAATAACGAAAGTAACCTCAGACATCTGTTGGAAACTAAATGATAGACAATGTGTTGGAGCATTGATATGGAGAAAGCCTTCGATACGGTGTGGTTACATGGACTAGTTTTTAAACTCCTTCAGGACAAGTTCCCCAGACACCTTGTCGCCATGATGTGCAATATGTTATACGGGAAATCGTTTGTTGTAACTGATGGAAATCTGACAACAATGCGCGAGTTCAGGGTCTTGAATGGTCTACAGCAGGGAACAGTTACTGCGCCTCTGCTCTTCTCAATATTCATTCGCAAGCTATTGAACGGCTTTGATTTTAACGTCTCGCCAACGCGATCATTGGTAGCGTTTGCTGATGATCTGATCATTTATACGGCAGACCGAAAAGCTACAATAATTCAGAGCAATCTTCAAAAAATGTTCAATGATGTACAGCTGTACACTGACAATTGGCGAATGAAAATCAATGCGCAGAAGTGTGCAACAATTTTGTTTCGGACAACGCTGCAGGGGGTCAGCCAAGACCTGAAACGTAATTGGAAAGATTTCCACATCATGGCTGGCGAGGGTAGTCTAGAACGGGTTCCACATAAATCCTGTGTTCGATACCGCGGTGTTCATCTCGATCAGTATCTGTACTATACTGAACATGTGAAAATCATGCTCAGTAAGGCACTAAAAGTAGTCATGGCCCTACCAAAACTCTTTCATTCCAAATACATTGATCAAAAGGTCAAAATTATCTGTTACAAGACCCTGGTTAGACCAGTTTTGACATATGGATATCAGATCTGGTACAACCAGAGTGCTAGTACTATGGAAAAATTAAGAGTTTTCGAAAGGAAATGTCTTCGTGCATGTACTGGTTTGTACAGAAAGCCTGAGACGGGTTGGAAACATTATATATCGAATAGAAGAATTTATCAAACTGCTGAAGTGACGACGGTCGATATCTTCATATTGAAACTTCTTCGGAATCATATCGCAAGATCTGTGACTGTGAGTGAAAACCCTTGGATTTCACAGCCGTTCCACCCTACAGACGGGTATATAGCGACTTGCCTCGCTACTGGCTTCATTCCTCCAGAAGCATTCGTGTATTTGGACATTTGATCGAATTGAGACGGCGCAATCCAGGTATTGGTGGCTGAATGACAATGTCTAAATTATTCGTGTTTATTTTCAGTTTTGGTGTTTTTCGTTATTTAGTTTTTTGAGCTTTAGCTCATTATTGCTACATTTAGTGTTGTTATTTATTTGCGTTAAAACTTAGGAATAGGTTAGGTATATGTTATGTTTACTATATTACGTTAGAGATAAGATTAAACGCTTAGGTTAGGAACATTGTTATAGAATTTTTTTTAGTATAAGATAAAGTTTTTGATTGTATTTTATTAGAAATATGTTACAACATATTAGGTGTAGGATCAAAGTTTCACTGTTGTGTTTAAATTATAAATAATTTTAGGATAGTGTTGGTTGGTTTTTTTCTCCTTTTTCCAATTGAATCCTAAAAATATGTAATGATCTTAATTTTTTGAATTTGCTTTAGTTTTTTTTATGAAATGTGTTAATGATAACGCATAAATTTAGAGAGCCATTTGAGCCATTAAGTTTTTTATTGTTATTGTTTGGAATTTGCTTTATATTCTTTTAAAATTGATAACGATTAGTATTAAATAAAGCGCTTTTGACTTTGACTTTACAATTGCATTCGTTGGAATGAGTTCGGTTCAAATTAGATCATCAACCTGAAACATTGTATCTTGCATTTATTATTTCAATAAAATTATTTTCTTCAAACTGGTTATAACATAGATGCAATCCACGAGATTTTTATTAAGCAAAACTACAGATTCTTTTTTGGACCACTGAATAAACCAACATTTTCCTGCAGTCTGAATACACGGATAAAATTATTTCAAACAAAACTTGTCTCTTGTTATCTTTAGAAACAGAAAATTACTCACTTTAAGCCTTGTAGAGATTTCAGACTTATCATTTGCACGTCTTATTTATGAATAAAATTTAACTGACAAGCACCCAAGATATTTGTAGCGCTGCAAACTAGAACTACTAGTCAACTAATTTCCATTTCACCTACATATGCCTGTCGAAATTCAATTACGTATCATCGAAATTCAATCATCAACTAGCATACAAGTCATCCAGTAAATCGAACTAGTGTAAGGTGAATTTCTTATGGAATCAAATACCAATTAATGAGAATCCTGCTTTTCCTTAGATATTCATTTGCACTTAAAGCAACAAATACAGGTCATAAATCCACTTAAATCTAATTAAGTCCGCCTCAGCGATACACACCTCCGTCCGTATCTTGAACCAATTTTACGAGCATGTCTTCAAGTCGTACCTACATAATTGACTTTACTTGAACTAGGAAATGACATAACACATCTTTCGCATAGCATTCAGCCAACGCGAAAATGAACAAGATTGTACAAATAAAATTACCTACTTTACAACTAAACTATTTTTCTGCTCGGTTGATTCATTTATTTCTGCTTTTTACGAGTATGCATCCAAAGATGCATAACCGCCTCACACGAGCCACACGTTAACTTCTTGCTCTCGCGACAAGCATCAACAAAGCGGGAATTTATAGAAAAACGATTCATGTCCATGTCCAAATCAAGCGCTCGTACGTAACTTACCTACATTGACTTGTTTTTATTCACTTTCAGATGTTCTGCTCAGCGCAAATGCAAGTACTCGTACTCGTATCTGCTATTTGCGCTGCCTCCAGCGGCAGATACTCGTAGTTGCGCCAAAATAAAAACCAAATTCACCGTTCACCATCATTTTCACTGAAAATGCGACAACCGCGATGAAAGTCGCGCAAACGATATAAATAGAAGAGATAGTACTAGTACTCGCGCCTTCTTGCCCTGCTGGTTTGCCGGGATCCGAGTGTCGCTTACGCATCATGCAACTATGCCCATTATAGATAATGTTGCTGTTAACATATCTCTGCCCTGAGAATGACGAACCCGCTAAGTGCACATATGGAAGTACGCTTTATCTTTCGACTAGACAATAACAGCACAATGGAAAAGAGCCGTCGACTTCGACTCGAACCTTGGACGTGATGAGGGTGGAGATTGAACTTTTTATATGCCGCATGTACTTTTTTGGGTTACTTCCTTTCTCGAATTATCCGGAGTAGATGATAAAAACTTCTTTGATTGTCTGATATATAGTACGTATCATTGTCGCGTTAAAATTGATGCAAATTTAAGATATTGCATTTAGAACTTTATAGCGGATGTGTGCGGATGACTCAAAACAACCAAGAGCTCATAGATATCCCATCAGAAAATTTTAATACCACACCTTAATCGCTTGAGGAATTTGCGGGTATTTAGAACTAATTAACTGACTTCCGCAGGAGAGAGGATTATTATAGATTCATTAGCATATCGATATGTTGAAGTTAAGTCTGCTCATACCTTCTTACTTCGAGTAAGCAGAGAAACAGTTTTCGCTTATGTACGAGTGCGTCTGCTTTTTGATAGGTCTCACATCCAATTGAAAGGACATAAAAACGTTTCCGCAATTTGTAAGACGTTTGTATTTTTTATTATGTATTTATAACGAACATATTCTGAGAATTAATGTGTCCGGTTATGATTGTTTGCATTGATTCCAGAAAAACCGGCTCAGTGTTGCTAGATTTGTCCAGAACGAAACGTTCCCCGGACCCAAAGGTAATTACTCACTTTAAGCCTAATGCTATGGGTATTACTCCCAGTAGATTGTGTGAAATGGGTGTCCTGCACTTCAACCCTTGACAAATTTATTGTGCCCCTATTCTCATTGGATTGCCTAGAGTTTCATGAACAGGCCCTCTCTCTCAGAAAGTGGATGATCTTGATTGGCTCCAGGTGTCCAAATTGCTCCTCAGCTAGGCAGTAAGTTCCCAGAATAAGTCTCCTTCTGCGGAATAGAGCCCCACAGCACGTCAGAAGATGTTCTGGTGCTTTATCTGCAAACCTGCAGAACCTGCACTCGCCGTTCTCCCTAAGACCCATTTCCTTAAAGTGTCCTCCGAGTTTACAGTGCCCCTTAAGGAACCCTGTAAGGATTCTTAGTTGTTCTTGTCTAATTTCATGCACGATTTGTATCCTTTGTCATCATAGGCACTAAGGAACGCTTTGGATATTTTAAGTCCTAGATAACTACTCCAGTGTTTCTTGCGTTCTCTAGTTTCTACTTCCTTTACCCAGTTTAGTGAGTTTTGGACAACATTTTTCAACCATCGTTGATGATTCAAGGGCCTTAATTGCTGCTTGGCTGTCAGAAAAGATGGCTACCGTTTTGACCTTGTATCTTTTGTCTATGCAACGTTGTGCACTTACTGCAATTGCATAGACCTCCGCCAGGAATACACTTGGCATGATTCCCTGTGGTTCATAATGTATGGTGTCCCGCCCAAACACTTCCGATTCCTGTTCCCTCTGCGGTCCGTCGGTGTACAACTTGATAGCATGTGGCTTTATGAGGTGTACATTGGATTCAGAGCTCCAGTCCCTCTTGTTGCTCAACTTCGCACAAAACTTTTTCTTAAAGATGAACTGAGTCGTTATGCCGTCAAACGGTGCACTGATCCATGGGAACAGCTTGGATAACTTAACTTGGTCGTTATGCCCAATCCCAGAGCCACTCTCCCTTTCGTGATAGAATATCCTGATCATTGTGGCTTGATATCTGCTCTAGGGTGTAGGTTTAATATTTTTTCGAGTGCCATCGTTGGGCATGGCCTCATTGCTCCCGTTGTTGCGAGTGAACAAATACCGCTTATATACTTACGCTTCGCGACTGAAGTGGCTGCGAGCGAGCAAACACTGCCTATATACTCGTGATTCGCCAATGAAATTATACAAGCAAGCACATACGCCCATTGTTATCAAAGCATGTACTTGTCGTCCAATGAGCAAGCAAAAGAGTAAAGAAGCAAGCGAAAAAGTAAATAAAAACAAGTTGGGTAAACAGACCTACGCTCATGTCAGAAGGGTTTTATATTCAATTTACAAAATGCAGTCACCAGATCGAATCAAATCAAGAAACATGTCAAAGACGACTTTATTGGAGAAAATATGAAATACGAAGATCATACTATTATTAACAAAGTTGAACGTATTTCGACTTCTGAGGTTTTTGGTCATAAACATCTCCCTTGATAATTATTTCAGATGTCCATCCGCGACGGAGGAAACACATTTTTCATGTATTTCCCCCTGTGCCCCCCCCCCCGAAGCAAAAACTGACAGTTTAACAACTGTTTTGAAAAGCTCCCATGAAAAATTTTATTTCATACTCATATCGGCTACGTTTAATTTTTTCGAATCCTAGAACGGTTACAAAACCCTTTTGCTAGGAGCTCTCTCCCACCTCTTTGACTTGTTTCACTTATGGGCATTAATTGTAGGTACTCATCTTCAGTCATTCATCAAATTGAATCAAGTGTTCAAAGCACGCACCTTAAACGTTGAAGTTGGGAAAAAATAACTCAAAATTATTCAATCTTTGCATTAAAAACAGCCACTATTTTGTTTTACGATTACTGATACCACTAGCCGATTCTCAAAGATATTCATGACACCTGTCATTCCTGAAATTTTCATGCAAATCCTAGCAAAACTGTAGTGTCTGAGTCGGTAAAAAGCGCATGTTGTTCCATAGCCATACGTTGCCATAGTAATAAATGCAGCGCATATTGTTCCATAGTAATACAGGAAAATTCAAACCGCTATAACTTCGCTAAATATGATTCAGTCTTTATGAAACTTTCACGATAGATTAATCTTATAAATATACATCTACGTACTAAATTTCATTGAATTTAAAGGTACCGTTAAGATTTTATTGGGGAAAACATAAAATCGATAAATCATACTATTACTAACAAAGTTGAGTGAATTGCGACTTTTAACGTATTTGTTGTTGTTGTACTCATCAAGGCCTACATTCCTGATTTTTTCAGATTTTTCGGAGCACAGGTGTCCAATCGCGAGGGGGGGGACACAAATTTTTCGTGTATTTCCCCTCCCTGTGCGCCCCTCGAAGCAAATTTTGCCAAACTAAGACCTGTTTTGGAAAGTTTTCATCAAGACCTTTCATTTGATACCCATATCGGCTACCTTCAATGAAATTTTTTTTCGGGGGGTCACTCTCCTATATGGGGAGACCCCCCTTAAATACCTTATAAAATTTTTTTGTAGTTGAACCTTGAAGAGATCACCACTTTACACCTACACAAAAAATTTGATGTTTCTGGCTTAAGTATTTTCCGAGAAAAACTGCTGTGACACACGGACGGACGGACAGACCGGTCGCGAAACTGGTACGGTTTTGTAAAATAATTTTACAAAACCCTAAAAGATTAACTCGCAATGCGCTTCGTACGAGCTATCGCATCGTGGACGACAAGCTTTGGGTGTACTTCCAAGAGAGTAAAGCTGAATGGAAAGCTTAAAGTCCAGGCGAATTTGCTCTCTTGCTCAATGTCCCAAAAGATCGTGGGAAAGCCGAAAGCTTAAGCGAAAAGCACTCCTTCGCTCAATTTCCCCAGTTTCGCATATTCGCTTACTGATTCTCACCATCCGAACAAGTAAGATGGAGCGGGGAGGAAAAGCACTCGTGGAACGAGACCGCACGTGTTCAGCTACTCGGCACTTTTCATAAGAATTGAGGATAAAAGCTCACGGTAGAACGATATTTAAAGTTCTTGGGCAAAGTATGGCAGGCAGTAGGAAGCGTGCTGCTATCCATTTATTATTTACAACGTTTGAGTATCCGTGGATTAAGTTTTAGACAGAGGTGTTGTTTAATGTTCAACGAAATGGTGAGGGGTGAGGTGGTGGCTTGAGCACCGATCCTCAATCGGCCTTTCGGCGTTCCACGCCGTGTGGCCACCCCGATCCATCCAACACGTCTAGTTTATTCCCTCTAGAGGCTGGCGCTCACTTGTTAAGCGCGAAAAGTCAAGGTGTATGTGAAAAGCGCTTCACTCAATACTGATAGTTGGAGGTTTTCAATAATGTAATACGTAAAAATGTAGTTTATAAATATTTTAAATAAATGAGCAGTGAAATAAAATTAATTCTTTAAAATAAACTTTTGCCTTTGTTGTTCTGGTTCAGATGGATGGAGTAGCAGGCAAGTGTCGTACAGAGATATCTCTCCGGGAGCCTTGATGGTGTATATAGGATCCACATCAAATCGAGCTCCCAGTTCACACCAGTATACATAGGGTGTCCTGGTTATGTAACACCGTGATACAAACACAGGCCAGAAGTTGAACAGAATTGAGTGCCTGCCTCGTTGTGCGCACCTGAACCTTGTCCGCCCATACAATAGTCCCATAGGTGATGATTGGTCTCACCATTATCGTGTACATTCATCGCAGTATGGTTGGGCTGCATCGTCAAGATTTGCCTGCCATGTTCCTGCACACCATCAGTGCTCTTGTGGCCTTTGTTGTCGTCATTTTAATATGTCGGTTCCACGTGAGCTATCTAAATGGATTCCAAGATACTTAATTTCTTTCTTGAACTCTATCTCCACTCCATTTAAGCTTATAGTGCAAAGTTGTTTCATCCGCTTCTTTGTAAATGGTACCAGTGTAGTTTAGGTAGGATTAAGACTCAAACCAATTTGTTTGTTGACAATACGAAGTGCTCTCTACATGATGTCACACAGTGTTCCTTTATATTTTACTCGGACTAAAATAGCGATATCATCTGCGTATGCGTGACATACGAGGGCAGTCCGATAAGTACTCAGCCTCAGCGTCCGATAGCGCCACTATCACAAGAGAGATTCACTATCGTGTAGTACATTTTCGTAGACGGCTACTGTCAAAATTTCAGACGAATCGGACTCGTAGTTTTGTTTTTACCGCGTATGAGAGCGGGCATGTCCGCGAATGTATGAAAAATGAAGAAAGAGCAATATCGGTCGATGATTCGACTCTTGTTTTTGGAAGGGAAATCACGCAGCGAAATGAAAGAGCGCTTGGATGCTGTGTACGGTGACTCTTAAAGTTAAAGCGCAATCCGAAGGAGTTTCTGCGTCGTTTCGTGAGAGGCGACGAAACATAGCTATACTGGTAAACACCAGAGACCAAGGAGCATTCGAAACAGTGGGCTTCAACCGGCGAACGTGCTTCAAAGAAGGCGAAGTGTGTCCTATCGGCCGGAAAGGTGATGGCCACAATTTTTTGGGATTCGCAATGTGTCATCTGCATCGGCCACCTGGAGAAGGGCAAAACGGTCACAGGGCACTACTATGCCGAATCATTGGGCCGATTCAACACAGAATTGCAGAAAAAAGGCCTCTTTTGGCGAAGAAAGAAATGCTCTATCACCATGACAATGCACCGGCTCACACCTCCGCCGTCGCCTCCGTCAAATTGGGCTACGAACTGCTACCCCATGCACCGTATTTTTCAGATTTGGCCCCGTGCGACTTCTTTGTGTTTCCAAACTTGAAAAAGTGACTCGCCGCCATAGAGGCCTCCTTTTAACAGGCCAATTGATAAGTCTCTGGTCAAATGGGCCCGTTTTTAACGATTTCATCCTTTAAACGATCCAATAACGCTATATAATAATCGCCGTTGATGGTCTGGCCCTTTTTGAGGTAATCAATGAATATTATACCTTGCGCATCCTAAAATGCTGATGCCATAATCTTGCCAGCTGACTGTTGTGTTTTTCCTTCGCTTCGGTTCATCGTGTGCAGTCCACTAAGCTGACTGTCGATTGGACTCCGGAGTGAAATGATGGAGCCATGTTTCATCCATTGTCACATATCGACGCGAAAATTCAGGTTTATTGCGCTTAAACACTGCTCAGAATCATTAACACGTTGTTGCTTTTGATCGATTGAGAGCTCGTGCGGCACCCATTTTGCACACAGCTTTCTTATGTACAAATATTCATGAATGATATGATGTACAAGTTCAGATGATATCTTCACAATGTCTGCTATCTCGGTCAACTTCCCTTTACGGTCATTCAGAATTATTTTGTGAACCTTTTTGATATTCTCGTCGGTGACACCCTCTTTTGGGTGTCCACTGCGTTCGCTATCTTCGGTGCTCATTTCACCACGTTTAAACTTAGCATACCAATCAATGATGGTTGATTTTCCTGGTGCAGACCCCAGAAACTCTTCATCAAGCCAAGATTTTGCTTCAACTGTATTTTTTCCCTTCATCTTTTTTTCAAATAACAGAAGCAGTTAGACTCACAACGCAATATCTTGCAAACTAATGGTCGGACTGCTGTCAAATTTTGACAC
Organism: Odontomyia ornata; assembly: GCA_963969285.1. Lineage (NCBI taxonomy): Eukaryota > Metazoa > Arthropoda > Insecta > Diptera > Stratiomyidae > Odontomyia > Odontomyia ornata. The sequence goes on from OZ017740.1 coordinate 122,662,787, forward strand.
GTACTACAAATTTTATGGATTTAATACTAGCACCGCCATCTGTGTATCACACCGGGGACTTTTCAATTGGCCTGTTAGACCTCAAAAAACGTATTTTTCAGATAGGTTAAAAAAGTTGGAGCATCGCTGGATCAAGTATATCGAGCTAAGAGGAGATAGTGTTGAGAAATAACCCGCCCCTTTTCCTAAATTATCGTTTTTCTTTTGTAGGCTAAGTACTTACCGGACTGCCCTCGTATTATACAATACTTTCAGATAGCCTTTTCAAAAATCATCTTCCACGGGTGTCTACAGTAGAGGTGACAGGACTCTCCTTGTGAACAACCCCGTGTCGCACGCATATGGATGATTCTAGTTCCTACCTTATATGCAACGGTTGATGTCGCGAGCGATGGAGTCAGTCAGTGAGGTAGGAAAGGATTAACCTGCCTATTCACTAGTACTCGCCTCACGGTTACATGGCTTGCATTGTCGTAGGCCCCTTCAAATTCAAGAAATATACTTAGTGCGATTCCTTAGTGCTCCAAGAATTCTTTGATCCTTCCTGTTAGTGCATAGAGTGGGGTCTCCGTACATTTGCCCGTCCTGTATGCATGTTGATTAGGGTGTAGTGGATAATTTGTAAATGTCGTTGTCCGTATATAATTGTCCACTACTTTCTCCATCGTTTTGATTATATACGATGTTAGACTGATTGGTCTGCATGCCTTTGGGTTGGTGGTGCCACTTCCACCCATCTTTGGAATGAAAATCATCTTTGCCTCTCCCCACTGCTATGGTATACTTTCCGAAGCTAGACTACTTCTCTATATTCGTATTAAGTAGGATATGAGTAGATTCTGTACTTTCTGAATAAGGACTGGTTATATCCCATTTTCACCAGGTGATTTAAAGGGTCGGAAAGTGTTTAATGCCCGTCTTATACGCTTTTCCGTACAAATGGTGATAGCCTCCTTCCATGTTGTGCGATTTGGCCTCATAAGTGAATCGATTTCATTAATCCCTTCATTTATAATGTAATGATTTTAATTGTTCGAGAAAGATTCCCGAAGGAAATCGAAAACTACCTCTCATCGGTTCTAGACGTGAAGTCTTGCAACGTGACATTTCCTGGGAAATGGGTCTTCATTAGAAGAAGCACTCTCTTTTTTTCGGGTTTCGTGTAGCTGCTGTCAGCTTTCTTTGGTGCAATGTTTAGGTTGTTTCCTTGTTTTGCTAGAGCTTTGTGGTGCCTCGCTGCTTCATAAAAAGCCCTGAAGCTACGGCATTTTGCTTTACGGATTTCTTTGACATAGTTTGTTAGAGTCCTATGGTATGCATCCCAGTAGTTGTAACGTTTAGCTGCATGTTACAGCTTCCGTACTTCCAATCTGAGTTGCGCTAGCCTTTTGTTTTACCAGTTGGGTTCTCTACCCTTCTTTATGGTGCGAACGTGGCAGCTTACTTCGTAGGCATTAATTATTGGCTTGTTGAGTTGTTCTGCTGCATGTTCCAGCTCCAGAGGATATTTTAGAGTTCTCTTCACTGAAAGATGTTGTAGGTTATCTGACAAAACGGTTTGGTACAACGCCCAATTTGTTCTTCTAGGGTCCCTGAGTGGAATTTCTTCTTTTGTTAGCCCTTCCACATATTTACTCAGAGTTCTGTGGTTAGACATTGATGGCTCTGCCAACATACTTATACTGCTAAAAGCAATTCCGAGTACTTCCTCTCTTGCTCTTGTGATGGAAGTGGGTGTACTCTCCATATTGAGGATGATCACATTCGATTTCAATATGAGTGCAAATAGATCCCTATCTTTATTGATGGTATTGTTGGTGAGTGAAGAAATCTACCTATTCTTATTGGATATGACGCCAATGCACACAATCAATTGTGGGATATCAGTGCTACCCCACAACCGATTGTGTGCAATGGCGTCATATCCAACTAAAATAGGCAGATTCCTTCTCTCACAGTGCTCGACAAGCCTTTGTACCCCTACTGGAGGAGTTTGATTTATGTCTCGAGAGAAGTATACTGATGCAATAACTATGTCTTGAGTATCTCCTTCGAAATAGAGGTTCTTGTAGGAACTAGATCTCGCATCATAAACTCTGAAAGACACATGTATTTTATGTTTTCTTTGATCATGATGCCTGCCCTGGGAGGATTTTGCTCCATACTTGAAATCAGTGTGGAGTCCTGAGTGCTCAAACCTCGGATTTGACCTCCATAGGGCCAGGGGTTTTTGGATCAGTGCTTCCCCTAATTATTTTTTGTGACTGTTCTAGCCAAAACAAGGACTATTCAGATAACTTCCCAAGTCATTGATGCAGATTTGAGCACTCTGATTCTAGCCCTGATACTTCTCCCGCCGTCTGATCTGTGTTACTGTGTTCTTCACTGTCAGAGTTGATCTCCATGACAGAAAGGTTTAGCTTCTCCGACTGCACGGTTTTCTTTTCCGGTTGCAGCTCTTCAGGCAATGTGGCCTGATTTGCCTTCTTCAGGTCCGGCTCCGCAGGCAATATGGGCTGATTCATCTCCTTCAGAACCAGCCCCTCAGGCAGAGTGGTCTGATTTGCTTTCCCTGAGTTCGGTTCCTCCGCCAATGTGGCCTGAGTTGCCTTTTGTTCCTGTCCAGAAAACTCAGCCGTTCCAAGAGGTTTCTTTATGCTGGGTCCCGGGGTTGGCTTCTGTCGTGGTATTGGAGCTGCAAAGGATTTCTCTGCTTTTCCCAGTCCTCGCACACGGACCTTGCCAAACCCGAAACGCAGGCTTGAGCCTCTCTTCACGATGAAGTCTGCTTAGTTTTCATCAATAACTGCGCACAGGATCTGGCCAGTCCCTACTGACCTCGCACTTATGACCTTTCATTCTTTCCTGCAGAGGCCTTTGTTTGCGGCTCCAGCATATTGAGTAACACGCCTGGCGACGACTCTTCGGTTTGTGGAAGGTATAAATTTATTATCTTTGGTCTAGGGATATCGTCTCCCTTTTTGACACACTGACCTATACATACTAAATTTTCGAACAACCTCCTCCAGCTAGGTCACTGAGCTGCCATTTCCACAGTCCACGAGGAGCATCCCTGGCTTGACGTGTATGCTTTGGAAGTCGAGGTGATCCCCAAATTGCGTTTCCCATCTTAAAGCCCTGGAAAGCTAAGTGAGTTCTTTAGCTGTAAGAGTTCGGTGTGGATGTTCTTTTGCGGCCATTGCTACGCTTTGCTTTTCCAATGCACTTGCATAGCTGGTGCTTGGTGTGGATATATTACCAACTTGAATAGTGTCCTGCATACTTCGTCACTTTTTTTGCTGACTTGGAGGAGTAATCGAGTCCCTGCCTCGTTTTCTCGAGTGTTCAGTCGGGTTGGGTATTTGTTCCCTTGCCCCGTTCTTCTGCTCGGTCCCATACTCCCCCTGTTGTAAAGAGGCTTCTTGCCCTTGCCTCTTTTTACTGCCATTCTCCTAGTCTCTTCAGGTGTAGTTCCATAAGCTAGGTACCTCGGGTACCACTTTGTTTTGGCCCCACTGAGTCCTTTCCTCAGTGGGTCATCCTTTCTTCACGGTTGCTTGGAGGTGGAAGTGGTAGGTTCTTGTATGTTTTGCCTTTTTTTGGCAATCCATCTTTGTTATTGGGTTGTTTTCCCCCCTTATTCTTCGACCTGGTCACGCTAGTTTCTCCACTAACCGGAGTTATTCTTCCTAGTGGGAAGATCGTATCTCTTTTAGGCTTGGTCCGGGGATGCTTGCTTTCGCCATCGTGACCGCTTTTGCCAGAGTATTCTGGCTAATGCTGAGTCCAGAACTTGGATTCAAGGATTTATGGTTGAGGGAATCACGGGGAGCCTTCTTCCTTTCTCAAACGGGCATGGGACAGTCTATGGCGGAGTTCTATCTATCAATCTACTCCGAGTAACCCCTCTAAGGGTTCACAGTAAACCATAGTATACGCAAATAGTATCCACACTCAATCTAGCCTCCGGAAAAACCGAACACATGCCGAAAAGTGAACCATAAATCTTCGGCAGCAGGTAGGTAGGTAAATGCTGACGCGAGGATTGGCAATAATATAAACATGTGCTTCGACGAGAAATTTCAGGATTGCTGAAAAACAAATTCATTCCATGCAATCTTTTAGTTTTTTATTAGGATCTGGCAACACTTCCATGTTCTGAAATGCGTAAAAGAACACGTGCATCGGAAATTTTATTTGCTTTTTATTTTGTTTTTTTGAATACGACAGGCCTCGGCTCAGCTGACCGGCAACTGGGAAAATTCAGAAAGTGTGCAACACAGAGTAAATGGAAGGTTGTGGATACTAATGCTTCACTGAAATGAAGAATTGATTCACCGTTGAGGCTTGACTTGAAGTCAAAAACTTTTACTTCAACGACGTCTGAAAATATTGCATTCCCTATCTCAGCGATCGGTAGATGAACCAGTTCAAAATGTGTTCCAATCAAAGCAAGTTTCTGCAATCCATCACATATAATCCTGTTTCCATTTCTATCCGGAGTCGTACTATCAATTTCGATACCAGACCTATCGAGAAGATTTATTTCGTCACTAGCGACGCCAAAATTCAACACCTTCACTCGAAATTTCTTACGGAATAAGCTATTCACTTTCGCGAAAACGCCATCTGGGTCCTGTGGACGAATACTCCTCAGTTTTCCGCCCATTGATTGCTGACATTACTCCTGAACTACGAACGGATTAAGTTCCGGGCATTCTTCAGGTGTAATTTCAACAAAGCCAACGAGGGATGGTTGTAGTCCAAAAATCGTCGATAAATATTGTTGACGCATGTGACAAGACGGCTTTTCAATCTTTTTAACCTTGCAATGGTTGGTGTTTCATATCCTTCCATATAGTTTTGAAGTTTAATCTTGGGAGCTATTTTTCAATCGTTGCCAACGTCAGTTTCTCTAACTTCGACAAATAGAGATTTATTTCATCGTTAGTTAGATTCCTGTCATTAAGAACCATTGAAAAAGCGTTACCATCATCACAAGGAGAATATTACTTCGAAAAGTCCCGATTAAACTTCATAGAGACTTCCCCAATCCATTTTTTTAACTTCAACCGATGATTTCCATGTTGAACTGGAATGAGGAAGACATCATCCCTTTGATAATTAATTTCCATTACGATTGCATTATGGTCGCTATCGTAAGAAAGCAGCTGCAGTTTCCGTTGAGGACTATTAAAGCTAAATTCAAGTCTTGCATCAGCAATGCAGAGGTCCAAATGTGAATTTGTCCTAGGATATGTTGGGAACTCCGACCCATATAGACTGCACCTGTATTCAATTTGGTTCTCTGTTATCCAAGATTTCAGGAATATATCTTTTGGATTATTAGTCGCGTTCAGCCATGATGTATGCCGGGTATTTCGGCCACCGGCAAGGATATAATAACATTCTAGCCTGTTCAATTCGAGTATTTCAAACAGGGAATTGAGCGCCTCTTTGAACTTGAGAACATTTCGACCAGTTGTATAGATACCGAAGAAGTTATCTTCACCTGGCAGTGAAATTTTTATAACGGACACTTCAAGAAATTGAAAGTTTTTGAATACGAATTTTTCAATATTTTGGAAACAATAGAGTCTTGTTACTAATATCCTGGTGCCACCTACCCCATCACCGTTTCTTCTATCGTTTCTTACGAATCCAAAATCCTTGAATATCACGGAGTGCCATGAATTGAGGTGGGTCTCAGTAAGAAGGATAATGTCAGGCTTTTGTTTGACGAAGAATTCCAAGAGACAGTCACGTCGATGGAGACTCACAAAAGAGTTGACGTTGATCGAGATGAGACGAAGCCTATCCATGGGAATGTGACTGGATGACAAGTTATTTTGAGGCATTTGAAAGCCCTAAACGCTGAAAAGCAAAGTTAATTTTTGAATCCTCTTTATCGATTCTTTCCAATCAAGAATTTAGTTGCTGGTAAATTTTAAGAAGCAGCTCATTATTGCCACTTACATTATTCACATTATTTACATTGTCTGCTGGGCTTCTAGCAGCAAATGCAAATGACAACCCGGGCTTGAGTAAGCTGGAAGGTATCACACTGCGGTGTACTTGTGTGTGTTTTGGAATAAATTTTACTTTTGCATCTTGATATCGAGGGCATCCTCGATATGATGCTGGATGACCAAATACACCGCAGTTCACGTAATATAGTTTTTCTTTTGGCTCCGTCTGAGCTAATTTGCACTCGCCGAGGGCATGGTTACCTTTAAACTTTACACATTTGTATTTCATGGCACAATTGGCAGCCGAATGACTGAATCTTTGGCACCTATAGCACTAGTTGACCTCGCTCTTTTGGAGGTATAGGGTTTTCTATTAGGGACATAACAATTTCTTGGGTTTATATAAACACACCCTTAAATTTTTTTTAATGAACTGTCAATGTCAAAACGTTAGCCATAGTCAACATTTTCATCATGGTAGAGTTTACGAGTCCGCAATGTTTGCAAATCATTAAAAATTACTACAGAAATACTAAATCGGTTTCATCGAAACTCATCTTCAGCGATGAAGCTCATTTCTGGCTAAATGGCTTTGTTAAAAAGCAAAATATGCGCTATTGGTCAGCAACAAGCCCACATGAGCTTCTTGAGACAACACCGTTGCATCCGCAAAAAATTACTGTTTGGTGCGGTTTTCATACCGGAGGTGTGATTGGGCCGTATTTTTTCGTGGATGAACACGACCGTCATGTTACCGTTAATGGAGAGCGCTATCGTGTTAAGTTCGAATATTAGTTGTGATCAGAATTGGATGAACTTGACATCAACGTGGTTAATGTGGTTTCAACAAGACGGCGCTACTAGCCACAAAGCACGCCTGACAATCGATTTGTTATGTCTTTAATGGAAAACCCTATACCTTAATTTTTGAAGGGTATTTGGACTGCTTTTGCTCAAAATTTGGACCCAGTCAAAAAGCAAATTTTTACGTTCGATAATCGATCTGCTTGTTGCGGAGTCTTTAACTGCAATAAATAATATTTCTAATACAGCTCCTTGAAGCACCTGAAGGAGATCGACTGTATCCTTTCCGCAGTCCAAACCCTTTAACAAAAAGGTCTGGTTTTGCTCACTCTTGGGGGTGTACATAAAGTGCGGAATCCTCCAGAATTCAGTGCACTTTTTGCTGTCTGAAAGCCAACCAATGAATTAATTTTCATCGTCAGTTTGTCGGCATTCACTCTTTTAATTTCAAAATGATTTAATTTATTTTCGGCTACCAAAAGCTAAACTATATCTTTGCCAGTATGCCTAAATACATTGATTGGTGAGCTTTTTCTTTCTTTTTATTGATATTGACGGACCGGCCAGTAGACAAAACTTTTGGTTTTTTCTGCGTTTTTTTAATTTTTAAATATTCGATGAATATATTATCAGGTTTAGTAAAGCAATTTTCAGAATTTTTGTTACCTTCGCCCTCTTCAATGTTCATTGAATCGTCTAGCCCAGCTAGCCCTGTATAAAAGTTTGTACTGACATTTGCTCCGCCTGCGCTGAGGATATCTTCTTGATAAGGTTCCTGTTGTGGTTTCTGTGGTTTTTTGTCTTCCGTTGCTTTTGATTTTATTTCTTTTTCTTTCTTCGTCGTTTGTTTTTCTATGTTGAAAGTTAGTTTGCCAACTAGTTTTTCTAGCGACTGAATCCTAAGTCTAAGTTCCTCGTTTTCTCTCTCATACTTCTCCACTTTGTTATTAGCTTTGACTAGCTGCTCGATTTCGACGTCTAAGAAAATTTTCAGTTTTTCTTTTTCTTCATTTTTTTCGAATCGTCGCATTAACTTTTTCTCGTCCGTCATTGTTGGCGATGGATATGATCGTTCTATTTGATGTTGAACAAAGATATACTACGAGAGCCTGCACCAAATATTTACAAGCAGACAGTCAACATTATTCAAAATAAGGAGTTGTATCAATATCCACATATTCTGAAAGTGAATACTTTGAGTCGTAAAAAATGTTAATACAGATGGTAAGCCTCATTTGTCATGGTGCAAGTAAATTTTCTTTTTGTGATAGGTGAATGCCATTTACGCACAGAGTGTGGGACTGCCATGCTCGCAAAAAGGCGACTGGACTACCCAGTAAACACCTCCCCTGTCAGCCTGAGAACCCAGCCTGGAACCGTTTGACACATTACTTCGGGCCAGGCCTCGTTTTGTTACACCGTGAGGGGCCTTCAAGCTGAGGGATCCCTCTTCTAGCGGGAAGAGAGGGCAAAACCGACAATCGGGGGACTGTGACTTACCAATCTTGTGCAGGTAAGACTGAAAACACCCATGCCCACTCAAAAGCTGGCTCAGAGAGAAGTCAGTCTTACCATGCCTTCGATTTAGCCACGGTCTCACATCCGGGATGAGGCGCGCAGTCCACCTTCCCTTCGTGCAATTGACCCAAGACTGCTGCCAATTATTGAGCAAGCGCTGTCTCTCCTCGCGGGCAACCAACTCCTTCGCATCCTCGTTTCGGCGCAGGTGAACAGCGCGGCGCTCTCTAGCAAGGAGGGTGACAGGTATCACGCCTGCAATAACTCTCACCGCCGGATCAGAGACTGTCGGATACGAAGATGCAATTCTCAGTGCTCCTCTTCTCTGTACCTGTGCCAAACGTTTTCGGTATACTTCCTCGCTGAGAGCGTCGCCCCATACTTTTGCTCCGTACAGTAGCACTGAGCCTACAGCACTCATCAAGAGGCGTCTTCTTGACGAGCTGGGTCCCCTTACGTTGGCCATAAGTCGACTCAGAGCCGATTCTCCAGAGGCAGCCTTCTCAGCCGTTGCGCTGATTTGCTCAGAGAAACTCATCTTCGAGTCGATCAGTAGCCCCAGGTACCACCGATGGCTTCAATTCCATTCGTATATCTCCAATACTGATCATCTTCACTCTATGGATTTTCTTTTTTGTCAAGATGACCACTTCGGTTTTCTCCAGTGCTAAACTGAGCCCGCGAGGAGTCATCCAGTTCCTCACTTGGCGCATTAATATACCTAGCCTAAGTTGCGCCTGTTCAACGGTGCGTCCAGCGACCAGAGCCGCAACATCATCCGCATAGCCGACCAAGCGCGACTCATCTGGCATCTCGAGTCTGAGTAGCCCGTCGTATGACACGTTCCACAGGGCCGGACCAAGGATAGATCCCTGGGCAACACCCGATGTAATTTCCATCCTTCGTTGGCCCTGTGTCGTGTCGTAGAGCAGGTTTCGGTCCTTTAGGTAGTTCCTCAAAAGCCGCATTAGATATTCTGGAACTTGAAAAGAGTTTTCCAGCGTATCCAGAATATCCGCCCATCTAGCGGAGTTGAAGGCATTCCTGACGTCGAGTGTCACCAACAGGACGATCCGTCGCTTGGTGCGACTATATGCCTCTGCCTTTTGGACCACGCTCACCTCCTCTGCAATCGCATCAATGGTAGAATGTCCTACTCTAAAGCCGTACTGCCTCACAGCCAATACGGCGGAAAGTCGGCGTATTTCCGCGGTTTAGTACGACGAGGGCCGTCCTGGCTGCCATTTCTAGGATTCGTTTTCCCCGCGGATCCGTTTGAGGCATGCCCCATTCGGTCGCTTTGGCATTGAAGTCGCCCCCAACGAGCACTTTGCCCTCTGCGTTAGAGACAGCGCCCTCCAGAGCATTAAGCTTGGCTTAGAAAGATGATATCGATTCGTTCGGCGTTAGGTACACACTTAAGAAGGTGATCCCTGAGCACCAAAACGACACGAAACGATCCCCCCGTCCACAACTCTCCGCTTGGAAATCACTGTTCCAAATCCAGATGGCGGCAGCACCAGTTTCATCAGAATACCATAATGCAGGACTTTCATCATAGTAATGCTCACACAGCAGCAAGAAGTCGGCTTTCATGTCCCTCGCAACTGCTCAAGCAGATTTTGGGTGGTTGAACTGCGGTGTAGGTTTAACTGCAGGATGCGGGTCATCGAAGCTCTGATTTTGCCTTGCCTAGGGCTTCCTGGAACACCCGGCATTTTCGTGATCCCAAGACGTGTCCGAAATCAAGTTTTGGATCAGCATCGTTGCAGAGAATACAGTGTGCCTCCTCCGTACACTCTTTTCTTTAATGTCCCATTTCACCGCATTTGTAACATAGGGAACTCCTATCGGGTCCTTTGCATACTTGTGTGGTGTGACCATAACCAAGGCATTTGAAACATTAAAGAGGCGTTGCTCTTCGCCGTATCCTACAGACAACCCACCCTATTCTTACTTTGCCCTTGTTCAGGAATTGTTCAGCATCCTTTTCGGTCAAGTCAATTATGGCCATGCGTTGTCCCCTGTTGTTTTCTGGTGTCAGTCTCGCTTTGATCCTTCCCACGCTATGGAACTCCCGTTTGATGGCTTCTTCTACCTCGACCAGATCCGTCACGCAAGTCAATGCCTCTTATTTCGATCGTTGCCATCGGCTCAAGCGAGGCTATAGTTGCGCTTTTGCCGAGGACTTTCTTCACTGCGTCTGATCCGAATTTGATCAGTATGTGGGCCGACCGCGTTGGTCGTACTACTTTAATGGTAGTGTTGGTGTCTTCGGGCCTTACGTTTCCTCTGATGTCCCGCAGCACCTCCGCGTAGGATCGGCCATCTTGGGGCTTTACGAGCAGTGCCTGCTGCCGGGGTCTTCGTCGGGGCTTCTGCCTCTCCTGTTTTGCATCAGGTCCTTTTTCTGATTGGGCGTCCGTGCGAACTTTACTTTCTGGCACTTTTTGAAGGAGTTTCTTTGCGGTTTTCTTCGCTCTTTTTGTAAGCACTATCTGGAACCCGGAGTCTGGTACTCCACGCCCATCAAGTGCCTCTTCCTTCCTTCTTTTATCCCGATCTCCTTCAATTGGGCTAGACGCCATTCTTTTACTGACTTTTAATGGTGGAGCTACCTGCATGTGGCCTTTAGATTTCGCCTCCAGCGCCTCTTTAGCCTTCTGCTCGTCTTCGGTCCTTAACCAGCTCCTCCGATAGTGCCCTATGCGATCTAAGAGCTCCTTTAGTTCAAAGAGCCCAACCTTTACTACTTTGCTGATTTTTGCAATCAAACAACGTCGCTTTATTTGTCTGGTCACTCGTTGCTTTTCGTGCCGTAATCTCCTCGTTGGCTTCAGGATATTTCTTTACTAAGTCGGGATTTGCGACCCTTGGATCGGTCGCTTCGGTAACGATCGCAGCTGTGACCATCGAATTTTCGATGCTCTTTACATTATCTTCCACCGCTCGAACACCTGAAGCGTCCTGCAGAGTTTCCCGTTTTTCCTTTATAGGACGCTCTGGCGTTCGCAAAATTTTGTTGCTGGGCCCGAACGCCGCAGTAGTCTCAGTCTGGACCAGACTGTCTTCTAATCTCCGTTTTTCGTCCGTCTTCACTATCATTGTATTGTTCGTCGTTTTTGTCATGGTTATTACCGCTCTCGGTGTACTGTTAACATTGTGGCTGCAACCGCTGGTTGCGTCGTCGTTATTATTTTTTATTTCTTTTTTTGGATGTTTTTGATCTTTTTTATATGTTTTTGGTTGCTCCAGTTTTATTGGTTCCCCCCTCGGAGCCGCTATCTCCGCTCGTGTGTGCAGTCGCCTTTTTGGTCCCATAGTTATCGTTGCAGGGCAGGGAGGCCATGTGAGGGTTGGCACAAGCCCTTATGGGGACAAGCCCTCAGAGCCAGACCAGCGCTAATCGGGAGTCCGTCTCAACCGAACCTACACCACCAACCCAATGGTGCGAATTTCGAACGTACTCCGAGGCCTGCCAAGGTTTTACCGGGACGGAGACGGTACGATAGTTGAATTGGAGCCGTTCACACACAAGTGTCACGTCGGCGCTACAGTGCAAAGCAACTAGGTCCAAACCATCACATCCGCCAGCCAAAAGCATCAATTCTAGTTCGTTGTCCAAAGCTTAGTCCAGATCCAATCAGAGTCATTACCTGTCATCCCAGGAGGGAACCTCACGGCGCCCCCCATATCCTCGGGTCGCTCCCCAAAGAATGCGAGCCTCCAAGAGTGCTCTTGTAGACCGGCATTCCTCCTGCGGGAATTAGTAAATTAAAAACCTGGTTTAGATACGTAGAATTTGTTCCGTCATCAACCAGCAGTAAACGCCCGAAACGGATGATATCAGCGAAGTTGTCACGATCAGAGTTACTGGTTAAAGTATTGATGCAAATAAATATCAATAGAAATGTTGTTTTGATCGCGCTCCTGACGTGTAGACGCTGCGCGAATTGACATTTACAAAAGACAATCCATCAGACAACCAACGACGGCGAAACCCGATGAAGCGAATATGGGACGTAGGTGCGTACCCGATGAACGCAAGTTGGAGGGGTCACTGATGCAAGCCAGTACCGCAATCGAAAGTTCAATTGCCTCGAAGAGCAAAATTAAAGGTTCGCCGGTTTGAACCGAGCTGACAAGGAACCTGCGGGCAAAGGATGGGTCTCTTTTGGTGGACGAAGATCGACAGTGCAGGATCGACAGTACGTCGAAGCAAAGTATCAAGGACGAGTATCTTAATTAGCAGTTCAAATGAAGAATTGTAGGCAATTGGGTGGAATTTCATTAGCGACGTAGAATATTGGATCTGGAGCGGATAACTTCGCGACGCGACTTAATTCGGGAGGCCCTAATCAGGAGAATAGAAGTAAGGAAAGGTATAATGGATATATTGTTCAATTGAATTATAACTAAACAGTGAATTATATTTTGCGATTTGTTTTTTTTTAAACACAGTCTTGTGCATTTGAGCGAAATTATTCTTTGTGTGGATTGTACACTTGATTTGGGTGTGTTTTAGTGTCCTGAGTAAACTTCCAGGTGTTTTTTAATTCATGTTACGTCGGGTGAAACATACAGGGTAAAGAGTGCGAAGTGGTCGCCCCGTCCTTGAAGAATTATTCATTCTCCGTAATTCCTATCGGGGAAGCTTCGCTAGGTTAGTGTAAAGCAGTATTGATTTCAGCTTTGTGAGGGGTTTTTTTGTCTAGTTGGGACCAAGGGACAAGCGTTCTACTTGTTGTGTTTAGGTGGGGGATAATGTTTTGACTTCGTACCACGTTTTCTTAGCATGTATGTGTTGTGTAAATGTGTCTGTCCGAGCTCTTCCTTTGTATCGCGATATTACAATCGGATCTAATTTGCTTACAGGAAACTTGATCGGACATTTCTGTTAAAACTGTTGAACTATCTATCAGTCCATGTATACCAGGAGCTTTTTTATAAACTTTTTTGGCTACGAAAAAATCAGAGACCATCAAAATACGAGTACCAGGAGAAAAAAATGTTTAAAGGTTTTAAAAGGAGCATCCAAAAATATGTTTTCGAGTAAAGGTGATCATTTGTGATACAAATCAGGCCCCTTTTATTCAGACCTACATATGTCCCAAAAAACTGTTGAAGAAACCTTCATACTATTCTTAATTTATTTACAAATGGTTTATAAAAGATAAATATTTCATAGATTCATAACAAACCCCTTTTTAGTAAGTAGTACGCTCCTGATTATTGTATATTTCAAAGGCATCAACAAACAGACTGACGGACAGTCCGGCGGATATATGGAAGTCATCAATATCTTGTCTTATCAATGTTCTCCCAGACTGGAGCTATCAACTTGTCAGTGTAAGGTCAGGACGTAATATTTACAAAAACCATGGAAAAAAAACTCACAGAATTCCACCATATATACATAATTCTCAATAAATCGGAAACTCTATCTACCACCGCTTGCATACGAACCTTTGCTGTGAGAGTATCTATCGGAATCATTGCGTTTGACTGCATCTGCATATTGTCGTTGTCGTTGCTGCTCTTCCTCAATTCCAACAGTTGCGTTCAACATCGCGACTGATAAAAATTCATTTCGCGAACCAACTTCCCCAGATTTAATGGCTGCAGCCACATTGGCCGCGGTTGTGTTAGCCACGCCACTACCAACGACGCTTGGGTGCAACGACCCCTGCTGCAACTCATTATTGTTCAATGGAGACAAACTCTTCAAATGTGGCGTATCAACTGACGACCTTTTGAACCAACGCATCTCTCACTCGGGATCTCTGGACGACTTCTGGAAGGAAAGAAAGTACAATTGAAAATTGATTAGAATTAGAATGCACATAAGCAAGTTATGTGTGCTGCAATGTATCTTTTACAGTGTAACAATCACCATTGGTTTGAATATGGATGGGAATACTCGTATGCTGGGATGCAGATACTAACGGTCGTGCTAAACCAAAATAGATTAGAAGATGAAGATCAGATTCCAATGTAACCTAATAGATACTTCTCAGTTGGATGCTTCGCTGATTGTTCGCGACCAGTTTAAAATAGCACATAATCGAGGCAATGTGTTGCGAATATGATATGACTCACAACTACTGGGTAACGTTAACACGCTGGCAGATCATCCGGAAATACCCTTCAAGCGATTCTTTCTTATGGTAATGCGAAAGCTATCACTGCATACTCGTACGAGCTCTCAGATTGATCTTTGCCTTTTGGATGGTGGTATCGATTTCAAACAACTGTTTTGCACAGTATGAAATACAATAGATGGCAACGACATTTGGAGGAACAAAAAAAGAAGCTAGAATGTGATATTTTGTGGAAGCAGTAAAGTTTTTTGATATCTTATTTAAAATTCAATTTTAACAGGAAAAGATTTTTTGCCAACGTAAAACAAACTTCAGGGCAAACATGTTTCGATGGCATCAGCGTCATACTGCAAATAAATGCATGTTGATGCTATTAAATATTTATACTTGAACAGATGAGAGAAATTAACTTGCAGGTAAAATAATGTTAAAAAGCCCTACTAAAATCGCGACCTGTCTGTCTGTCCATCCGCCCGTGTCACAACAATTTTCCTCGCAAACGGTATGAGCCAGAAATATCAAATTTTATATGCAGGTGTAAAGTGGTACCCTCTTCAATATTCAACTAAAAAAAAATTTTATAGAATATTTAAGGGGGGTTTCCCCAAACAGGGGAGTGGCCCCTGGAAAAAAATTGCATCAAAGGTAGCCGATATGGGTATCAAATGAAAGGACTTGATGAAAGCTTTTCAAAACAGGTCTTAAACCAGCAGTTTTGCTTCGAGGGACGCACAGTAAGGGGGAAATATACGAAAAATGTTATTCCCCCCTCGCGATTGGACACCTGTGATCTGAAAAGGCTGAAAAAAATCATGGAGGCAGGTATTTATGAGAACAACAACAACAAATATCTCAGAAGTTAAAATTCGCTCAACTTTGTTAATAGTAGCATGATCTTCGAATTTCACATTTTCCCCAATAAAATCGCCCTTAAACTCAACAAAATTCGATATTTCAGTAGTCTTATAAAAGGTCCTAATGCTCTGTATTGTTTTTATTGAGATTTTTGATACTACTATAACGAATGCAAGCAAACTCATCCACGTTATCGCGATATTCGCTTAAGAATGTAGCAATATTAACGGAGTACAAACTGGAATTCAAACAAGTTGGGTAGACAGACCTATGCTCATGTCAGAAGGGTTTTGTATTCTACTTACAAAATGCAGTAACCAGTAACGAATAAAATCAAGAAACATGTCATGTTCGAGGATCATACTATCATTAGCAAAGTTGAAAGAATTTTGACTTCTGAGGTATTTGTTATAGTTATACCCATAAATACCTCCCTCGATAATTTTTTCATATTTTTTAGATCACGGGTGTCCATTCGCGAGGGAGGAAACACATTTTTCATGTATTACCCCCCCTGTGCCCCCACTGAAGCAAAAACTGTCAGTTTAAGACCTGTTTTCAAAAGCTCTCATGGAGAACTTTCAGTTGATACTCATATCGGTTACCTTTCATGAAATTTTTTTTCAGGGACCACTCCTCTGTACTGTAATCATCGATTCATGGCCTGTTTTTTCGAATCTTAGAATGGTTACAAAGCCCTTTTGCTAGGAGCTCTCCTGCCTCTTCGATTTTTTTCAATTGTATGAACTCATCTTCATGATACCTACCATTCCTGTAATTTTCATGCAAATCCTAGCAAAGCTGTAGGGTCTAAGTCGGTAAAAAGCGCATATGGCTCCATAGCCATATGTTTCCATAGTAATACAGGGCATATTGTTCCATAGTAATACAGGAAAATTCAAATCGCTATAACTTCGTTAAATACTATTCGATCTTTATGAAACTTTCAGAAAAGATCAATCTTATGAATAGTCATAGTTTGCTAAATTTTATTGAATTTAAGGGTACCGTTTAGATTTTATTCAAGATAACATAAAATCGATAAATCATACTATTATTAACAAAGTTGAGTGAATTTCGACTTATCACGTATTTGTTGTTGTTGTACTCACTAAGGCCTACATGCATGATTTTTTTCAGATTTTTCGGATTGAAGGTGTCCAATCGCGAGGGGGGGGGGGTACGCGAAAAGTTCGTACATTTCCCCTTCCCCTGCCCCCCTCGGTGCTCGTAAGGCAATTTTGAAACTTGTTTTGAAAAGATCTCATTGAGACCTTTCCAATGACACCCTACTGGGGTCACCTCCCTATATGGGGAGACCCCCCTCAAACCCCTTTGAAAAATTTTTTGACCCTTGAACTTTCAAGAAGTCACCACTTCTGACCTTTTCACAAAGTTTCATGGCTGCAGCCTTTATAGTTTCGGAGAAAAAGTGCTGTGACATACAGACGGACGGACGGACGGACAGACGGACACAGGTCGTGATTGCAATAGGGTTTTGTATTTTAGTACAAAACCCTTAAAAATACTGACAAAATTTAAGAAATTTGTTCAGGACCATGAAAAGAAAATAACCTCTTTAGTAATTTCAATAGAGATCATCATAAATACACACGGAAAGTTGCACAAACGTATCCTCCCTTTAAGGACAAATAATAAGATCAATACAAAACTGTGAAAACTGTCGTAGATGACCTACTCAATGAAGTTAAAGAAATGTTTCAACTAGAGTCAATTCCGTTAGCTCTTCCATCAACCCATAAGGCTCCCAGTGGCCGACGAGCACTATTTTGACATGAAAAGAGGGCTTGACAAGGTTGTCCGCATCCTAGCACGTTGTTAAGCCATAAAAAGAACCCATTGTGAAGAAAGCAAAGAAAAAGAAACTAATTACGAAAGAATACTTAAGAAGAAACGGAGGATAGGGATAGCTATCCCAAGTGTGAGGGAATCACAACTGGTGCTGTTTACTCTTCAGCAATTTTGGCTGGAGATAAATCATCAGTGGTGTAATGAATCATGCGACGCCGCTGGCGACCACTACTAACACACCTTGCTGCTACGTGGCTTGTCATTTCACGTTGGTTGCGACGGGCGCACATCCCACGTCAATTTTGTCGTGGGATGTCAAGAGGAATTGACAGCCACATGGCAGTGAAGTGTGTACGTAGTGGCCGTCACCCAAGGAGAGTTGAGTGGACACAGCCACATGGCGGGTGTGTGTCAACAAAAATTGAAAAGTGAAGTTTTCTATTTTGTGTTGTGAGTACAATACAAAAATAGTGGTAGAATGGAAATTAATGCAAATATAAGTAGATTGCATTCCATTATTTATTTTTCACTCCATTTACATATTCGTGTACGATACTTGTGAGGTTATTCTACAATTGACATTGTTCTCAAGTGCCGATGTTTCGATCAGGTAAATCACTTTCATACGTGAAAGAAGTTTTAGTTGTGTTTCTATTGAAATAAGTTCGTGCTGTTTTTGACTCGTAAATTTGGTTTTGACTACAGGAATTCTGCAAATGTGATGGTCGTATCACATATAATCCGATCAACTCAACTTACAAGGACAGCTTCATTGCCCGCAAAACCATCCTGGAATATGGTTCTGGTCAAATCTTTGAACGATCCGGATTTGTTGCTTATTTCATCTGATTGTGCTGTTGTGATTCGAGATAAGTATCCAAAGGCTAAACATCATTTTCTCGTTGTTCCCAAGATTTATCATAAGGAAAGAAAATCGGGGACTTTAAAATCGGCCTTCATGCAGTTCCAAGCATGCAACGGCTACATCTGCATGCGATATCCGCGGATTTTCAATCGCCTTGCCAATATGCAGAAGAAATATTAAATCATATTTAAATATTTAGTACATAAGATTTTTAAATGAAGTCGGGATCATTAATAATCAATTTATATTGATTCAAGTGAACTTCAAATTTAAGTGAATATGATTAGATGTATGTCGCCAAACGCAGAAGCTAACAATAGCCAACTAATAAACTGCAAACGATCGGATCAAAGTAAAAAGATTCTAAAACTAAGAACACTTGAACTTTTTTCGTAACAATATCAAAATATGTAACATATTACTTAACAGGGTCAATGTCACGCAAAAAGAAACGAAGTTTTAATTAAGTACTCTGATAAGTAACTGCACCTCGATATTTGAAAAACTGTATGTTGTTTGCGTTTAGAAGATGAGCGTAATCCATTCGGAGACCCGCGACCGAAATCCTCTCCGATCTAGATGGCCGACAAGCAGCCACCGCGTGAATGGATTACAGTGCACGGATTGGTTGACCGGTGGGTACCATCCGTTGGCACTACTCAGACTTAACGTCTAGAACCGATGAGAGGTCGGTTCCTCGTTCGGACTTAGAAATCAAAATCATTACAGTGGTTTATTCAGAGATGGTAGCTAGGGCAGAGCCAGAGCCGTCGCACTATTTTCGGAACCAAAATTAAATTTGCAGTTACTCCACAATTGAATACTTAATACGATATCGACGTTATCCCGAGCCAAGGCAGTATAATCTTTGAAAATTAGAGTACTACTGAATTTTTTTTTTTGTGATTTTTAAGGTAGTTTTTAAATAGAATTAAGTGTAAGCTTATCATCTGTCGTTTGGTGGACATCTTTAGCCATCTCCTTGTGGACCCAAATATAGACAAAGCCGTTTTGAGCGCACGAAAAGAGGCCCATTTAATCAAGAGCTTGGTCTTACTTTGAAGTATGCAATGAAATTGAAGCAGTAGCAACTCCTGGCCATACCAATGGATGCATGTTGTATAATAACAAACATATCTACGTTCAAATTTGCAAATAGGCAAATGTTCAGACAGTAAACTTCAAAATTCTTTCTGACGACATGAATATTAAGGCTCATATATCAGACACAGCAAATTGTCAAATGTAACTTTTTCTCATAAGATAATTGTAAACTCGAATCGTTCGCATAACGTAAAATTCAAACTACTCCCATTACTACTCCAGACATGGAAATTATAAAGAATTTGCTTATGTTTAGTCAGCATATTTTCTGTAATCGCTTGAGATAAATTTATAATTCCCACAATCATGTAATATGCATAGTTGTAATTTTTAAGTATATAAGCCAATTAGGAGGTAAATAAATCATCATTCTACATGAAACAATGTGTTTGAATTGATCATTTTGGTGACCCCGATACCGGGTTGGACAGCATCTCTTGAAGGCTTAGCTGCACCTCAGGAATCAGAAGGACTTGATCTCTTGTAGGCTTGGCTGAACGCAGCCTGGGAATCAACTTTGGTATCAATAATTAGGATTAGAACTGGTGAGGCACTTGATCTCTTGAAGGCTTAGCTGTCTCTTTGGAATCAGAAGGACTTCATCTCTTTGAGGCTTGGTTGAAAAACAGGCTTGGCTGAACGCAACCTAGGAATCAATCTTGGTATCAACCATTAGGACTGGATCTGGAGAAGCACTTCATCTTTTGAAGGCTTAGCTGGACTCCTGGAACCAGAAGGACATGACCTCTTGCAGGCTTGGCCGAACGCAGCCTAGAAATCAACCTTTATATCGACCATTAGGACTGGATCTGGAGAAGCATTCCATCTCTTGAAGGCTTAGATGGACCTTTCGAATCAGAAGGACTTGATCTCTTGCAGGCTTGGCTGAACGCAGGCTGGGAATCAACATTGGTATCAAATTAGGACTAGATCTGATGAAGCACTTGATCTCTTGAAGGCTTGGCTGGGTCTTTGGAATCAGAAGGATTTGATCTCTTGGAGTCTTGGGTGAAAAACAGGCTTGAATGGACGCAACATGGGAATCAACCTTGATATTAACCACTAGGACTGGACCTGTAGATACACTTGATCTCTTGAAGGCTTAGCTGGACCTTTGGAATCAGAAGGACTTGATCTCTTGCAGGCTTAGTTAAACGCAGCGAGGGAACAAACCTTGGTACCAACCATTAGGACTGGGTTTGGAGATGCACTTTATCTTTTGAACGCTTAGCAGGACCTTTGTATTCATATGGACTTGATCTCTTGCAGACTTGGCTAAGCGCAGCCTGGTAATCAACCTTGGTATCAACCATTAGGACCAGATCTGGTGAAGCACTTGATCTCCTGAAGGCTTAGCCGGGTTTTTGGAATCGGAAGGACTTGATCTCTTGGAGGCTTGGGTAAAAAAATAAGCTTAGCTGTACGCAGCCTAGGAATCAACTTTGGTATCGACCATTAGGACTAGATCTGGTGAAGCGCTTGATCTCTTGAAAGCTTAGTTAGGTCTTTGGAATCAGAAGGACTTGATCTTTTGGAGGGTTGGAAGAAAAACAGGCTTGGCTGGACGCAGCCTGGGAATCAACCTTGGTATCAACCATTAGGATTGGATCTGGAGAAGCACTTCATCTTTTGAAGGCTAAGCTAGACGGCTGGAATCAGAAGAACTTGATTATTGACTCGACCGCAAAAAACCTTGTGTCTTTACCGAGGTCACAGGTCAGTAAATTTTCCCCTTTTGAGTTTCTCGAGCACTTTCCTAGTCTTCTTCCTACTTAACAAGCGTTTTTTTGTGGATAGAAGGTGAATGCCATTAACGCTCTGAGTGTGGGATTTCCATGCTCGCGAGCACCTGAACTACCCGCTTAACATCTCCCCTGTTGGCCCGAGAACCTAGCCTGGAAGCTGGGGAGTCCCTCCTCTTGGGCAAGGGGAAGCGGGAAGAGGAATTGTCAGACAAGCGATCCCCCAGCCTCATTGTCGCCGGCTGTGCCCAAACACAATGTGCCACATGGCTCTATTTGTCAGCCGATTCAAACATTACCGCGACTATACTATCCGGGTTGAGCTCTCCCGTCACACTGTATAGTTCTCTTTGCTGTCTGTTCCATTTTTTACGCACACAAAAAAATTTGGGGCAGGCACCGTCTTTCTCTCCTAGGCGAAACCGACAATCGGGGAACCGTGATTTGCCAATCTTGTGCATGTAAGACTGAAAACACCCATGCTCGCTCATAATCTGGGTCAAAAAGAAGTCAGTCACACCATGCCTTCGATTTGGCCGCGGTCTCACATCCAGGATGTGGTACACAGCCCACCTATTCTTCATGCAATTCACCCCAGACTGCTGCCACCCGTTGAGTGAGCGTTGTCTTTCCTCGCAGACAACCATCTCCCTCGTCGGCAACTGTCTCCCTCGTATGCCCGCTTCGATGCAAGTAAATAGCGCGGCGTGCTATAGCAAGGAGGGCAACAGATATCACGCCTGCAATAACTCTCATCGCCGAATCAGAGACTGTCGGACATGAATATGCAATCCTCAGGGCTCCTCTTCTCTGTATCTGTGCCAAGTGTTTTCGGTATACCTCCTTACTGAAAGCGTCGCCCCATATTTCTGCTCTGTACAAAAGCACTGATTCTACAACACGCATCAAGAGGCGTCTTCTTGACGGGTTGGGTCCCCCTGCTTTGGCCATAAGTCAACTCAGAGCCGATACTCTCGAAGCAGCCGTCTGAACCTTTACCCTGATTCGCTCAGAGAAACTCTTCCTCGAGTTGATCAGTAGCCTCAGGCAATTCACCGCTGGCCTTGATTCGATTAGTATGTCTCCAATACTAATCATCCCTACTCTAGAAATTCTCTTTTTTGTCAAAATGACCACTTCAGTTTTCTCCAGTGCTAAACTATCCCGCGAGCAGTCATCCAGTCCCTCACTAGGCGCAACGGTGCGTTTAGCGCCCAGAGCTACAACACCATCCGCATAGCCAATCAAGCGCGACTTATCTGGCATCTCCACTTGCAGTAGCTCGTCGTAAGACACGTTCCACAGGTTTGGACCAAGGACCTGGGCAACACCCGATATAACTTCCATCAACACCTGATGTAACTTCCATCCTTCGTTAGCCCTTTGTAGTGTCATAAAGTTGGCGTATATCCCACAGAAGCCGCAATAGATATTCTGGAACTTGAAAAGGGGTTTCCAGAATATCCACCCATCTAACGGAGTTGAAGGCGGTCCTAACATCGAGTGTCACCAACAGAACGATCCTACGGTTGGTGCACCTATGTGCCTCTGCCTTTTGGACTGCGTGCATCACCTCTGCAATCACATTAATGGCGGAGCGACCTGCTCTTAAGCTGTACTGCCGAGGAGATAGGTCCCCGTAGCGAGAACAGAGTCTATGAGTCTTCCCTTGATGGGTTTCTTAAGCATTTTCCCAGCCATGTAAAGCATACATAACGCGCAGTATGCAGACGGCGATCCGGAATTTCCTTTCCCCTTGCTGATCAGCACGAGCCTCTCCGCCTTCCATCGTTCTGGAAAAAGTTCGTCCCCAAGGCAAGCATTGTAAGAACTGAGCAGCAAGTCAGGACAATGGTGATAGACAAGTTGCAGTGCCTCAGCTTGAATGCCATCTGGGCCTGGAGCTTTCTTTGGTTTCAATGATAGGTCAGCCTCTTCCAGTTTCGGCTGTGTGAAGAGTTGGCACTCGATTGTTGTTTCATCGTGGGTAGCGTCAGTACGGACGGGATAGGCGGGGAAGAGTGCCCGCACTATCGCGTGCATCTTTTTCGCTTCATGTATGCAAGGCTTCCGCAGGGCACCGCTAGCTTGTAGCCAAGGCCCCCCGGATCCTTGTTCATATTGTCAACTAGATCTTGCCAACGACGTGCCTTGCTGTTGTTATTGAATTTGCGAAGGCATTTCTTGGCCAAATTATATGCTGCTACTCGGCTGCATGCCTCGTCACGGTTCTGTGCCCGTTGAGCCTCACGCTGAAGCTTGTGACAATCCCTTTGCTTTTCCGCGACTTCAGTCAACCACCAGTTTACTGGGGGCTTGCTGCCGGGGTCTATGACGGCGCATAGAAGCGTTGCAAGCAGTGGTGATGATGCTCATAGTTGAGTTCACCATGTCTTGAGCTGCTAGTTCTTTTGTCACCTGTGAATCCCCTTGCAGCGGAGCATGCGCCGTGAGTACCTCGACGAATCTCTCGACGTCCATTCTTCGAATGTTCCACCCGATTGTGGAAAGCCGATAGCAAGAACATCGAGAGACAACATCACAGATCTCAAGCAGAATGTACTGCTGACCACTGGCTGAGTAGTCCTATTATACTCTTCAATTGTGTATCCTCCGTACTAAGGACTCCGAAGCGAATGCCACGTCGGGTATGGTTCCTTCGTAGCCAATACAGCGGAAAGTCGGCATATTTTCAGTGTTTAGTACGACGAGCGTCGTCCTTGCCGCCATTTCTTGGATCGTTTTCTCCGCGGATCTGTCAAAAGAATGCCCCATTCGATTTTTTAGCGGTAAAGTCTCCCCCAACGAGCACGTTGCCATCTGCTTTTGAGACAGTGCCCTTCAAAGCATTAAACTTGGCTTGGAAAGATTTTATCGGTTCGTTCGGCGTTAGTTACATACTAATGTGGTCTCTGAGAACCGAACCCACACTAAACCATCACCATCATCATACAATACGTTCACAGCCAGTCGCCTGAAAATCACTGTTTCGAACCCAAATGGCGACAGTACCAGTTTCGCCACGATATTATGATGCAGAACTATTATCATGGTGTTGTCGGCTATCGTGTCTCTCGCAAACTGCTCAAGCAGGTTTTGGTTGAATTAAGGTGAAGGTTTGCCTACTGGATACGGGTGATCCAAGTTCTCATTTTGTTTTGGCTGGGGCTTCCTGGGAAACCCGACCGCACACAATTTGATTTGCCAAGTTTCAAGGTCAGTTGTCGAGTGAGATCTTCAGAGCAGTCATCTCGGTCCACTTCTATTCAATATTTTCATCTGAGATCTTTCAAAAGCGCTGTTTGATATTCCGCACCTTTTTTATGCCAACGAACTCGAACTGTATCACAGTATACAATCTTTAAGTGGTGTATCTTTTCCCCAATTCAAATTAACCACCCTCCACCAATGGTGCGATGTGAATCACCTTGAACTTAATTTGGAAAAACTACCTCGTAATAAGCTTTTCAAGAAAAAAGAATGTCATCATATATAATTATGAAATTAATAACATACAACTGAGAAGAGTTGAAAAATTTTTAGACCTTGGCGTAGTCTTAGACTCCAAACTCAGATTCAACCTTCACTATGATGAAGTACTGTGTAAAGCTGACAAGCTACTAGGTTTTATTAAACGGAGAGCGAAAGAATTTATGAATATTTGGGCAACAAAATCATAGTTCAGCTCGCTAGTCCACCCTATTCTCGAATACGGCTGCATAATCTGGGACCCTATATACGAAATCTATAACCGCAGACTTGAGTCTACACAAAAACAATTTTTAACCGTTTGCCTTAAGATCTCTGTACGACCCGACTTCTTTTCATAATCTACCATCTTATGAGGATCGACTTCAAACATTAAACCTGACATCGCTCGCTTCCAGAAGAGTCGCTTTGTCTGCATGTCTACCTTTCGACATATTAAGGTGTCATATTCAAGTTCCATTTTTGTCAGACAAGATTCACTTTCACGATCCTTTCAGAGTCACTAGACACCACGAGTATGCACCACACCAATTATAGACACAATGAGGTTAACATATGCTGTAAAATCATCAATAAGTTTAGCGAGCATTACTCCCCAATAACTTCCAAATTGTGTTTTAAGCCCAAATTATTACAAATCCTCAACTCCTTGACAGAATAGACAATATTTTTGTGTGCTTTGTACTTTTGTTTTTAATTTAATTCGCTATGTATTTAAATTGTGCCTTCTATGACGAATAAATAAATATTTTTACTTTTCCCTTATTCAGAAATTGTTTGGCATCCTTTTCGGTTAAGCCAATAATGATCATGTGTTGTTCCCTATGGTTTTCTGGTGTCATCTCGCTTCGATCCTGCCCACGCTAGGGTTCTCCCTTTTCCTGGCCTTTTCTACCTCGGCCAGGTAAGTGACGCAGTCAATGTCTCTTATTTCGGTCGTTGCTATCGGCTCGAGCGAGACTATAGTTGCGCTTTTGACGGGGGCTTTCTTTAATGCGTCGCAGCATGCTTCTTTATTGTCGGCCTCAGCTCCGAATTCGACCAGTATGTGGCCCGACCGCGTTGGTTGTACTGCTTTAATGGCAGTGTTGGTGTCTTCGGGCCTTACGTTTCCCCTGATGTCCCGCAGCACCTCCGCGTAGGATCGACTATCTTGGGGTTTTACGAGCAGTGCCTGCTGCCGGGGTCTTCGTTGGAGCTTCTTCTTCTCCTGTTTCGCATCAGGTTTTTTTTCCTTGTTGGGCGTCCGTGCAAAATTTATTTTCTGTCACTTTTTGAAAGATTTTTTTGCGTCTTAACGAGCAGTATTTAGACGACAACTTGGGGCTCACCTGATAAGTAAGAGTCTCGCTACCCATCAGCACTGTGGGAAGGAAAAAGGTAATAGACAAGCTGCATCGCTTCAACAGGGGTGCCATATCTTCTTGGACTCTTCATTACCCACATCGATAGAACTGGCTCCTTCAGTTCCATGCATGAGCAGAGTGGGCATTCTCTGATTCGGTATCTGCCTGCTGTCTAGTTATTGACAGCATCAACATGGATGAAATGTGCTGGAAATTTCGTGAACACCGAACGTGTTGGTTTGGTTCGCTTCATCTATCCATGGTCCTAGATGGTTCCAGTACTGGATTCGCTAGGGTATCATGCTGATGAATTTTGGCCGTGGTGTTGCTAGCTAAGCAGCAGCAGGTTGCCTTATATGCCTCTAGGCAACTACTCCAGCAGATCCTGGGCGTTTATGCTTGGGTGTAAATACACTTGTAGATATCGTTTTGGAATTGGTAAGGAGTGATTAAGATCGTCAGATTATGGTCAGTGTTCTTGTAGAGGATGCAATGCACCAGTAGACACTTTAATTTTATGCCCGTTTTGCCACATTTAAAATACCTGGACCTCCTATTGGACTTTTTTCTGTCCTGTGAGATATCCTAAGCAAAGGAGAGACGCCGCTTCTAGGTAACCTATAAATAACTCAATCTATTTTCATTTTACTCTTAATGAACATTTTTATGGCAAGGTTG
Source organism: Odontomyia ornata (assembly GCA_963969285.1). Classification (NCBI taxonomy): domain Eukaryota; kingdom Metazoa; phylum Arthropoda; class Insecta; order Diptera; family Stratiomyidae; genus Odontomyia; species Odontomyia ornata. Next base: position 122,689,070 of record OZ017740.1, read on the forward strand.
ACGATGCCGATGCGTTGCCCTGTAGTATTTTCCTGGGTAAATTTTATTTTTACTTTGCTTAGACTAGCGAACTGCTTGTTGTGGCCTCTCTTACTCAGGTCAAGTCCAGAACGCAGTAAAAATCTCTGACCTTGAGGGTTGCCCTGGTCTCGAGCCTTCTAAACCCACACATTACGGAAAGATTCCCTTTTTGCGGCCTCTTCTCAAAGTCCCACTAGTGTTCATCTGATCTGATTGGCTATACTGCTCTGAAAGCTGATTCGGTGTCTTCCATATTGATAGCTACTTTAATTTCCCACAAAACATCTGCATGAGATCTCATTCTATTGGTTTTCCTTAGGAGCCTACGCCCCGGCTTTTTTTTTTTAGTTGCCATGTTATGTCGGTTACTTACTTCGTTTCCTTTCGAGATAAAGCTTATCTTCCTGCGCACTAGAAAGAGGAAGGTCCTCTTCTATGGGGCTGCAGGTCAACTTTTTGATCGTCATTTCTCACCAAGCTATGTTTTTTCGGCACCGGCTTCTCTAGTTTCATTCTTTCTGCATAGCGCGCTCCGGTGTGCGCAGCATTTTCTTGCTGCGCCCAAAAGTGGAAGGTATCTCTGGTTAATACATGTCCTCCGTTGTTCACGGTGTGGTTGCTGTTGTTGCATTGAACAGAGTTCATTGGTTTTCATTCAACGTTACCATCTTCATCTTTTATACTCATTTCTTTTTGGTTCTCTGTTGAACCTTCCACGATATTTTCCTCGTTGTCTGATTTGATGTTATGATCGTTGGGATTTGATAAATAAGACCCCTATTAGGTTCGTTACTACTACAATAATGTTTATTCATTGAACCGCCTCCACCACCATCGCCGGTACCACCTGAATGACCTTATCGTATAGGCCGTTGAGATTGTGGTAGTTGCGATGATTGTTGATGCGATGGATAATTATCTTGTCGTTGAATTGGCGCAGGATATATTTGTGCAACCCAGAATCGTTCTTTGAGAGGGTGCGCTTCCCTAGCTCCGAAAGTTTCTGCTAATTCTCGTCATGGGAGCGGAGTTGATCTTCGGTGGCGAAGAATATATTTAGCTGCTTCCTTTAATTTTATCCCTAACCTTACTTATCACTAATGATTACATGGTTGGACTGATCTGGCAATTCAAAGGAGTGCAACTGCTATTGTTGGATTGTTGTTCCCAATTTCAGTGAAATCATCGACAGGGACTGGCGTTCCCAGGATACCCGAATCGCTTAGTAGAAACACTTGGACAGGAACTTGATCCAAACAATATTGGCTATGTGATTGTTCGATAACAAGATCAATTCATAGGAGGTATACTCAGGTACCATGGGCAGCCGATGAGCCTCCATCTCCGGATGGTCAGCTGATTGGTTGCGGCCCTTCGGGGAGTATCGTGGTGGTTGTGGTTAAAACCTTATAGCGTCAGATACAGCTGGGTCTCGTATCTACTAGTATAAAAGTTGAGAGTTCCCTCAATGTAAACTGGAAGCGATCTTCTGGACGATGATTGGCGCTTAAAGCAATCACTGTCTATTGGCGACCGTGGGGTTAGCTTCTTGGCGGGAACCCACGTTAATCAAAATCGACTCTTGTCTAATTGATCAATTAATCCTTCTTACCAGTCCTTCAGCACGTGGAGTGGTTCCTTGACAATATTCTAATTCAAATATTGGAGTGCAAGAAATCCTTCCCTTCCAGGAGTGACTCCAGAGTATTATTTTTCTTTAAATTTTTTTTTACATTTCGTAACACCACTTCCAACACGTAGTGAAGAGAATATAGCGGCTGTAGCTGAGAGGGTGGCTGAAGACCGTGACGAATCGAACGCATCATCCAAAATTGGACCCTCAGGATGAACAATTTGCGGCATAGTTGTGGTCAACATTTAAACAAGATAATCTTTAAAAAGTAGATGTCATAGAGGGTTCTTTCGACTCACAATCAATTTTTTACTATAGAATTCAATTAACTAAATACACCAATTTTCCTTGAAACCATAGAATTTTGTTTATTTTGCAAATACCGATATTTCAGAAGTCAGTTGCTTCCTTCTTCAGTGGTAACTAATTCTTAAAACAATCAAACAACAGTACTTATACCTACGATAGTTAACAGAAATCAAATATCTACCTAAACTAATTAACAACTAATTAGCAATGGCTAATTAACAAAAAGAAATTATGCACTAATTAATCCGCTCGTTAATGATCTCATCTTAACGTTGAATGGGCGTTGCTTTGACCCTGGCTCATCCTATTTAGTTCGGGTATTTTGAAGATTTCTCCGCGGTTGAGGGACAGATACTCGTAATTTGGGCGGAGGAGGAGATGATTTACAAGAAGGCTCTTCCTTGAAAATAGAATTTGTGGCTGAGTTGGCGAGAAAGAAGTCACCACGAACTTTGCAGACTACGAAGGAAGCTGTTGGGTTAGAGTGGCCCAAATTATATGGCCTTCATGTCAACAATGTACTCCTTTTACAAATGCGAGCGATAAGGGTCAAAACTGCTCGCCCAAAGTCAAATTTGTTACACATTATAATAAATAAATGCGAGGAATCTACTCCTACGGACACCTGTTATACTATTAACCAGCAATCTGAGAACCAAAAGTTCGATTATATTACCTAATAGAGAGGTACAGGCAACTGAAATATGGATGCAATCGAACTCAATAGATTGTAATAAACATAAGCAGTCGAGCAGCCCCGTGGTGATCAGGAGTGGCTGCTCCTGAAGAGATGAGGTGGTCACCGCGTCGAAACTGCTTAGTTTGTTGTTTTACTAGTGCAAAGTAAACTGCATCCGTCAAGTGTGCATCCTTAAGGCAGAGATGAGTGGTTCACTTCAGCCACTTTAACATCTTTAGGTTTGACATTCCCCTTGTAATGCAACGACCTTCTTCGGTGAAAGTAACGGTTGCTTTTTGTGTAATGTTTGCATTTGTCTCAAGCCTCCGTGTCCGCTAACTTTAACGAGGCAAAACAATATTGATTTTCTGTAGAGTAGCTTAATTGACACCTAATAGAACTTTTCTAAAGACAATAAAAATTGATCGGTGCGTCTTGTAGAGTAGAGTACGCGTGATAAGTATTTTGTAGTGTAGCTTCGTGGCTCGACAAGAACCCCCCTCATATGATCCCGGAAATGCTAGTCGTCAAGCACGCGTACGCGGTCGTTAAGCGAAGCTAGTTAGCTGAGCTCGGTGTTGTTTATAGCCCGCTGACACTTATGCTAGACCATCGGCACCCGTGTCCTACACGGGCATTAAAAAAAATCATTACAAGATACGAATATACTCGTATATACCGTTGATTACAACCTAATTCAGAAAATGCTAAGGCATTATTTTCTCATGACGTAAATTTTAAGAAACATTAAACGGTCAATTAGAATCTATAATTAGGTATTCACAGCTAAGACAAATATTTCAGTACGATTTCAAAAGCTTATCCTTAAATGCCGAAGAATTCTCAGCCAGATGCCGTGAACAGAGACCAGATGTCGTGAATAGTGACAATGAAGCGTTTTTTGTGTCTCGAATTACAAAATTATGACTACTCATTGATAAATCTTTCTACGCTAAGAAATGTCTGTTCAATTCATCTAGAAAGTGTACCACAAAGCTCCTTTGGCGAAAATACACAAACGTTTTTGAAATTATCTTCCCGAATTTTCTAAAATTTAATTTTTTTTTTTGGATATTTGACAGGGGTACAAATAAACAAATGGGAACGCTTTTATGCTTCGCGAATATGCACATTTGGTTCCCGCAAATATGAAAACTTACAACTAATTCATAAATTATTCAATCCTTTTCGGTTTGATAATTGACATCTTACTCGTTCCACACTGAATAAATGCTGTTTGTATTCCTATTGAGATGTTAATCTAATTACAAGACAATCCAAGAATGTGAGGGAGAAAAGAAATACGCTAAAGAAGACAATGCCTTGTAAGCAGCTTGCCTTATCACGTTTATTCTCCATAACATCAATCCGTTTAACACGTTTCTATAAAACGTTCAAGAGCTTAAATCTAAGGACATTAGGCACACTCTCAATCATGGCGTCAACACATTTTCATGATTATCGTTCATATGCAATTAATGTTCAATTCTTCTTTCAGAGGTAATGGAAAACTCCACCTTACTACGAGTACTTAAGAAATGATGAGGCAAATTCTATAGAAGAAATTTTCAGCAGCATTCAGAATCCTCACACTAACGATAAGAAAATCATATTAACACGCTGAGAAATATTCTTGTTATTAATTGAATTTCTTCAAGATTGTAAAATATTAAACATCAAACTAATGAGAGTTTTCCAAAACAGGTCTTAAAAATTCGTTATCATTTGGGTTCCCTCTCCCTTCATGGTAGAGTTCCTGTGATCTGAAAAATGATGGCGGTAGTTCATTATGAGTACAAGTGCAACAAATACCTGTTATAAGCACTTACATTTCATACGGTATGCAGAGTGTGAATACTAAGTCAGAGACATTTAATTTAGAAATCAGATTTATAAATTACGAACTGGAATTTCTCTGGCAATAATTCTGTTTTTTGCATGTAATGCAAACTAGCAGCCCTTCCGAAGCTCACATCCGGCATTTCAGAGCAGAAAAATTTATGTGCGCGGTTTCCGATTGTTTTGCGTTTGAAAGATCATATTTTTGTCACCGGTGCATTCCGTTCCACACAATTTTACAAATCATAGGGCGATTTACTGCCACGCGTATAAACGCATTGCAAGTGTGAACGCAGCAACGATTGAGGAAAACGCACTCTATACGCCACGAGCGATACATGCTATTGTGATCTACAGGTAGAGGAATAAGCTGATAGTAACGCGCCTCTACATTCAAGTTAAATTTGCCACGATGCAAGCCTACACCTTTCATAGATAAGAAACTCAAAAATTTGAATCAATATTGTGCTCCCAGCGAGTAAAATATATTTTTACGAAAAGCGTTTCGACATAAACCCTCAAAACGCGTATTTCCAGGTTGCTGCGGGTGGAACCTATCCACGTAGTGCTAATCCAAGGAAAAATTATAAGGCACGGTTGTTACTGGTTTGCATGAGAGGCTGATCAGGCCAGAAAATCAATTCAGGAACACCAATCTCATGATGACCGACTCCGAAGAGTCTAGTCGTTTCTCCAGGCGTGGAAGAGGACAATAAGCAAGAGGTATATGAGCATGTTGCTTTCATTGGCCCCACCAACTTTGGGTGAACTTTGTTCGACCATCATAGCTCAAAAGAATAATAAAGCGCCGGACATCGATGAAATTCCAATGGAGCTCATCAAATATGGTGGCAGTGGTGTTCAGAAAGCTATCCAAAAGGTTATCCAGCAAATTTGGTAACAAGAACATATGCCAGGCAGTTGAGCCAATCAATTATATTCCCTATCCACAAAAAAGGTGACAATCTACAGCGCGAAAACTTTTGAGGCATACCACTACTTTGCACGGCGTACAAATTATCTCCGAAAATCATAGAAAATAAGCAGTATTATTGGGAGTATCAAGGTGGCTTTAGAGTAGGTCGGTCAACGATAGACGAATTGTTTACAGTCACGAAGGTGCTTGAGGAACGTTGGGAGTTTAAAACGAACACCAAATTTTCGTTGACTTTGGTATCCCAGCCAAATCAGTCTGTCTTACCAAAATGACAATGATGTCGACAATGACGGTGAAAAGGTCAGAATCAAAAGTTTAGGTCTTATCAAGCATTACAAAATTATTAAAGGGGGTGGGGTTCTCTTTTAAAATGAAGTGACCTTTAAGTCTATTTTTAACAATGATGATCAAAAGGTGTATCAAACGAAAGGTCATGATTAAAACTAATAGAATCAGAAACAAAAAAGTCATTTCATGCATCAGGGATCCAGGGGGAGGTAAAATGTATGAAAATGTTGTGTCCCACCCCTCGCGATTGGACACTTTTAACCGAAAAATCTGGAAAAAATCACGGCGTACAAAAAGGATTTTTATGCCCAAAGAAATTCGCATCACTTTTTCCGGGATCTTTTGCTTCTATTTAGCCGTTTTCAAACAAGTCTAACATCTAACTTTCTTTTACCAGTTAATTTATCACTAATCCTTAAACCGCTCACAAGCCATTTCTTTATATTCGGCAGCCTTGATCGATATCATTTTCACTTTACGCTAACAATTTTTTTACATCATAATGCATTCGATTCATGCATTCAAACGATTTGATTGCAATGCAGATCTTATACATTTATTGCGTACGTCTCATTCTGCCAGCGCTTTGCGAAATATTTTTCGACCAAATACAACGCTAAGTAGGGCAAGTATGCATGAACAATCATCAACTAAACCAAACAATTAGCAACAAAAGCTAGGTAAATTATAACTCGATTCGCACTCGTCTTAATCTTCGAGTCTCGAGTACCTGTAATTCGCAATATCAACGCGAGGAGCAACCGCGTAACTACTCAAATCAGTTTCATCGATAGACATATCCGAAAGGGGTCAATAAACTTGTCTCGAAATATCATTACGAGGGTCATTTGAAAAATTTCCGGCCTTACTGGCAAAAAGTCATGGTACATTCAAGTTATCTTGCGAACTAATAGATGGCCTTTACATATGCCATAAAAATTTCAAGTCATTCCGATTAGTACAAAACACAAGGTACCCTTCCAAAGTTGACAGGTGACGTTTGGTAAGAACAATGGATAAAATCGAGTATCGCGCGTTGATTCCTATTTGAAAGGAACACAAACTGGGGAAGTGAAAGACGAGTTAGAGCCCGTGTATGGTGAATCGTTGCCTTCATTTACAACTGTGAAACATTGGGTGGCCGAGTTCAAACGCGATCGCACAAGCATTTTTGCCGATGAACTTTCTGGACGTCCAAAAAATATTTCAACGGAAGATATCCTCAGTTTACTGCACACAACCGTGATAGAAGATAGCCGATTATCCATTAAGGAAATTTTTGATGCTTGTGGGATATCAACTGAAGAGGTGCATAAGATTTTACATGAAGATTTATGCATGAAAGAATTATCCGCGCAATGGGTGCTGCGTTTTTGACGATCAACCAAAAGCGCGTACGGATGGACATGTCACGCGAGACTCTTCTGCTGTTCCAGAAGAATTCTACCGAGTTTTTGCGCCAATTAATTACTGTCGACGAAACCTGGATCCATCACCATACTCTGGAGACTAAACAACAGTCAATGCAGTGGATTGTGGTGGAGGAACCAGCTCCGAAGAAGGCGAAGGTCGTTCTTTCTGCAGGAAAAGTGATGGTGACAGTTTTTTGGGACAGCGGTGGAGTCATCATGGTTTATTACCTTCAAAAATGAAAAACCATTAACGGACCCTACTACGCTGCGTTGCTGGACCAATTGAAGACGGATTCAAGAAAAAGCGACCACACTTGGCAAGGAAGAAGGTGCTGTTTCATCAAGACAACGCGCGAGTCCACACATGCATGGTCACAATGGCGAAATTGGACGAATTGAAGTTCAACTTGCTTCAACACCCACCTTACTCACCAGAACTAGCTCCGAGTGACTTTTTTTGTTCCACAACTTAAACAAATTTCTAGGTGTAAAAAATATGGGTCAAATGTCGAGGTTGAAGAGGCAGTAAACTTGTACTTTTCGGATTTACCTAAAGAATTTTTTTCTGATAGCCTGAAGGATTGAGAAAAGCATTTGAACAAATGTATTGACTTGCGTGGAGACTATATTGAGGAATAAATTTTTGTTTGGCTTGAATAATGTTTTTTTATAAAAGGCCGGAAACTTTTGAAAGGCACTCATACATTAAGCTATAAGAAATGCGTGAAAAAAAAACAATTAGAAACGAAAAGCGCCGGCTTGTTTGCTAAGAGCGACGTTACAACCCGCGATGTTGCTTGAATGAGTCAGAGTTCAGTAAACAGTTCATCATAAATAAAAGTACATTTGAATTTCACTTAAAATCAGGGGTTTTGAGAGTTTGTGTTTCTTTGTTTCGATACCTTCCAATAATCGGCAATACAGTTCAAAGTTTTGATGTAGGATTGGCGCTGATGAAAGACTCGACAGTGGCAAATACGTGGACAAGAGATTGCCAGTAGCAGCGATATCTACTGCAATAATATATGTGACTGTCGCTAACGCTGCCGCACTAGCTGTTGTTTGTGTGAACGTTTCTGGGTCTCGGCTAGCTTCAATTATTTTGGTGCGTGTTGCTGTCCACTCTACGTCACTAATCATACTCTAAACTTTGGAAAATCGGTTCGAGGCCTATTTAATTGAATTTGCAGACCAGAAATTTATTCTTCAGTTTAAGAACATTTTTTGTTTTGCTTGTTAGCATGCTGCTAACAAACAACTGGGCTACCCACTAAACACCTTCCCTGTCAACTCGAGAGCCTAGCCTCGAACCGTTTAGAACATTACTTTGGGCCATGTTTCGTTTTGTTAAGGCGCCTGCAATCAAGCAGATTCCTTCTCTAGCGAGAGGGGAGGGGAAGAGGAATCACCAGACAAGCGATCCCCGACTCCCGATGTCCCCGGCTGCTGTGAGTCGCTTTTATCTTTTAGGATTGCTCGAATATAATGTGCCACCTGGTTCTATTTGTCAACCGATCCAAGCAGCACCGCAAATATACTATACGGGGTGAGCTCTACCGGCTCCCTGTAGAAGTCGCGTCACAGTCTCTTCCATTTTGTGCACGCAAAAAATGCGTGGCAGGCATTGTCTTCCCCTCCTGGGCAAAACCGACAATTGGGGGACGGCGAATTACCAATCTTGTGCAGATAAGACTGAAAACACCCATGCCGGCTCAAAAGCTGAGTCAGATAGAAGTTAGTCTCACCATGCCTTCGATTTAACCACGGTCTCACATCCGAGAGAAATGATTTCCAGTTGGACGTCCGCGCGAACTTTATGTTCTGGCACTTTTTGAAGGAGTTTCTTTGCGGCTTTCTTCGCTTCTTTTGTCAGCACGGTCTGGAACCCCTGATCTAGCGTTTCATGCCCATCATGTATCTCTTTTTTCCTTGTTTTATCCCGATCTCCTTAGATTGGGCTAGACGCCATTCTTTTATTGATGTTTTTTGGTGGACCTATATGCACGTGCCCTTTAGGCTTAGCCGTCAGCGCTTCTCTAAACTTCTGCTCTTCTTCGGCCTTCTGGTCCTCTTCGGCCTTTAGCCAGCTCCTCCGATAATGCCCTATGCAGTCTAGGACTCCTCTAGGTCAAGGAGTCCATTTTTTACACGTTTGCTTATTTTTGGCGAGTCGCATGCAGATTTTATTCTTTTTAGAACATCTCCCGCTTTTTGGATTAGCCTTTCTTCTTCATTTCACTGGGCGGCAATTGTACTTTGCAACCACCCTTCTTGGGCGAAGTTATCGGCTTCCGTTACCGAGTACAATACTTCCACCACATTTTCGACGGTGGCGGTGAAATCACATAACGGCGCTGTTTTTGTCTGGTCACCTTTTTCGTTTCCTGCCGTGATCACTTTGTGGACTTCTGAATGGATCGTTATTATTTCGGGATTTGAGACCTTCGATTCGGTCGCTTTGGAAGCGAGCGCAACTGTAATTATCGAATTCTCGAACGTCTTTATATTTTCCTCCACCGCTCGTACATTTGGCGCGTCCTGTAGAGTTTTCCACTTTTCCTTTCTAGGACGCTCTGGCGTTTGCATCATTTTTTGCTGCGCCCAAACGCCGCAGGATTCTCGGTCTGAACAAGACTGTCTGTTAATCTCCGTTTCTCGTTCGTCTTCACTGTCACTGTATTCATCGTCTCCTTGGTCATCGTTAGTACCGCTCGCTATTAACATCGTGGGTGTTATTTTTGCTTACTGGTTTATATATTTTTTAATCTTTTTTAAGGGTTTTAAGGTGAAATTGCTGCAGTTTTATTGGATCCCCCTCGGAGCCGCTATCTCCGTTCGTGTGTATAGTCACCTTTTAGGTTCCATTGTTATCTTTGTAGAGCAGAGAGGCCATGGGGGGTTGGCATAAACCCTTATGGGAGCAAGTGCTCAGAGCCAGACGTTGTGGGATCATATGGGGCGGGTGATTATCTCGTCACGAAGCTGCACTAAAATCATTTATCAAACGCACTCCACATTATCAGACATCCCGAGCAATTTCTATTATCTTTGAAATTTTCGTCAAGCTACTCTACAAATATAGTATGTAAACATTTCATCTCACCCAGGTTAGCGGAAGCTTGAGGCAAATGCAAATATCAAACAAAAGAAAAAAAACTCCGTTCTTTCACCGAAGAAAGTTTTGCATTACCAGGGGAAAGGAGAGGAAACAGATGGTGTCAAAACTAAAGATGTTAAAAGTAGCTAAAGTGAACCACTCATCTCTACCTAACTTATGGAAACTTGACGATTACAAGAAAAACCGATTAAAGATAGATTTTTTCTTGAATAAAAATCGATTTCATTGAGCGATTTTAATAATACAGAAAAACGCTTATTAATCGATTTTTTTTCGCTGACGATTACATTTTCGATAAAATTTCAGCCACAACCTCCCGACACTTAGTCCGGAACCCCAAGCGCGAATTACTATTAGGTTCATTATAACTACATCAACGCCATCTGCTTCTCTACGATGGCATCCCTTCTTTGCTTAGAAATTTGAAAACCTTCATTTACCAAATCAAGCTGTCACTTGATGGCGTTAGTCAACGAAACGAACTGTATTATTTTTCTGATATTCGTTTATGTCATAGATGATACATCATTTCGCAAGAGACAAATTTTTGAAAGTGTTTAGTGTTTTAGAAGTCCGAAATTTTTTATTTTTTTTTGTTTTGACTATGTCAACAACCGAACGGCCGATGAGTAGTTGGCGTCATTATTGTCATATTGATAATAAATCTGGCAATGCGAAATGTAAATATTGCCCTAAAATTGTAAAAATGTTTTGTAATACTACCAATTTAAAGCAGCATATGGAAAGGAAACATACAAGCAGTATCATCAGTAGTACTGAAAATAATCAGGTAAGTTCATACAATTTGTATTTAGATAAAATACAGTTGTTGCAAAGAAGAACGACCATTTCTTATGCAAATGATGACCTGTGATGAATAATTATGATGAGTAACTTAATTATGAAAAAGGTGACAAGCTACAGTGCAAAAATTATAGAGACATATCAGTGCTTTGTACGGCGTATAAAATATTTTCTAAAATCTTAGAAAATCAAATCGGGTCATACGCCAACACTATTATTGGGGAGTATCAAGGTGGCTTTAGGGCAGGTAGATCAACAATAGACCAATTGTTCACGATCAAGCAGGTACTTGAAAAATACTGGGTGTTCAACATAGACGTACATTAAATTTTCGTTGACTTCAAGCAAGCATACGACAGTATTGATCGTAACGCACTGTACCAAAAAATGCCTGGTTTTGGCATTCCAGCCAAATTAGTCCGTCTTACCAAAATGACAATGATATCGACAACCTCCCATGTCCGCATCAATAACCAACTCACCGATGCCTTTGACACAAATATCGGACTTAAGCAGGGAGATGGGCTGGCCTCATTGCTATTCAATTTGGCTCTGGAGTACTTCATACGGAAGCTACCTGTCGATACGCGAGGTAGATTACTATACAAGTCGAGCCAGGTAGTGGCCTATGCGGACGGCATCAACATTCTGTCACGGTCACTAGCAACTGCCAAAGAACTCTTCCTGAAACTCGACAGCGAAGCAAAACTAGTAGGGCTACAAATCAACAAAAATAAAACAAAGCTCATGACGCAGTCGAGGAAAAATACCCCAAACACACAAAATATCACACTTAGCGAATACAGTATGGAAAATATTAGCGAATTTGTGTATTTAGGCGCCAAAATAACAAAAACGGGCAATGAAAGATACGAAATATGCCGAAGAATACAGCCCGCAAATAAAATATTTTATTCAGTCTTGGCGATCTTAGAGGCCAGCTGCATACACAGGAGAACAAAGCTCCAAGTATACAAATCTGTGATAAGACCTGTGTTATGCTATGGGTGTGAAACATGGACTCTAACCCAAGCATCCGCAAATATATTGAACGCCTTTGAGCGACGGGTCCTGAGGCGAATAATCGGAGCGAAGCTAGACGGGGACCAATGGCGAATTCGATACAACCATGAGCTGTATGAAATTTTTGACGTACCGGAGGTCTCAAGGATTGTAAGACTGCGGAAGCTGCAATAGGCTGGACACATGAATCGTATGGACGAACAGCGGATACCCAGGAAGGTGTTTGTTGGGAGAACTGAAGGACGGAGGCCAGTGGGGAAACCGAGGAAACGCTGGTCTGACTCGGTCGACGATGACAGTTCATCGCTGCTCGGATTTCGGAATTGGATGACGCGGTCAATGGACTGAGACAGTTGGAGGCGCTGTTTGCAGGAAGCGAAGGCCCGAAAGGGGCTGTAGTGCTAAGAAGAAGAAGAAGAAATGGCTGCTGTTCACATATTCTTCACAATTTTTTTCATCATGGCTGTGTGCAATTATGCGTGGACATAGATTCAACAGTAATGAAAATATACAATTATTTTTCAATTTATGCGGTGAGAACAGAAGCGGTGAAGGAATTTTGTGTTGCTGCTGAAATCCAACATCAGCAGCTTTTAACATAAGGCATTGCTAGACTCACTGGCCAAGTTTATTTCCTGCCATCGAAAGAACCCTCAAATTGTATCCGGCTTTGAAGTCATATTTTCTTGAACAAGAAAAGGCTCCTAACAAGATAGTCGATTTCTTTAAAGACGAACTTCCTGAGGCCTTTCTCTGGCTGTTGCACTCAGTTATCTCTATTTTTCAACCAAAAGGTGAGAAAATTCAAAAAGAAGGCATTACTGTTGTAGAGTGAGAAATGTAATCGATGAAGTAGAAACTTCTTTAGGAAATTGACAAAAGAAAAAAATTCTTCCATTTAAAGTTAAAAGTTTATTGCAGCCTCTCAAGATTAGTGGATTTACCGAAAGATGCGAATAGTATATCAGGAAATGGACTCTTCGTTTGGTCGAATTCCAATGTTTTGAATGGATGGACCTTAATGAGTGTACTTTGGAATTGACATGCGATGATATCCCATCCTCGAGTACTGTTCGCCAGTTTGGTCGCCTCATTTGAAGTGTTTGAAGTTCACGCTAGAAGCTGTACAAAAAAGATTCACCAGGATAGTCTTCTTGAAATTCCAGGTTCCCTAAATTTTTTAGGAATCACGCTTAGCTATTGTAGTGATATTGTGGGTAGATACATTGTCCGTTAAGGACTGCAGCGATGGTCTGCTGCCTCGGCGGAAGAGGATGGTAGTATCCGCCGAGATCCACTACAAAAGAATTTCGCATCTACGAATTTCTGGGGTCAAAGAAATGGCGCCCAACGTATCAACAGTCGTGAGCACGAGACAGTCCATCGTCTCTTGGTGACCTTACAAGATGTCTAGATTTTCGGCGGGTAGGTAGCCTCTAAGAAATATTGCACTAATCGTGCCGCAGCAAATAATAACTTCCTAATGTGAGTTGTCCTTGGACATCAATATCGTTTGGACCTGCTTTTGATTTATACATTAGTGGTTTACCACCTTTGTATCACTAGCAAGGCCAAATGATATTAGGAGTTCTTTTGCGTATTCGGAAGTTGTTATCCCAATATCCCTTCCTGATCTGCACCCTAAATCAAACGGTGCCTAAGTGTCTTCCATTACATGGATTTTGACTTCATGGATTGGCTGCTTAGCTAGTCCGTGACCATCCATGATAAGACACGCGCTGCTTGCGGGTCAGAATTCACCCTGGGCTGGCAAATTGTACCTGGTCGAAACTTGCGTATGAAAGATCACTTCTGAACCCTGATTCTTATGGTGCCGCAAGATTGTAGTTCCTGTAGCGCAAGGAAAGAGCGAACCATTGGTGACCTTACCTTGGAAAGGGACCGATGAAATCGAAAGACCGAATTTGATATTGATACCGCGAATCGTTTCTGGTAAAGTTAAAAATAAACTCACTATATTTTTTAAATCTATTTGTACTCACGTGTTTTTACATTTATTTGTTTATATTTATCTATCTGTCTGCCTTTTGTGAGGTGCTAATTTATAGCTCGCCACTTACGGCCACTTTCTTAAATTAAAACCAGTCTTTTTCAGATCCATATAATAAAATGTCACAACTATTAGACGCCATGCAGGCAATGGCTGCCAGCATGGAGCAAATGCGGCAGCAATTGGAGCAATTGTCTGGCCCATAACCTCCGGATCCACCACCTCTGGATTCACCATCACGACCCATGCCTGATGACACCTGGGATTTCAACCATTCATCCAGCCAGGAGATCTTCCAACATCTAGAGTAGCCAAGATAGTTGCTGGCTGGAATTTGGCGTTTACGGGCCAGAATGGCCCTAAGACCATCGGGGCTTTCTGAGGAGGGTCGAGAACATGGCGTGGTTGAATTTAGGGGGAAACATAAGAGCCGTCACACGCTAAGGAGGTGGGACTGCGATTTACATTAAGTAAAGAATAAGGCATAAAGTCCTACTGGTTGATAGTTATTGTAATACTTTAGTTATTTCTCTTGAAAGCGATAGAGGTGTTATCAATATTTGTACTTTCTATAAGGCCCCCAATGAAAATAGTTATGAGCTAATTGAATATTTGGACAGTACATTACAGAATTATGGAAACCTGGTGGTTGTTGCTGACTCTAATATAGATATTTTGGATAAAAAAAGCAATTGTAGCATATAGTATTTAGATATGCTACTTATGAATGGAGCAACAGTCATGAATAACCTTCCAACTAGAATAACTGATAATCGTGCTTCTCTCCTTGATCATGTTGTCTCTACATTAAGCAGGCAGTTAGCAACTTTTAGTATTAAATATAATGATTGGCCGGAACTTGACCATAGCACTTTATTTATTACTTTGGAAGGAATTAAAAAATTGTTATCTCCTATGGTTAAGAAGAAAATTTATAGTTTTGATAAAATTAAATTCATTGATTGGTTAGAAGCAAATGTACGCCCTATAATGATTTTATATCTATTTCTGAAATAATAAAAATAATGCAAAATGCAAAAGAAGCAGCTACTGTCAGGATGATTCAGTGGGCAGGAACAATGGATGTGAATAATAACAAAAAGAACGAAAATATTAATTAAACAATTTATTTGGCAATCAATTCACGGCGGATGGTGGACCTCGACTGACTCATGTCGAATGACAGTATCGTGGTGTGTGTCATGTTCGGTGCGCTTACACTGACAACTCGGCCATTCCTGCATCGGAATCGTCCTCGATTTCGTCACTGCTGTCTTCGTCATTGGTTTTGAACACCACGGTCGGATCTTGTCAACGGCGTAAACTGAACAAAACGGCTTTTGTGAAATGCGTAAACCTGGTATATCCTCGATAAGGTACCGGTCCTTGCCAAGAATGCGGGCGATCATATAGGGTCCCTTAAATTTGGGTTCCAACTTTCGACTCTCCCCAGTCGAAACAGCTTCGTTCTCAATGAGTACAATATCGTTAATCATATATTCTTTGGGCGAAGAATGCTTTTTGTCGAAACGTTCCTTCCAACGCAGCCGCTGATTTTCAATATTCTCCAAAGCTGTATTTCGTTTAGTTGCTAGGTCCACGAGTACTGGTTCTGATTCGTTTTTGTTAATAAACTCGTCTTGCAGAACTGAGATAAGATTATTATTTGTCACATCTCTGAGTGTAAATCGAATATGATTTCGTTTGGACTGAATTTAGTAGTATTATTTCTCTGCGTATTTATACTCCATTGTAGCGCGGGTAGTAAATCGTCCCAATCTTTTTATTTTCGGCGGTCGTACGTAAATAAGACAATATGGTTTGGTTTGCACGCTCCACTTGTCCGTTTGCACGCGGAGTACGGACGGCAGTTTTGATATGAGTAATTTCATGTGACTTGCAGAACGCAGCAAATTTTCGCGACAAAAATGCGGAACCACGGTCGGTTATAATTCGCTTAGGCAAACCGAAATAGCTCGTTAGATCAATTAAAATATTAATCACGGGTTGCGTAGAGGTATTCCGGACGGGTTTTGCCACTAGATATTTCGAAAAAGGATCGGAAATCGCAACTATATACATATTGCCCCTTTTGCTACGTTTGAACGGTCCGAGGTGGTCGATATGCAATTGTCGGAATGGTATCGGTAACATCGATTCCGTATATGAAGGTCCTTCAGGCTTTCCTGAACGCGATTTATTGTAGCAGCAATTAACACACGAGTCTATATAGTCTTTTACCACTTTACGCATTTTAGGAAACCAATAATTTTGTTGGATGCGCCCCATTGTCTTTTCAACCCCGAAATGTCCGTAATTATCGTGAAAATTTTGCACTACGCGTAGTCTGACGGATTTTCGTATCACTAATTTTAGCTGCTCGTTAACCTTTCGATACAGACGGAAATCTTTTAGTTCATATTCACTTTTGATATGTTTAACACGTTCATCTTTTATTTTATTTTGAATAACGTTCACTATGTGCCGGAGTTGATCGTCCTTCAACTGCATAGTATAAATCCAATCGTTTGATCCACTTGTTATAGCCATGACGAGTCCTGCAACTTCAGGATCTTCGGGCGGCAGCTTGGGAGCTCGGCTGAGTGCATCGACATGTGCAAGTCGTCGTCCGGGTCGGTGCACAAGCTCAGCATCGTATTCAGTCAATCGTAACATCCACCTGGCAATACGAGGGATCATTTCGGTTTTCGTCTTCATATGCATTATCGCTGAACAGTCGGTAACTACACGGATGGGTCTGCCTAGAACATAAACACGAAATCTGTCTAGACTCTCGACCACAGCGAGCACCTCAAGCTCGTGGCTGTGATAACGACTTTCGGCTTCGGAACAATGGCGGCTATAGTAAAAGACGGGTTTCCAATTCTTTCCATCCATCGACTGCAGTAATACACCAGCAAGTCCGACTGTACTGGCGTCAGTGTGTATTTCGTGTCGTGCTTTGATATCGAACAGCGCCAACACTGGTTCGTTGCATAGAATCTCCTTGAGTTTCTGGAACGATTCGGTTTGGTCACTTTCCCATAGAAAGTGTTTCGATCCCTCCGTGTATTTTCTCAGCAGTTGAGTGATCGGTTTCGAAATCAGCGAATAATTGGGTACGAATTTTCGGAAAAATCCTGTGAGTCCGAGAAATCGTCTCACTTCGGTTACATTCCTCGGCGCTTCAAAGTTCTTTATCGCGCTAACCTTTTGTTCTCCCGGTTTTATGCCTTTATCGTTGACAATATGTCCCAAGTACTCGATTTCGTCGGCAAGAAAACTGCACTTATCAAGTCTCATTGTTAATCCGTAAGATTTCAAAAATTCTAAAAATTTTCGGAGCGACGAAAGACCAGTCTCTATGTCTTTGCTCGGTAGAACTATATCGTCCAAATACGCAATCGCTTCTCCGGCCCCCACTTTTGAAATGATCTTGTTTATTAAGCTTTGAAAAACTCCCGGTGCGTTCACCAGACCAAAAGGCATGCGATTGTACTCATAATGTCCATTATGAGTAACGAAAGCGGTGTACGGTTTCGACGTTTCGTCCACTTCGATTTGATGGTAGCCTATCCTTGGATCAAGCGTGGTGTAATATTTGTTGCCTGCTAATTTAGCAAACTGATCCTCGATATTCGGCATAGGGAAAGGTTGCTTGATCGTTTTTCCATTTAATTGGCGATAGTCCACGCATAAACGAATTTCGCCGTTTTTCTTCTCTATGAGAACGATAGGCGAAGCATATACGGATTCCGATGGACGTATAATATCGGCGGCGAGTAGTACGTCTATGATGTTTTCGACGGCTTGTCGTTTTGCATATGGGAGTCGATATGGTCGTTGTGCAACCGGTTCGCGTGTGTTCAGCGATATTGCCATCTTTACAGCCGAACATTTTCCCAATTCGTGTAAATTTGTTGCAAAAAGTGTACGGAACTCAGACAACAACGTTTTTACTTGGTTTTGTTCCTTGGCTTTTAAGGATGTTCCCAATTTTAATGCCTCGTCATTTTCCAACCAGCATTCTTTCCCTCGAATTACCAGCGATTGTCCGTCTCTACATAGCACGTCCCAACCTAATAGCATTTCGTATTCGATACAATCATCCTCGACAACTAACCCATCTACGTCGTACGTCTTGTGATCAATGTTCATTGAGACGATTACTTTGCTCGTACATTCCTATTTACCAACCGCAAATCCGCACAGAACAACATTGCAAGGAACGATATCACCTATAGTGTTCGCCAACGACGCTCTCATCAACGTTCTATTGCTCCCCGGATCCACGAATGCTCGAATCTCACGACCTCGTATTGACGCCACTTTGATGATTTCCTTTCCATTTTCATTCGTCTGGATTTCGTACGTTTTCGCGCTATCCGGCGCAGATCTCATATGCGGGCAATCGGTGGTTTGATGAGTGGTACGATTGCATGTTGTGCATCTTGCACGGCGTTGCGGTTGTGGACAACGGACGGAGATATGTCCGGGCTTGAAACAATTATAGCAGACGGGTTCTTTCGGATTTCTCGGTAATGACGGTGTTTAAGGCTTACTCGTAGGACTCGGCGGACACATGTCGTATGATCGGGGTTTCGGTTGGAAAGATTTTTTTGAACGGCAAGTGTCGGTATAGCATCGAATTGCTGATAATAATTCGTGGCAAAAATTAAATTGTTGTGCCGATGATATTTTCCCGAAATCGATATCGTTGCAACCATTTATCACGTATTTTATGATTGCTGCGTCAGGCAATCCACCTTTCCGGCCTAACGCTAGAACTCGATAATATTCCTCCATCGATTCGGTAAAATTGCGTTTCGTTTCAGCCATACGGAGATGAATATCGGCTATGTTCATGAGACATGGAAAATCTGTAAGAAATTTTCTGACAAACTCTGTCCAAGAATTAAAAACTGGCGACATGTCGATCCATGTTTTAGCAGCACCCTTCAACTTCGAAAACATTGAAAGCAGCACAAGACGGTCACTCCATCGGTAGGCTTTCTTTAGTTGTGTGACACGACACACAAACTTTTCGGACGTTAATGAATCGGCGGCAAACGAGGGAAACTCCGGCAACACATCGGCAATGTCGCGAACATTCACAGACCCGATCTCGCTCGTCGGTTGATATACATACGAGTACATGCCTGTTGGCGGTTGAGCGATATGCGGACCCATCGGAGCGGAGGCATTTGTGACCTGCATGCGCGGCTGGTGATGTGAAGCAAACGAAACATTACTCATCATCGGTCCATGTATATGCGTAGGCATCGTGTATGCGAGTGGTTGAGTCATATTGGTTGACGACGGCAACTGCGGTGGCACATACGGTTGTGTGTGTGCGTTCGTGTTTACACTTCCACTTATGAACGATTGAACGTTTTCGTCCACGCGTCGTGAAAATTTTTGTGTTACTGGCGTCGAAACGCTTTGTGGCACACCAACACTCAAATTTTGCAGCTGACGGACTGTTTCTTCGAGTTCGCGGACTCTCGGCAAGAGATCACTATTTATCCCTGTCGCACTTTTATCACCCAATTCGGCGAGGCGTTGAACAAGCATGGACTTGTTCCCGGCGGTCGCCAATCCATAATATCGGCACTTCTCGCGCAGCACCTTCACCGTCAATCCATTTAATTCGGTTATCAAATCCATCATCCCACTTCTGAACTGTCAGGATGATTCAGTGGGGAGGAACAATGGATGTGAATAATAACAAAAAGAACGAAAATATTAATTAAACAATTTATTTGGCAATCAATTCACGGCGGATGGCGGACCTCAACTGACTCATGTATAATGACAGTATCGTGGTGTGTGTCACGTTCGGTGCGCTTACACTGACACTAATTAATAATAATTGGTTAACTGGTGATATTCTTAGGGAAATTAGGAGGAAGAATGATTTATTTAATCGACTAAAAAATTGCCAGGATGATCCTATATTGAACCAGAAATACAATGTACAAAAGAATAGGGTTAACTCTTTGATTAGATCAGCTAAAAAAATGTATTAAACAATCAGATAAATGCTGCTGAGGGAAATTCTAGAAAAATATGGCAGATTCTAAATAAAGAATTATTCTCCTCTGACAGGACTAAGAATCAAATTTCGGATATTTCTGTTGATTCACTTGGACCTCACTCCGGATCTGTTGGAAAAAAATTAGCGGAAGAACTTGACCAAAGATTCAATCTTTTAAATTTTGGTAGAAAGCAAATTCCTTATAACTCTAAGTCTATATTCCTTGAGCGTACCAATACTAAAGAAGTAGTGTTATGCATTAACTCTTTAAAGAACTCTTCGGCTGGTAGTGATGGTATTTCGGCAAAGCATCTTAAACTCGTCAGTGATATAATAGCTCCACATGTGGTATCCGACTTTAATAATTTCATATCTAATGGGATCTTTCCTACGGACTTTAAGGATGCTATAGTTGTGCCAGTTTTCAAATCAGGCAATATAAATGACCCTAATAACTATAGACCTATTATTTTAACTAGTACTTTGAGTAAGGTATTTGAAAAAATAATTAATAAACGTCTGATTTGCTTTATTGAAGATTCTTTGGGATTTGATGTAAACCAATATGGCTTTATTGAGAAAGGTAGCACAACATCTGCTATTACTGATGCCTTACAGTTCATCAACAACGAACTAGATGTAGGTAAATATGTTGCAGCAATATTTGTTGACCTAGCGAAGGCCTTCGACACTGTTGATCGCTCAATTCTGCTTCAATGCTTAAGTGAACTAGGAATAAGAGGCACTCCTTTGAAATTGTTTGAAAGCTTCCTGAAGGACAGAACAATTGCTGCTTGCTTGAATCAAAAAATGAGTGATAAATATATAATCTACATAGGCGTTCCGCAGGGTTCCATATTGGGTCCAACTTTATTTATTTTATACATTTATAATATTTATTTATCTAATTTGAAGGGCAAATATATTGTCTATGCGGACGATACATTGCTATTATAATCGGATTTCTCTCCTAGTGCATTAGAACGAAAAGTAAATTATGATTTAAAGGAGTACGGGTCATGGTTGTTAGGGAATAAGTTAACTATAAACATTAAAAAGTCCAAGTTTATGCTATTTAAACAACTAAACAAAGCAGATATTGTGTTGGACATTAAAATGTTCAATGAAAGTATTGAGCGTGTAGCATCGTAGAAATACCTAGGTCTTATAATAGATGATAGATTGTCATGGACTCAACAGATTAGTAGTCTGAAATCGAAATTGGTTTTTTGGATTAGGATGTTTAGGTGTAAAAATTACTTAGATATTGGTCTCAAAAACTTAATTTATAATGCTCATGTTTTGCCTTTGATTACTTATGGCATTATGAATTGGTGTCATACTTCGGAATCGAACATTGATTCAATTCATAGAATGCTGAATAAGATTGTCAAGGCTATGCATGGCTTGGATAGACTGACCCCTAGCATTACCCTTTATCCACTAACGAACAAATTTAGTATCAGGCAGATGATATATATGGAAAAAGCTAAATTTATTTTCAGAATACTTAATTCTGAAATGAAATCGGGTGTCCAGCTAATCAAACACTGTGACATTCATTCTTAAAATACCACATATAATGATTATCTTAAGTTGTCGTTTGCTCGAACTAAAAGAAAACATAGCGACCCTGTTAGATTAGCAATGGAAGTATATAACTCATTATCAACTGAGTTAAAAAAGGTTAAAGTCTTTCCAATATTTAAGAAGCTACTTAGGGAACACACTGTTGAGGTTTGGAGAATCTGAGAAGTCATGTTTTGCGATCCTGATTAAATTTAATTTATGTTGTTTTTTTTTTGTTTTTTCTTTGTTTTTTTTTTTATTTAAAAAGCTTTAAGATTTTGAACATTAAATAACACCAGCAGCCTTTAGTTGCTGACTGGGAAGTTGCAGAATTTGATAGAAGAGTAAAATTGTTGGAAAATTTTGAAATTAATACGAAAAGAGCTACGTCTTCTTCTTTTTTGTTCTTGTTTTTAGTTACTAACGTCACATAACCTCTGATTGGTTATATGTGTGTGCTATTCTACAATCCAATAGTTAAATTATGTGTCTTGATCATTGTTAATAATAATATTACTAACAAAATTAAAAAATATATAAAAATTTCTGAAGACTGTCCACTGTAAAATTGTCTGATACAAGACCCTGGTTGGACCAGTTTTGACATATGGATGTCAGATCTGGTACAACCAGAGTGCTAGTACTAGTGAAAAATTAAGAGAGAAAGGAAATGTCTTCGTGCATGTACTGGTTTTTACAGAAAGCCTGAGATAGACTGGAAACAGTATACGAGTATATCGAATAGAAGAATTTATCAAACTGCTCAAGCAACTGTGAGTGAAAACCCTTGGATTTCACAGCCTTTCCACCCTACAGACGGGTATATTGCGACTTGCCTCGCTACTGGCATCGTTCAATATGTAATAATCTTAATTGCTATAGTTTTTTTTTAATAAAATATATTTAACTGATAACATATGAATTTAGAGAGCTACTTGGCGATTCAGTTTTTGTATGTTTAGTGTTTTGTATTTGTTTTATATTTTTTTCAAAGTTATAACAATTAGTATTGAGTAAAGCGCTTCTGACTTTGACCGTACTTTGGAATTGACATCCGATGATGTTTTTCCCAGTGTTTCCTTTATCCAAAAACGTGGCTTGGAAATTAACGATAACATTTTATTCGATGAATTTCAAGCTTTGGAAAGCTTCCGGATTATCCAATGGAAAAATCCTGAGTTCAAGCAGTTGGTAATACATCAAAAATAGATTAAATTTTTTCAGCACAGCAACACCGAGCAATTCACGGAGCTTTTAAAAATTTGTGAATATTTTTTCTGTCTTACTGTATCAAACAGTAATGTTGAGAGAGTATTTTCTTTAATTAATGTTCAGTGGAGCGATGAAAGAAATAGGCGATTTGTGGAAACAGTGAGAAGAATTGTTCTCACAAAGTGCAATTTTAACGGAATGTCATGTGAGCAATTTTTTTTTTTTTTTTTTTTACCTCCATTCCCTTCCACTCTCTCCATCACACTTTCTTCGTCGCACTACGCTCGTGCGATCTGCACTTCACATTTCGTCGTTTCCTCAGGTGTGCCACCCAGGCAATGTATAACACATCGGTATAAGGGGGCACACAAAAATATGTGAAGTCCTCCGGTTAATCTTGTCTTGTCCATATCGTGATCAGCTCTCAGAGATAAAAAAAATTTATAAATTCGACGCAGTAAAAAAAACTCTGAGTTAAAAGAATAGCTGTCTCTTCAAGCATCTCGACGATAGGGTCAACAATGCCCTAAGATGCTATGTTGAAATTACTGGACTGATATTATAATAATAGTAGGTGTTTCTCGAGGCATCTCGAAGATAGGATCAATAATTGACCTAAGATGCTATGTTGAAAGTTTCTGCACTGAGATTCAATCGTTATTCATTAAATAGTTCCTAAGTCTTTTCTTGAAAACCATAAGAGAATTCGCTTCTTTAACTGATTCTGGAAGATTGTTGTATATACGAAGGGCGTCATTTGTAGCATCGTTCTTCAGGCGATCTGTCCTTGCAAAAGGAATTACAAATTGGTTTGCGTTCCTAGTACTGTATTGATTCTTTTGTGAGACTTTAATAAATGGTGTTTGTGACGACAAGCTGAGATTTAAACTTTTGAAGATAAACTTGGCTTTCTCCATTTTAATGATTTGGTTAAAAGTTAATGCGTTACATGATTGATACACTATGTTTGTTGGTGTGAGCCTTGGGAGATTATGTATATTTTTATACGCCTTGGTTAATATCCTGGAAATTATATTTAGGTGTTGCTTTGAGGACTGACTCCAAATTACCACTCCGTAATGTACTTTTGGCAGTACGAAGGCATTCAGAACAAGATGCTTGATGTTTTTTGGAAATTCCTCATATCTTCGTAACAATCCAATTATTGGTGCTAATTGCCTCCTTAAGTTGTTTATATGCGGGAGCCAGGTCAGACGGTGATCGATAGTAAGGTCAAGATATTTAAGTTCGAGCACTCTTTGCAGCTTTTCACCATTAATTTTTATATCAACATCTATGTCTTCCCTGTTCTTTTGCTTAAAGATAATATATTTTGTCTTTGAAATATTCAACGCTAGTTGATTCTCTTTCAACCATAAATTATATGAATTTAGATCCTCGTTGATAGCGTCTCCGATGTCATTTTTATCGCGTCCCGAGTAAAGAAGCACTGTATCATCAGCATATAAAAAGTAATTACCACTTAGCCTGCATGTATTTAAATTATTAGTGTATAGCAGGAACAAGGTTGGGCCAAGTATTGAGCCTTGTGGAACACCTGATTTCATTGGTGCCGGGTCACTCAGAACATTATTAAATGCTGTTTTCTGCAGTCTGCCTTTTAGGTAATTTTGAAATAGTTTATTTGCTGTGCCTTGAACACCATATGCTTCTAGTTTTCGAAGTAAGAGGTCATGATCGACCGTATCAAACGCTTTCCTTAGATCCACAAAAATGGCAACAACATAATCCCCTACATCAAGTCTCTCGTTGAAGAATCGCGTTACCGAGAGTAGAGCGTCAAACGTTCCCTTGTTTTTCTGAAAGCCATATTGGCGGGAGTTTAGGATAGAGTTATCTAATATGAAGGATGTTAAGCGAGAGTTAATTACTTTTTTAAATATTTTACTAAATCTGGTCAAGAGTGCAATTGGGCGATAATTATTGGGGTCCGATCGATCTCCTCCTTTGAATATAGGTACAATTTTTGCAAGCTTCCCCTCTTCAGGAAACGTTCCGTTTCTGATATGCTCATTTAAATAATTAGCCACGAGTTCTGCTATTTCATTTTTTACAAGCGCAATTTCCTCCATCGTGATCTGATCAATACCTGGAGCCGTATTTTTCTTCATTGCCTCAATAGTCTTAAGAACTTCGCTTTTATTGGTTGGATGAATATGAAACATGGAATCGGGTGAGATGTTAGCGTGATCTAGCCTACTTGTTGGGACATCACCAAGCTCTTTTGTAATTTTTTCGCCCACAGTTGAGAAAAAGTTGTTCAAGAAAGTTGCTGCTCCTTCTGGTTGTGATAAAATATTAGGGGTCACTGGAGAAAACTGCGAATCCGGTGTTAAAATTCGGGGGGGAGAGTTGTCTTTTACTTCATTTATTATCTTCCATATTTCATGATTGTTATCTGCCGCTGTCTCCAACCTTTTAGCGAAGTAAGAGAATTTAGCTTCCTTCACAAGACGTTTTGATTCCTTTTTCGCTTGTATGTACATGTTTTTTAGCACACGATCTTCCATGTTCCTTCTAAAGCTTATGTACGCCTTTCTCTTTTTAATACTGGCTTCGATTACTCGCTTTGTTATCCATGTCTGCTGGCGGCATCTAAGCTTTTTCTCGACGATGGAGTAACGTTTGGACTCTGTGATCATATTCGTAAGTTCCATTAGGTTTAGGGGACTCCGGACTTCTAATGACCTTTGCAGATGTGATTTGAAGAGTTCTTTGTTCAAGTGTTGGAATGTTTTGTATACAGGTTTTTGTTTTTGTGCGCTTATGCCTTGGATGCTTATTTTGAAGACACGATGATCCAGCTCAGGCCAATCCTCAAATATGAAATTGATTTTTCCCGCAGTTGACTTATCGTTTGTAACGATATGATCGAGGCACGTATGCGAAACATGACGAGTAATTGTTTCGTTGTTGATGATAACAGCACCATTAGTATCCAGTACATCCTTGTAAAGCCTTGCATCTGAGGAATCGGTAATTACATCAATGTTTGTGTCAGCTACTGTAAATAAATTATTTTCTGAGGAATATAGGTTGTCGAGTACCGAGCAGAGATCTTGCGCATTCAGACGGTTCGGGTTATAGAAGGTACCGATTTTAATTTTTTTGCCTACGAGGTTTAATTCGATTATTATAATATTATATTTATCAGGTGTATCGCGTTTAATGATGAAGTTTATTTTATCTTATACAAAAATAGCTGTCCCACCACCTCTTCCAGGTCTGCAGGAGAATACCGAGTTATAACCCTCAATATTAAAATATTTCGATTCCTCAGGATAAATCCATACTTCGTTCAGTATCACCACATCTATCTCAGGATTTTGCTTCAAATAAATCTGCATGTCATTTAGTTTGTGCCGTAAACTTCTTATATTGGCATATAAGAGCGTTAATTTCGTCCCAATTAATCGATTTGCGTTGTTAAAAATCATTTGAACTCGTAGTCAATGCTCCTCCTAGGAATTGTGATCCTTCGCTGGTATTCTGCGCACTCCGTAGAGTCTGCTCTGTGGGAATAATCTACGTTCTTACTATTTCCTGCACAGTTACAGCATTTCTCGCACGAGCTCTTGCAATCCTTCGTTTCGTGCTTTCCTCCACACTTAGCACATGTTTGCTCTCCTTCACATTTTGATGTCTTGTGGTTGTATTTCTGGCACTTATAACACCTCGTTATATTGTAGTCTTCCTTCACAAAGTAAGACCCATAATCAATATTGATGTACCTATTCACCAGTCTTTGGTACATACTCCCATTTACCTGCAGAATATGCAACCATTTACCATTTTTTGTTCGTCTGGCATGAACCAATTCCAGTTTATCATTTTCTCCAATATTAGGGTTCAGTGAGTGAATTTCGTTAATTAACTCCTCATACGAAAATTGTTTTTCTAGTCCATTAATTACTAGCCTGGGTTGACGAGATTTTGTCTCCATGACATCATATTCATCCTTCAGGGTATCCTTTGCAATGTTGTAGAGCGAGGTTGTATTGTCATTTGTGGAAGTTTTTATGATGGCACCACCATTACGAAGAGGACGCATCAGTTGGAGAGGAATTTTGCATTTTGAAGGCTTTATTTTCGACTTGAAGTCGATGAGTGTTTTTTCAGAGGATGAATGCTTCTTGGGCTTAATTATGATTCCTTTTTGCGAGGTAGTATTTGTACGGCGTTCGGGTAGAAAAGTGGAAATACTTTTCGTCATATCCGCATACGAAGGTTTTCGCATGGATGAACTTTTATCAATTAAGGTGGCCACAGTGGTTTTCAGTTCTATTAGATGGTTTTCCATTTCTTTCATTTGGTTGAAGAGACGATCTTCTTTAGTCTTTTGGTGTTGTGACTTACACGAAGGACACATCCATATCACATCCTCGGAAATGTCCATGATCTTCAAATATCTCTCCTCACACATTTTGATACACTTTAGGTGGAACCACTTGTTGCAAATGCCTCCGCAGCCCATTCCTTTATGGTTCTCCTCCGCTTTCTTCCTACATTTTCCACATTTGTCTGCTGCTTGTGATGCCATGATTTATTATTTATCTCTATTCGCTTAGTTATATGGTATTAAATGAATTTATTTAAAAGAGAATGGATTTAAAATGAAAGTTATTAAAACAAGTGTCTTTAAAAAGCAAAACTATGGGTTTAGAAGATATATATGCAAAAAAGAGAGAGTTTAATAAGTTTGAATTTAAAATTTATAAAATTATTAAAATTATTAAGAAATTATTCTCGCATGAGCACGAGAATCGCACTAATGAACAAAAGAGTTCAGTTGATATAATTTTATACCGTTAACGGCAATTAGAAAATTAAAATGAGAAAATTGTTCAAAAATTTCCACTTAGCTGATTTTCCTTTGATTTGCTACAGAAGCTAATATTTCTTAGCAACTCTCAAAGTCAAGAAAACAGCTGATCGATTTCCTTAATCACTTCTAAAGAAAAATTTTTATTGCGAGCGATCACTTTACACTTGGCAACTTTGACACTTCACTTGTCACATTTTATGATTATCTAAAAAAATAAACATTGATTGGAAAAGCGTTCCTCTGCTAAGAAATACACAAACTTAACATTTTTACATACAATGTCTGTAGGACTAAAATATTGTAATTACTAATAAAATGAACATATTTGAAAATGATTTACAACATATTTAGGCACATTTTTTATTTTGTCCTCCTTTTCTCAGCAAACTGCCCTCCGTCCGAGTTTTTCCATCTGGTCACCCTGGTTCCACACCCATTTCTAGCGAGCTCCGGTGCTGGTGAATTAAGTAACATGACGAATAACAATGCGGATGTTAGTAACATATTTTCGGGATTAACAATTATTTTTGTTTGTGAAAAAGGATAATTGTCAACTTTGATGGAAGTGAAAAACTTAACCAAGGGGATATTCCATGTAACTCAGAGGACTTTATTTAAGCAATTTCTTAGAGAGAGTTCATCGCCAAATATCTGTCACTGACATTATATTTGAATTTGCCTTGAATAACTATTTCGAAGACTATCACCATTCATAAAGTTGCTTTCCGATCTCAAAACAAAATTATAATTTGAAATTTTACTTTCAATATCCCACATAAAATCTCGTTAAATGCATTTATGTATATTTATTCACCAACAGGAATTTCCAGATTAACCACGCTACCGTCTGAATTTCAATCTGTATTTAAAATATGATAACAACCCTCCGGCTACTATCTAGCAGCCGTCTCGAGCAAACATTAAGATATGTGTTACTAATACCAATCTTTATGGTATCTCGTTCAAACCATATATTACCAATCGATTTGCCGCCATAGAAAATTCAATTTTACACCTTTTTTGTGCCGAACTACTTTCACTGTTTTCTTCTCGAGCCCGCTGGGACTTGTTTTGCCGCGCGCCATTAACTTAATGTTAACTTTTGCTTGGTCACAAAAGCGTTACCTTTGCTGCACTTGTGTCAACTTCTAATTGCGTTCGCTGAAAATTTCTAAGAAATAAACACCAGCAAAACACCAAACAAACAAAACGTGCTGCTGCTGATTTCAGGTAAGGTTGCTGCCTAATTTGAACAAGAGAAATTTCATGTGCTCAATTTTCGGACTGGCAGATTCTGTTATGATTTGGTGTCTAGTCACTGATGGATACTTGCTTACTTTTACCTTCTCAATTTGACCAATACTGAGTACACACCGGCATCAGCCGCGATTACTTCTTTCTCCCTTTGTAATTGCGGACAATTATATTTTACCTATTCGTGGTTGGCTAAAAGTTAGAATTATGCCTGAGGCAGTGCTACAAGAATGATTTGTAAAATTGTGGAATTGTGTGATTAAGATATAAATTTCGGCCTGTAATTGGCTATTTAAGCCTCATCTATTTGGAACGCGGTGTTAATTAGCGTCTACAATGGGAATTCAGAAACCCATTTTCGAGGTTTGAAGGCTATCGGTAGTCAATAACGTTTCATTAAAGTTTATTGCTTTTGTTTGGCTAGAATTAACTTCTTACTTTCTAGCTTTAAGTAGCATCAAAGCTCCAAACCAGATCGATTTTCGATCCCCATTCGGTCTGTTATCTGTTGGTCAATCTAACATGCATATAATTAGCTTCGATTTGCTTTCGACCTCCTATTTTCAACTTAATCTATTGTGAACCACTCAATGAACACAAACATTCGGCAAATTAATGCTGCCGCGCGGTGTCGTCATTGCCAAGAAATCGCTAAGAATCTGCGACAATGCCTTTTTTACATAAGCACTGTTTGCAAATGAAATTCCACTTGTGTCTGCGAAGAAGCAACAAGAAATCGACACTCCCCAAGAATTCGCTTCAGCAACGATTTATGCATACGAAATTTGTAGAATTTGCAACTAGTCACCTTTCGAAGATCTTTAGATAGTTTGATTTGTAGCTCGCAATCAGATGTGTAGAAGTACGAGTATTTGCTAGCTTGGGGATTTTTTATGTTGTTTTAAGCGATTTCACGCGGAATATTAAAATGTTAGGTTGCATAAATTGAACAAGGTAAAATCATTTGAATTTTCCATGCATTAAATTGCATTGATTCGATAATGTGGTGATGTGTGCAAATTATCAGAAGCAGTGGAGAATCAAAACTCCTTCATTGCAAATTAACTGGAATTAATTGCAATTTAATTTTAGGTCACTGGTCTGCGGTTTTAGTGGAACAAAATTAAGTAGTGTGATTTGAAGTCCAAAGCAAAGTGGATTAAAAAGAATTTCTTAGAGCGGCTGAAAATTTTCTTTGTGACCACAAAAAATAATTTCATTTTATATGTCTCAGATAGTGTTTGTGGAATTGATCTGATGAGTAACAATAATTATGAAAATTATAAAAAATACAGTTTGCGTTCGATTCCCGCAAATTTATAATTCATAATTACTGTACATTCAACTGATTATTACTTTACCTATATGTAAAATTTGACTTTTCAAGCCGTTATAGCTTTCTGAACGATCTCAATGCATCATTGACAACATTCGAAAATGTATAGCCATGAATATGAAGCTATGCAACTAAGTTCATTGCATCTACAGACCAGAGATCTCAAGATCAAATCTAGGCAGCACGGCTGCAGCGGCATTGATAACTTTTTTATGGGATTGGTTTTTTTCGTTTGAATATTTGTTTCTTGTTAGCATAAATTCGGTAAAGATCGACAAGCTTATGTAAATTGGTAAGAAATGAAAGTAAATTCAAGGCGGCAAAATCAATTCCAGGATACAAAAAGGAAAAATGTTAAGGCAAACGGAGAACTTGTTTTCCGCATGACCATTTGGGTTTATCCCTATGGTAGTCCCGGAAACGTACGGTTTCATTAGTCTCGTAGTTTCGGGCTGTTTTTCACGACTCAGCGGCTTTTCAACTTTTTCCTTGGGACGAATCATGTCGAATGGCGTTTGAATTTTCAAGGTTTTGTAAAAATGCCATGCTGGAGAGGCAAGCAAATTGCTCGAAAACCGCCATAATACTCATCCAAATTTTAATTGCAGATTCGAAAAATTTAATTATTCAAATTTACAATTAAAATTCGGAAACGACAACTGCTTTTCACGCAGCACATCCACGAATTGCTTTGACGAATGCAACATATATAGACGGATGAACTACCGGTGCGACGGATGCCGTAAGTTGACGATTGGCAACAAAACGGGGAGTCTGCTTTAGATCGCCACAGCGAGCACGTCGGGAAAACCGCGATCCGTAAAAATTAGATTAGTTCCGTCTGTGTTGAGATATTTTAATCGAACTTCTCTAATGGAGGCGAGTTCTAATTGCTATTTCCGCGTTGAGGAATGTAAAATTATCGAAGTGTCGACAGCTTGCCGGGAAATTTAACTCGCCATTAAAGAGACTCTTCTACGCGCGGCGGCCGTTACTCGTTATTGCACAAATTTTTGTGCATATGAATTCGAAACAACCCTCGAGTGATTTTATATGAAAAGTGACCGTGCTAGCTGGAAATTAGTGAAACTTCCAATACTAAATGACCCCAAAATTATTTCCCAGTGAAGAAGAATCATAAAAGATTATTGTCGGCAATGAAACATGCACCTTTGGTTTACCAATACCAAAGTTGAGTCCAATGCTATTGTTGTCGCTGGCATTAAATATAGGCAATTGTGTCGGGTGAATGTAGCATCATAAAAAAGTTGATTCCTTCTCTCAGCATGTATGATTGAGCTAAACCCAACTCATCTTTATTGCTACCCACCCACAGCATTAGCGCACCTTCGGTGTTTTATTACCTACATGGAAAAGCTACTTTCTCGTAGAGAAATGGGCATTTGATAGGGTGGCTAGTGAAAGATAGTTGCATATTGATGATATGTACCGTTGCAAAGTAAAATTCAGTTCTAGAAATCTTTATCGCTTTATCAAATTCAAATGATTAAAAGTTGAAGATCGATACAAACGAGTATCAGCACTTTTTCCAAATCATAATATCAATGTTCACTTTTAAGCGACCAGTAGAAGTTTTGAGATTAACTGAAAAGGTCGTAACAAGTCGTGGATTAAAGGAATTATTCCGAAAAATTGGTTTTTTGTATTTGGTAGTTTTTTTTTTGTGGTAGGGAGGTAAATGCCCATTTACGCACAGAGTGTGGGACTCCCATGTTGGCAAGAAGGCGACTGGACTACCCACTAAACACCCCCCCTGTCAACCTGAGAACCTAGCCTGGAACCGTTTG
The DNA here is from genome assembly GCA_963969285.1 of Odontomyia ornata. Taxonomy (NCBI): domain Eukaryota; kingdom Metazoa; phylum Arthropoda; class Insecta; order Diptera; family Stratiomyidae; genus Odontomyia; species Odontomyia ornata. The sequence continues at coordinate 122,721,206 of OZ017740.1, forward strand.
ACACATTACATCGGGTCAGCCTCGTTTTGTTACGCCGCGAGGCGCCTTCAAGCTGGGGATCCCTCTCCTAGCGGGAGGAGGGAAGAGGGGCAGAGGAAGTGCCAGACAAGCGATCCTCCAGCCCCAACGCCCCCGGCTGCTGTGAGTCCCTTTTATAACCGGGAGGGGAGAGGGACAGCTTTAAGAAAAACGACTGCCCGAACATAATGTGCCACCTGGTTCCATTTGTCAACCGATTCCAGCATCACCGCGACTATGTTATCCGGAATGAGCTCTCCCGTCTTCGAGTAGAGGGCCCTTCGCAGCCTGTCCCATTTTATGCACGCAAAAAATGTGTGGCAGGCATTGTCCTCCTCTTTTGGGCAAAACCGACAATCGGGGGACCGTGACTTACTAATCTTGTGTAGGTAAGACTGAAAACACTCATGTCCTCTCAAAAGCTGGGTCAGATAGAAGTCAGTCTCACCATCCCCTCGATTTAGCTATGGCCTCACATCCGAGATGAGGCGCGCAGCCCACCTTCCCTTCGTGCAATTCACCCAAGACTGCTGCCAATCGTTGAGTGAGCGCTGTCTCTCTTCGCGGGCAACCATCTCCCTCGCATCCTCGTTTCGACGCAGATAAATAGAGCAGTGCTCTCTAACAAGGAGGCCCACAGGTATCACGCCTGCAATGACTTTCACCGCCGAGTCCGAGCGTGTCGGATACAAAGATCCAATCCTCAGCGCTCCTCTTCTCTGTACTTGTGCCAGGCGTTTTCGGTAACCCTCCTTACCGATACTCCCGAAGAAGCCTTCTCAGCCGTGGCCTTATTGTCGGCGACCAGAGCCGCAACATCATCCGCATATCCGATCAACCGAGACTTATCTGGCATCTCCAGTCTCAGTAGCCCACCGTAAGACACGTTCCACAGGTCTGGACCAAGGATAGATCCCTGGGCAATACCCGAAGTTACCGCCATCATTCGTTGGCCCTGTGTCGTGTCGTAGAGCAGGCTTCGGTTTTTTAGGTAGTCCCTCAAAAGCCGCATTAGATATTCTAGAACTTGAAAAGTGTTTTCCAGCGTATCCAGAATATCCACCCATCTAGCGGAGTTGAAGGCGTTCCTGACGTCGAGTGTCACCAACAGGACGATCCGTCGCTTGGTACGACTATATACCTCTGCTTTTTGGACCGCGCTCACCACCCTTGCAATCGCATCGATAGTATAACGTCCTGCTCTAAAGCCGTACTGCCGAGGAGATAGGTCCCCAGCAGCACGAATCGCGTCAGTGAGTCCTCCCTTGATGAGTTTCTCTAGCGCTTTCCCAGCCGTGTCTAGCATGCATAACGGGTGGTATGCAGACCGTGATTCGGGATTTTCCTTCCCCTTGCTGATCAGCACGAGCCTCGCCATTCCATCGTATCGGGAAAACCCCGTCCCGGAGGCAAGCGTTGAATATGGTGAGCAGCAAGTCAGGACAATGGTGATAAACAAGTTGCAACACCTCAGCTGGAACACCATCTGGACCTGGAGCCTTCCTCACTTCCAACGAGAGGATTGCCTCTTCCAGTTCCGGCTGTGTGAAGAGTGGACACTCGACAGCGTCAACACGGACAGGATGAACGGGGATGAGATCCCGCACTATCTCGTCCATCTTTTCCGCATCATGTATACAAGGTTTCCGTAGGGCACCAAGTTTCGGCAAATCTGTAATTAGCTTGTAGCCAAGGCCCCACAGATCCTCGTTCACATTGTCCACTAGATCTTACCAGCAGCGAGCCTTGCTGTTGTTGATCAATTAGCGAAGGCATTTCCTGGCCGACTTACATGCTGCTGCACGGTTGCTTGCCTCATCCCGGCTTCGTGCCCGTTGAGCCTCACGCCGAAGCTTGTGCCACTCCCTTCGCTTTTCAGCGATTTCAGTTGACTACCAGTACCCTGGGGGCTTACCGTGCCGAGGTCGTCGACGGGGCATAGAAGCGTTGAAAGCAGTCGTGATGACGCTCATAGTTGAGTTCACCACATCTTGAGCTGCCAATTCTTCCGTCCCCTGCGAAGTCCCCTGCAGCGCTACCCCCGCTGTGAGAACCTCGACGAACCTCTCGACGTTCATTTTTTCGATGTTCCATCCAATTATAGAAAGCCAAGAGCACGGACGTCGGGAGACAACATCACTTATCTCAAGCAGAATGTACTGATTATCATTGGCTGAGTAGTCCTCTTATACTCTCCAGTTGTGTATCCTCCGCACTAAGGACTCCGAGGCGAATGTCACGTCCGGTATGGTTCCTTCACAGCTAATACGGCGGAAGGTCGGCGTATTGCCGGTGTTTAGTACGACGAGCGCTGTCTTGGCCGCCATTTCTAGGACTCGTTTTCCCCGCGGATCTGTTTGAGGCATGCCCCATTCGATTGCTTTCGTGTTGGTCTCCCCCAATGAGCACGTTCCCGTCTGCGTTCGGAACAGCGCCCTCCAAAGCCTAACGCTTGACTTGGAAACATGATATCGATTCGTTCGGCGTTAGGTATACACTAAAGAAACTGCTCCCTGAGCGCCGAACCCACACGAACCCATCCCCACGTCTACAGCTCTCCGCCTGGAAATCACTATTTCGAACCCTGATGGCGGCTGTACCAGTTTCATTAGGATACCATGATGCTGAACTTTTGTCATGATGTTGCTCACTCAGCAGCAAAAAGTCGGCTTTCATGTCCCTCGCAAACTGCTCAAGGAGATTTTGGGCGGTTGAGCTGCGGTGTAGGTTTAGCTGCAGGGTGCGAGTCATCGATGTTCTGATTTTGCCTTAGCTAGAGCTTCCTGGAACAACCGGCATTTTCCTGATCCCAAGACGTGTCCAAAATCGGGTCTTGGATCAGCATCCTTGCAGAGAATACAGTGTGCCTCCTTCGTACACTCTTTTCTTTTATGTCCCATTTCACCGCATTTATAACATAGAGAACTCTTATCCGGGTCCTTTGCACACTTGTGCGGTGTGACCATAGCCAAGGCATTTGAAACATTTGAAGAGGCGTTGCTCTTCGCCGTATCCTACAGACAACCCACCCAATTCGTACTTTGCCCTTATTCAAAAATTGTTCGGCATCCTTTCCGGTCAAGTCAATTATGGTGTTTCTGGGGTCAGCCTCGCGTTGATTCTGCCTACGCTAGAGAACTCCCTTTTGATGGCCTCTTCCACCTCGGCCAAATCCGTGACGCAGTCAATGTCTCTTATTTCGATCGTTGCCATCGGCTCGAGTGAGGCTATAGCTGCGCTTTTGCCGAAGACTTTCTTTACTGCGTTGCAGGATGCTTCTCTATTCTCGGCCTCTGCTCCAAATTCGACCAGTGTGTGGCCCGACCGCGTTGGTCGTGCTGCTTGAATAGCAGTGTTAGTGTCTTCGGGCCTTACGTTTCCCCTGATCGACCATCTTGGGGTTTTACGAGCTGTGCCTGCTGCCGGGGTCTTCGTCGAGGTTTCTGCCTCTCCTGTTTTGCATCAGGTCCTTTTTTTTTGTTGGGCGTTACTTTCTGGCACTTTTTGAAGGAGTTCCTTTGTGGCTTTCTTCGCTCCTTTTGTAAGCACTGTCTGGAACCCGTGATCTGGTGCTTCACGCCCATCGAGTGCCTCCTTCTTCCTTCTTTTATCTCGATCTCCTCCAATTGGGCTAGACGCCATTCTTTTATTGAGTTTTACTGGTGGAGCTATCTGCATGTGGTCCCTAGATTTCGCCCCAGCGCTTCTTTAGCCTTTTGTTCGTCTTCGGCCTTTAACCAGCTCCTCCGATAATGCCCTATGCGGTCTCGGAGTTACTCTAGTTCAAGGAGCCCAACCTTTACTGCTTTGCTGATTTTTGGGGAGTCGCATGCAGATTGTATTCTTTTCAGAACATCTCCCGCTTTTCGGAATAGCCTTTCTTCTTCGTGTCGCTGGGCGGCAATTGTAGTTTGCGACCATCCCTAGAAAAGGTCATCGCTTCCCGTTTCCGAATTTAGTAATTCCGCCACATTTTCGACGTTGACGATGCAATCACACAACGTCGTTTTATTTGTCTGGATATCGGCCATGAGAGTGGGGGAGCTGACGGCGGGTTATCACGATTTTCTTGGCATTTCTGACAAGCGTTCATCACAGCTTCAACGTCTTTGTCTACTACTGACCTCTAAACGTTACCCCTTGCTGCCGCTTTAGTTCACACGATACCATGATGGGATGCGTGTATTGCTTCGAGTACTTTCTCACGGAGAGATTTTGGTACAATAACTCGATCGCCTCGCAGTAAACCATCTCTTTATAATGAAATTTCCATGCGAACGTTCCAAAATGGCTTTAACTCGGATGACACGCTGTCTGGCCACCCCTCTCGAATTTTGCTTAGATTAGGGTCGAGGTCAGTCGCTATGGCGATGTCCATCTTATTTACAGATCCGGATTCGACTTCCAAAAAGTGAATGCCCATTGGCTCCGGAAACTGATCATTTGAGCCGTTTTGCAGTGTTAATCGCGAAAGTGCATCTGCGTTACCATATCGATCAAGTTTCCGATACATTGTCACGGACAAATTCCTATCAGACCCCAGCACTTGCCTCTGCAACAAGTTTACCAGAATCACCCGAGCCAAGTACTATTGGAAACTTTGTAAATAGAAATATGTTGTTATCTTTGTCAATACTAAGAGTAAACATAGTATGTAAGTTAGGAAGACAGATAATGGTTCTGCGAAAGTTTGCCTCCGAAAACAAATCGTTGAAAATGCACGAATCGTTGGTGGTACACATATGAATGCACATACGGCAGTTTTAATCGGGCTTTGGTTGAATTAGATGCAACAATTCGATGGGCGGCCTGTAATATATACTCAAACCGAATGAAGTTGCTGCGGCATTGGCTGAAGCAGATTATCCGATATTCGCATGGCGTGGAGAGACCGAAGGAGATTTTTGGTGGTGCAACGATAATTGTGTAAATGCTGAAAATTGGCAACCAAATATGATTTTGGATGATGGAGGCGATACAACACAGTTAATGTTGAAGAAATATCCAGCCATGTTTAAAATGGTTCAAGACATGGTAGAGGGAAGCATCACTGGGATACATAAACTGTACCAGCTATCAGCGCCTGAGAAGTTAACAGTCTCAGTAATGAATGTATTGGATTCCGTCACTGAAACAAAATTTGATAGTTTGTATAACTGCAAAGAGTCTATTATTGTTAGGGGAAAGCGTTTAACAGAAGTTATGTTTGGCGGGAAGCAAATAGTCATTTGCGGATATGGTGAAGTTGGAAAAGAATGCGCACAAGTATTGGAAGGATTGGAATGCACCGTGTATATTTTTGAAATTGACCCTACCTGCGCTCTTCAGGCCAGCATGGATGGTTTTCGTGCGGCGAAACTTAATGAGGTTACTCGAAATGTAGACATTGTTGTGACCGCCACCGGTAATCAAAATGTTGTAATTTGTGATCATATGGGCAAATGAAGAATGGGCGTACAGTCGGCAACATGGGGCACTCGAATACCGAAATCGATGAGAATAGTTTACGGACTCCAGTTCGATCGCAAACAGACCAAATTGGTTGGCCGGAGGGTAAAGGAATCATCTTGTTGACTCAAGGACGATTGGTGAATTTATCGTGCTCAAGTATCCCATCGTTCGTTGTTTCGGGAACTTCTACTACACTGGCTCTGGCATTGATAGAATCATTCCATGGATAGAATTATTCAATGGATGGACGTTTACGTAGCAAGCTTACATCTTCCCACATTCAATATCATCTACTGCTGGAGAAAATAAACATAAACAAACGGAAGACACTAGACGTCTCAATCAGGCACGGCCAACATCGAAAATAAGAAAAACTAATTAAAAATATACAGGGAAAAAAAACTTGCAGCAAAGAAGGTTTAAGGTTATCTGGAGCTCCAAAGGGTCAATGATAGTACTAGAATCCACGAGCCCAAGAAGTCACGGCCAACTTCACCGAATGGTATTTCAACGGGGCGGGAAAAATCCCATCCAAGGCGAGGACGGACCGAATTGTGAGCGAAGGGCTCTCTTTCTCGTTTTGGACTCCGTGTGGGAAGGTCACGCCATCGAGCGAAGGAGGTAATTCCAGATAGCAATTCTCGAGTTGGTGGCTGGATTATTCCTTTGGAACCCGAGTGCAAGACCAGAACGTGGCTTTCACCAAAACGACAACTCCAGGAATTCTTCCACGAAGGAAACAACAAAAAAACATCGGGCCGCCAAGGCCACGCCTCGAGGAATCAGTGTTGATTTTCTTCAGAATACAAGCGGCTAGCGTGCAACGGGACACGAGCGAAGCGGAAAATTTACCGGGGGCCCCCGTCGTCGAGATATTTGAGTTCAGGTAAATATAGTCTTACAGTTAAGGCAAAATTGCTTTGAGAATGGTTTACAATGATAGAGTTCAAGGAAAAACATACTCTTTGAGATTGTGTTGAAATAAGTAGCATAACCTGTTAAATAATAATTAATAGTGAACTTTCAGTGAATCGCATGTACTTTTATTTCTTTTCTCACAAGCAAAAAAAGGGTACAATCCGATAAAAGTGAATTGTGATACTTGATTCGGGAGTGATTAAGAAAATTTCAAGGCGCCCATTTTCTGCCCCAATAATCCGCAAGTGCTGGGGTATATGTGGGTCTTTGTTTGGTGCGAAACGTAGCTCACGGTGAACTTAATTCCACGTAAACTAGGATTTAGGATAATTAGATTGCGGAATTGTCGCGGGAGCTAGTTAGGTGGGTTGTCCTCCTCTTTTAGGCTAGTGCACCGATAAAAGCAGTGATTTTTTCCCCTAAAAGTGAAGACTCCGGCGCGAGCCAAGCTCGTCTCGAGGCTTGGGGGACAACTTTACGGGTAGACGAGTGGCACCCACGCCCGTCTCCGACGGAGCGACCCGGAATCCAAAACGCCCCCGGCCGGAGTCAGAAGGTATGCTTGGATCATCGCCGCGAGAAAGTTTTATCGCGTAATAACATGAATTGCTCTAGAGTAACGGCTCCTTTTCTGAAAACTCCTGAGAGTGGCTTATGATCTGTAACAAGGAGAGCATTAGGGCGACCAAAAATGTGTTCATGAAATTTTAATACTCCAAAAATGAATGACAAGGCCTCTTTTTAAATTTGGGCGTACTTTCGCTCGGTTGGAGATAGCGTACGTGATGCGAATGCAACTGGCCTTTCTGAGTCGTTGTCCATAAGATGAGCAAGAACCGCTGATACCCCGTACGGTGATGCATCGCAGGAGGGCAGCAGTTCTTGATTTCCAACGTAATGAGTCGAAATTGAACTTGTTGTGAACCTCCTCTTGATCACGATCATTGCTTCGGAGTGAGCTTCAGTTCACGTCCACGCTGCATCTGTGTTCAGAAGTTTATACAAGGGCTCAAATACTGTAGCTCGTTCTTGCAGGAATCTGTCGTAGAAATTGATTATTCCTAAGAGCGCTTGCAGCTCTGTTTTGCTGCAAGGCGCAGCAGAATAGCCAAAATCTTGTCTTTCAACGGATCAATTCCTTGAGCATCTATTCTGTAGCTCAAAAATTCAACGTTGTTTGCGAAAAGTTCGCACTTTTTCTTCTTTATTTTTCAGCGCTATTCATATATAGTAAGACGTCAAGAACATTCTTCAAGTGTTGCGTATGTTCCACTTTTGTTCGGCCAGCCACAACAACATCGTCGATTAGCACTGCCACTCCCTCTGTCGATGCCTGCCAACAAATTTTCGATTAACTTTTGAAAGATTCCAGGTGCAGCGGAGATGCCGAAGGGTAACCGTTTCACAGCAAAGGTGCCTTTAATCGAATTTATCTCCAAGAGATACGAAGCTTCTTCGTCGATTACCAGCTGCGTGAAAGCTTGATCCAAATCCAATTTAGAGAAGATTATCCCACCTGAGAGTTTCACGAATAAATTGTCAAGAGTAGGTACTGGGTACCGGTTAGGCCTGAGAAATCGGTTTACGATAGCTTTGCAGTCCCCGCACAGCCGAAGACTTTCATCGCCTTTTGAAACTACCACGATAGGCGTAGCCCATTTGGAATATGGAATCGCTTCCAAAACGCCAACATCCACTAGACGTTGAATCTCTTCGATCACTTTATTTTGCAAAGCGTGAGGAAAAGGACGGCTCCTTAGAATATCGAAGAAGTAGTGTGATCAAAAACTAGTTTGATCGTAGGTCCTTTAAATTCTCCTTGGTCGTCGTTTGCAAGCGCTGGGTGTGTAACTTCGCTTAACTCTGGAAAAACCGACTTTGCAGAAATTACTTTTACGCCTTCTATCGACAGACCCAATGCTCTAGAAGCGACTGCTTTTTGCAGTTGTTTACTATAACTAATGCCAGGAGGACTACTCTGCTGTTGAAATTCACTTTGACAGTCCTTGTGCCGAGAATACGAAGTTCTTGTTCATCGTAACTGTCGAGTCTCGATCCAGCAGCCAGACTCAGCTTATACTGAGGACCCCATAATTTAAAAAAGGTATCCCTATGCACAACGGTGCCGGCAGCGCCTGAATTTACCTCCATCCACAACTGTTTTTCATCAACGGTCACTGGAGTTATTATCGCAGGAGAAACTGTTACCATTTGCCTGTCGGTTTCTGCTTGCACGTGGAATAAGCCAAAATGAGAGAAGAGGGGCGATGCCGAACTGTCGAAGTTATTCGTCGAGCCCGCATTTTCGTTGTGATACGCTGTAATTTGATGGGTCGCCACTTCAGATTGACACTAAACTGATCCTTTCGTTTCACATCTTGAAGCATCACTTCTGTTTCGATTAAACTTCTTTTTGAATTTACAGATTGACACACTTTAGTAACGTGACCATATTTTTTGCATTCAGTACAATATAAAGAGTCGGGACTCATCGTGCATTGTGTTATTTCATCACCTGCGCACCTAAAACCTCGATCGATGGCGCTTTTGCTCTATGAATTCGGTTTGCGACCTTGAATTTGAGTTATGCGGCCCATTTGATCTGCAGATGTACCCTTGCTCAATAGCTCCGCTGAATTGCCAGTGGTGTACGGGCGACATTGCAATTTCTGCTCGTGAAGCTATCTCGATTGCCTTTGCTAACGTTAGAGTGCACATCATGCGTTCTAAAATGCTTCCGAACTCCACCACTTGTGGTCCGTACCACCTAGATGGCAGGATGAACCGTCTTAATGCCGATTTTTTGGCATGAGCCCCCTGGCACCTGAATATCAGCCAAGGCCACCTTCACGGGACGGGGTTTTACGGGACGGGGTTTTCCCGGTACGAAACGGGACGGGGTTTTCCCGGTACGATGGAAGGTGGCGAGGCTCGTGCTGGTCAGCAAGGGGAAGGGAAATCCCGAATCGCCGTCTGCATACCGCCCGTTATGCATGCTAGACACGGCTGGGAAAGTGCTAGAGAAACTCATCAAGGGAAGACTCACTGACGCGATTCGTGCTGCTGGGGACCTATCTCCTCGGCAGTACGGCTTTAGAGCAGGACGTTCTACCATTGATGCGATTGCAGAGGTGGTGAACGCGGTCCAAAAGGCAGAGGCATATAGTTGCACCAAGCGACGGATCGTCCTGTTGGTGACACTCGACGTCAGGAATGCCTTCAACTCCGCTAGATGGGTGGATATTCTGGATACGCTGGAAAACTCTTTTCAAGTTCCAGAATATCTAATGCGGCTTTTGAGGAACTACCTAAAGGACCGAAGCCTGCTGTACGACACGACACAGGGCCAACGAAGAATGGCGGTTACATCGGGTGTTGCCCAGGGATCTATCCTTGGTCCGGACCTGTGGAACGTGTCTTACAACGGGCTACTGAGACTTGAGATGCCAGATGAGTCGCGCTTGGTCGGCTATGCGGATGATGTTGCGGCTCTGGTCGCCGGACGCACCGTTGAACAAGCGCAACTTAGGCTAGGTATGCTAATGCGCCGAGTGAGGGACTGGATGACTACTCGCGGGCTCAGTCTAGCACTGGAGAAAACCGAAGTGGTCATCTTGACAAAAAAGAGAATCCCTAGAGTAAGGATGATCAGTATTGGAGATATACAGATCGAATCGAAGCCAGCGGTGAAGTACCTGGGGCTACTGATCGACTCGAAGATGAGTTTCTCTGAGCAAATCAGGGCAACGGCTGAGAAGGCTGCTTCGGGAATATCGGCCCTGAGTCGACTTATGGCCAACGTAGGGGGACCCAGCCCATCAAGAAGACGCCTCTTGATGAGTGCTGTAGGGTCAGTGCTACTGTACGGAGCAGAGGTATGGGGCGACGCTCTCAGCAAGGAGGTATACCGAAAACGATTGGCACAGGTACAGAGAAGAGGAGCACTGAGAATTGCATCTTCGTATCCAACAGTCTCCGACTCGGCGGTGAGAGTGATTGCAGGCGTGATACCTGTCGCCCTCCTTGCTAGAGAGCGCCGCGCTATTTACCTGCGCCGAAACGAGGATGCGAGGGAGATGGTTGTCCGCGAGGAGAGACAACGCTCGCTCAACGATTGGCAGCAGTCTTGGATGAATTGCACGAAGGGAAGGTGGACTGCGCGCCTCATCCCGGATGTGAGACCGTGGCTAAATCGAAAGCATGGTGAGACTGACTTCTATCTGACCCAGCTTTTGAGCGGGCACGGGTGTTTTCAGTCTTACCTGCACAAGATCGGCAAGTCACGGTCTCCCGATTGTCGGTTTTGCCCAGGAGAGGAGGACAATGCCTGTCACACATTTTTTGCGTGTATCAAATGGGCCAGGCTGCGAAGGGAACTCTACAGGGAGACGGGAGAGCTCACCCCGGATAATATAGTTGCGGTGATGCTCGAATCGGTTGACAAATGGAACCAGGTGGCACATTATGCTCGGGCAGTCCTAAAATATAAAAGGGACTCACAGCAGCCGGAGGCGCTGGGGCTGGGGGATCGCTCTTCTGGCAATTCCTCTTCCCCCCTCCCCTCCCGCTAGGAAAGGGACTCCCCAGCTTGAAGGCGCCCCACGGCGTAACAAAACGAGACCTGGCCCGAAGTAATGTGTCAAACGGTTCCAGGCTAGGTTCTCAGATTGACAGGGGAGGTGTTTAGTGGGTAGTCCAAAGGTATCTTCCATGGGAGTCCCACACTGCCAGACTCGGCGGGCATAAATGCCTTCACCTCCCTACCACAAAAAAAAAAAAAAAAAAAAAAAAAAAAAAAAAAAAAAGGCCACCTTCAAACATCCTACTTCACTCTGGGCAGAATACTGCACTGGGCGGCCCGTTCAACCACAGAGCGGGACCATTTTCAACAACCAGTGATGCTCCACCTCTGTACAGCCAAGTTGATAATCCCCGACCAGGAGGTGAGAAAAGCGGCAAGCGTCATTAGCTCTCATCCAGAGAGTTGAACGAATGGCAAAGGTCACTTAACGTGGTATTTACGATCTGTTGGTTACACAAGCTCATTTACTTTTCGACGGTAATGCGTCACGCTGGTACTGGAGATTCGTTCAAGATACGCTTTTGTTCAATTCGACTGCTTTCAAGGACGCTTTACATAGGGAATTCGCTTCCGTTCATGGCAACGAGGCCTTGAAACAACAGTTGCGCAGACGGAGGCAAAACTCGAGTGAAACCGTAGACGAGTTTTACGAAGCATCGCAGACCGATTGACCCAACCTCTCTCGCAGTCAGAGATACTTGAAATTTTATGGGACGGCTGCAGCCATAAAGTTAGCCAAGCGATAGCTCAAAGCGAAGACAGTAACGGAAGGTTCCGAAAAGATAATGTCACATCATATGGTAACAGGCGTGATTGTTCTGACCGCCTAGCCGCAATAGAACTATCTAACCCAGACAACAGCTGGTTTTCTCGAGTATCAGCCTTCCATCCACTCACATCAAGCATCGGTCACCGTGAATAGAGCATTAACTCAAGACCCGAACCAGAAATACAAGCCATAACGGCTACAGAGGGCCGTGCGTCTAGTGAACTGCAGAAAACAGGGCCACTGATTTTCTGACCGTCTAGCAGAGCGCAGGGTCTCTTGCTACCAGTGTGGTAAGCCTGACACATAGCCACTGTATGAACTGCCCGAATACAAAAAAAAAAACGACAAACTGAGTACTCCAGCCACTAGAAGGCATTCTCCAAATTCTCAGTTACTTTTTCGCAAAATACAATCCCCGTCCAGGTAGTACCCTAACGAGACAACCCACAATCCACCTTGAGACCACCTTCTCCGTCGGAGGCCTTCCGAACGATGTTTAGACCACTCGGCATTGTAGAAACGATCCTTGAGCCTAAGCCTCTCATACCTCGGTATTTACAACCTAACTACGTCAGACTACAAGAGTACCGCGCTACTTGACAGAAAATATTCACAACCGGGGAAACCATTCTGCCGCGGACTAAGGTCAGGTGGTCTACGTGCAGTCGGAAGAATTTCTGAAAAACAGCGCGAATATTACGATGAAAGAAGTGTGCCTCTCAAGTAAACGAAGTAAATGCACACGACATTCGACCTTATACATCCGTCTGTCTGTTCGATAAGCTTCTTATGGGTCTCGTGGATACAGGGGCTAGTGTCAGATGCATAGGTTCCACCTTTATTTCTTAGGTTCTGGACAAATATCCTGATTGCATTAAGCTTTTAAGCATGCACATCAGCACCGCTGATGGTACGGTATTCGTGGCGTAATTTCCACCGCAGTCATCTTCAAAGGTCAACCGAAGCAGATAGATTTATATTATAATCCCATCTTTCAGGCGAAACCTATACCTTGGTGTAGACTTCGTGAGGATATTCGGTCTCACTCCGGACCTCTTCCAGGGCACAAACATTGAGACCAGTCTGACCAACCTTATCCAGGTAGACACCAACAACGACGGTTAGAAGCCGCTATACCAAAGTTTCGTTTCGAACTATGCAACGGTGTCATCACCGCTGACAGACATGTTGTGGAAGGGGAAGAATTTCGTCTTGGACGAAGTCAGCTTGAGGGCATTCAAAAAGTGCCTAACTGGCGTTCCCGTCTTGCATAACCCCAATTCCCTTCTCCATCCATTGCGACACATGTCAATATGGAGTAGGGGAAGTGCTCGTACAGACTGCTGCTGAAGACGGTGAGGAAGTGCCCATATCTTATAAGTCCCACAAGCTGGACTCGGCCCAGCGAAATTATACCGTTTCCAAACAGGAATATCTGGCAGCAGCGATGGCGATCAAGAAGTTTTAGGCGTACTTGAGGGCCATGCGTTTGAAATAATAACCGACCACGCTTCCCTTAAATGGTTAATGAGCCAAACGGACCTACATGGGCGGCTAGTCCGCTGGGCTTTGAAATTACAAGGCTTCACGTTGGCAATTCTACATCGCCAGGGGTTGCAAAATGTCGTACCCGAACTCTTTCACGAATGTTTTCATCCAAAGGTGCAGAGCTGGCACATGACGAGGATGATACCTTCTGCATTGACCCCGACAGCCAGCACTTCATGTCAGACAGCTACCTAAAATTGATACAACATGTGCAACAACATCAGGCACAGCTACTTGACTTAAAAATTGTCGATGGTTGTTTCTGGAGACATCTGGAGACATACACCGAGAGGAAGAAACATGGAAGATTTGGGTGCCCCTTCTTGACGTCGCGCGTGTTAGTGGGAATAATAGGTAAGCTATACGTAGGACTGCTGCGATTCTTTCAATTTATTTCCTCAAGTCTAGACCTGTTTGATGTTTCCGGATTTTGAGATCTTCCAATTCGTACGCGTGAAATTTGTTTTACAGTGTGAGTTTTACACTGGCGGAAGAAAGCCGCCCCACAACGCCGCAGAAAGCTAGTTGCCAGACGAAACCCTCTTAACTGAGCTCGGAAATTTTTATAGCTTTACGGACAGTTTGAACAACTAATAAACACCACAATCGCATAGGCTCTAAGTCAACTTATGGCCAACGCATGGGGACCCAACCCATCACGAAGGCGACTTTTGATGTGTGCAATAGACTCGGTGCTACTGTATGAAGCAGAGATATGGTGCGACGCACTCAACAAGGAATTGTACCGAAAACGCTTTGCACCACGTACAGAGGTGAGCAGGACTGAGGCTTGCATCTTCATATCCGACAGTATCTATTCAGCGGCGCTAGTCATCGCAGGCGTGATTTCCATCGCCCTTCTTGCTAGAGAGTGCCGTACTATCTACCTCTGTCCAAATTAAGACACAAAGGAGACAGTCGCCCACGAGGAGAGACAACGCTCATAATGATTTGCAGCATTCCTGGATAAACAGTACGAAGGGGGAATGGACTGCGCGCCTCATTTCTGATCGGAGACCGTGGCTGAATCGAACGCATGGTGAGACTGGTTTTTACTTGACCCAGCTCTTGTTTTCAGTTTTAATTGCAAAGCATTGTAGTTTTTAGCGAAGATGATGCATACCAGACGTTTTCTGCATGCAAAAGATGGGACAGACTGCGCCGGAACCTCTAAATGGAAACGGAAGAGTTCTCCCCGGACAGTCTTATCGGGGAGGAGTTTGATCATTTGCCAAATGGAACCATTTTGCGCATTGTGTTCGGGCAGTCGTATCTCACAGCAGCCGGAGTTGTCGGAGTTAGGGGATCACTTCTGTAGCAATCCCTCATCCTTCCTCTCCTCTCACTAGAGGAAGGATCCCCTAACTTGAAAACACCTCCAGGAATAGCAAAACGGGCTTAGCCCGAAGTAATGTGTCAAACGGTTCTAGGCTAGGCTCTCAAATTGACAGGGAAGGTGTTTAGTGGGTAGCCCAGACATCTTGCGCGTCTGGGAGCCCCACACTCAGGGGATAAATAGCCTTCACCTCTCAACCACAACAAAAGTACAGCCTATTAGTTCCTGCCGAGAGCGTACATTTTCAAGAAGAGAAAATCATGCTCGTAGGTCCTTACAAGTACAACAATAGCAAGTATCTTAAAAATCGAAATTTACTCCAAGTTTTGTTAGAAATATCTGTAAATATAACATTTTTCTCAATAAATTTGTTTGTCGTTAAAGTTGAGCGTGAGTTTACTCATCATGGACGTTTGCATATCGTAATTTGAGTGCAAAATTCTTCTGACATGAGCGTAGTTCTGTCTACGCGACTTGCTTTAGTTGCCTTCTAAATTTACTATTTTTTCACTCAATAGTGAAGTAGAAACAATTTGAGTAAGTTGGAGAGTGCTCCTACCAGAAGGTATTTGTAACCATCCTAGGGTACTAATAGCGTGAACCGGTGACTTGAATTATTCATCCAATACTTGGGTAAGAAATCATTCAAATTTATGAAGAAGATGCACAGTTTCCTTCATAAGCACATTGCAACCGCCATTTTGTGTTGGAAATATTCACGCTTATTTCCGCGCAGCAATACGCACTTGTGTGTGTGTGTATGTGTATTGTAATTAAAGACACTTACAAATATTGTTGTGATGTCCAAACGGGAATGAAATTGTATCGGCGTAGCAACCTCTATACTTGTTGACACTTGTCAGTCGAATTAAGAATCTTCTTAGAAGAAGAATCGTCGTGTCGTATATAGACTAATTATATATTCTCGTGTATTCTCAAATCGTTGTAACATTTTATATATTATTTTAATAAAGTTCATTTTACTAAGCAAACAAGATATTTTAATTATTATAACATCCTCACATTTCCAAGAGGTTATGGACCCAGTGCACCTATATTAATTTTTGTGTCTTGATTAATTTTGCAGTTTTTATAAGCGTTTATTGTGTTTGCGCGTTTTTTGGTTGTGTAACGGTTGTGATAAGTTTTCGTTAAAATGACAGAAAGTAATTCAATATCTACTTTGCGCTTGGAATTGCTATCCAAGGATAATTTTGATAATTGGAGCATGCAAGTGGGGGCGCTGTTAACAAAGATTGGATCGTAGTAGTCTTTGCTTATGGACGTCTTTTAAATCGCTCCTGTCAATAGTTTTCAAAAATTAAACTAATTTTTTAAAAACGTTAGTCCGAAGTTAATTTTTATCGGAAAAAATCTTATATTGTCGAAGTAATCGACTCAGGAAATTTCTATCGAATATTTTTACTTCGATTGGTGACGAAAAACAAATTCACAAAGAAAATTTCGCCGCTGGTATGGAGGAGCCCGACGGCTTCCCACCGTTGGGGCAACCTGGGGAAACGACGAATACGAAACTGGCGACAATCACTAAACGAAAACATAACGAAGAAAACTCCGTAGATGGAGGGTGCAAGCTGCAAATAATAGCGGATAATCAACAAACGGCCAAATTGCAGAAAGAAAATGATGAACTAAGGCAAGAGATACAGTCTCTCAAGGATCTTTTCAAGCAAGGGATGAAGCCTCAAAAGACGCAGCCACAAAATCAATGGCAACAGGTAACAAAGCCGAAGAAAAGTGCAAAGCAAGTAAATCCAGAGGAAGTTCTAAGTGCTGGTGGCACCAACGAGAGCCAAAATTATTTTGCAGCGCTGGAGGGATTAACCGAAGATATGGAAATCGAAGAAAACATCAGAGGTAATTTTAATCAAGGCAGCCGCAAATAAACTGGCCAATTTCGAAATCAAAAGAGTTAATGCCGAAAAATTAACTATACGGACGAAATCACTGGTTGATTTCAAGTCAGCCAAAGATGCGCTGATTTCTGGGGAGGTTCCACACTTCACCTATACCCCAAAAAGTGAAAAGAATCAGACCTTCTTGTTGAAGGATTTGGACAGCGGAGAGGATACGGTCGATCTTCTTCAGGTGCTCAAGGAGGCTGCACCAGATATTGATTTTGTTTCAGTCAAAGCCTTTGCGACAAGAAGGTCGATCATAGAAAGGAAGAATTTACCACTTTACCTGGTACAAATTGCAAATAAGAGCAGTCCAAGTGCCCTTCAACAAATAAGGTACTTAAATTTCAGAGTGGTGAGGTGGGAACGCCTCCAGAAAAGAGAAGTCAACCAGTGTTACCGGTGTCAAAGATTTGGACATTCGGCTGCCAATTGTGCCATGCACTATCGTTGCGTTAAATGCAAAGACGTTCATGCTCCCGCAAATTGGCTCAGACGGAGCCTAAAGAAAAATTATACTGCGTTAACTGCGGTGTTTTTGGTCACCCAGCATCATATCGAGGATGCTCCCGATATCAAGATGCAAAAGTTAAATTTGCTCCAAAGCAAACACAAGTACACCGTAATATCATACCTTCCAACTTCGTCAAGCCCGAAGTATCATTTGCACTCGCCGCAAGAGGACCAGCAGAAAATGCTGGAAATAATGTAAATAATGTAAGTGGCAATAATGAGCTGCTTCTCAAAATTTACCAGCAACTTAATTCTTTATCGGAGAGAATCGACAAACAAGATTCAAAAATTAACTTTGCTTTTCAGCGTTTAGGTCTTTCAAATGCCTAATAATAACTTGTCATCCAGTCATATTCCCATGGATAGGCTTCGTCTCATATCGATCAACGTCAACTCTATCGTTGCTATACATCGACGTGATTATCTCCTTGAATTTGTTGTTAAGCAAAAGCCTGACATCATACTTCTCCCTGAAACCCACCTCAATTCATGGCATTCCATGGAATTCAAAGATTTTGCATTCGTAAGAAACGATAGAGTAATAGGTGATGGGGGAGGTGGCACCGGGATATTGGTTCGAAGACCCTATTGTTTCCAAAATATTGAAAAAGTCGAATTCAAAAACTTTGAATTTCTTGAAGTGTCCGTCATCAAAATTTCACTGCCAGGTGGGGATAACCTCTTCGTTATCTCTGCCTATGCAACTGGTCAAAATGTTCTCAAGTTCAAGGAGGAACTCAATTCCTTGTTTGAAATACTCGAATTGAACAGGCTGCATAATTATTATATTTTTGCCGGTGACCTGAATGCCAAGCATACATCATGGCTAAACGCCACCAATAATCCAAGAGGTGTATTCCTGAAATCATGGATAACAGAGAACCAAATTGAATACAGGTGCAACCTATATGAGTCGGAGTTCCCAACATACCCTAGGACAAATTCATATTTGGACCTCTGCATTGCTGACGCAAGACTTAAATTCAGCTTTAATAGTCCTCAACGGAAACTGCAGGTGCTTCCTTACGATAGCGACCATAACGCAATCGTAATGGAAATCAATCATCAAAGGGATGATTTCTTCTTCATTCCAGTTCAACATGAAAACCATCGGTTGAATTTCAAAAAAACAGACTGGGGAAAGTTTCAAAAGAAGTTTAATCGGGAGTACCAGAAGCAATGTCCTCCTTCTGATGATGGCAACGCTTGCTCAATGGTTCCTAATAGCAGAAATCTAACTGACGATGAAATCGATCTCTATTTGTCGAAGTTAGAGAAGCTGACGTTGGAAACGATTGAGAAAGTAGTTCCCAAGATTAAACATCGAAACAATATGGAAGGATATGAAACACTAACCATCGCAAGGTTGAAAAGATTGAAACGCCTTCTTCTCACACGCGTCAACAATATTTATCGACGATTTTTGGACTACAACCATCCCTCGTTGGCTTTGTTGAAATTACACCTGAAGAATGTCCGGAACTTAATCCGTTCATACTTCAGGAGTGAGGTCAGCAATCAATGGGCGGAAAAACTGAGGGGTATTAGCCCACAGGACCCAGATAGCGTTTTCGCGAAAGTGAATAGCTTATTCCGCAGGAAGTCTCGAGTGAAGGTATCGAATCTTGAAGTCACTAGTGATGAGATAAATCTTCTCGATAGAGCTGGTATCGAAATTGATAGTTCGACTCCGGATAGAAATGGAAACAGGATTATACGAGTATGTGATGGATTGCAGAAACTTGCCCTGATTGGAACACATTTAGAATTGGTCCATCTGCCAAACCCTGAGAAAAGGAATGAAATATTTTCGGAGGTCGTTGAAGCAAAAGTTTCCGACTTCAAATCAAGCCTGAACGGCCAATCAATTCTTCATTTCGATGAAACATTCACATCTGACCTCATACCGAGCTTGAATCTTATTGATTATTTTGTCAGCTATGAAGACTTGTGTTTCATATTTCGCAGAATAAACAACAAAAAATCATGTGGTACTGACGGTATTCCAAATATAGTTCTCCGACATTTGCCTGAGGTTGCTATTAGGAATTATTGCATATTGTTCAACAACATGTTGAACAATTCATATTTCCCAAATGAGTGGAAAAAGGCTAAGGTATTTCCGATCTTGAAGAAAGGAAAAGAATCTTCATGCCCTAAAAGCTATCGCCCAATCAGCTTGCTGCCTAACATCAGCAAGGTGTTTGAAGTGATACTCAACAGAGCATTAAACGCCCACATTGAGAAATATGAGTTGATGCCGAATTGCCAATTTGGTTTTCGTGCCAGGCATTCGACCATACATGCAATAACGAAAGTAACCTCAGACGTCTGTTGGAAACTAAACAACAAAGAATGTGTTGGAGCATGTCTCATTGATATGGAGAAAGCCTTCGATACGGTATGGTTAGATGGACTAGTTTTCAAACTTTTTCAGGGCAGGTTCCCCAGACACCTTGTCGCCATGATGTGTAATATGTTATACGGGAAATCGTTTGTTGTAACTGATGGAAATCTGACAACAATGCGCGAATCCAAGGTCTTGAATGGTCTACAGCAGGGAACAGTTACTGCGCCCCTGCTTTTCTCTTCTCGCAGCTATTGAACAGCTTTGATTTTAATGTCTCGCCAACGCGATCATTGGTAGCGTTTGCTGATGATCTGATCATCTATACGGCAGACCGAAAAGCTACAATAGTTCAGAGCAATCTTCAAAAAATGTTTAATGATGTGCAGCTCTACACCGACAATTGGCGAATGAAAATCAATGCGCAGAAGTGCGAAACAATCTTGTTTCGGACAACGCTGCAGGGGGCCAGTCAAGACCTGAAACGTAATTGGAAGGATTTCCACATTATGGCTGGTGAGGGTAGTTCAGAACGGGTTCCACACAAATCCTGTGTTCGATACCTCGGTGTTCATCTCGATCAGTATCTGTACTACACTGAACATGTCAAAATCATGCTCAGTAAGGCACTAAAAGTACTCATGGCCCTTCGGCGACTCTTTCATTCCAGATACATTGATCAAAAAGTCAAAGTTATTTGTTACAAGACCCTGGTTAGGCCAGTTTTGACATACGGATGCCAGATCTGGTACAACCAGAGTGCTAGTACAATGGAAAGATTAAGAGTTTTCGAAAGGAAATGTCTTCGTGCATGTACTGGTTTGTACAGAAAGTCTGAGACGGATTGGAAGCACTATATATCGAATAGAAAAATTTATCCAACCGCTCAAGTGACAAGAGTCGATATCTTCATATTGAAACTTCTTCGGAATCATATCGCAAGATCTGTAACTGTGAGTGAAAACCCTTGGATTTCACAGCCGTTCCACCCTACAGACGGGTATATTGTGACTTGCCTCACTACTGGCTTCGTTCCTCCAGAAGCATTCGTGTATTTGGACATGAATCGATATATTTTTGATTCTGACGGCGTCCCAATCATATATCACATATACCGACGGGCCACCGATAAGAAGATAAAATATCCTCCGAATCTGAGTTCACGAGACCAACAATTCCAATGGAGATACTCATTTGCTAGATTCGTTGAGGCTGGTCGAGCTGAGATGGAGCAATCTAGGTATTGGTGGCTGAACGACAATGTCTAAATTATTCGTGTTTATTTTCTGTTCTTGTGCTTTATCGTTACTTAGTTTTTTAGATTCATCTTATTATTGCTACATCTAGTGTTGTTGTTTATTTGTATTATAATTTAGGTATAGGTTTCAATATAAGGTAACGTTTTTTTTGTTTTTTTTTTTTTTTTTGATTGAACTTATTTAGAATTAGGGTGTAACATATTAGGTGTAGGATATAAGTTCATTGTTGTGTTAGTAATATAAGTAGTTTTTGAATAATGCTGGTTGGTTTTTTCTCCTTTTTCCAATTGAATCAAAAAATATGAAATAACCTTAATTAATTTAAATTTGCAAGTGTATTTTTTTCATTAATTGTGTTTAACTGATAACGTATAAATTTAGAGAGCCATTCGGGCCATTATGTTTTTTATAGTTTTATTGTTTGGAATTTGCTTTATGTTCTTTTAAAAATTTATAACGATTAGTATTAAATAAAGCGCTTTTGACTTTGACTTTGACTTTGAGGCGCTGTTAACGAAAAACGATTTATGGGAATATGTTAAAGGGAGTGCTAAACAACCCAGTGAATCGGAAATAGCCGGACTGGAAAAATGGCGGGATAAGGACAGTAAAGCTAAAGCGGATTTGATATTGTCCATTCGTGCTTGAAAATTGAAGCAAATTCGTGGATGCGAAACTTCAAAGGACATTTGGCTCAAGCTGGAGTCAATTTTTTCGTCTAAAGAACCCGCGCGAAAGGCAACACTTTTGAAGCAGCTTATGTTTCAGCGCTTAGAAGAAGGTGGTGACGTGAAAGACCATCTTAGAAAATTCTTTGATGTCGTGGATAAATTAGAAAATATGCTGTTGTATAGTCTTCTTTCCTCATATGAGAACTTCAGGTGTGCGATTGAGTCTCGGGATGAGCTACCAGCGGTGGAGACACTGACGACAAAAATTATGGAAGAGAGTGAAGCTAGGAAGCAAAATCCTGGAAGCGTTGTCACGGCTATGGCTGTCGGGAATCGCGCAAATTTGCGCAAAAACCACGCAAAGAAAGGAAAGGAGAAAGCGACAATGAGATATAGCGGAATAAAGTGCTATAAATGTGGTACAGTTGGACATAAGGCGAACGTTGCCCGAAAAAGTCCAAAGGTGTCCGGAGAAATAAATCAACAAATAGTGTTGATCATTCTTACGCGGTGAATCACACTGTGATTCCAAATGTAAACAATGATGTTTACAGTGCGAAGACGGAGATGGCAAATCGTGCCTGGTTACTGGACAGTGGTTGAACCACGCACCTGTGTGGTGATAAAGGACGGTTTAAGTCGTTGTGTGCGTCAAATGCTGAAAATTTAAATTAAGCCTGCCAAGCGTTGGCAGAAGTTAAAAGAAAAGGCATTGTGCATGTGTCAGTGTCAAGTGACCATGGCAATAAATTGAGTTTAAAGATACGCTTTACGTGCCTGATTTGCGCAAAAACCATGTATCGGTTGCAAAAATTACCAGTAAAGGACATGAGGTCGTTTTTCGGAAAAATGACGTGCGGTAAAACGTCGGTAATCGCGGATCGGCAATTGCACCGAACTGGTGAAGTGACATAAGAGACTGGGTCATTTAAACGGTAAAGACTTAGTTAAGCTTGTAAATGACGAAAAACTCCTGCGGTTCATGTGAAAAACGTTGAGTGTATTTCGCGTTGTGCAATATGTTTAAAGGGAAAAATGACTGCGCTACCATTTCCCAAGTATCGAGAACCTTGTTCAGAAAAATTGTGCACTCTGACGTAGCGGGTCCGTTTCGAACTGAATCGAACGAGGGGACGAGATATTTCGGACTTTCACCGACGATAGCACGAGATGGAGTGAAGTTTATTTTCTGCGCGAAAAGAGCGCTGTATTCGATGCGTTTAAATTATATCAACAGTTAGAAGAAAAACAGGCTGGCATGGAAATAAAATGTTTGCAGCCTGACAACGTTTGCAAATATTGCAATATTGCATTTGACAATTATTTGGCAAGTCAAGGAATCGAACGTCGATTAACTATTGCGCGTGCTCCACAGCAGAATGAAGTGGCGAATGAATCGCACATTATTAGAAATGGCGAGATGCTTGTTATTGCAGTCTGGACTAAGAGCATCATTTTGGTCGCAAGCCGTAGCCACAGCATGTCATTTGCGCAATAGATGCCCCACGCGTACATTCAAAGGTGGCATTTCTTATGAGAAGTGGACGGGAAATAAATTAAAAATGAGTTTTTGTGTTTGACAAAAATCCGACGATGGATAAATTAGCGCGCAGATCGATGGAAGGCGTGTTTGTAGGTTATCCGAGGAACAGAAAGGATATCGGCTCTGGATACCAAGTATGGGAAAAGTTATACATGCGCGTGATGTGAAATTTATTGAAGAACCGCGCAAAATGGCGGGTGAAAATTCTGTATTTGATGAACAAATTGCATCAGAAGAAAATTTGCTGAGAGATGATGAAGATCATCTGGAAATTATTGAACTTTCATCACGGAAAGATTTCAGCGGAATGCACAAAAATGCGATACCTGAAATACGAGTGCAAGCGGAGGATGAGATGTTTCGAGCTCCTGGAAGACTGCGCCTACTGCGTAGTACAGGAAGCAGAGGGGTACCAAGAAAATTATTTAGGTCGAGATGCGCATCAATTCCTAGCCAGAGAGATACTGACGAGAAACGAAGTAAAGCAGGTGATGACAAGGTGATGATGACGTTTTTGCGGGTATTGCGGAAATCGGTGTGCAAGACGCGTTAAATAGTGATGCATTTGATGAATGGTTAGATGCAATGGAAGCTGAAGTGTCTAATTTAATTAAAAATGACGCATGGGAGATAATCAAGAAGGACGATCGCAAGGATGTCGTCGGTTGTCGTTGGGAATTTACAAATAAGCACGGTATCGAAACGCTGAGATTATTGTTAGCGCTTGCTGTGCAGTTTGAAATGAAAATTTAGCAAATTAGTAACCGCATATTTAAAGGGAATTTTAAAAGAAGATGTTATCATGCGTGTACCAGAAATGTTAAAAAAATGCTGGTTTAAATTGCATCCGAAAATTCGAGTATCGGAAGGCGTGCAAGAGAGATGCTAAATAGTCTCGAGAGCGGCGGTAATGCGTGCAAATTAAAGAAAGCGCTATACGGATTGAAGCAGGCTGGCCGTGAATGGTATGAACGACTTAATGAAAAATTGTGGAGCTTGGGATTAAAGGCGACAAGGAGTGAATCATGTTTATTTTTCGGTGAACTTTTTGGTAGTGCTCTGTATGGGTTAGTGTATGTAGATGACTTATTAGTGGCTACACAATCGACAGAGTGCATGAATTTATTGAAAACAAGATTACAAGAAAACTTCATAATAAGAGACCATGGACAAGCGCAATTTTGTTTAGGCCTTGAAATTGATCAGCAAAAGGATCGAATTATACTTTCTCAGAGTGGTTAATTAAAAGGATTATTGAGACAGTATGGCATGGACAAATGCAATCCGATTGGAACGCCATCGGCAGTGAATATGCGCTTTGCCAGCACGAGTGATGATCATTGGATGGCAGCGAAAAGAGTCCTGCGATATTTAGCTGGTACTGCTAATGTCGGTTTGGTATATACAAAAACAGATGACTCATTATTCGGCTACGCAGATGACGATTGGGGCGGAAATTCCGTAGATCACTATTCATTTAGGGGCTACACATTTTTATTAAGGGGTGCAGCCATCACATGGAAATCGCAAAAACCAACGGATTGTCGCGTTATCATCAACAGAACCGGAATATGTCAGTTTAGCAGAAGCGGCAAAAGAAGCGATCTATTTGCGCAGTTTACTATGTGAGCTTGGTTTAGACGACTGGACAGACATTTTATTATATGTGGATAATCGTGGAGCTCAGTATTTAGCAAGTGATCATGTGTTTCATGCGCGTACAAAACACATTGACATTAAGCATCATTTTGTGCGCGAAACAATAAATACTGGTGTGCTAGCGCTAGAGCATGTGCCAATCGATCATATGATCGCGGATATACTGACAAAACCGTTGAATAATTTAAGTCACAAAAATTACTTAGAGGGGATAGGTCTAAGTATATGTAAGTGACGTGCGCATTGAGAGGGCGTGTTGGAAATATTCGCGCTAATTTCCGCGCAATAATACGCACTTGTGGGTGTGTATGTGATTAAAGACACTTACAAATATTGTTGTGATGTCCAAACGGGAATGAAATTGTATCGGCGTAGCAATCTCTATACTTGTTGACACTTGTCAATCGAATTAAGAATCCTCTTAGAAGAAGAACGTCGTATCGTATATAGGCTAATTATACGATTATATTGTCGCGTATTCTTAAATCGTTGTAACATTTTCTATATTATTTTAATAAAGTTCATTTTACTAAACAATCAAGATACCTTTATTATAACTTCCTCACATTTCCAAGATTTTTTTCCAGCTTAAGGCGCAGCCCCCAGTGAAACTGAAAATTTGGGTAAACTTTACAGCCGTTCACCTCAGAAACGTTACAAATATTTGCAAAAATTTTTTAGCAAGAAGTCGGAATGAACCTTTGGCTATCGAATCAACTCATTACATTTTGCAAAAAGTTTGTTGCAAAAGTTATTAAATTCAAACAAAACAGCATGTTTTCGTTAAAAAATGTAGTAGATCTCGGAAACTACTTAACGTACCGAGTTGATTTAAGCTACGGTTGTTAAATCTAAATTATTTGCAGTGAATTAACTCATCAAAAATTTAAAAAAGTTTTTGCAAAAAAATTTCTAGAACAAAATGTGTAATTTGCACGCACTGAACAAATATCATGCATGCACATTGATTTGTATCAAATTTCCACATTTTGTTCTGGGAAATTTTTTGCAAAAAACTTTTTTAAACTTTTGATGAGTTAATTAACTGCAAATAAATTAGATCTAACAACCGTAGCTTAAATCAACTCGGTACGTTAAGTAGTTTCCGAGATCTACTACATTTTTTAACGAAAACATGCTATTTTGTTTGAATTTAATAACTTTTGCAATAAACTTTTTGCAAAATGTAATGAGTCGATTCGATAGCCAAAGGTTCATTCCGACTTCTTGCTAAAAAATTATTGCAAATATTTGTAACGTTTCTGAGGTGAGCGGCTGTAAAGTTTACCTAAATTTTCCGTTTCACTGGGGGCTGCGCCTTAAATAATTTTTCTGAATGCTCGGCCTATTGAAGATATTCAAATTAAACAGTATTCCTTAAATTTTCATGAAAATTGGAAGAAAATCAAAGTGCCTAGGTTAATTTGAAGTATTTATTGTCTATCAACACGTGTTATTGTTGTTGTAATACCATACAATTCAAATGGCTATTACTCACTTTGATTATGATTGGATTTTCATAAAATTTTGTGAGCATAAAAATCCTATATCAGTCTATATAACTGTTAAATTCAAGAAGTTTAATGGTACTGTTTTGATCTTATGGATGAAAATATAAAATCTACAAAACATAAATTTCGATTTTTGAAATATTTTTTGCCCCTTGTACTTACAAAGACCTAACTATGTGATTTTTTTCAGATTTTTCGGCTCAAATGTGTCGAATCCCGAGAGGAGGGACACAAAATGTTGGTACGTTTTGCCTCCCCCTGGACCTTCTGATGTACAAAATAACTTTCTAAGTTCAGATTTTAAAAGTTCTAATCAGCACCTTTCAGTTGATACCCTATTCGACTACCTTTAATTTAAAACTATTTTAAGGGCCACTTCGTTATAATTTTTAAATGACCTAAATTTTCAGAGAGCACCACGTCTGACCTTTTCACAATGTTTGAGCTTTCTAGCATCTATAGTTTCTGAGTAAACTTGCAGTGCCGCACGGACAGACAGACGGACGGACGTACGGACAGACTGGTCGCGAAACTAGTATGTCTGGGTAAAAAAAAAAATTTACAAAGACCTAAAAATGGAACAGGAAGGAATATACGGGACTAATAACGAAGCATAAAATGCAGTTAGAAGAAGATAATATATTGGTACGTAGGTCGTGTAGTGTGGTGGTTAGAGTACTCGCTGCATAAGCCGAAGGTCCCTGATTCGAGTCCCATTGGTGACAATGAGATTTGTTTTGAGTGATTCTTTCGACGGACTATAAGCCCGTTCAGTTATGATGCGTACTGGTTTAAAATCGGAACTTATCGCAGCTAGGTGGACAGACATAGGGTCAAAGCGTCGTACTGACCATATCACCTTTCTGAGTGCCGATACATTCGATCAAGATAATGAGATACTCTAACTGTATGTCCCGAAAAGGGCTGTACTGTTAAAGCAAAAACCAAATTATATTGACACGTGGGAGATAGATTATGTAGTTGATTAAATATTTTAATCTGACTATGAAAGCAATTACAGACATGAATATGTTCAAAAAACAAATTGGGCCTGGAGAAAATGGACGGACTTGAGAGACTTCGTCGTTACCGACGATACTTATGGCCCACACATAAGAGTGGGGCATCTATGTGGAAGCCGTGCCCCCTCGCACCTTCCCAACCGAATCTAGATCGAAATGTAGACGTGGCCATATATTTCCCATTTGAGTGAAAAACTCATACAAACATAATTTGCATGAATTTTTCCAACAAATGAGAAATATAAACGTGACCCATTTGTGTTATAGTATTATGCGTTGGAATCACATAACACTATACAACACGTGAGCGGAAGGCCACTCTACCCGGGTAAGAGCCCCTGTAACGCATAAAAAAGGGGGAGCTCGCCCGATGGCTAGCTCGTTTCAGTGGAGGGGCCGGTCATCGTTGCGGGTCCCATACCCGGTCAGGTTAGCGGAAAGGGAAGACCGAGTGCGTCTTTTAATTATACATTTCCTTTATTTTTATACTTCTTTTTTATTGCAAATATCTATTCCTATTTGACTCAATTTCTGACTACAGTAAATCAAAATCAATAATATTATATGAATCAAATGTAAAATTTCCACTTAAAACCATTTAATTTAAATAGAGAAATGTAATAAAAAAATCATTATGCTATTACAATGGCTTTAAATCTCTTATCGCCGCTCACATTATTTCTTCTGTCTTTGTCATGGATTTTGTATTGAATCAGCCATGTTTGTCTTTAAATTTTTACTTTTATTTTCTACCAGTTCTCTGTTACAAACTATCAACTAGACATCATGCTTTGTATTTTAGCTGACTATCAGTATAATCACATTTTACTTGAAATTGTGGTTTAGATGTGACAATTTTCTTAGAGTTTTACACTCTCAACCTCAAGAACGCCTTTTTTTTTCTTTACAAAATAAATTAATAATGACAAATCAATCAATCATATATGATTACCTGATGTTTGTATTTATCCCAATTATAATGAGATAATTTTTAAATTAAGATTTGATTTTTATTAATAAAATAACATGGAAAGTATAATTTTTAAACAACAGTGGAAAACAACACTAAAGCATCGAATAATTCCACCTGATTCCTTAACATTTGAACTGATAATAGTTCGATAATAAGCAGCAGATCATATGAAGCACCCAACCTTACGCGAAGTGTGACAAGGAGCAGCCGCCATTCTGCTACAATATCCGTAACCTGACAGAGATTTTCTCAAGTTTATGAAGCTCCCCATACTTATTATACCGAAAAAGTCTGTGTTTTATTTTTCTGGCACTCTGCATTTGAACTGCAAGCTTTCTTATATACGGCGCACTCCTAATCCTAAAGTTATTTTTCTTCCAGTAGTACTTTCAAATTTTGCTTTCTCTACAGAGATTGTAGCATAATCTACGTTTAGATACGATTCGAGACTGACGTGCATGCGATTCGGAACTAATGGCGAGAATATTCTTAACGATCGACTATTGAATGGGACTTACTTTCGTTTGTGACGGGCTTCAGAATTTTCAGTTCCGTCCGAATCTGGTGAGCTTATGTCATGGTGAGCGTACGAGGAAAGTGGTAACATGCAAGGAAATTAAGCAAAAAACCCACAGTTTCAATATATAACCAACACTGCACTGGCCACTGTATACATGGGTAGATTTTATTTAATAGTTGGCTAACATTTTCTATGTCACTCATTGAATTTAACGTTTTTGTGTCATCTTCGTTTATCGTACAAGATTCGGTGATGACTCATGGATGGACTAATGGTCCTACGCGTAATCACGTCCAGAGTTTCATTTAAATGCACTTTAAACTCACGAACTTGATTTTTAAATTCTTCGGCATGCGGTTTTCACGAATCCCTAATGTACACCAAGTTGCGGAGTTCTTGGGGATGAGGCAAGGTCGCAGTGAAAAAATAGACAGATTCGGCATCATAATTATTTTAGTAATGGCCATGTTGAAGGCATTTCTATGAAATATGTGGTATAAAACTCGGACAGGCTGTTACAGAACAACGCAAACATATTAGTTGATGTTCACTATATATACGAGTATTAGCAAAGAAATTATCCAAATATGAAAACAAACATTGCAACTGATATAACGCTTGCCGGCGCGGTTCTCGCGACGTGTTCCGATCACGGTCAATGACAGACTTCTCTGTTCTCAGTTGTCACCTTGCGGGATTACTTGCAACGGCAGTTGACGAGCCTTCCACTCATTCCGCTGCACACTTGCCTTCGCCCATGCAATACGTGCATGTGCAGCGGGAAAAGATGTTGCCATATCCGCATTTTAATTGCAGATTTGAATTTTTTTTTGAATATGAAAAATAGTATAGAATAATTTAAGCAATAATAGAAAAAGGTAAAACTCATAAAGAATATAACTATAACGCAAAGTCTAAATTTAATATGGAGAAACGAAATGATCTTAAATTCATATTTAATAAAAATTAAGGGAAATCAGAATTGTTTTATGATTTATAATTATAAATTGAAATAATAAAAAAAATGTCTTTTTCGAATCTGCAATTAAAATTTCGGATAGGTGTTATGAAGGTTTTCGAGCAGTTTGCTTAGGCGACTGCTCGATTACTACAATTTCGGGAGTAAGTTACTCCCTTTTTCAGTGTCAGTTATTTTCTGACACTGAAAGGAGCAACTTACTCCCGAAATGTATATATGTCAAAAAGAAATGTATACTCGTATATGTCAAAAACAACAAATAGAATTTTTACTTGTTTCAGTATAAATTTATAATTCAGACAAATAATTATGTAGCATGCACGAACAATCGAGTGCTAGAGTGGGACAAGTACTCTATTTCGTATCCTTTTAATGCCAGTTTGAAAATATCGAAGCTATAATCTTTAGTTTTGTTCGCCAATTAAAAAAATACTATATGTTGTTATTGTATATTAATCCCAAAGAAAAATTTGGCTATGCGTTTCATCATTTCTATAATGCATTTTTATGCAGGTGGCCCTGCACAGCCACAGTATCTCTGACGACCGGGAGCACCCGCAAGCTCATAAATGTCTACGACTGCATACTGTTGCCGCAACGGAATACTGTCTATATGACAACCGATGCGAAGCAGTAGCTTTTGTAGAACCAATTTTTCTAAATGAAATTTTTGAATATTTGCTACTTAATTATATAAAGTAAGATTTAACATTTTCATGGATGGAGAAGTATGATCGTAGCTTTTTATATGAAGGATAGGCTTCAGTCATAACAAATGGATCAGCAACTGCTCTTCTTGACTTACAAAGAGTCTCAATACTAATTTACTTTTTTGTTTTCCCACTGTCTCACATATGAAAAACTGTGGGGACAAACTTTAATACTCTTTTTTGGATTGGACTATTGGTTTTGACAGCTTTTTATGGATATCAAAGTTTTAACATATATGCACAAATTAACAGTATGATTCATCCACATAAGGTACTTGTATGATCCTTTCAGCCACTTCGCTTAAATCATTTAAGTTTCATTCAACTATATATAACACATAGATTTGGAAAGTTGCTTAATCTGATTCCTATAAGAATTGATGAGCACCAAATGATCTTATTTCATTTCGATTCTTCTTCACTATCTTCAATCGTTCCAGAATGAGCAAAACAACAAAAAATTTTTGTAAGATCATCCAACCATAAAAACCAAAAACAACATGGAAATTCATACCTTGCGTTCACATAACATTCACGCATCTCTGCATCAAATCTAAAATCTTTACACGCTTGATCTATAATTTACAGTTTTCAAGTATCATCTTCAAATCTTCACAACAGAGCGTAGACGGATGCAGAAGACTAGTTATGCGTCAGAATGAAACGATCTTTCAGTTTGGCTGCGAGTTCTTCGTATTGAAAAACAAACGCGTCAGATTTCAGATATTCCAAGGTCGGCTAAAACCACTTTTT
This sequence comes from Odontomyia ornata, assembly GCA_963969285.1. NCBI lineage: Eukaryota > Metazoa > Arthropoda > Insecta > Diptera > Stratiomyidae > Odontomyia > Odontomyia ornata. The sequence goes on from OZ017740.1 coordinate 122,752,207, forward strand.
CACCTTTCCTAGCGTATTTTATTGCTAGCGTACAGATAAATCATCATTTATGTCTTGCGAGCAACATGTGTGCTTTTTTCTCCGCGGGCTTTCCATTGTAGCACTTGCACCTTCTTGTACCGCCTCAATGCTAGTTCGCAGGAAATTTGAACTTATTAAATTAAGTCCATCAAATTGAGATATTAGATAGCCTCAAAAAAGATAAATGAAATAATTCCAATTTCAAGTGCACACCGACCGCAAACATGTTTTTCTTTTGGTAATTTGATAAATATTTTTCTTGCTTACTAAAGCATTTTGTCGCGTAGAAGAGACCAGCAAAAAAGTTCGCGGAGAATTCAATTACTTTGAAAACGTTTCATACGCGGCCAGAATGGACTGGATAATTTGGTATGACCAGGTTGCGCGGCGAAGGACAAAAACTACAATTTGGCAAACAAGCCACAAAGTAACAAATGTGATAATTTGCTTTTGATAAAGTTTTTTGGTGAGTTCGGCAAATTTAATTTAGCGTTTGCACTTAGCACTGAGCTCGGTAATGAGGGAGCCATTTGGTTTATTACAGAGTAGGTGCAAATTGTTTCGACCAATTCGCTAGAGCGAATAATCATTTTAAGGGTGGGCGTTTCTATTAATAAGCCGGATATGTTTTGAATACACGGTCAGGATCATGATAAGCATTGAGAGTTCATTTACATTATCTTACCGTGGCAAAGGTTGTTTAATAATTTTTGTAATAATTAATTGCCCTGGATAAAGCTTTTTTAATTTTATCAATTGATTTGGACTTCCGTTATGGTTGCATTTCTTCAAAAACTAGTCCTTGGATGTAATGGTAGCAAGAAATACCAACTACAAATTTTGTGAAGTACGGAAATCAGATAAACTCAGGGCCCAATATAACCGCAAAATAATATTATATTAGTGCGAAGTGTTGTCGATAAGTCCTTCAAAATGTTTTGTTTTCTAAGCTGGAAAAAATTTGATGAAACACATACTATACCCACCCATTTTGAAAAGAGTTCAAGGGACCGCAAAATGCCCGGGTAACGTCCAGCTTTAAACTAATTGAGAGAAAATATGTACTCGCTTTAAAACCAAAGAAAATAAGTTTCCTGAGAATATAATTAAAAGGGTGGCGCTACCGTAGTGCACGATGTTAATTGTGAGTCACACCTTCACCTCAAGTTTTTCGCCCAACTCAATTTGACATTTCTTTGTTTCAGTTTTTGACAAATTCAACCATGGAGAGGTACACAATTGAGCAGTGCGTTAAGGTTGCTGAAGGCTTTCACGAAAATGGGCGTCAAATCAAAATGCATTTCTTGCACTTCGTGATTTTTTTGGTCAGCATAATCGACCAAATGTGTCCACAAGCGGGAGAATTGTGCGCAAATTTCAGCAAACCGGGTCTGTAGGAAATGTGAAATCACCTGTGCATACTCGCCCAGTTCGTTCTGCGGAAAACATTGCTGGTGTTCGCGATAGTGTGGCAAAAGAGCCGTCAACCTCTACTCGTCGTCATCACTGATGCGAATTTTGAATAAAGATTTGAATTTACACACTTACAAGGTTCAATTGACTCAAAAGCTGAAGCCTACTGACCATCTCAAGCATCGACAATACGCCAAATGGTTGGTTGAACAAACAGAAGGGAATGGTGATTTTACAAAGAAATTCATTTTCAGCGACGAGGCATACTTTCACCTCAGTGGATTCGTTAACAAGCAGAATTGCCGCATTTGGGCAAATGAGAATCCACGAGTGATTGTTGAAAAGCCGATGCATCCACAAAGAGTTTCTGTTTGATGCGGTTTATGGGCTGGCGGCGTCATCGGGCCGGGAATGGTATTCGCTATTGCGAGATGATAACAGACTTCTTGTAGCCAGAAATTGAGGTTGTGGACCTGGACGATATGTGGTTCCAACACGAAAGTGCCATTTGCCACACAGCCAACGAAGCAATGGCTTTTTTGCGCGAGAAATTCAATGGCCGTGTTATCGCACGTTGTGGCGATGTTAATTGGCAGCCACGATCATGTGATTTAACATCGTTGGACTTCTTTCTCTGGGGATATTTAAAAGAAAAAGTGTACGTCAACAAGCCAAGAACAATTCTAGAGCTAAAAGATGAGATAATTCAGCACATTAACGACATTGAGCCTCAATTATGTCTCAGAGTCATTGAAAACATGGACCATCGGATAGAAGTATGCCACCGTAGCCGTGACGAGCATTTGGGCGATATTTTGTTTTACACATAATGTTCATAGATCCTTCTATTTTAATAAAAAATATCAACATAATTCTCTGAAAACTTTTTCTTTTATTTACAATTAACTCGCGCGTTTTGCTTGGACCACCCTTCATAAGAAACTCCGCCGTAGACGGTCCCAAGCCTTTTTGAGAAAGGAGGAGGGATCCCCTTGTTTCCCCAACCCATAGCTTCCATGATTCTTCATCCCAAATCCCCAATTAAATGGTAGTAAATGCTCTCGGGGTCGCACATTGGTTAACTGGTTCCCCAATAATGGGACATTAAATGCCGAGAAATGCTAATAACTGTGAATACATCTACAGCTCTGTTACTAAATCCTACTTACACTTCCTTTGTGGGGACGTAAGAGGGTGAAGGCGAATCTTCCACGCCTGATAGCGGAATCGACGTAATAACCATGCCTCCGGAATTGAGGTTGGCTGACGCGCTAACTGGAAAGGACATTCAAGACATGAGATCGCACACAATATTCAAAAGTGGGAAGTCTACTGGAAAACCAGAAATCAGAGTGGCCTTCATTGTGGATAAGGAGTTGAAATCGCACGTTATTGATTTTAAGGCAGTCAATGAACGGTTGTGTACAATTAATGTTCACACTCCGACCGAAGAAAAGGACGAAGAAATGAAGGAAACGATAGACAATCACCTGGAAAGACTGGTCGACTCCTTGCCTACAAACGACACAAAACTAATTCTCGGTGATTTCAACGCTAAGGTTGGCAATAAGATATCTCATCGGGGAAACAAATGACGCTGAAACAAATGACAACGGCCAGCGCCTGATTGACTTTGCATGTAGCAAAAATCTGGTCATAGGTTCGTCTTGCTTCCCACATCGACGCATTCATAAAATGACCTGGGTATCACTGGATGGCAACACACAAAACCAGATCGATCATGCTCTGATCCAACAACGTTTGGCCTCGAGCATACTTGACGTCCGTACATACCGAGGAGCCAATTGTAACTCAGATCATTACTTAATCAAATTAACCTATCGCCTTTACCTAGACCCCCACCGCCACTACAGCACCAAATACCGGTTAGCAGATGCTTTGACGGCGCGGGGCAGGCTCAGTCCGGTTACTTATTATACATACCCTGTATATCGCTGCGCCATATACCTTCTCGGAGGCATCACAAAATGTGTGCAACTGTACTTGCAAGCGTTTCTCGCCTGAACTGACGTGACGAGAAAATCGGGCCTACTGCAATGATGGTAGACGACTGCGAAAATCGGACCACAGGGTATGGATCCCCACTAGTAATGCTGCACCCCAGTCCAATTCCAATCGCCATAATTCCTGCAGGAATAGCTTGGCTGCTACAATCACAGGAGTCAGAATGCCCAATGGATCGAACATTCTGGCTGTATCAGATGCCGTCGTCCTCTTGAAGAACTTCGCATCGGCTGGATCCAGGTTGATTTGGATTTGGAACTCGTCAGTCTTCAGATGCCAGATGACTCCTAACGTCTTAATTTAGTCCTCGTGTAAACTACTGAAGTGCAGCTGCACCTGTTGGCCCTTAGGTTTAATCTGCTTCAACAGTAGAGGATGGTTGGCACACCATTTGCACAAATGTATACCTGCGCTCGAGAGAATGGTGCTTAGTTCCGCCTGTTTGCGAAGTGCCTCCTCTAAGCTGTCTGCCTCGGTCATGACGTCGTCGATATAGCGACCTTCCTGCTGGTTCTCTTGTGCTAGAGCCTGGAGACATTGTGTAGCTAGATACGGCGCACACGTTGTACTGTAGGTTATTGTTTTCAACTGATAGTATCGCACTGGTTGCGTTGAAGTATTTCTCCAAATCAAGCCATGGTACCGACGGTCTTCAGGGTGGAGCATTATCTGTCGATACATCTTCCCGATGTCGGCGGTGAATACGAAACGAGGCATTCTGAAACGCAGAAGTATTGAAAAGAGGTCATCGTGGACAGTAGGTCCTGTATGAAGGACATCATTCAACGAAACGTTTCTGGTCGCTCTACTGGATGCATCGAAAACCAACCGCAGCTTGGTTGTACTGCTGTCAGGCTTCAGGATACAATGATGTGGAAGGAAGTATCGTAATTCCTCCCGCTGCTGCGACGTCACCTCCTACATATGCTCAAGCCGAATATACTTCTCCATGAAGCCCTCCTATGGAAGTCTTAGATCAGCGTTCCTCCCCTGTCGACGTTCCAAGGCAATAAATCTGCGAGTGGCCACCGCTTGGGAATCACCTAACGTCTCAGGATCCTTGCTGGCTGAATGGGAGTTTAACCAAGAAACGTCCGTCGGGACGCCTTGTCATTGTCTGATAGAAATGTGCCTCGCAAGGCTTTTCAGTTTACGTAAGCTTGTGCTGTTATCTTCTGCCAGGATGCCGCATGTCACGGAAGACACTTGAGGTGTGATCACTCTTCCGGCTACAATCCACCCTAGGAGCGTGTTCTGGAGCATTGGGAGCTGTGGGCCCAACTCGTAAAAGTGTTCGGCACTCAGTAACGTGTCGATGCACTCCGTTCGACGGAAGTCTGGATCTGCCAGCCTTATGTTTTTGGGAATATGCCATCCCGATATATTCAAGTTCTGAAACGGTTGCGGTGATTAAATTTTGCCCATGACGTAGGCTTCCAACTGCGCGGCATATCCTGATAATCTGGATCCTAGGCCGAGGTTCACCTTATGGTATGCCTTCTCAGTACGAACGCCTACCCTTTCAATGAAGGCAAGGTGTGGTGTTGATGATAAACCGAATTTTTTGATGATTCTTTTCTTGACTAGGTTTATTTGTGAGCCCGCATCCAGCACAGCTGAACAATCCGTCGTCTTCCCATTGCTGGTGACCAGCCTGACGACGTCTGTGCCCAAAAGTACATGTTCTTGGGGTCGGGCTCCATCAGAGTCGTTAAAGCGAGCGATGGCGGTTCTGCATTTGTTTGCGGTTTCTAGTCTTTATTCGGCGTTGTCGTGCTCGAGGATATCGTCTTGGTCTGTTTGGGCTTGTTGTCCTCAGGCAGATGTAGCAGGGTATTGTGATTCTTGGAACACTGCTTGCAACTTCTGGCCGCGCAGCTAGAAGCGTGATGTCCTTATCGAAGGTAATTCACACACAGCTTCTTAGCGCACACGAAACTTAGTCTCTTTGCAGCAGTGATCCTTAGGAAATCTGGGCAGTAGTAAGCGGCGGTGTCAGAAAATAACTGACACTGAAAAGGGTGATCCTGCTCACACATTAAGCACCGAGAAGCTGTCGTGGTGGCCACGGTCGACTCAACAGCTTTCCTACGGTTGATCTCCGGTTCCTTTGTTTTATGGCCGAGTGCCTCGAGAGCCTGGAAATGCGTTTCCATGAAATCCAACAAACTCTTCAAGAGTGGTAGCTCGCGTGGGTTGGAAAATGATTATTCGTATGATGCGTGAGTCGCTAGATCCAATTTTCGGATTAGCACATGTAGCAGCAACGGATCCCAGTCCCTTGTGGACACTTGCAGGTTCTCCAGGCGTCTGAGACACTCTTGTGTGGTGTCATGTAGAGCCTTTATTACTGCCACTGATGGCTTTTCATCAGCATGAGATGGCTGACTCATCAATTTGTTGATGAGCGTCGCTAACAATAGTCGCCGGTTGTCATACCTTTCCTTCAAGGTTGTCCAAGCCGCCTTGTAGTTGTCATTCTTCTTCTTAGCACTACAGCCCCTTTCTGGCCTTCGCTTCCTGCAAACAGCGCCTCCAACTGTCTCGGTCCGTTGACCGCGTCATCCAATTTCGAAATCCGAGCAGCGATGAACTGTCTCCATCGACCGAGTCAAACCAGCGTTTCCTCGGTTTCCCCACTGGCCGCCGGCCTTCAGTTCTCCCAACGAATACCTTCTTGGGTACCCGTTGTTCGTTCATACGATTCATGTGTCCAGCCCATTGCAGCTTCTGCAGTCTTACAATCCTTGAAACCTCCGGTTCGTCAAAAATGTCATACAGCTCATGGTTGTATCGAATTCGCCATTGGTCCCCGTCTAGCTTCGCTCCGATTATTCGTCTCAGCACCCGTCGCTCAAAGGCGTTCAATATATTTGCAGATGCTTGGGTTAGGGTCCATGTTTCACACCCATAGCATAACACAGATCTTATCACAGATTTGTATCTTTGGAGCTTTGTTCTCCTGTGTATGCAGCTGGTCTTCAAGATCGTCACTATGAATAAAATATTTTATTTGCGAGCTGTATTCTTCGGCGTATTTGGTCTCTTTCATTACCAGTTTTCGTTATTTTGGCGCCTAAATACACAAATTCGCTCACATTTTCGATACTGTATTCGCCAAGTGTGATATTTTGTGTATTTGGGGTATTTTTCCTCGACTGCGTCATGAGCTTTGTTTTATTTTTATTGATTTGTAGCCCTACTAGTTTTGCTTCGCTGTCAAGTTTCAGGAAAAGTTTTTTGGTGGTTGTTGAAGATCGTGACAGAATGGTGATGTCGTCCGCATAGGCCACTACTTGGCTCGACTTGAATAGTAATGTACCTCGTGTATCAACAGGTAGCTTCCACATGATGTACTCCAGAGCCAAATTGAATAGCAATGGGGCCAGCTCATCTCCCTACTTTGATCCGATGTTGTGTCAAAGGCATCGGTGAGTTGGTTATTGATGCGGGCTTGGGAGGTTGTCGACGTCATTGTCATTTTGGTAAGATGGACTAATTCAGCTGGGATGTCAAAGTAAAGCGTTATTTGGTACAGTACGTTGCGATCAATACTGTCGTATGCGTGCTTGAAGCCAACGAAAATTTGGTGGACGTCTATGTTGTACTCCCAGCATTTTTCAAGTACCTGCTTGGCTGTGACCAGTTGGTCTGTTGTTGATCTACCTGCTCTAAAACCACCTTGATACTCCCCAATAATACTGTTGGTGCATGATCCGATTTTATTTTATAAGATTTTAGAAAATATTTTGTACGCCGTACAAAAGTAGTGATATGCCTCTATAATTTTCGCACTTTAGCTTGTCACCTTTTTTGTGGATAGGGAATATAATTGATTGGCTCCACTCTTTCGGCCTATGTTCTTGTTGCCAAATGTACTGGATGACTTTGTGAATAGCTTGATGAACACTACTGCAACCATATTTGATGAGCTTCACTGGAATCTCACCGTTGCCCGGCGCTTTATTACTCTTTTGGGCTTTGATGGTGGAACAAACTTCATCCAGAGTTGGTGGGGCTAATAAAAGCTCTCCGCAGACATCTATAGGCTCCAATGTTCTGGAGCTGGGCGGAGGATTAAGGAGGTTCTTGAAATATGATGCCCATCTTTCCTCAATCTTTGTTTCATCAGCAATTATATTGCCGCTGTCCACACAACAGAGCGTCGTTTTGGGCTTATAATGACGTTTCAGGCTTGCCTTGTGTTGTTGTTTGCTAAACTTACATCTATACTCCTCAATTGGTCGTCATACTATTTTCTTTTCTTAATCCTTATTATCTTATTCGCTACTCTTCTGAGATTTTCATAGTGTTCATTCTTCGTCCTGTTTTCCTACCAACATATTCTTTGTACGCCTGATTCTTCTTATCTAACGCATTCTGGCACTCATCATCGAACCAATCATTCCTCTTGCGCCGGGCTTGATGTCCGATCGTCTGTTCTGCCACGGTCCTGATAGCTGCTTTCACTTCCATCGTTGCTCGTCTTTAACGATGCGTCTGATAAGATGGGAGCCAGCTGGTTGTCGAGGGTCTCCGTGAAATGTTTGGCTACAGACGCCGTTTGGAGCCTTTCGATGTCAAATTTTGGTAGCGGGCTGGTCTTCGCTGAATATGCCTTTGACATACGAGGCAGCAGTTGCCTCCAAGCGCTTGGAGAGATAGCATCGAGCGAAACGGAGTGCGTGTTCAGTTACGTCTTCGGAGTGAAAATGGAGCGTACGATCGGGCAACCGAACCAGAGTTTTTTAACCACGTTATTACAGGAGACGAGACGTGGATTTTCGAATACGATCCTGGGACGAAGCGGCAGAGTTCGGAGTGGCACACACCGGCATCACAACGACCGAAAAAAGCGCGTATGACCAAATCGAAGGTGAAGTCGATGCTCATTGCTTTCTTTGACGTGAAAGGCATTGTTCACAAAGAGTTTGTGCCACCCGGCAAAACTGTAAACGGCCAGTACTACAGAGAGGTGCTCCGTCGACTAACCACCCAGGCTCGCCGAGTCCGTCCGGAGATTGCCGATTCGTGGATCCTCCATCACGACAATGCTCCATCGCACACCTGCCTGCTCGTCACCGAGCAGTTGGCCAAACAGTCGAGGGCAACGTTGCCACAGCCTCCTTACAGCCCGGATATGGCACCAGCGGACTTCTTTCTGTTCCCCAAGATCAAGAGACACCTTAAGTGGACGCGGTTCGGGACTCTGGAAAACGTTCAACGTGCTACGACGAGGGCTCTAGACAGCATCAGGGTTGCCGACTTTCAGGGAGCGTTCGGGGATTGGAAAATCCGGTATCAGCGTGTTATCGACTCCAATGGGGACTACTTTGAAGATTTCTAAAGGAAAATTGTACATATTTTGCCAATAAAAAATTTCCTGAGGTCAGTCCGGTTACTTATTATTCAGACCCTGTACATGCGGTCAACCCTGAGGAGGGGTCAAGTCGTTGTCAGGTTGCTGTGCGCCAAGTCAAGAGTGGCCCCGATCAGGACACTTACTGTTCCGCGCCTGGAGTTGTGTGCGGCGAAACTAGGCGCTGAGCTCACAAGACGAGTTAAGACAGCGCTCAATCTGCAGGAGGTTTTGCAGGTATTCTGGAACGATGTTGAGATTGTCTTGGCGTGGATCAACTCTACTGCATCATCGTACAATACCTTTGTGGCGAACAGGGTCTCGGCCATACAAACCCTCTCAAGGCCGGACCGATGGCGACATGTAGCGTTTGAAGACAACCCAACTGACATCCTGTTACGTGGGATGGCGCCGGCTGAATTGAGCCGCTGTAGTATGTGGTTGCAGGGACCACCATTTTTATCCAGAGCAGAATCACTTTGGCCTTCTGAGTACCGGAGTGGAGGCCCTTGTGACTTGGAGACGAAACGGACGCAGACCGCTATGATAGCAGCAGAGGCTCCTGAAACACACTTTATTCAGCAGATCCAACACGGCAACTCCTTTAAGAGGCAGCAGCGCATAGTGGCCTACATGATGCGGTTTATCTGTGGGCCCAAACCGGCAGTCAAGCAACCTCAACTGACAAATCATGCGCTCACGAGTGATGAGTTATTCACAGCCTTGGAGATCATCGTGAGGTATGTACAATCACAAACTTTTAACTGCGAACTTTTAGGCATCAGGTCGGGGAGGCAAGTCTCCAAGCACAGGCCGTTGGTGGGACTGGCACCATTCCTGGATCCAGAGGGCATAATACGTGTTGATGGGAGGCTGGAGCTGCCAAAATCACGCTCAACGTCAAACATCCATCGCAACTACTGCCATCTAGGTGCACAAACACTACTCGCTACCACTAGACAGCGGTTCTGGCCGATTCGAGGAAAACAACTCGCGAGATCGATCGTTCAACGGTGCGTGTGGTGCATCCGAGTTAAGCCTAAGCTGTTTTCATAAGTCATGGGAAACCTGCCGAGTGCTCGTATTCAGCCAGCCCGTCCGTTCATCAATTCCGGCGTGGATTTCGATGGGCCTATGATGATTCATTACCGAGGTAGAGATACCCGACCGCAAAAAGGGTACTTAGCCATATTTTGCTGTTTCGTTTCAAGGGCCGTCCGTCTGGTGCTAGTCAGCGATCTAAGCACAGAGGCATTCCTCTGTGCTCTCAAACTTTTCGTTGGAAAACGAGGACACTGCCGAAACCTATTTCGCGACAACGCCACCAACGTTGTGGGAGCTCACAATCAGCTATCAGCATTGTCGTCCTCATTATATTCCAACGAAGCGCGTCAGGAAGTAACAACGGCATGCTCCAGCCAGGGAATCGATTTTCATTTCATCTCTCCACGCACGCCTCATTTTGGCGGTCTGTGAGGGGCGGCGGTCAAATCAGCCAAAAATTTGATCCATCGAGGCGTTTCGTCAGCGGCTTTCACCTACGAGGAGCTGCATACCTTGGTGGTCGAGGTGGAGGCTATCCTCAATTCTAGACCACTGACTCCGAAATCAAACGATCCCAATGATTTGGAAGCCTTAACTCCAGCACAGTTTCTCATCGGAGAACCCCTCACGGCCATGGTGGATGGTCGCGCAGAGCCAGTCACCGCAGGTCTCCATGCCCGGTGGAAACTAATCAATCACCGCAAACTCAAATTCTGGAGACGATGGCCACACGAGTACTTGGCGCAGTTGCAGCATTGTATCAAGTAGAGCCAGTCACACTTCAATGCGATCCGGGAACAGTGGTCATCATAAGGGAAGATAACACCCCATCGACGAAGTGGCCACTGGGGCGAATTATCAAAACGTACGAAGGCGCCGATGGTTTCGTACGAGTCGCTGATGTCAAAACCGCCTCCGGAACTTTGAAAAGGCCAATACTCAAACTGGCCCCGTTACCAGTACTCGACGGCGCACAGTCTAACGAAGAACCATCACAAGCAAGTTCGCCCTACTTGACGAAAGAAGGGTCCCCGATCAGCGACGATGACATCCCGATGACAAGGTGGCGATCGATGCGAACTGGCAAGTCAATTGTGGCGCTCCTCTTGATGTACCTGCTAGATCCCATAGCGCACCCCTCTCCAGACCCCATACGGGTCTGTACTTTCAACCATTAGGTCGAGTCTAATTATCTTCCAGCGAGTGGAAGTTGCTCATTTATTACTATTTGGGACCGTATTGGCGGAAATTGGCTGTTCTACAGAACGGGACGAACCTTGTGGACTCTTTCGACGACTCCACTTATTTCACTGAGTCTGCATCTGAAATCGAGAAACTGTGACGACAACTACAAGCAGAAGATGTTTCATGGATCGATCAAGTGACCGACCACAACATTCACAAGTACACCATCGGCTACCTGGGCATTCTCGCTTCAATCAACTTACATAGTTATTTAAGGTTAATTAGCACTGCAATAATTAGCCCATTCATGATTAATTCGATTTATTTGATTGATTTGTCAATTGATCGATCATTTTAATTCAATTCATCAAATTCAATTCTCCACAAAGCGAAAATACTTTGTTTTGAATACCACATTTTCATTTTAATCAATCGAGTAACCCATTTTTCATTCATTTTTAGGGTTTTGTACTAAAATACAAAACCCTATTGCAATCACGACCTGTGTCCGTCTGTCCGTCCGTCCGTCTGTATGTCACAGCACTTTTTCTCCGAAACTATAGAGGCTACAGACATGAAACTTTGTAGAAAGGTCAGAAGTGGTGACCTTTTGAAAGTTTAAGGGTGGAAAAATTTTTCAAAGGGGTTTAAGAGGGTCTCCCGATACAGGGAGGTGACCCCTCAAAAAAAAAATTTCACCATTGGTAGTCGAGTAGGGTGTCATTAGAAAGGTCTCAATGGGATCTTTTCAAAACAAGTCTTAAAATTGCCCTATAAGTAACGAGGGGAGCAGGGGAAGGGGAAATGTACGAACTTTTCGCGTACCCCCCCTCGCGATTGGACACCTTCCATCCGAAAAATCTGAAAAAAATCATGAATGTAGGCCTTTATGAGTACAACAACAACAAATACATGAGAAGTCGAAATTCACTCAACTTTGTTAGTAATAGTATGATTTATCGATTTTCTGTTTTCTTGAATAAAATCTAAACGGTACATTCAAATAAAATAAAATTTAGTAAACAGATGACTATTTATAAGATTGATCATTTCTGAAAGTTTCATAAAGATCAAATAGTATTTACCGAAGTTATAGCGATTTGAGTTTTCCTTTATTACTATGGAGCAATATGCCCTGTATTACTATGGAAACATATGGCTATGGAGCCATACGTGCTTTTTACCGACTTAGACACTACAGCTTTGCTAGAATTTGCATGAAAAATTCAGGAGTGATAGGTATCATGAAGATGAGTATATACAATTGAAACAAATCGAAGAGGCAGGAGAGAGCTCCTAGCAAAAGGGCTTTGTAACCATTCTAGGATTCGAAAAAACAGGCCATGAATCGATGATTACAGTACAGAGGAGTGGCCCCTGAAAATAAATTTCATGAAAGGTAGCCGATATGAGTATCTAGGAGAGCTTTTCAAAACAGTTCTTAAACTGACCGTTTTTGCTTCAGTGGGGGCACAGGGGGGGGGGGGTAATACATGAATAATGTGTTTCCTCCCTCGCGAATGGACACCCGTGATCTAAAAAACCTGAAAAAATTATCAAAGGAGATATTTATGGGTATAACTATAACAAACACCTCAGAAGTCAATATTCGTTCAACTTTTTAGGGTTTTGTAAAATAATTTTACAAAACCCTTCTAAAATCGCGTCCTGTCTGTCCGTCTGTCCGTCTGTCTGTCTGTCCGTCCGTCCGTCCGTCTGTCCGTGTGTCACGGCAGTTTTTCTCGGAAACTACTTAAGCTAGAAGCATCAAATTTTGTATGTAGGTGTAAAGTGGAGACCTCTTCAAAGTTTAATTGCAAAAAAATTTTATAAGGTATTTAAGGGGGGTCTCCCCATGTAGGGGAGTGACCCCCCGAAAGAAAAATTTCATTGAAGGTAGCCGATATGGGTATCAAATGAAAGGTCTAGATTAAAACTTTTCAAAACAGGTCTTAGTTTGGCAAAATTTGCTTCAAGGGGTGCACAGGGAGGGGACATACACGAAAAATTTGTGTCCCCCCCCCTCGCGATTTGACAACCGTGATCCGAAAAATCTGAAAAAAATCAAGAATGTAGGCCTTGATGAGTACAACAACAAAAAATACGTGAGAAGTCGAAATTCACTCAACTTTGTTAGTAATAGTATGATTTATCGATTTTATGTTTTCTTGAATAAAATCTTAACGGTACCTTTAAATTCAATGAAATTCAGTACACTGATGACAATTTATAAGATTGATTAACCCTGCAAGTTTCATAAAGATTGAATCATATTTAGTGAAGTTATAGCGGTTTGAATTTTCCTGTATTACTATGGAACAATATGCGCTGCATGTATTACTATGGCAACATATGGCTATGGAACAACATGCGCTTTTTACCGACTCAGACACTACAGTTTTGCTAGGATTTGCATGAAAATATCAGGAATGATAGGTGTCATGCATACCTTTGAGAATCAGTTCGGATAGTGGTATCAGTAATCGTAAAATAAAATAGTTGCTGTTTTAAATGCGAAGATTTAATAATTTTGAGTTTTTTTTCCCAACTACAACGTTTAAGGTGCATGCTTTGAACACTTGATTCAATTCAATGAATGACTGAAGATGAGTGCCTACAATTAATACTCATAAGTGAAACAAGTCAAGGAGGCGGGAGGGAGCTTCTAGCAAAAGGGCTTTGTAACAACTCTAGGATTCGAAAAAATTGGCTATTAATCGATGATAACAGTACAGGAGGGTGGCCCCTGAAAAAAATTCATCAAACGTAGCCGATATGAGTATGAAATGAAAGTTTTCATGGGAGCTTTTCAAAACAGTTCTTAACCTGTCAGTTTTTGCTTCATTGGGGGCACAGGGGGGAAATACATGAAAAATGTGTTTCCTCCCTCGCGAATGGACATCTGAAATAATTGTCAAGGGAGATATTTATGAGTATAACAATAACAAAATCCTCAGAAGTCTAAATTCGTTCAACTTTGTGAATAATAGTATGATTTTCGAATTTCATAGTTTCTCCAATAAAATCGTCATTGACATGCTTCTTGACTCTATTCAATCTGGTGACTGCATTTTGAAAATTGAATACAAAACCCTTCTGACATGAGCGTAGGTCTGTTTACCCAACTTGTTTAATAATAGTATGATCCTAAAATTGCACATTTTCTCCAATAAAATCGTCTTTGACATGTTTCTTGATTTTATTCGTTGCTGGTTACTGCATTTTGTAAGTTGAGTACAAAACCCTTCTGACATGAGCGTAGGTCTGTCTACCCAACTTGTTTAATTTGTCAAAACTTTGAAACAAAAGTTTATTCATTGTTCAATTGTTGGTTAGGTCGTTATATATTCTGCGAATTCTTGTCCTAAAGTGTCTTGTTTCAATTGTTGGAAATTCTATACCTCTTTTTAAATAAATTGTCTATATATAAAGTTTTATGCAACGTAAAAATAATAAAATCAAAGTTCGGGACAAAAGAGTCCCGGCGCAAACACATACAATAATTAAAATCAGATACTCTGCTGAAAAATCAGAGTAGCCTTTATTGTGGACATGGAGTTTACATCGCACGTTATCGACTTTGAGGCAGTAAATGAAAATGTGTGATCCGCATAAAAGCGAAAACCCTTGAAATTCGGAAATCCTCTTTTTTAACATTGACTAATATTATGTTTATAGTGTTTCGTTTTGAACATTCATAAAAACAAAACTTTTAAAATGAGTATGCAAAACAAATTTTAGTGATTTTACAACACCCCGTAGACTCTTATAAACCCCTTTTCTTCTTATACCTCAAGCAAACAAAACAATCTTCAAACCAAAAGTTCCGCTCTAGACCATCTAATAAAATCAGTTCCATAAAAAGTAGCAATAATAAATGCAAATACGAGTAGTCATTTGTTACAACCATTCCGCGACTTACCTTCATTTTCCGACCACTCAACCCCGAATAAGTCATCGTAATTGAATCATAAACTTTATAATGCGTCTGATAATCGACACTCTAGCACGTATTGTTACCTGTGGCGACAAATTAGACATTGTACCACCAACGCACCTACAGAAACTTACAAGAATAACATTCGGCGCCCAAGAACACATTACACATTTTTACAATGCTGCATTCGTAATTGCGGTACCTGTGTGTTTCTTAAAATTTAAACAACGAAAAGTGTAAGTGAATCTTTTTTGAGTACTTACAAGGAAACTTTTGTCATTGCCACCTCACATCTGAGACGATTCTTTTAAAGCAATTGACTTGATACTGTGTCACCTACCTGACTAACTACACATTTGCATGTGTAACTAATCCCACCTAAGCTAATCCAAGGTGAAGATTTTCAAAAAATGGAAATTTTACAAGCGTCTATAAGCCATGTTCAGACCAGTAATATAAGTACGAGTATTAACGAGAACACGATCCTCAACTCACATCTGTCTAAAGTATTTAGATGTATCTTTCAACATACTAATGTGCATATTTATAGTCTTCAGATTGTTTCATTTAACCCCAAGAAGAAGAAACGAAAATTGAAAAAAACTCCCAATCCATTAGAAGAAGAAGCATGAATAATTTAAATCAATGTAAAACTCAGGCAAACAACAAATAATTTTTGCGCTGAGAGTTTCGAGAGAAAGTGCAATGCACAAAATTTATATGTTTGGATTTGGGTGCATCCGTCAGCGACGTATGTACCAGATAGTTGCAGAAAACTTAAATCAATAAATCTTAAATTAATTTGACGATTGGCTGATGATCAGAAGACAACTTTCTTTATTTCAATTTCGAATAAAGTACACATGAGATGTTAATGGTTTTCGACACAAAAACAATCTTCCGACATTTTTTGTTTGAATAATTTAACATTTATTTGTTTAGTAGCGCACCATGACGCTCCACGTGAAACA
This sequence comes from Odontomyia ornata, assembly GCA_963969285.1. Taxonomy (NCBI): domain Eukaryota; kingdom Metazoa; phylum Arthropoda; class Insecta; order Diptera; family Stratiomyidae; genus Odontomyia; species Odontomyia ornata. The sequence continues at coordinate 122,768,162 of OZ017740.1, forward strand.
TTCGTTAATGAATGGGAGCATAGCACAGATATTAAAAAGAAGTGAAGCTCGAGAAAAAACGCACCAGAAATAGTTAATCAGATATTTGGCAGCTTACAAACTATTTGCATTATATTACGATTAATCCAAGCATTAAAACAAATCGGATATTGAGTTAACCTTGTCTTAATTATGATAATACATTTCAATCTACAATTCAAGGTTGATCTGTGATAACAGGTGATGTGAGTTGTAGTTGGGAGAAATCTAAGAAATTCCACAAAATGGCGCCAATAAAAGATAGACGCCAATTTGTTGAGTATTAAATTGAAGATGAGATTATGTAAAACAGATCCAAAAGCCTATTAAAAAACCAATCACTTTTTATCATTTGTTTTAAAACTGTTATAAAACTTTGAGTTTGATGTGTTTTTCATTCTTTCCAGAAAAACCACACCGGCGAGTTAAGATGATGAAATGTCTTCCTGGACATAATTGAGTCATATTGTTTGGCTGACATTTCTCGTTAGTTTGTTTCGTCAATAATTGCTCATGGCAAATTATGTAGATTTATAGAACTGGTATTGCCCGGAAGTGTATAAGCAATCTATTACCGCACTATCAATCTATCAATTGTTTGAGATTTAATTGACGTCTTACTATTCTCAACACATTACGGAAAGATTAAAAAAGAATATTGCTTGCAGATATAAGCCTACACTAACAAATTGGAATATATTGGAAGGAAGAACAGACAGGAGCTTAAAATGAAGCTATTCTTTAATATACGAGTATCGTTTATATTGACAGAGCAACTTGTTAAAATACTCGTACATTATTAGAACCATGGAGAGCACCGATACTTGGATTTATAATACATATGAAAGATATTTTCCGCTTTAACTGGTAATAAAATAAGTGTCAATTTTATGTTCAGGTTGGAAACGTTGCTATATATTAAACTTTTGAACCAGGTAAAATCACCTGGGGAGTGGAATTTGCTTTTTTTTTTCGAATGCAGATTTTGTTTGAATTAATTATTTAATCAAATTTTGAATCAAAATATACCAATCACGATGAAAGTATACTTGCAACTTCGATGCATTTGCGCTTACCTGAAAAATAAAAGAAAGATATATTATTTTAAGGAAATATTTTAAAAGTAGTTAATTAATAAATTCAAATGAAGGTGCGGGTAAATTTATGGCTGAAGTTTCAATTAAAGGACAGAAATAAATAATTGAATAAATTATAAATATGCTACAATACTATATAGTAGTAGTCCGCGTAGTGTATTAGTTAGAGTGCTAGCTTCGTAAGCCGAAGGTCCCTGGTTCGAGTCCCGTTCATGACAACGAAATTTGTTTTGAGTGATTCTTCTAACGGATTATAAGCCCGTTCAGTTATGATACGTACTGGTTTAAAATCAGAACGCATCACCGATGGGTGGACCTTCTTATCACCGTCTCGAAATAATGAGAAACTCTAACTATCTCTAAGCGAAGGTCCAAAAGGGGCTGTAGTGCGCTAAAGCAAGAAAAAATAATACTATATACATTCCACAATTAAGATGCGTGGAGGTCCTGAAAAGATAGAGCTGAGCTGCGCTAACTTCTAGATGCAGAAAAAAGGTCGAAATAAATTTAACCGGGCTTTGACTAATCACTTTTCATCAACCCTTTTCGGAACAGTCAAACAGTTTGATTGATACCACAAACTAACTAAATTCTCTGACATGATGCGTTGCGTGGTCCCATGGTCGTCTTGCATTAGCAAGGTGTCACAAGAAACGACAGACTTTTCGTCTATTTTCTGCTTGCTTTTTCGATCTGTGGTATAAATTAAGCTGGCGCGAGGTTTTCGGTTGCTTATGGGACCAAAATCACTCTCGGATGGGATTTCATAAACGGCAACGGGTCTTGCAGAGAAAAAATACTACTCTTTCGGCACATGCGACGTTAGATCTCAAATTCAAATGCGCTTCGTCGATTCAGTCATTAAAAGTTTATAAAAACATAAAGCAAATTTTGAAACACTAAAGTACTCAAAATATACACTCTAAATTTAAAGAATATTGAATCAAAAAATTCGACAAATAAAATAATATCATTCTGCAATTTTAGGAGTTGCGGTTTTTGTAGTGAAAAAGTTTAATTATTTTTATTATTATTTCAAAATACCCTTTACTTCACTAAAGTTTTTTTTTTATTTTACTATTCAATTTGGCTCTGGGCCCTATTGCTATTCAATTTGGCTCTGGGGTACGCCATAAGGAAGCTACTTGCCGATACACGAGTACGTTCCTATACAATGTTGCGAATTTCGGCGTATTGGCTTTCTCCCATTCGCAACTTCAAATTGCCGACGTAACATCTCCACCTTCCTTTGGGCACATATACCCTTTTCCTCAGTAAATTTATTTATTTTTATTAACATTTAACAATTTCCGTATAATTTTTATTTCCCAAACATCTCAATCCTCCCCTTTGCCCTTATTTTCAATTATAAAAAAAAAAAAATAATAATACAATAATATAATAATAATTTTAATTTGCCCACTAACAACACTCCATTCCTTAACTCCTATTGACAAAATTTCATTCTATACATTTTCCCTTACAAAACCTAATTCCTTCCTTCATATTAACTGATTTTATTCATTAGCTCCCACTAACAAATTTTATTTTTCATACTGACAAAAATTCATTCACGTTTCCCTACCAACAAATTTCATCTCAATGCCCACTAAGAAAGTAACATAGTTGAAGTTGCTAATACAATGAACAGAAGGTGGCTTCGTTGGTAGCGTCGTGGATTCTCGACCGGGGGTCCGCTGGGACCGTGAGTTCAAGTTCCTCGAGCGCCGATGATCGTGAGTCAACCGCTAATTTTAGAGCACGACCTTATCAGGATCGCTTTCGGAGATTCTGGAGATATTTCTTCGCTAGGCGTCTCTTGAGGCGTGCCTGCGTGGAGTCAATTGTTGCAACTCCTGGCGACAACAGGCCTTACGCAGAGATTTTCGTCAAGGGTCGCAAATTGACGGGCTTGCTTGATAGCGGAGCCAGTATCAGTATCCTCGGAGCCGGAGCCTTGGGCCTACTGTCAGACTTGGGTTTGCATATGCATACCATGCATGCTCATGTTCAGACTGCATCAGGGCACAACGATCCAGTTCTGGGATACGTCACCACATTGGTGCAATTTAACAACACCACCAAATTGATGAGATTCCTGGTTGTTCCTTCCTTGACGCACACAGTGTATCTTTTCTTTTTTTTGTGATAGGGAGGTGAATGCTATTTATGCACAGAGTGTGGGACCCCCATGCGCGACTGGACTACCTACTAAACACCTCCCCTGTCAACCTGAGAGCCCAGCCTGGAGCCGTTTGACACATTACTTCGGGCCAGGTCTCGTTTTGTTTCGCCGTGGGGCGCCTTCAAGCTGGGAGTCCCTTTCCTAGCGAGAGGGGAGAGGGGAAGAGGAAATGCCAGAAGAGTGATCCCCCAGCCCCAATGCCCCGGCTGTTTGAGCCCCTTTTATATTTTAGGACTGCCCGAACATAATGTGCCACCTAGTTCCATTTTTCAACCGATTCGAGCATCACCGCAACTATGTTATCCGGAGTGAGCTCTTCCGTCTCCCTGTAGAGTTCCCTTCGCAGCCTGACCCATTTTGTACACGCAAAGAATGTGTGACAGACATTGTCCTCCTCTGCTGGGCAAAACCGACAATCGGGAGACCGTGACTTACCAATCTTGTGCAGGTTAGACAGATAGAAGTCAGTCTCACCGTGCCTTCGATTTAGCCACGGTCTCACATCCGGGATGAGGCGCGCAGCCCACGCTCCCTTCGCGCAATTCACCCAGGACTGCTGCCAATCGTTGAGCGAGCGTTGTCTCTCCTCGCGGACAACTATCTTTCTCGCATCCTCGTTTCGGCGCAGGTAAATAGCGCGGCGCTCTCTAGCAAGGAGGGCGACAGATATCACGCCTGCAATCACTTTCACCGCCGAGTCGGAGACTGTCAGATACGAAGATGCAATTCTCAGTGCTCCTCTTCTCTGTACCTGTGCCAAGCGTTTTCGGTATACGTCCTTGCTGAGAGCGTCGCCCCATACCTCTGCTCCGTACAGTAGCACTGACCCTACAGCACTCATCAAGAGGCGTCTTCTTGATGGGCTGGGTCCCCCTACGTTGGCCTTAAGTCGACTCAGGGCCGATATTCCCGAAGCAGCCTTCTCAGCCGTTGCCCTGATTTGCTCAGAGAAACTCATCTTCGAGTCGATCAGTAGCCTCAGGTACTTCACCAATGGCTTCGATTCGATTTGTATACCTCCAATACTGATCAACCTTACTCTAGGGATTGTTTTTTTAGTCAAGATGACCACTTCGGTTTTCTCCAGTGCCAAACTCAGCCCGCGAGCAGTCATCCAGTCTCTCACTCGGCGCATTAGCATACCTAGCCTAAGTTGCGCTTGTTCAACGGTGCGTCTAGCGACCAGAGCCGCAACATCATCCGCATAGCCGACCAAGCGCGACTCATCTGGCATCTCAAGTCTCAGTAGCCCGTCGTAAGACACGTTCCACAGGTTCGGACCAAGGATAGATCCCTGGGCAACACCCGATATAATTCCATCTTTCGTTGGCTCTGTGTCGTGTCGTAGAGCAGGCTTCGGTCCTTTAGGTTGTTCCTCAAAAGCCGCATTAGATATTCTGGAACTTGAAAAGAGTTTTCCAGCGTGTCCAGAATATCCACCCATCTAGCGGAGTTGAAGGCATTCCTGACGTCGAGTGTCACCAACAGGACGATCCGTCGCTTGGTGCGACTATATGCCTCTGCCTTTTGGACCGAGTTCACCACCTCTGCAATCGCATCAATGGTAGAACGTCCTCCTCTAAAGCCAAACTTCCGAGGAGATAGGTCCCCAGCAGTACGGATCGCGTCAGTGAGTCTTCCCTTGATGAGTTTCTCTAGCACTTTCCCAGCCGTGTCTAGCATGCATAACGGGCGGTATGCAGACGGCGATTCGGGATTTCCCTTCCCCTTGCTGATCAGCACGAGCCTCGCCACCTTCCATCGTACCGGGAAAACCCCGTCCCGTAGGCAAGCGTTGAATGTGCTGAGCAGCAAGTCAGGACAATGGTGATAGACGAGCCGCAACACCTCAGCTGGAACACCATCTGGACCTGGGGCCTTCCTCGCATTCAAGGAGAGGACTGCCTCCTCCAGTTCCAGCTGTGTGAAGAGTGGGCACTCTACTGCTGTTTCACCATGGACAGCGTCAACATGGACGGGATGGGCGGGGAAAAGTCCCCGCACCATCGCGTCCATCGTTTCCGCGTCATGTAAACAAGGCTTCCGTAGGGCACCAAGTTTCCCCATGACCAGCTTGTAGCCAAGGCCCCACGGATCCTTGTTCACATTGTCCACTAGGTTTTCCCAGCAGGGAGCCTTGCTACTGTTGATCAGTTTGCGAAGGGATTTCCTGGCCGACTTATATGCTGCCACCCAGTTGCATGCCTCGTCACGGTTCCGCGCCCGTTGAGCCTCACGCCGAAGCTTGTGACACTCCCTCCACTTTTTAGTGATTTCAGTAGACCACCAGTACACTGGGGGCTTGCCGTGCCGGGCTCTTCGACGGGGCATAGAAGCGCAGCAAGCAGTCGTAATTATGCTCATAGTAGAGTTCACCACGTCTTGAGCTGCCAGTTCTTCCGTCCCCTCCGAAGCTCCCTGCAGCGGCTCACCTGCTGTGAGAACCTTGACGAACCTCTCGACGTCCATTCTTCCAATGTTCCATCCAGTTGTAGAAGGCCGAGAGCACGGACGTCGGGAGACAGCATCACTTATCTCAAGCAGAATGCACTGATGATCACTGGCTGAGTAGTCCTCTAATACTTTCCAGTTGTGTATCCTCCGTACTAAGAACTCCGAGGCGAATGTCACGTCCGGTATGGTTCCCTCACAGCCAATACGGCGGAAAGTCGACGTATTTCCGAAGTTTAGTACGACGAGGGCCGTCTTGGCCGCCATTCCCAAGATTCGTTTTCCCCGCGGATCCGTCTGAGGCATGCCCCATTCGATTGCTTTAGCATTGAAGTCGCTCCCAACGAGCACTTTGCCCTCTGCGTTCGAGACAGCGCCCTCCAAAGCATTAAGCTTGGCTTGGAAAGATGATATCGATTCGTTAGGCGTTAGGTACACACTAAAGAAGGTGGTCCCTGACCACCGAACCCACACGAAACCATCCCCCGTCCACAACTCTCCGCTTGAAAGTCACTGTTCCGAACCCGGATAGCGGCAGTACCAGTTTCATCAGAGTACCATCATGCAGGACTTTTATTATGGTGTTGCTCACTCAGCAGCAAGAAGTCGGCTTTCATGTCCCTTGCAAACTGCTCAAGCAGATTTTGGGCGGTTGAACTGCGGTGTAGGTTTAGCTGCAGGTTGCGGGTCATCGAAGCTCTGATTTTGCCTTGGCTAGGGCTTCCTGGAACACCCGGCATTTTCCTGATCCCAAGACGTGTCCAAAATCAAGTTTTGGATCAGCATCCTTGCAAAGAATACAGTGTGCCTCCTTCGTTCACTCTTTTCTTTAATGTCCCATTTCACCGCATTTGTAACATAGGGAACTCCTATTGGGTCCTTTGCATACTTGTGTGGTGTGACCATAACCAAGGCATTTGAAACATTGAAGAGGCGTTGCTCTTCGCCGTATCCTACAGACAACCCACCCTATTCGTAGTTTGCCCTTGTTCACGAATTGTTCGGCGTCCTTTTCGGTCAAGTCAACTATGGCCATGCGTTGTCCCCTGTTGTTTTCTGGTGTCAGTCTCGCTTTGATCCTTCCCACACTAGGGAACTCCTTTTTGATGGCCTCTTCTACCTCGGCATGATCCGTCACGCAGTCTATGTCTCGTATTTCGATCGTTGCCATCGGCTCGAGCGAGGCTATAGTTGCGCTTTTGCCGAGGACTTTCTTTACTGCGTCACAGAATGCATCTTTATTGCCGGCCTCTGCTCCGAATTCGACCAGTATGTGGCCTGACCGCGTTGGTCGTACTACTTTAATGGTAGTATTGGTGTCTTCGGGCCTTACGTTTCCCCTGATGTCCCGCAGTACTTCGGCGTAGGATCGGCCATCTTGGGGCTTTACAAGCAGTGCCTGCTGCCGGGGTCTTCGTCGGGGCTTCTGTCTCTCCTGCTTTGCAGCAGGTCCTTTTTCTAATTGGGCGTCCGTACGAACTTTACTTTCTGGCTTTTTTTGAAGGAGTTTCTTTGCAGCTTTCTTCGCTCCTTTTGTTAGCACTGTCTGGAACCCCTGATCTAGTGCACCACGCCCTTCAAGTGCCTCTTCCTTCCTTCTTTTATCCCGATCTCCTTCGATTGGGCTAGACGCCATTTTTTTATTGACGTTTAATGGTGAAGCTATCTGCGTGTCGCCTTTAGATTTCGCCCTAAGCGCCTCTTTAGCCTTCTGTTCGTCTTCAGCCCTTAACCAGCTTCTCCGATAGTGCCCTATGCGATCTAGGAGTTCCTCTAGTTTAAGGAGCCCTTCCTTTGCTGCTTTGCTGATTTTTGGGGAGTCGCATGCAGCTTGTATTCTTTTCAGAACATCTCCCGCTTTTCGGAGTAGTCTTTCTTCTTCATATCGCTGGGCCGCAATTGTACCTTGCAACCATCCTTGGGAGAGGTTATCGCGTTCCGTTTCCGAGTGCAGTACTTCCGCCACATTTTCAACTTTGGCGGTGCATTCACGCGGTGTCTGGTTACTCTTTGCTTTTAGTGCCGTAATCCCCTCGTTGGCTTCTGGATTTTTCGTTGCTATGTCGGGATTTGCGACCCTTGCATCGGTCGCTTCGGTAACGATCGCAGCAGTGACAATCGAATTTTCGGTGCTCTTTATGTTATCTCCCACCGCTCGAACACCTGAAGTGTCCTGCAGAGTTTCCCGCTTCTCCTTAATAGGAATCTCGGGCGTTCGCATCATTTTTTTGCTGCGCCCGAACGCCGCAGGAATCTCAGTCTGTATTCTCCGTTTTTCGTCCGTCTTCACTGTCGTTGTGTTAGTCTTCGTTTTTATCGTTGTTAGTATCGCTCGCGATGTACTGTTGACATCGTGGCTGCAACCGCTGGTTGCGTCGTCGTTATTATTCTTCGTTTCTTTTTCTGGGTATTTGTGGTCTTTTGATTTTATTTGCTCCAGTTTTGTAGGGCCCCCCCTCGGAGCCGCTATCTCCGTTCGTGTGTGTAGTCGCCTTTTTGGTCCCATGGTTACCTTTGCAGAGCAGGGAGGCCATGCGAGGGTTGGCACAAGCCCTTATCGGGACAAGTGCTCAGAGCCAGACCAGCGCTAATCGGGAGTCCGTCTCAACCGAACCTACACCACCAACCCAATGATGCGAACTTCGAAAGTACTCCGAGGCCTGCCAAGGTTTTACCGAGACGGAGACGGTATGATAGTTGAATTGGAGCCGTTCAAACACGAGTGTCACCTCGGCGCTACTGTGCAAAGCAACTAGGTACAAACCATCACATCCGCCAGCCCAAAGCGTCATTTCCAGTTCGTTGTCCAAAGCGTAGTCCAGATCCAATCAGAGTCGTTACCTGTCATCCCAGGAGAGAACCTAACGGCGCCCCCCCTATCCTCGGGTCCGTGGGGACGGCGCTCCCCAAAGAATGCTAGCCTCCAAGAGTGCTCTTGTTGACCGGGATTCCCCCTGCGGGGACACAGTGTATCTTGGAGTTGACTTCTGGGATCTCTTCAAAATAGGACCAATCCAGGTCAACGCTATCGAAGTAGCCACAAAGTATCCGAGTCCTGAATTTTATCTGCTGTTTCCAAAAGATCAGCAACGACTGGACTTCGCCAAACAACATGCGAAAGGCTTGGGTAGGACCAGTCTCGTGTCTCATCACATTGACACTGGTTCTTCTCGACCCATTAAGCAGCGGCATGATGCTGTATATTCAGAAGCTGTTGTATGACGAACTCGATCGTATGTTGTCTTTGGGGGTAATAGAGGAAAGCCTGCGCTCGTGGAGTTCTCCTGTAACCCTTGTCAGAAAACCCGGCAAGGTGCGTTTATATCTTGACGCTATACGCCTCAACGAGGAGACCGTTAAGGATGCCTATCCGTTCCCGCTGATCATAGGTCTTTTAGCACGGCTGCAGAGCACCAGGTTCATTACTAGTTTGGACCTGAAGGATGCCTTTTGGCAAATACTGTTGGATGAGGCAAGTAAGGAGAAAATGGCCTTTACTGTCCCTAGCAGGCCCTTGTACCATTTCAAGGCCATGCCGTTTGGTTTATGTAATGCTCCTCAAACGATGTGTCGGTTGATGCATGAAGTAATACCACATGAGCTACAGGACAAGGTATTTGTTTACCTCAATGACCTGCTTGTTACAAGTTCAACATTTGATGAGCACTTGGTGCTCCAGAATACCGTTGCAAAACTGCTCAGGGACGCCAATTTGACTATCAATGCTGAAAAGAGCAAGTTCGTTAGGAAGGAAATCAAATATCTTGGCTTTGTAGTAAGTGATGGTATCCTGCGCACCGACCCGGAGAAGGTTTCAGGTATAGTCTCTTATCCTGAACCCCGACGGCCAAAGACGTGAGACGGTTCATGGGCATGGCAGGATGGTACAGGTACTTTATTCCAAACTTCGCCTCGGTTACGGCCCCTCTAACGGCTTTGCTAACGGGCAAACATGCCTTCAAGTGGTCTGCTCCCGCCAATAGTGCCTTCAATAAAGTGAAGAAATTGTTGATTTATATTGCAGTGCTGACAAATCCCGATTTTACAGGGCAGTGTGACGGAAGTACAGTGGGTATTGGAAGTGTTTTGTTCCAGAAAGATGATGAGGGTGGAGAGCATCCAATCGCCTATATGTCAATGAAGCTCAACGCTGTGCAACATAACTATAACATTACTAAATTGGAATGCTTAGCTGCGGTGCAGAGCGTAAAGAGATTCAGGGCATATATCGAAGGGTTGCCCTTCACCATCATAACCGACCATGCCAGCCTTAAATGGCTCATGCAACAGTCGGACCTTTCTAGTCGATTGGCTCGCTGGAGTCTGAAATTGCAAGGAGCCCGAATACGAACATCTCAAGGAGGAAATCCTAAAGTAACCAGATAAGTTTCAGAATTTGCACCTTGCTGATGGCCGAGTGTACATCAGTACTGGTTACCCTGTAACGCTGACTTTGGATATTCCGCGAACAAAATTTTGGGTTCCTGAGGGTCACCAACAGGCTCTTATAGTACGAGCTCTTGACGATCCCCGGTTTTCTCATTGTGGAATTCGTAAGACAACCGAAATCTTGCAAAGGTATTACTATTGGCCTCATTTGCGTCAAGATGTTATTCAGCTCATCCAGAGCTGTTCAACATGCAAACAGGTCAAGCCTTCGAATTCTACTTTGAGACCTCCTATGGGCGCATCACGAGACTCGGCGAGACCTATGCAGCGCCTGTTTGTGGACTTCATGGGTACATACCCCTGTTCAAAATCAGGGAATACTCAATTGTTTGTGGTCCTGGACTAATATAGCAAATTCATATGGCTCAAGCCCCTGTGGAATCAGTCGTGCGATACTTGGAGCGCAAAATCTTTTTGGCCTTCGGAATTCCCGAATGGTTTCACTCGGACAACGGTGTGCAGTTTGTCTCCAAGGTATTCGCTAAGCTTATGAGCGACAATGGGGTGCAGCACTGCTTCACTCCATATCACTCACCGCAAGCGAATGCCTCGGAGAGGTCAAACCAGTCGACATTGAACGGCATCAGAGCCTACATAGGGTCCGATCAAAGCAGGTGGGGCGAGAATCTTCCGGCATCGTGTTTTGCCTTCCGCAAGGTGATTCATGAGTCTACAGGATTTTCGCCTCATTTCCTCATGTTCGGGTACCATCCTATCCAGCAGGGCTTTGAGCACGCCCTCCTTAGAAGCTTGAATGCTTTTGAGGATGGAGAAGTACAGTAAGGTGCGAACAGTGATCGTCTGCGAGCTATACAAAACCGCGTCCGAGCTAAGCTGGAAGAAGCCTATCACAAGGGAGCTCAATGTTACAACCTTCGGGCTCGCCCACGTGAGCTACTCCAGGGTTAGAAAGTGAGCAATGTAGCCGATCGGTTTGCGACTGAATTTGCTCTACGATTTGTTCCTGCAGTGGTTCGCCGCCGTACTGGGCAAGTTTCTTATGAACTTGAGGATGAATCCGGTAAGCTGCTAGGTACCTTTCACGCTAAGGATATCCGATCAGACTCATGATTACCCCTGCCGACGTTCCTTGTTTGCCCGGATGAATAAGATGCTTAGGGTCTGGGTCGTCCCCACGATTGTTGCGAATTCCAGCGTATTGGCTTTCTCCCATTCGCAACTTCAAATTGCCGCCGTAACATCTCCACCTTCCTTTGGGTACATATACCCTTTTCCTCAGTAAATTTATTTATTTTTACTAACTTTAACAAATTCCCTATAATTTTCATTTCTCCATCATCTCAATCCAACCCTTTTCCCTTATTTTCAATTATAAAACAAAATAATACAATAATAATTTTAATTTTCACGTTTCCCTACTAACAAATTTCATCTCAATGCCCACTAAGAAAGAAACATAGTTGAAGTTGCTAATACAATGAATGGGAAATCAACAGAAGGTGGCTCCGTTGGTAGCGTCGTGGATTCTCGGCCGGGGGTCCGCTGGGACCCTGGGTTCAAGTTCCCCGAGCGCAGGAAAGCACTCTTTTTGGAGTATCGGCAAAAGCAATTGTTTCCGTATTTGCATAGCAAATTGTCATATATGCAAAATGGAAGTTGTTGCGTTTGTCGATACGAAAAAGATGTGTGGGTAGAGGAATCGATGTGTATTGAACTTCGATTACGTTACCCAGATGCGGCAGCGGTAATTAGGAATGAAAAGATTGCGGGATTGGATTTTCTGAGTGTGAAATGCTGGATTTGGAAGGGGAGTCAGTATTTGACTTTAAAATAAGAGGGAGTACTTTAGACGCTGTGAAGATTTTTAAATTCAGTAATTAGAAGTGAATTTTAATTTGGATTTTGGGGAAAAGATTTGCAGTGTGGGTGTTAAATGAATTTTGGGAAAAAGATTTATAATTTAGGTGTTAGTGGATAAAGTTTTAGTGGACGAAAGTTTAAGTGTACGAATATAATTTTAACTTGAAGGCGCAATCATAATTCAAAGTGTGTCTTTTCAGCTTCGATATCAATGAAATAAATGAAACCTATAAATAAAAAAAAAATTGAAAAGGAATGAGGAAAAGAACAGTGAATACCAAGGCGTTTAGTCTAAAGTGAAGAGGAACGAAGGTACAGTGCCGGAAAATAAGAGTGGGAAGTTCGACAGTTTAGACAAGCCAGTGCAGGAGTTAGAAAACGTGAAAAAAAACGAAAGAAACGGATGGTGCTTCTGAAAGTGGCCGTTTTACTATCTTTCTTTGATTTTTTTACATTACAGACATTTCAATCTTAATTTAAACTGGCCCCACGCTTCTTTTCTTGTATTTCGCTGAGCGCTCGGAGTTCTGCAAGAAAGGGAGTGAGTACAATATAAATTTGACTTTTCTATTGTTTTTTTTTTTGCATTACATCAAATTACGTTATTTTCGTTCATATAGTATATTTAGATAACCTTCGTTTAGTTCATATTTCATTACATTACATTTTGAAAGGGTGGATTTGCTTTTGGTGTTTATATTAATTTCTTATGTAATTTTTTTCTTTTATAAATTTTCTTGTTTTTTTTTTGTTAAATAAAACGGCCATGTCTGTGTAAGGTAAAAAAACATTTTTCATTTCTTAAAATGACCTCCCCCTTTCCCGTCCTTTTCCCTTCGTGTTAGTGTTTTTATGAAGGTGGCGCAGCACGAGCAGAGGGTGTCCCGGAAGTTCCACGACACGACTGAGCGCTAGCCGGCCTCAGTATGCCACCCCGGGCTACGCACCCCCTCTACTGAAACATAATGTCTGCAACTGCGGTGACTTCCGCGGTTGTTACAGCTAGTCGAGCCAAGTTAGCAAAGCAAAACTAGTAGGGCTACAAATCAATGAGAATAAAACAGAGCTCATGACGCAGTCGAGGAAAAATACCTTAAGCACACAAAATATCACACTTGGGGAATACAGTATCGAAAATGTGAGCGAATTTGTGTATTTAGGCGCCACAATAACGAGAACCAGTAATGAAAGAGACGAAATACGCCGAAAAATACAGCTCACAAATGAACTATTTTATTCAGTTTTGACGATCTTGAAGACCAGCTGCATACACAGGAAAACAAAGCTCTAAGTATACAAATCTGTGGTAAGACCTGTGTTATGATATAGGTGTGAAACATGAACCCTAATCCAATCATCCGCAAATATATTGAACGCCTTTGGGCGGCGGGTCCTGAGGCGAATAATCGGAACGAAGCTAGACGGGGTCCAATGGCGAACTCGATACAACCATGAGCTGTATGAAATGTTTGACGAGCCTGAGGTTTCAACGATTGTAAGACTTCGGAAGCTGCAATGGGCTGGACACATGAATCGTATGGACGAACAAAGGATACCCAAAAAGGTATTCGTTGGGAGAACTGAAGGCTGGAGACCAGTGCGGAAACCAAGGAAACGCCGGTCTGACTCGGCCGGCAAAGAAAGTTCAGTTTTCGAAATCGGAGGACGCGGTCAATTGGCCGAGACAGTTGGAGGCGCTATTTGCAGGAAGCGAAGACCCGAGAGGGGTTGCAGTGCTACGAAGAAGAAGAACAATCGCAAAAACTGCAAGTGTATCATGAAAGGTTTGACCATCAACATAAACAACAAGTGAAGAGTGTCCTGAAGTAGATCAACATCAACGTGGACGAGAACAAGGAGGAGTTCTGGGATGGATATATACTTGGTAAACTACATGGCCGGCCATTCAAGAAACGAATGAATCGACCGATGGTAGCCGATGAACAAATTCACGCTGATGTAGACGGACCCATGTTGACAGAATCTCTTGGAAAGGCACGCTACTACGTGTGTTTTAAAGATGATTATCGCAAGTATCGTCGATACATAGTGAAGTTCCTAAATGAAGCCAAAACGAATGGACATGTCATTAAGCAGCTAATATGTAATGGAGGAAAAGAATTTGACAACAACAAGGTCTCTGAACTGCAGCAAAGGCATAGCACACTGCATTAGTCCGTACACACCATAGCAAAATGGTGTTGCGCGCGTTCTATGTTGATTCCAAACAAGTTATCATAGGAACTGTAGGCAGAAGCATGCAATACTGCCACATACTTCCTGATTCGCACTGGAAAATTTTCCATTGAAAAGAAAAGTTTCCACATAAATTGTTGAATAGACGACCAGTAGGAAGTCTCAGTCAGCTGAAGATTTCTGGAACAGAGTGCTACGTGCACATCAACAAGAATTTTCGCTCGAAATTCGACGACACCTGGTTGGATACGTGAATGACCGGGATGGATTCAGAGTCTGAATCCCAACTTAAAGGAAGATTGTTCTGAGCCACAATATGAATTTCAACACTGAAGTTGTCTGCAATGTGCACATCAACGCCGACAAGTTTGATATTTCATATAAAGAACTCACAAAAAGAAGTCGGTGACGACGGAAGAGAAGAAGAAGGTAGTGAATCTGAAGAATTTGTCTCAGTGTCTAGTTCCAGAGGAAATGATTTTCCAGTTGAAGAAGAAGCCAAAGAAGAAAGTGAAACTTCAAGAATAAGAAAATGTCAATCGAAAAAACCCTTGTGGATGACAAGTGGAAGTTTTTCCAACATGGCCGGAGCGTCGATCACTAAAAACAAGATCCCCAATTTTACAATTCTGTGCCGACGCAATTTAATCCAATATGTTGTCCTTCCCCACAGGGCGAATGCCGGCCGACAGGAGCACTCTTGGTGGCTAGCATTCTTTGGGGAGCGCCACCCCCACGGACCTGAGGATATGGGGGGTGACGTGAGATTCCCCCCTGGGATGACAGGTAATGACCTGACTGAATATGGACTACACTTTGGACAACGAACTGAAATATGATGGTTTGGACCTAGTTGCTTTGCACGGTAGCGCCGAGGTGACACTCGTGCGTAAACGGCTCTAATTCAACTTTTATACCGTCTCCGTCCCGGTAACACCTTGGCAGGCCTCGGGGTACGCTCGAAGTTCGCGGCATTGGGTTGGTGGTTTAGGTTCGGTTGAGACGGACTTCCGATTAGCGGTGGTCCCCATAAGGGCCAATCCTCGCATGGCAAAAAAAGACTGGAAATATAAGTCCTTAGTACGGAGGATATACAATTGGAGAGTATTAGAGGACTGCTCAGCCAGTGATCATCAGTGCATTCTGCTTGAGATCAGTGATATTGTCTCCCAACGTCCGTGCTCTCGACGTTCTACAATTGGGTGGAACAGTGGAAGGATGGACCTTGACAGATTCGTCGAGGTGCTCACAGCAGGTGCTCTACTGCAGGGAGATTCGCAGGGGACGGAAGAACTTGCAGCTCAAGACGTGGTGGACTTGTAATAAACATAAGCAGTCGAGCAGCCCCGTGGTGATCAGGAGTGGCTGCTCCTGAAGAGATAAGGTAGTCACCCCGTCGAAACTGCTTAGTTTGTTGTTTTACTAGTGTAAAGTAAACTGCATCCGTCAAGTGTCCATCCTTTAGGCAGAGATGAGTGGTTCACTTCAGCCACTTTAACATCTTTAGGTTTGACATTCCCCTTGTAATGCAACGACCTTCTTGGGTGAAAGTAACGGTTGCTTTTTGTGTAATGTTTGCGTTTGTCTCAAGCCTCCGTATCCGCTAACTTTAACGAGGCAAAAAAATATTGAATTACTGTAGAGTAGCTTAATTGACACCTAATAGAACTTTTCTAAAGACAATAAAAATTGATCGGTGCGTCTTGTAGAGTAGAGAACGCGTGATAAGTATTTTGTAGTGTAGCTTCGTGACTCGACAAGAACCCGCCTCATATGATCCCGCAAATGCTAGTCGTCAAGCACGCGTACGCGGTCGTTAAGCGAAGCTAGTTAGCTGAGCTCGGTGTTGTTTATAGCTCGCTGACACTTATGCTAGACCATCGGCACCCGTGTCCTACACGGGCATTAAAAAAATCATTACAGACTCAACTGGAAATGCCTTCGCAAATAGATTAAAAACAGCAAGGCTCGCTGCTGGCAAGATCTAGTGGACAAAATGAAGCCGTGGGGCCTAGGCGACAAGCTAGTTATGCGGAGACTTGGTGTCCTACAGATGCCTTACATACATGATGCGGAAAAGATAGACGAGATAGTGCGGGCTGTCGATGGTGAAACAGTAATCGAGTGTCCACTCTTCACACAGCCGAAACTGGAAGAGGCAATCCATTCACTGAAAGCGAGGAAGGCTCCAGGTGCAGATAGTCTTCCAGCTGAGGTGTTGCAGCTTGTCTATCTCCATTGTTCTGACTTGCTGTTCAGCACATTCAAAGCTTGGTACGATGAAAGGTGGCGAGGCTCGTGCTGACCAGCAAGGGGAAGGGAAATCCTGGGCCGCCATCTTCATACCGCCCGTTATGTATGCTAGACACTGCTGGGAAAGTGCTAGAGAAACTCATCAAGAGAAAACTCACTGACTCGATTCGTGCTGCTGGGGACCTATCTCCTCGGTAGTCCGGCTTTAGAACAGGACGCTCTACCATTGATGCGATTGCAGAGGTGGTGAGCGCGGTCCAAAAGGCAGAGGCATATAGTCGCACCAAGTGACGGATCGTCCCGTTGGTGACACTCGACGTTAGGAACGTCTACAACTCCGTAAGATGGGTGGATATTATGGATACACTGGAGAACTTTTTTCAAGTTCCAGAATATCTGATACAGCTTTACCACACGACACAGGGCCAACGAAAGATGGAAGTTACATCGGGTTTGCCCAGGGATCTATCCTTGGTCCAGACCTGTGGAACGTGTCTTACGACGGGCTACTGAGACTGGAGGAACCAGATGAGTCGCGCTTGATCGGCTATATGGATGATATTGCGGCTCTGGTCGCTGGACGCACCGTTGAACGAGCGTAACTTAGGCTAGGTGTGGTAATGCGCCAAGTGAGAGACTGGATGACTGCTCGCGGGTTGAATTTAGCACTGGAGAAACCCGAAGTGGTCATCTATACCGAAAACACTTGGCACATGTAGTATTGAGGATTCCATCTTCGTACCCGAAAGTCTCTAATTCGACGGTGAGAATTATTGCAGACGTGATACCTGTTGTCCTCCTTGCTTGAGAGCGCCGCGCTATTTACCTGCGTCGAAACGAGAACGCGAGGTAGACGGTTGTTTGCGAGGAGAGACAGCGCTCAATCAAGGATTGGCAGCAGTCTTGTGTGAATTGTGCGGATGGAAGGTGGACCGCGCGCCTCATCCCGGATGTGAGACCACGGCCAAATTGAAGGCATGGTGAGACTGACTTCTATCTGGCCCAGCTTTTGAGCGGGCATGGGTATTTTCAGTCTTACCTACACAAGATTGGTAAGTCACGGTCCCCCGATTGTCGGTTTTGCCCAGGAGAGGAATACGATGCTTGCGACACATTTTTTGCGTGCACAAAATGGGACAGGCTGCAACGGGACCTCTACAGAGAGACGGGAGAGCTCACCCCGGATAGTGTAGCCGCGATGATGCTCGAACCGTTTGACAAATGGAACTATGTGGCACATTATGTTCGGGCAGTCCTAAAAGATAAAAGGGATTCACAGCAGCCGGGGACGTTGGGGGTGGGGGATCGCTTGTCTGGCAACTCCTCTTCTGGGTTCTCGGGTTGACAGTCGTTTGCGAGCATGCGAATCCCACACTCAGTGCGGAAATGACATTCACCTCCTAACCACAAAAAAAAGAAAAAAACACTCGTACTAACGTAAAATGGCGGCTTAACATTCGATGGCATATATTGTCTTCTTCATAGCACTACAGGCCCTTTCTCGGGCCTTCGCTTCCTGCAAACAGCGCCTCCAACTGTCTCGATCCATAGACCGTGTCCTCCAATTTTAAAATCCGAGCAGCGATGAACCGTCTTCGTCGACCGAGTCAGACCAGCGTTTGCTCTATATATTGTAGATTGGTGAAAACTCCGATGAGCGAAGACGAATTTAACAAGGAGCGAGCAGACATATTAGATACAGCGGCAAAAAATGGGTTCTCTAATAAGATAATAGAGCAAATCATCTCCAAACCTTTGAAAAAACTCACGAAAGAACAAACAATAAACGACTTTGTTTGCGCAAAACAGGAATCAAGAAAAACATATAAGTCGATCTTTTCCATACTCACACCTAACAATGAAAATTAAGAGAACATTAAAGAGGCATAATACAGAAGTGGCCGCATTGAGCAGACATCTACAATTAGGATTTATACTGGGAACAGTGAAAGTAAGCCGAATTTATAAAATGACATGCTCGCAGTGCCAACAACCTATATAGAGCAAACAAGACGACTCATCCCTACGAGATTGAAGGAACACGTAAGGAGGCGGAAATAATAGTAAGGAACAACAGGAGCAAGATACTGGTACGTCAGGAGTAGCGAAGAAAATCACAGTATAGGAGAAAACTACCTAGAAATAGTCAAGAAAATCAACAGTTGGTATGAACTGGATGCATATGAGAGCTTGATAATATCAAGGGTACCAACAGTTATATGCTTAAACCACGATTTAGGTAACGGGTACTGCCCTTTAGTGGGCATACTGAACAAAGTCAATGGGAGATGAAACAAAGGTAACGAAGGCAAAGACGTGAGCAATGCAAGTTGTAATGACGAGGAATAGGTGTTTATTTCCCGCGGTGTTTGCAAGGATTTAAAATTATTATCAACGAATCAAAAAAGGAAATTATTATTTTTATTTGTCTGAATTCAAGAAGTTCATTGAAACCGTGTACTAATTTTATCTTTTTTTAGTGTTTAAAGATTTATACCAACTGTTGATTGAAGAAATTAAATTTACCTCTTATTTTCGCTGGAGGCATTCGAAATCTTTTCAAGCTGATTGCTCACTGAGTATTTTTTTATTTCCCCAGGAATCACAAACATTTAAAACAAAACACACAGCAACGTACCAGACTTAAATAATTAACAAAAATTTACGCTCTAGAAAGTCATTCAAACATATCCAACCAAAAAAAGTGAATGTTTTTCTTTTATCTTCAATTTTCTTTTCAATATTTTATTCCAAATAATCAGAACCTTGAGAAATTTCAAATGCAAAACAATTAAGATATAATAAGTCATTACATTCAGCGAAACATATAATTTTGATTAAATGTGTTAATTTTGTAGATCACTCTTACTATTGTCTGAGTGCACAATAGAATGCTGAAAAATTTGTTGAAATAGTGCGTAAGGTAAGGTCAAGACTAATTTTTTTCTTTCCTCATTTTCGTTGCTTACATTTTTTTTTGTCTTCGAGCGAAAGTCGGCTCGGTGAACTTGATTACCATAGAATAGTATGAAATATTGAATTAATATTTTTTAAGCATACCAAAAATGTACGTTTGATGCATGACTGAAATGGGATCAACACGAATGTCGAGAGAAAGAAACTTTACTTTTAACCTGTTTCGTTGCCAACGATGGATTTTATCATAAGAAACTCATTTGATTTTGTAATTATTATTTTGCATGTTTTCGTGATTTACGAGTAGCTATAAAGTATGTGAAAAACACGTAGAATGAATGTAAAAATTAAAAGTAAAATTTTTACTAAAATCAACAAAAATATACTTTCGTTGAAATCAAGAAGGTCACATTTGAAAGGTGTTACGAATAATTGTGAATCATATTAGGCATATTTTTCACTGACATTTTCGTTTGAAAATTATCTTTTAATTTAAAAAAAAAAAACAAATGAAAAATTTCTCTATGCTTCAGAAATGACAAGAAAGTTTTTACACATTAAAATTATGCGCTTCATTGTCACTCGATTTAATTGATCATTATTTTGCACTTGGGAGACGCCCAGGTTACATTTTCACTCACCTAATTACACCAACACTACGCAAATCATCAATGGTTTCATAGCACATATTTCCATCATTGATAAATCATCGTTGATGACGAATTTATGTCAATAAAACTCATAAGGTCTATCTATCAATGAATGACAAGCATTAATGAGTTTATTCTCCTATTACATTGCCAAATCAATTTTCCATTCAGAAAAAAAATTCGCGATTAACTAAAATGGAAAGTTTACTGTTATCACACTATACTCGTACGTGTACGCATTTATTATAAATTGATTACACCGCTATCTGATCAACTTGGTATGTGCACTCATTGTTTGTTTAGTTTATCGACCGGTATGCGGGCCTTAGAACTGAATAAATTTGTAGATATCGAACGCATTTTTTATTAATTCTAAGTTTCTCGTGCAGAATTTGTAATGAGTTCATGAGGAAGTACAGTGGATACCGCTATACAAGATAAGTTTTAATGTTTTCCTTATATGTGAATGGTGAGAATGCAATCGGTAGTGTCACATATTTGAGGACCGTCTATCGGAAGTTTTTTTTTTCGATTGTGATGTGTTGTAGTGAATCATATGAATAAGTATTTAGAGTGGATCGCCAGTGCATTAATTCCAATTTGGGCGTGAATCATGATGATGGCATGTCGCGATTTTCGTGACATTATGGTATTGAGATTACTGTGACCGAAACTCCTTACGCGGTTGCATATCATTAAAGAAATCGTTGACATTAAGTATCTTTTGTTTCAAATAATCAGGGAAATATAACATTTTTTGGAGATTTTTTAATCAAAAAACGATTCGATTGATATGTAACCTTGACACCCGATCTGCACGAGTTCAAAATAAGTGTTGTCATACGTAGGAAAATGAAGTATGATTGAAACTTTATTACAACAGGCTCATGTTTCAAAGGATTATCTTCGTTTCAAAGCATTATATTGATGAAAACAAAATTTCCTTTCAACTTTATTCCGGAGCGCCTTTAAAAACGTATTCATAAAAAAATCAACCATTTCGCGGGATATGGATGTCATTAATTGCCTAGACAGACATGCATTATACGAACGTAGTTGTAGTAATCGAGCAGCTCGTACATGCGAAAATGGCGATGCTAACATAAAACCCACCGCAGCTATTCAAAATGTTTTATAGGGAGGGATAGGCATATAGCAGGTAAATACAGGTCCCATACCGCCATGGATGATGGAGAAAACCCAAACGCAAGCTCTGGGCATGCAACAGACCTGGCAAACATCACATCCACGCTTTTATTTTGGCGATATGCATCAACAATGTCACTTTCATATTCCGAGGGATTATCATAATGTAGTCCCTCTGCCAACAGTAAACCCAGGGTTGAACTTGACGCCAACTTTGCAATAACCCAATTTCATTGGCCGAGCCGGAGATGTGCCTCCAATGGCCAAAAAAATTTAGCTTTGAGAGCATGAGAAACATGGATGCTCTTCAAACTGAATGAACTGAAATATGGTCAACATGAAATTCGACAGCATATTTGAACAGAAATTATTAAATCATTGTGCAGTCGTGTAGAGCAGTCGGATAGGGAACATTCGACTTGTGCAGCATCTCCCAAGTTCAAACCTCGGTGGCGACATCGAGTTTGAGCTTCTGATGTTGCTATCGGACTATCAACCCATTCAGCTGTGATGGGCACTAATTGGCAAATAAGGTAATAATCATATGTTTGAGCATGATATTGACCGTATAACCTTGAATTCCGTTACGGTCATGGAATGACATACCCTAACAATAAATCTCAACGCCAAGGTTCGGATTTGGACTGTTGTACGATGGATTATTATTATTGTGCTGTCGTCGTACGTAGTCAAAGTCAAAAGCGCTTTATTCAAAATTAATTGCAATTAATTTTGAAATAATATAAAGCAAATTCTTAACAATAAAACTGAATGACCCAAATGGTGCTCTACATTAATCCATTACTAATCAAAAAATTTAATCAAAAAACAATATCAGATTCAATTTAATTAAAATTATTGCATATTTTATGATTTAAATGGAAAAAGGAGAAAAAACCAATCAACATTATAAAAACTGAAAGAAAATAAATTCCTTTTAATTCTACTATTTTTATTTTTATTCCGTATACGATTGTTTCGTTCTCTACTTGAGAAGTTCCTCACTACTACTATTCCCTAAACTACAAGTGTCCTAATATTTTATTTATTTATTTGTTTTGATAGCCTTTGGAAGCGAGCGTGTCGGTCGGTTGTACAAAAATGGAAAAAGAACAATATCGTTCAATGATTAGATTCTTGTTTTTGGAAGGGAAAACGCGCAGCGAAATCAAAGATGGCTTGGACGCTGTGTACGGTGACTCTTCTCCTTCGATGGCGACCGTCAAGAATTGGTTCAACGAGTTTGTTCGTGGCCGCACGTCAGTTTTTGATGAGCCACGCCCAGGTGCCCCGAAAACGGCTGCTACGCAGGAAAACGTTAAAAAAAATCCACGATCTCGTGTTGGTAGACTGTCGATCAAGGTTCGCGAGATAGCTGAGACTGTGGGTGTGCCAGAAGGAACGGGGCATCATATTCTGCACGAAGAACTGGGCATGAGAAAGCTGTCGGCGCGATGGGTGCCGCGTTTGCTCACGCCGGAAAACAGACGCAACCGTGAGACCACATCGGCGACGTGTTTAGCGCTGTTTCAGCGCAATCCGGCGGAGTTCTTGCGTCGTTTCGTGACCGTCGACGAAACATGGATTCACTGGTACACACCAGAGGCCAAGGAACAGTCGAAACAGTGGACTTCACCTGGCGAACGTTCTCCGAAGAAGGCGAAGACTGTTCGATCGGCCGGAAAGGTGATGGCCACCGTTTTCTGGGATTCACAAGGTGTGATCCACATCGATTACCTCGAGAAGAGTAAATCGATCACGGGGCGCTACTATGCAGACTTATTGGGCCGATTTGACGTCGAATTGAAAAAAAGCGGCCCCGCTTGGCGAAGAAAAAAGTGCTGTTCCACCACGACAACGCGCCGGCTCACACCTCCACCGTTGCCATGACCAAATTGGTCGAATTGCGCTACGAATTGCTGCCCCATCCACCGTGCTCTCCAGATTTGGCCCCCTGTGACTACTTTTTGTTTCCAAACCTGAAAAAATCACTCGCCGGGAATAGATTTGGGTCGAATGAGGAGGTCATCGCCGCCACGGAAGCCTATTTTGCAGCCCTCGAGAAAATGTATTTTTAGGACAGGTTGAAAAAGTTAGAGCATCGCTGGGCCAAGTGTATCGAGCGTGAAGGAGGTTATGTGGAAAAATAAATTGCCACCTTTCCAAAATTTTCGTTTTTTTCTGTAGGCTAAGTACTTGTTGAATGACGCTCGTAATTACCTGGTCAAAAATTTTGTTTTTCCTAGACTCTGCATGAGTGAAAGCTATTTCACTTTCAGGGGAGAATTTTTTAAACAAACACGTGGTGCTCCAATGGGAAACCCTCTTTCCCCGTTTCTAAGCGAAGTTTTTATGGCATTTTTGGAGGAAAAGCTAGCACAAGAAGGTAAACTGCCACATCGATGGGTGCGTTATGTAGACGATATCTTCACGATCATCAAAGAGGATCAGGTCTAGCAAACTCTCACGGCGATCAACTCGATACAAAACAACATCAGTTTCACCCACGAGCTGGAGTCGGAGGGGCGGCTACCATTCCTGGACGTGATGGTATGTAGAGGAGCTAATGGATTGGAATTCGAAATAAACCGCAAACTAACGGATACCATGCGGATGATTCCTTTCACTTTGAACCATTGCCAACAGCAAAAATGGGCGACATTTAGCTGGCTTGTGAATCGAACGCTCACGCTTCCATTGAATAAGGAAGGCCTGAAAAAAGAAACGTCCCACATTTATAAGTTAGCCCAGTGGAATGGATACCCTACGGATAGTCACCAAATTGATAGCCAAACGAACTAAGGAGATCTTCAAGAAAATATTCACAACGCTAACTGCGGAAGTTGAGCAACGGAAGGGGTTGGTTGCAACTTTTGACTCAAGGATATTACTCAACAGAACAGCGAACTTTTATCCTACACCTAATATGCTATAACCTTATTCTAATAAAATTCAATCTGAACAGTTACCATACACTAATACAACCAAATCACAATATTCCTAATCTAAACGTTAAACCCAGCCCCGTGATCTAGTGGTTAGAGCACTAAGCCCGTAAGCCAAAGGTCTGTGGTTCGAGTTTCGTTGGCGTCAACGAGATTTAGTTCGAGAGATACTTTGGACGGACTATATGCCTGTTCAGTTATGATACGAGCTGGTTTAAAATCAGAACGTATCGCACCTGGGTGGACGGACACACGGCCAAAGCGTGATAATGATCATGTAAACTTGTGGAATTGCCGACACATTCGATCAGTATAATGAGATACTCTAACTATCTCTTAGCGAAGGCCCGAAAGGGGCTGTAGTGCTACGACAAAAAAAAACACCTTAAGCGTTTTCTCTAAACCTAATAAAATAAAACAAAATCCTAAATATTAAAACCTATCCCTAATTTTTAACACAAACAAACAACAACACTAAAAGTAGCAATATTAAGCTGAAAATCAAAACTAAGTACCGAAAAAACACAAAAACAAAAAAAAAATAACCATGAATAATTCAGCCATTGCCATTCAGCCATTAATACATAGATAGATTGCTCCGTCACAGCTCGACAAGTTTCAAAGAATCTAGCAAATGAGTATCTCCATTGGATTTGTTGGTCGCGTGAGCTGAAATTTGAAGGATATTTTATCTTTTTATCGATGACCCGTATATATATATGTGATATATGATTGGGACACCGTCAGAATGGAAAAGATATCGATTCATGTCTAAATACACGAATGCTTCTGGAAGAACGAAGCCAGTAGCGAAACAAGTTTCAATATACCAGCCTTTCGGGTGGGACGGCTGTGAAATCCAGGGTTTATTGCACACAGTTACAGGTCTTGTGATATGATTCCGAAGAAGTCTCAACATGAAGATATCGACTCTTGTCTCTTTAGCAGTTTGATAAATTCTTCTTTTCAATACAAAGTGCTTCCAATCTATTTCCTTTCGAAAACTCTTAATCTTTCCATTGTAGTAGCGCTCTGATTGTACCAGATCTGACATCCATATGTCAAAACAGGTATAACCAGGGTCTTGTAACAGATAACTGGAATGAAAGAGTCGTCGAAGGGCCATGACTACTTGATTGAGCATTATTTTGATTGAACTACCCTCTTCCAGATACGTTTCAGGTCTTGACTAGTACACTGCAGCGTTCGTTTGCATTCACCAATTGCCGGTATGGTTTCTTCATATAATAAAGATTCTATCTCGGGGTAGAGCTGTGTTTGAAATTCTCGTAATTTTTCTAAATATTCATGGTTGTTAGTACGTTGTGTGCCTTTTTTGAATTTGTATGTCCTGCCGTAGAATAGTTTAAATGGGGTGTATTTTGTAACTGAGAGAATAGCATTGTTATAAGTGATTATTACTTCATTCAACATGTCGTCTGGGTCCTTGTCTCGATAATTGTCACGTATTATTCTATATGTCTCTGTAATTGTTGAGTTACGTCTTTCTGTAGGTCCATTACTGCTTGTTTGTTGGTATGAGGCTATGTAATGAATCAATTTACGAGTATATTGTTTACAAAAGTCTTTGAAAATTAAAGATGTGAATTCCGCACCTTGATCGGTTACCATGGTATCTATATTTTGGGGAATACCAGGAAGACTAATAAAAGGTTTGAGAGATTTAATAATATTTAAGCTATTTCGAGTTGAAAGTATGTAGGCTGCTGCGAATTTTGAAAATTTGTCAATGATCTTTAATGCGTATTGTTTGTCAATTGTTTGTCTAGAGGTTTTTTGGGAGTGTCTGGGGTCTGATTCTATGGTTTTTGAGGGTTTTTATCTTATCAGTACTTGACATTTTTCGCAATTATTGATCATTTTTGTGATTTTATTCTTCATGAAGGGAAAGTAATAGTCAATTATTTTATTTATTTTATATTCGCAGACCAATTCTCTTTTTTTTTCTTTAAAAGCCGTTGGGCCTTGCTTTGTTGTTTGAGCAGACGCGTTTCGACTCTTTTGAATCATCTTCAGTGTCTAAAGGATGTGCTGAAAGGAATGACTTTACATTGTCGCAGGATGGATCAAGCAGATAGTACTAAACTAGGTCAGATACTAAATGAGGCCAGGTAGAGGGATACTAGTTTTTTTGTTTTTTAGATTGTTGGATGTCCGTTTGCTAAGTAAATGAAACTCGTTTTTCCCTTATACACGGGTTTATTTGGTTTTTTCCCATGTATTTCGGGATTCAGTTGACCCCTTCTTCAGTGGTTTGCTTACAACTAAATTTTATTTCCTTACTTCCAAGCTTTTTATACCTTTTATTTTTATTTCATTAATTATTTACTAATTGGTTATAAAATATTTCAACATGATTTATTACTACTCGTATAATTACAAAACTATTTACTACTTTTAATTACCTACTTATTCTATAATCCTCTTAATTAGGGTCGTAAATCCATTGCCTAAACCCGATGTCCGTTTGTTCCTCTAGACACTGAAGATGACTCAAAGGAGTCACAACGCGTCTGCTCACACAACTAAGCAAGACCCGACGGCTTTTAAAGAAAGAAGGAAAGTAATATTGTCTCTTGAGATGAGCAAGTGTCTCGTTAATATCTCCATATATATTATTTAGATGGTATTCGGTTATTAGAGCATCTTGTTCATCGTCTTCAGTGATTTTTTTCCGTGCACCTGAGGACTTTGAAACTATTTGATTGTGAAAAGTGGGTTGTATAAGTATCCTGTACCGAAAATTTTGTCTGTGGTATATATTGCGGTTAATCTATTAGGAGGGATAAATTTCTTGAAGATTTCAACAAGGGTTGCTTCTGTGTATTTCCGCATTCGAATTATACGGCGTTGTTTGTTCCGGAACAGCATGTCCAGACTGGATTTTGGTGTTTTATTAGTTTCTTCAAGTATTACTTGAAGAGAAAATGCATTCATGGGGCGTTTAGAAGTTGGTATTCCAGTATTAAGATTTTCTTCTGTAGAGTGCCCAGTGGAAACTCTAGTACTCTGTGTAGACGTACCAGCGGTATCTTTCACGTTAATTTCGGCATCGTTATTTGTACTTTATGTAATTTTTATGCGGCTTAAAGCGTCCGTTATGCATGCTAGACACGGCTGGGAAAGTGCTAGAGAAACTCATCAAGGGAAGACTCACTGACGCGATTCGTGCTGCTGGGGACCTATCTCCTCGGCAGTACGGCTTTAGAGCAGGACGTTCTACCATTGATGCGATTGCAGAGGTGGTGAGCGCGGTCCAAAAGGCAGAGGCATGTAGTCGCACCAAGCGACGGATCGTCCTGTTGGTGATACTTGACGTCAGGAATGCCTTCAACTCCGCTAGATGGATGGATATTCTGGACACGCTGGAAAACTCTTTTCAAGTTCCAGAATATCTAATGCGGCTTTTGAGGAACTACCTAAAGGACCGAAGCCTGCTCTACGACACGACACAGGGCCAACGAAGGATGGAAATTACATCGGGTGTTGCCCAGGGATCTATCCTTGGTCCGGACCTGTGGAACGTGTCTTACGACGGGCTACTGAGACTTGAGATGCCAGATGAGTCGCGCTTGGTCGGCTATGCGGATGATGTTGCGGCTCTGGTCGCCGGACGCACCGTTGAACAAGCGCAACTTAGGCTAGGTATGCTAATGCGCCGAGTGAGGGACTGGATGACTGCTCGCGGGCTCAGTTTAGCACTGGAGAAAACCGAAGTGGTCATCTTGACAAAAAAGAGAATCCCTAGAGTAAGGATGATCAGTATTGGAGATATGCAAATCGAATCGAAGCCAGCGGTGAAGTACCTGGGGCTACTGATCGACTCGAAGATGAGTTTCTCTGAGCAAATCAGGGCAACGGCTGAGAAGGCTGCTTCGGGAACATCGGCCCTGAGTCGACTTATGGCCAACGTAGGGGAACCCTGCCCATCAAGAAAACGCCTCTTGATGAGCGCTGTAGGGTCAGTGCTACTGTACGGAGCAGAGGTATGGGGCGACGCTCTCAGCAAGGAGGTATACCGAAAACGATTGGCACAGGTACAGAGAAGAGGAGCACTGAGAATTGCATCTTCGTATCCAACAGTTTCCGACTCGGCGGTGAGAGTGATTGCAGGCGTGATACCTGCCGCCCTCCTTGCCAGAGAGCGCCGCGCTATTTACCTGCGCCGAAACGAGGATGCGACGGAGATGGTTGTCCGCGAGGAGAGACAACGTTCGCTCAACGATTGGCAGCAGTCTTGGAGGAATTGCACGAAGGGAAGGTGGACTGCGCGCCTCATCCCGGATGTGAGACCGTGGCTAAATCGAAGGCACGGTGAGACTGACTTCTATCTGACCCAGCTTTTGAGCGGGCACGGGTGTTTTCAGTCTTACCTGCACTAGATCGGTAAGTCACGGTCTCCCGATTGTCGGTTTTGCCCAGGAGGGGAGGAAAATGCCTGTCACACATTTTTTGCGTGTATCAAATGGGCCAGGCTGCGAAGGGAACTCTACAGGGAGACGGGAGAGCTCACCCCGGATAATATAGTTGCGGTGATGCTCGAATCGGTTGACAAATGGAACCAGGTGGCACATTATGCTCGGGCAGTCCTAAAAGATAAAAGGGACTCGCAGCAGCCAGAGGTGCTGGGGCTGGGGAATCACTCTTCTGGCATTTCCTCTTCCCCTCTCCCCTCCCGCTAGGAAAGGGACTCCCCAGAATTGAAGGCGCCCCACGGCGTAACAAAACGAGACCTGGCCCGAAGTAATGTGTCAAACGGTTCCAGGCTAGGTTCTCAGATTGACAGGGGAGGTGTTTAGTGGGTAGTCCAAGGGTATCCTCCATGGGAGTCCCACACCGCCAGACTCGACGGGCGTAAATGCCTTCACCTCCCTACCACAAAAAAAAGCGTCTAAGTTACTGTGCTGACTGCCCTTTTTGTAATATAATTCATGATCGTATTCTTCTAGTTTGAGTCTCCAACGTATCAATCTTGAATTTGGATCTTTAAAGTTCATCATCCACGTGAAAGGCTTGTGGTTTGTCATAATCTTAAATTTCCTACCGAAAAGATACGGGCGAAAATATTTTGTGGCCCAAACGATGGCCAAGAGCTCCTTCTCTATTGTAGAGTAATTATCTCAGAATCGGTCACAGTTCAAGTTGCGTAGCAAATTGGCTTATACTGCCGACTGCGCCAGTTAAGGTAACTAAAGAATTATCCCTAAAAAAACAAAATTTTAAATTCAAAGAATTCAAATTTATTTGTGAATAGCTTCCACCAGCTTACGAAATACTAACTGTTCGTCACAATATCGTACATTTCAATTTATTAAGGAAAAAATGCTAACGCTTTTAACTTTAGTTGAAATTCCATATTCCATGAATTTGTGATTTTACTTTAGTTAATGAAGAAAAATGCAAATCACATGTCTGGGAATTATATTACATGCCTGGGATTTGAATTTGGCTTCAAGTTCAAATAAAAGGTATGAGGCACGTGTCGGCTGGCTATGATATTGTTAGGCGGATAGTGCCATAGTTCGCACGGGTAGTTTGGAGAAAGTCGTCGCGTCTCATTATTGTTATATCTTTCGGTCGATTACATCGGCCTTTGACACCTGTCGATTGTGTCCCGTTACCACGTCACAAAGAAGATCGTAAGCGTACAAATTTTTTGCAGCGGGTCCTTGCGCTGGCGGAAAGAACCCCCCTCAAGACACCGTAACGCTGGTTGCCAGCATGCTTACGCATCGCCAGGCAAGGCCGTTCAAACTAAGCAAGAATTTTTCGCTTGTTGAGGCAGCAGTCCACCGCTGCAGTCTTGAACGGAACCTAGCATCCCATCTAAAACACTACAAAATCTCGTTGTCACCAATGGGATTAGAACCAGGGACTTTCGGCTTACGGTGGGACCACTCTATCCACTACATCACGCAGTCTAATTACAAAAGTAGAAACACAAAAAGTTTAAAACTTAAGGGGTAGAAAAGATCAGAGGCGCGCGGTTCATCCCCCCTTCGTGTCGTTCATCCAGAATAGTTGCCAATCTTTGAGTGAGGGTTGTCGTTCTTCTAGGGCGGCTGCCTCTCTGTCACTTTCGTGTCTTTGCAAGTAGATAATATGAATGAAACTTGCTAGATATAACGATGTATTTTAACTTTACGTCGCCAAAAACAACAACTCAAGATGACTAGGTTTATTTTAGAATACACTTTTAATATATATCCTGGAAAATTTATTAGTGGGTGCAACTAGATCGATAAGCATTATCTAACCAAAAAAGAAAATCAATATGTTCCGGTAACGTGTGTTTAGCCAAAACTAATGCAAACAAAATGATATAACTTTTGCCGAAAAAGTCAACACATTAGTAATTGATTAATATACTTTCCCATAAAAAAAGCGGATATTGACAAAAAATACCTAAAACAAAAGTCATCATCATCCATTAACCAGCACGCGTGCTTTCATTTTAGGCCATCAAATTGGAACAATATCCATTTTAACTTGATTCTTACCATTCTTTTCATTTCCTAAATTGCTCTTACGCATGTCATGCGAATAAAACAGCAACACGCCCAATTTCAGCCATATATGAACTTTACCATATCATCCATGCGAAATTCCAATCATGTTCCTCGATTAATTTATTTTCCGCCATAGGCTATTTTTATTGCAGATTTCGCGAATAGATATAAATTCGTGTATGCTAATCGATAATTTTATGAAGGTCATATGCTAATCATATGGTTCACCTGGGCAACCTGCTTTGACAGTTTGGATATTTATATCTTAATTTATGTCACAGTTTCCTATTTGGCGACAGTTTATTGTTAATTAACACATAAAATATTTTGATTCTCTTTCTCTACGATCTATTTTGATTTGTTTGGATTTAATAGTTTATTTTTATGGCTATCTCATACAAAGAGTGTTAATTGGTAAATGAATGAAATCAATCATTATAGTTAGATTTCAATTAGAAAAATCAAATTGATTGGTTTTCTCTTTTATTTATTGAGGTGTTCAAGTTTATGTCTTATTTTTCTTGTTCATTTGAACCTATAAAGACTTTATTTTCTTTGTGAAAAGTCGGAAAACTTATTAAAGGAAAGTAGAAATTTTGCAACATATCGTATTCATAACAACTTATGTAAATAACACAACAAAAACGGATTAATAAAGCACACTGGTTTGCCCTAGATAATTTTTCCCAACATAAACTATCAACCTAACGTCAAATCTAACATATATCCACCTTATTACTATTCAGAGAAAAAAATCTTTTAAATCTAATTCATGGTCAACCGTTACCGAACCTATGAATATTTAATAATCAAATTATATTAAAAGCAAGCTGCATTGGAATTCCAGCAACTCAGCATATAAATAGCATAATAGCTTTAATCACCATTAAAAAGGTATTTCAATGAAGAAAGGGCTGCAACGGAGATTCCTCTGAAGAATCGCATTAAGAGTGAGTAATGAATCAACCGAAGACGACCTTGAAAAACTTGTTCTTATTCCAAAAAATCGTAGAAAAAATCGCGAAGCAAGTGGAAAACATTCGCATTCAATATTCTTCGGCTTGCTAGCATGTGAAAGCAACAACACAACGGTGAAGTGATATCAAGCAAAAATATCGCTAAACTTTAATCGACCAAAGAAGAAATAAAGACTCACAGGTACACATCTTGCAGAACAGGTAAGACGTAGTCGCGAGAATTGATTACACCATCATCTGGACTGGGTGCTGGCGCTGGCTACGAAAGAATGTTGCAAGAAATGAGTAGTTCTGGAGCTGCAAATGGATAATTTTTCATAGCTGCGGATGAGATACATGCGAATTACTCCAAATGGACTGGTTAATTGTGTTTTCACTATTATTACGTGCTCGATTACTTCATTTCCGGTTGTTTTACTGACTCGCTTTGAACGGGATTCCAACGAATATTAGTAAAACTATTAGATACAGATTTAACACATTAGAACTTTTCACTCGAAAAATCTTTTGTTCCGATTATAATTTAGGGGAAGGCTGTTAACAATTTTAGCATATTAAAGCCTAGAAAACCGCGAGAAAGCTCATCAAAATTATTGGGGCAAATGGTAATTACATGCTTCCAAGTGTGAGGTTCAGTTAGTACCACACGCGGTAGAAGAGAATTTAAATGCTTCACATCTACATGTAATTATCCAGTTTTTATTTTTCCTTAGAAAACACTGATTCATGCTACAGAATGTGATCGTTGGGATGCCAGAGCTCTTTGTTAAGCGACTTCGGGCATTAACTTCAATCCCATTAGTATTCGGAAAGGGATAGGCTCGCTGATTTTCAATTTGATGTTGTAATAAAAATTTAATATGTAAATTTAATTACTTCGCATGCGGCGATTCAATCGAAAAAGCATGAGAAAAGATGAAGACGGTGATAATGGCCAGGATGGAAGTTTTCTGTTGATGTTAGTGAGCGTCTTGTGGATGTTAATGTGTATGCTTTGCTAAAACACGAATAAAGAATGATCGCCAACGACAGTTTCATACCAAGGAAAATCAATTGAAGTATCCGGAACACAGAGCATGAGTATAAGTGGACACCTGTTTC
Organism: Odontomyia ornata; assembly: GCA_963969285.1. Taxonomy (NCBI): domain Eukaryota; kingdom Metazoa; phylum Arthropoda; class Insecta; order Diptera; family Stratiomyidae; genus Odontomyia; species Odontomyia ornata. Next base: position 122,800,897 of record OZ017740.1, read on the forward strand.
AGACATAAAAAGATTTAACTGCTGCGAGGTACGATGTTATCACGAAGACCTTAAATTTGATATTCTGGAAGATTTTTAAATGACCTTGCAGACATAATTTGGAACCCTAAATTAATATCTCAACTTGATCCTTTAGAAGTTCTTTTGATAGGAAGCCAGAATAGACTGCATCGAATTGGATCGAATAAACCCTAACGACTTTCATAACAAAAAATTAATTCATCCTTAGAAGCATCGAATGCTTCGACTATTATTTAGGACAGGTGCACAATGACCACTGTGGAATGAACTGAAAAGTTTTATACAATATTAACATTCATCCAGTGATGACGACTGAAACTAATTGGCTTGGTGGCACTCTGAGGCAAGCTAGCGGTCAGTTGACGATCGGGAGGAAATTCTGCTCGTGCTGGGCCACCTACATCAAGTTACTATTATTTAGAGAGGAATAAAAGAATACAGAAGAATCATATTGAGAAATATAAGGGATTGCATTCTGATACTTTAAACCACTTCCAACACAATTTAACTTGAACTAATTAAAGGTTTATAAGGGCGAACCGAGAATTTTATTATAATAATAAAAATAATCATCACGCACTAGTCCCATTCGAGTTTTGTTAGGGAATCTCATTTCATGACCGTAACGATATTCGAGGTGATATGGTCAGTATCACGCTCACCCAAGTGATTATTACCCGATTTTTCAATCGGTACCCATCACAGCTAGGCTGATAGTCAGACAGAAGTACCAAAAGCACAAACTCGTTACCACCGAATTGCTGCGCAAGCGGTGAACGACTTAACTACTGCACCACATGGATCACGATGAATTTCATAAAATCCATTTCAATATATCGGTTACTTAAATTTTCATTGAAAAAAGGTTGTTAAGATTATCGTGTCTTTTGTATTCTAATAACAAATTACCAACAATTATTGATTAGGAAGTTTTTATAAGAATTTTTGTGAAATAATTCAATATTTTTTAAGCATTTCAGACGCAAAATGTTCAATATTATTAATTATGAAAACTGTAATTAATATTAATTAAAATTACGTACACTTGGATCTGCTCCTAAAAGGATAATTAACTTAAATAAGAAAGGAAGCTAAGTTAATAATTTAAAAAAAAAATCCTTTATAAAAGATCAATACTCGTACATTATGCATAGACTTTTACCTCATTTGCCTGTATGCCAGATCAGCATATTCTTATATATACTATCTTACCAAAATAACAATGACGTCGACGACCTTCCAATTTCGCATCAATAACCAACTAACCGATGCCTTTGACACAAATATGGGACTAAAGCAGCAAGGTGGACTGGCGCCATTGCTATTCAATTTGGCTCTGGAGTACCTCATAAGGAAGCTACCTGTCGATACGCGAGGTACATTACTATACAAGTCGAGCCAAGTAGTAGCCTATGCGGACGACATCAAGATTTTGTCATGGTATTTAACAACTGCCAAAGAAATTTTCCTGAAACTCGACAGCGAAGCAAAACTAGTAGGGCTACAAATCAATGAAAATAAAACAAAGTTCATGCCGCAGTCGAGGAAAAATACCCCAAATACACAAAATATCACACTTGGCGAATACAGTATCGAAAATGAGAGCAAATTTGTGTAATTAGGCGCCAAAATAACTAAGACCAGTAATGAAAGAGACGAAATACGCCGAAGAACACAGCTCGCAAATAAAACATTCTATTCAGTTTTGACGATTTCAAAGACCAGCTGCATACACAGCAAAACAAAGCTCCAAAGATACAAATCTGTGATAAGACCTGTGTTATGCTATGGGTGAGAAACATGGACCCTAACCCAAGCATCCGCAAATATATTGAACGCCTTTGAGCGACGGGTCCTGAGGCGAATAACCGGAGTGAAGCTAGATGGGGATCAATGACGAATTCGATATAACCATGGGCTGTATGAAATTTTCGACGAACCGAAGGTCTCAACGATTATAAGACTGCGGAAGCTGCAATGGGCTGGCCACATGAATCGTATGGACGAATAAGGGATACTCAAAAGGGTATTCTTTGGGAGAACTGAAGGCCAGAGACCAGTGGGGAAACCGAGGAAACGCTGGTCTGACTTGGTCGACGAAGACAGTTCATCGCTGCTTGGATTTCAAAATTGGAGGACGCGGTCAATGGACGAGACAATTGGAGGCACTATTTGGAGGAAGCGAAGCCCCGAGAGGGGCTGTAGTGCTAAGAAGAAGAAGAATTGTGCTATAAAAGAAAATTATAGAAGCAAGCAAATCGAGAAGTATTTCTCCATTCGCTGGCTCAGCGCGTGCGCCCGAGCTTAGTCTATCCCAAGGCACTTAGTCCGGGATAAGCGAATTAAGAATACGTTCAACTGCATATCCAAGGCATCTGCCCGAGTATAAGTGTCCCAAGGCAGTTACGCCCGGAGCCTGCAATTGAACTAATAATTGATTAATTTATCAATCTGACTGCATACTCAAGGCGTCAGCCCGAGTATTAGCGTCCTAAGGCAATTACGCCCGGGGCCTGCAGTTAAAGCGTTAAAAGATTGGTTTCTTCGAAATTCCTTTTCCCTCTGAATGACTAACAAATATAATTAAAATAAATATAAATCGTAGAAATTTTACAGCTCCATTAATGCTCCAACTTTATACGTATGCAAACATAAAACTCATTGATTGTCTCTGTAATAAATTAGTTATTAGAAGAATTCATTAGTAAAATATGTTATTAATAATATATAGTTAACTGAACGTGTAATTGCAGAACATAACAAAGAAGGAAATAAAACTTAACTTATTAAATAAACGAACACATTTTTACTGATCTAGTTGACAAGTATGAAATAGCAGGTAAGTGTTGTACAGGGATATCCTCGCCCGGGGGCGTTGATCTGTATATAGGATACACATCATATCATGCTCCCAGTTCGTGCCAGTATATATATGGTATACTGGTTATGCAACAATACCACCAAATCCCCACAATGCTTTTTATGGCCACCGAACAGGAAATACCGCTATGCATTATCATTGCCAACTTGAAGAGAAAATTAAATATATTGATATATGTTCTCTGTATCCCTGGGTTTTTCTGCAAAGTTATTGATTTTTGGAGATATGGTAGTCCTGAAATTTCTCATCGAAGCATATATTTATATTCGCGCCAATCCTCGGGTCAGCATTTACCTACCTACCTGCTACCGAAGATTTATGACTCGCTGTTCGGCTTGTGTTAAATATGGTAAATTTTCCATCGGTCATCCAAAATTATATGTTGGTAGTAGGGAATGTTCCGAAGTGGATTTGAATAATACAGAGGGGATGATTAACTGTAAAATTTTACCCCCTGAGGAATTATATCACCCCATTCTACCAGTAAAACAAAACAATAAGCTAATGTATTCATTTCGCCGTCTCGGCGGTGTCGAGAAAAATCAGTGTGAAAAAAGTCCTCATACGTATGAAGAAAGAGCATTAATAGGCACACGAGTACTTGATGAAATTAAGATGGCCCTAAGTAGAGGCTATAAGTTGATAGAAATATATAAAATATGACGTTATGAAATCGAGCAATACGTTAAATTGGCTCCAACTGGTGCATTATTCACGACCATGATTAATAAATTCATCAAAATGAAGCAACATGCGTCAGGACGGCCAAGCAGCTGCCAATCTGAGAAAGTGGAGAATCGCTATATTGACGACTTTCTGGAGCATGAGGGAATATTGCTAGATTTTAATGAAGCTACATCCAACCCCGGATTAAGATCTTTAGCTACGCTAATATTAAATTCCTTTAGGGGAATGTTTGGCCAGCGCGAAAACCAGCCAAGGACAAGTATAATAAACAACCCCTGTAGAATTTTATGTACTGTTCACTAGCCCATCTATTAAAGTTTGCCATAACCTCCTGGTCAATGAAGACACGATTATCGTAAATTGGGGTTTAATGGAGTTCATCACGACAACATACTTTGAAGGCAAATTCTAAATACGCAGCTTTTTTCACTAAGAAAAGTAAGTTTTTTTTTGCAGTTGGGGATGAATGAGTAGGTGTGAACAAATCACACCTGAAAAATTGTTGGCGGTCGGTGCTCAAAATCGTATTTCGATCATTCTGCAACTGCTGTAGTTGCTTCACTGGCTGATGTTTAGGTTGCCGCACTGACTGTAGTTTAGGCTGCTTCTTTGCACCTTACAAAAAACTGGAGTACGAGACCCCTCCTTGTGAAGTATTTTTTATAGAGCCGTTGATGAAAACCCTCCTTTCCTCTCCTTTTTTTGGAGATTCTTCCGACTCTCCTCAGCTTCTTTAGCTTCAGGACAACCTCTGAAACTCGCTAGGTATCCCTTAGCATTGCAGTTGACACAGAATGTCTCTTCTTTTTTCTCGTCCTTCGGGATTGGACATTCAATCGACTTGTGTTGCTTATTGGATTTTAAGCATCTAACTTTAAGTTCGCAGTTAGAAGCGACGTGGCCGCTTTTTGTAGATGTTCCCACTGTATCTTCTGACACAGTAAGGACTTTATGTCCATCACTTCCTTCACTACATAGTCTGGTTTGAACTGAACTAAGAAAGAGGAAAGCGTCGTTTATTCCCTTTCTAGAGGTTATCGTCGAGAACCTTTTAGCTGAGGAAATATCTTCTTCGAGATGCATTTTCAGCTCAGCCACGACATCGTTTTCGTCGTACCAACTATGCACACTTTTGAGTAGAAAAGTCAATTTTCTCTCTCCTGGAAGAGTTTTAGTCTAACAAGCCACCTTCGTACACTTCAAAAATTAAATAGGCTGGTATGAACATCAGCCATTTTAGGGTGGAGCGAAGTTCGTCAGGAGCTGTTCATCGTTACGTTGAACTCTGGCTCCTTTGTTGAATTACATGTGCATGCCCTTTTTACGCTATCCCTGAAAGTCTCCAGGTCAAGCCTGTAGCACACTATAGGAGGCACCCTCTGTTTTTTCTCTTTTTGGTAGCAGCCACGCTCGGCTGTTGGGGCTTCGATTTCCCTTTATTACCCTCAACGTTTGGCCTTACACTCGGCGGTATGGCCCCTAAAAAGCTGGCGGGAGCTACTTTTGCCACCTTCTTTGGAAAACCCCCCTCGCTCACTGCAAGGATCTTCGACACCTTTGAAGTAGGCTCATGAGTTGGAGACCCTATTGGCCTCTTTCTCGCTTCCTTTTCTGGCTTAACAGTTTCTTCATTGTCACTACTGTCCGTGCAACTCCCTCCATTGTCCATTTTCATATCGCTGAAATCCTCCGGAATTTGCAGTTGCATCTTGTAACTATCAAGCAAATCCAAAATGAACTCTTGTTTTACGTTTAAAGGATGTGTGGAAGGAAACGACTTTATATAGATGTAGGATGGGTTAAGCAGGAAGGTACTAAATTACTAACTTCAGTGCTCTGTCACGTACGTATTTTTCAACCGTCTCAAGTCGTAGGTGCTTGTATATGTCAGTGGTTCTAATGTACCATGGAATTCTTAAGATCTTTCGAATAATTCTATTTTGGAAGGACTGGAGTGCTTTTTTGTTAGTCTTTGTCGTCTGGTAAAAAGCAGAACTACTGTATAGTAGCGTCGGTCGAACAATTTGTTTGTATATGAGCAATCGATTTTTAAGGGTGTGTTTTCGATTTAATGAGTGGGTATAAAAAGGAGAGAAGTCCAATAGTGTCCCCGTTTATTTTGTATGTGTTGTTTCCATGTGAGGCTTCTGTCGAATGTAAGTCCAAGGTATTTAGCCGTTGGTGCCCAGTCTATTGTTTCACTGTCAACATTAAGTCTCTGTGGAGTTTGTAGTCTTTTCTTTGGGATGAAAAGGGTCCATGTTTTATCAGAATTAATCGTAATTTTCCATTTACGAAATGTTCATTGATCTTTGCAAGTTTGAAGTGATGTCTCTTGCTTGTCGTGCTATAATAAATATACAGGTATCATCAGCGTAGAGTGATAATTTAACTTTTGGAGACAGAGTAGGAAGGTATGCAGTAAATATATTGTATAGGACCGGTGATATGGGGGAGCCCTGAACAACTCCAGCATCAATTGGTCTCAAGATTGAGAGTTGTTTATCAATTCTGCCACGAAATGTTCTGCCTTCCAAGAAGAAGCCAATAATTTGAGTGAGCTGCAGTGGCATATTGAACTGATGCATTGTGGAGATAAGTCCTGCATGCCAGACTTTATCAAAGGACTTAGCTATGTCAAACATAACTAATTCCTGCGATTTAAGCCTGTTCTGATGTGTTGGGTCACTCTAACTAACTGGAGCTCAGTAGAGTGTTTAGCTTTGAAGTCATATTGTTCTTCCGGTATAAAATCTTTGTCAGATACAACCTCATTAAGTCGATGCAGAATCACCCTTTTCGCAATTTTTGACAGCGATGAGAGGAGACTGATGGGTCTCCAGTTTTGTGGAAATTGTGGGTCCTTTTGGGGTTTCGAGATGACAATAATAACTGCTGATTTCCATATTTTGGGATACTTTCGCAAACGGGATATAGCATTAATAATGTTAGTAAGTGTTTGTAAAATATTGTCTGGTAGCCAAGAAATCATTGTGTTTGTAATAGTGTCATATCCAGGTGCTTTATGTTTGTTGAGTGTCTGTATAATGTTTTTGATTTCGTCCAAGTCCGTTGGTTCAATCCTGTCTTCATGTTGAATGCTATCCATCAGGAGTCTGTTGATAGAAGATTCAATTCTTTCCCCAGTTTCAAAATCCTCCTCGTCTGAAGAATTTTCGCGGAATTGCATTTCTCGGGAATCTCCAAATGCTCCCGCCTTATCTGCATCGTAGAATTGCATCCCATTCGGACCATGAATAGGCGGTACCACAATTTTACTATTTGTCCGAAATTATTTGGACATTCTCCAGAAACAGCCACACCCAGGCTCAAGATTCTGCAAAAAGCTCTCCCATTGCTCGTTTCGGAGTACCCTTTTCTTATCACGGATTTCATTTGTCATCCGCGTAGCGTTTATGCGTAGCGTAGGGTCACCTGTAAACCTAGCTCTCCTCCGAACTTGATTCCTTCTCCTGATCAGTTGTTTGATATGCTGAGGGAGTTCAAAAGGATTCGTTTCCCTTCTCGGAGATATGACCGTATGGTCCTCTTTTGCCTGTAAAATTTTCTGAGTAACGTTTTCATTGAAGTTGTCGATGTCGTCGGCCGTTTCAGGTAATTGAAGATTAGTTTCATTGGCAAATGCGACTTTAAACGCTTTCCAGTTGTAGTTTTCTTTTGCTGCATAGGAACATCAATAAATATCTTTTCTATGAGGAAAAGGACTGGTTTGTGGCCGGAAGACAGTTCGTCGAGGACATTTAACCGAACATTTTGTGTGAAATCTCGCGATATTCCAATGTTCAGTGCAGAGTCATATCTTAATCCGTAATGTGTTGGCTCATTGGGGATATGTAGGCTGAAGTGGTTGGCTGTGATGAATGTATTGAGCTCGGTCCCAGCTTCATTGCTTCTCACAGCTCCCGAAAGGCGGTGGGTGGCATTAAGATCTCCTGCAATGAAGATAGGGCCTTCAAGTACAGCAAGTGCTCTAAGATCATTTAAGAGATTTCTATTTCCTGGAGGATTGTAGCCAGAAATCACAACGAACTCTAGAAAATCAGTTCGCACCTTGATTGCTATGGCCTCTCGTTTTTAAAGTGTGGGTGTATTAATGAGATACTGACTCACGTTTCGTTTCACGAGAATGGCCGTTCCGCCTCTTCTATCCGTCATTCTGTCATTTCTGTACGTAATGTAGTTAGGGATGCGGAATCGTCTTCCAGGCTTCAAAAAAGTTTCTTGAATCATAATGAAGCGGAATTTATGATCAAATATAAATTGTTGTAACTCACCATTTTGCCGAAGCCAGAAATTGGCATTCCATATCAGAATTGAAACGTGGTTCATTAAACTCATTAGTGTTTAGTGTTGATGACATTTTGAGATGCAGCGAACATGGTTTTCTTTTTTTTTTTTTTTGTGGTAGGGAGGTGAAGGCATTTACGACCGCCGAGTCTGGCAGTGTGGGACTCCCATGGAGGATACCCTTGGACTACCCACTAAACACCTCCCCTGTCAATCTGAGAACATGGTTTGAATCATGTTTGCCATCATCTCTTGCATCATATTTTGGAACAGTGTCTCTATTTTGGCAAACATTTGGTCCATATTGTGTTTGATTTTGTGTGTGTGGAGGTGTGTGTGTGGAGGTTTGTTTTTTTAAGGGGTTTTGTACTAAAATACAAAATCCTATTGCAATCAGGACCTGTGTCCGTCTGTCCGTCCGTCCGTCCGTCCGTCCGTCCGTCCGTCCGTCCGTCTGTATGTCACAGCACTTTTTCTCCGAAACGATTGAGGCTACAGCCATGAAACATTGTGAAGAGGTCAGAAGTGGTGACTTCTTGAAAGTTCAAGGGTGGAAAAAATTTTCAAAGGGGTTTAAGGGGGGTCTCCCCATATAGGGAGGTGACCCCTCAAAAAGAAATTTTCACCATTGGTAGTCGAGTAGGGTGTCATTGGAAAGGTCTCAATGAGATCTTTTCAAAACATGTCTTAGAATTACCTTATGAGTACTGAGGGCGGCAGGGGAAGGGGAAATGTACGAACTTTTCGCGTACCCCCCCTCGCGATTGGACACCTTCCATCCGAAAAATCTGAAAAAAATTATGAATGTAGGCCTTAGCGAGTACAACAGCAACAAATACATGAGATGTCGAAATTCACTCAACTTTGTTAGTAATAGTATGATTTATCGATTTTATGTTTTCTTGAATAAAAACTAAACGGTACCCTTAAATTCAATAAAATTAAGCAAAGAGATGAATATTTATAAGATTAATCTTTTCTGAAAGTTTCATAAAGATCGAATAGTATTTAACGAAGTTATAGCGATTTGATTTTTTCCTGTATTACTATGGAACAATATACCCTGTATTACTATGGAAACATATGGCTATGGAGCCATATGCGCCTTTTACCGACTTAGACACTACAGCTTTGCTAGGATTTGCATGAAAATTTCAGGAATGATAGGTATCATGAAGATGAGTACATACAATTGAAACAAGTCGAAGAGGCAGGAGAGAGCTCCTAGCAAAAGGGCTTTGTAACCATTCTAGGATTCGAAAAAATAGGCCATGAATCGATGATTACAGTACAGAGGAGTGGCCCCTGAAAAAATTTAATGAAAGGTAGCCGATATGAGTATCAACTGAAAGTTCTCTATGAGAGCTTTTCAAAACAGTTCTTAAACTGACAGTTTTTGTTTTAGAGGGGGCACAGGGGGGGGAATACATGAAAAATGTGTCTCCTCCCTCGCGAATGGGCACCCGTGATCTAAAAAATCTGAAAAAATTATCAAGGGAGATATTTATGGGTTATGGGTATAACTATAACAAATAACTCAGAAGTCAAAATTTTTTTAACTTTGTTAATAATAGTATGATCCTCGAACATGACGTGTTTCTTGATTTCATTCGTTGCTGGTTACTGCATTTTGAAAGTTGAGTACAAAACCCTTATGACACGAGCATAGGTCTGTCTACCCAACTTGTTGCTGGTTGTGAGGGTTGGGCCGCAGCAACCTGTGCGAACGATCTCCTCACGTTCTTTGGATTCCAGGGACAACCCCCGTAGCTTGCTGGATGTTCTCCACCACAGTTAACACATTTTGGCTTCTCTTCAATTTTCTTTGGACAGTCCGAGAAATGATGGCATTTAACGCATCAAGACTGTGCATAGCAGTTCCTAGAAGAATGTCCAAATTGTTGACAATTGTGGCACATACCCTGGCCCGTACGAGGACACTGTGCCTCCACGATGCACATAAGGTGGCAAACAGATTTGATATTATAAATATTGGTTTCAGATTTTGTGAGGAAAACCTTGACTACTCTAGAAAGACCTTCCCTCATTTTAATATAATAGACTTCTATTGGGTTGAAGCCCTCAGACTTTAAGTCTTCCTTGGTTTCTTCGACTGAAAGACCATACAGGCCCCTGATGACAACATTCAGCTGTCTATCCTCTGGAAGTATGTAGGTGTGATATTATATTTCGTTTTCAGTTAGTGCTTTTGTCAGTCGTTTGTGATCTGTGGGTGTAGTTGGTATGATTTGTATGCCGAGGTAGACCCTTTTCGCGGATGTGTATGAGATGCTTTGTGTTTTCATAATATTAAGTTTTGGGACCATTTTGAAGACTCTCGTAAAATGATCGGAACTGATTTACGTTCTAGTGTCTGTGCCGCGGGTTGTCTGTTTGTAGTGTTCGGCAGTGTTGATTTTGGTTTGGGTGTATTGGCCATGTCTTAGCTGGTTTTGGTGGTGGAAGGGCAGGGAAAATCTCATCCTCTTTGTCTTTACTGCTACTCATGCAGTCAACTTCCATCCCCCTTTCTTAAGTTTTAGATGAGGAATAAGACTTTGGAGGTGAAGACGCCTTTACCTTTCGTTTTTTCATCTGAGGGCTGTCTTTCTTAGATTTCCCGTTTGCCTTAGCCTTATTTTTGACCAGTTGAACTAGTTCTGCATTTTTTGCAGCTAGCAATTCATTTTTGTTTCGCTGCTCGGCCAGCTCTGCATTAGTTTTCGCGAGTGTCTCTTGCGTTTGCAACAGCGTTACAAACACTTGATCCAACTTCAGCGTAATATTGTCGAGCTGGGCGACTAGCGAAGCAATTTGCTAGTCTTTGTCAGATATGTCACGTCCGGCAACCACACCACGGGCCGTCGACATCCTCTCCGCCAAATAACTAACTTTCAATTATATAAAAAATTCAAAATTTAGAAAAACCAAGAAAATATGACTAAAGCTGACCCAGGTCAGCAAAAGAATACCAAACTACTCGCCCAGAGTCCCCGGTATTCTTTATGTCTTATATCTCTTTCTTTCTGTCTTTCGTCTCTTTCTATCTTCTTTCTGACTATACGCTCTTCCTCGCTCTATCTTCTATTTTACTCTATGTGCCGTCTCGCTCTATCTTCTAGTTTACCACCTACCCTCTCACTCTATCTGCCCTCTCACTCTATCTTCCGTCTCACTACTTCTCTCCTATTCTCTATCTCCCTCTGCCTTCTACTTCCTTCTCTACCAACTACTGTTTCCTTCTTCTTATATTCAATCTCTTTCCTCTTCTTTCTTGCATGGAGTCGTCGAGGCAGCACGGATTGAGCATCGATCAAGCAGCAAGAGTTTTTCGGAGGTTTTTTGGAGGTTTTCGGAGGATTTTTGGAGGATTTATATGAATACTGGAATTTGGAGGAAAGTGGAAATTTCAGGAGGTGCGGAATTTCGGAGGAACTTTAGAGGAATTTCGGAGGGAAAATTTGTTTGGAATTTGTGGAAAGGAGTAAAAGCGCCTGGGCAAAGCGCGTAGTGCGAGCACAAGTGGAGTGGAATGGAGGAAAGGAGAAGGAGTTGAATTTGAAATTGGAAACAAACGATAATATTATTATTAAGGATTTTTTAAGTGTTACTGTTCTTCTTTATAATACAATTATTTTGCTTTTTAGTCTTTCAATTACTAGACAATAAGGGTCTCAGTTTCTTTCTTTTATTTTCCCGCGACAGTATTCCAAATTCTGTCTTGAAATCTGTGGGTATGGGGGAAAGTAATGAATATGGGGAGCTCTCCGCCGCTAAATCTAGCTTGCAGCGGTTCTGCGAGAAATTCGGGGGGGGGGGGCATAAAGGAGGAGTTTATTCTCGACTTGCTTACTAGTTGCAAGATGCAACTGCAAGTGCCGAAAGTCTCCAGTGCAAGTGCCGAATGTCTCCAGTGATGGATGAGGGTGGAAGTTCCACGAACAGTGATGACGAGGTGGAGGCTATCGTAAAGGCGGAAGCCAGAAAGAGGCCGATAGGGTTTCCAATGCAGGAGCCTACATCAAAAGTATCAAAGGTCCTTGAAGTGAGCGAGCGGGATTTTCCCCAGCTCAAAAAGGTGACGAAAATAGCTTCCGCTAGTACTCGGGGACCATACCCAAGACGGGTGGAAGGCCGGGCCTAGAGGGAAATAAAGGGGAATCGAAGCCCCAGCAGCCAAGCGTGGCTGCTCCCAAAAAAGAGAGGCTGCCTCCTATAGTGAGCTATAGGCTTGACCTGAAGACTTTCAGAGATAGCGTCAAAAGGGCTTGCGCACGAAACTCTGAAAAGGAGCCAGAGTTCAACGTGATGGTGAACAGCTCCTGATAAACTTCACTAAAACCCTAAACCCTAAAAACCCTTAAACGGCTGAGGATCATACCAGCCTTTTTAATTTTCTGAAATGTGCGAAGGTGGCTTGCTACACCTACACCCTTCCAGGAGAGAGAAAATTGACTCTCCTTCTCAAAGGCGTGTACAGCTCATATGACGAGAATTATGTCGTGGTTGAGCTGAAGGAATATCTCGGTTAAGATATCCTTTCAGCACCTCTAGGAGGGGAAAAAAGGACGCTTTTATCCTTCTTAGTCCAGTTCAAACCGGACTTTGAAGTTAAGAAACCAATGGACATAAAGTTCCTATTTTACCAGGAGATGCAATGGGAGCGTCTGCAGAAAAATTGCCCTTCCCAGTGCTTCAACTGCCAAAGATTTGGCCACGTCGCTTCCAACTGCGGATTCGAAGTTAGAGCGTAAAATGCGATAAGCAGCATAAGTCCATTGAATGTCCAATCTCAAAGGATGGGAAAAAAGACGAGATCTTCTGCGTCAACTGCGACGCTAAGGGGCACCCTGCGAGTTTCAGAGGTTATCCTAAAGCGAAGGAAATTGAAGAGAGGAGGCAGAATCTTCAAAAGAAAAAAGAGGAAAGGAGGGATTTCATCACCGCTTCTGTAAAAAATACTGTGCGTGAAGGGGTCTCGTACTCTAGCCTTTTGCAAGGTGCAAAGAAGCAGCCTGTACCGCAGCCTATACGGCAACAAAAACATCAACCAATGCAGCAACCTCAGCAGTCGCAGAATGACCGAAATACGGTTTTGAGCATTGACTGCCAATAATTTTTTGGGTGTGACTTGTCTAGACTCATTCGAAAAGTGGACTCTTCTATTCCCCACTATTAAAAAACTCACTAACCGTAGTGACAAAAAAGCTGCGTACTTAAAACACGCCTTCAAAGTATATTGGTCTTGATGAGTTTCATTAAACTCTCCATCCTCAATATATTTTCACTAGCTCCACGATATAAAAGGAATTTCATTCAAGAATACTTGAACGCTCATAGACCAGACTTCTTGTTTATATCGGAAACAAGACTCAAAGAAAGACACAGAGTGCATTTGGGGAAATATAAGATCATCAGACGTGATGATCCAAAGGAAAGTATTGGAGTTGCTATGGCTCACAAAGATCACCTGAAAGTCCAAAGGCACTACCTTCCAAGTCTGAAATGTATTGAAGCAGAAATAATAAGCTCCATGCTGGGAGGGAGCACCTTTGCGTTCGTGGGGATCTATGTTCGACATGAATACTCGGTGAGGAAACTCATTGACGACTTGGAAACAGTGCTTACTCTCTGCAAAAAAATCGTTTTCTATGCCATGGGAGGTCATTTTAATGCGAAGCATCCGTCGTGGGGAAATATCGCATCTAATGGCTATCGAACAGCTATCTCTAATTGAGTTCAATCAAATATGGATCTCATACTGATTGCTCCGAAAGAGCCTACCTTCCGCCGAAGTTCATCTATTATTGACTTCTTCATTTTGTCTGCCAAACTGGTAAATCTCTCCCACAGTTGAAAAAATTTCGAGTGTGGAGTTCTTGACGCCGAGTCTGACCATCTTTAATTGAGTTGACCTTAAGAGTGAAAAAGGGTGTGAAATTTGAGGTTGCAGATCCTTAACTTTTCGTTCCATACAAGCGATTCGATTAGGCAGCAGTAAGTGCTGACCTTGACGGAAACTTGAAGGGAATTTCGATCAAAAGATCGAAAAATCTTTCTATTACTGAAATCGATGAGGGAGTTGCTAGTATAAATTCAGCCCTGCATACGGTCATCTCAAAGATCTCCATTAAGAAATCCTCGACGAATTAATTTTATCGAGATTCACCAGAAGACATCTTGGAACTTTATAGTAGACGTAGTCGGCTTAGAAAGCTACTCGTAAGAATCTACCATCGCAATTTAAATATTGTCAACGGGGAGTATGAACGTATTCATCTATTGATTACGTCTCTAAACCGAATGAGCGATTTGAGCAGCCACTGGAAAGTATCAAACCAGGAGCCTGTATGTTTCCTCATATCAATAGGATAACGGGCAGAAAAAGGCTGCCCGGGGTCCTCATATGATGGATCCATGTTCATGGGTGACAAAGCCATCGCTGGCTCTATAGCAAAACATTTTGCGGAAGTGAGGACTCTTCCGTTACTTCGTTAGTGAGCAGCACCACAACGAATTTCGACAGGGACAATGATCAATTGTGCTTGACTCGGTTCTCTGTTTAAAATCTCTTTGACGCACCTACTGGCCATGGTCTGTTTGTCAGTGCTGAGAGACTCACTTCGTTAGCACTGGAGCAAAATACCAAAAAACCAGCTGGGTCTGATGGAATCTCCAATCATATGCTTAAAAGGTTTCCCGCAAACATATTGGCAATACCCAAGAAGTCAGTACATTATTATATAAGTCGAGCCAAATAGTAGCCTATGCGGAAGACATAACCATTTTAACAAGGTCATTAACAACTGCCAAAGAACTTTTCCTGAAACTCGACAGCGAAGCAAAACTAGTAGGGCTACAAATCAATGAAAATCAAACAAAGCTCATGACACAGTCGAGGAAAAATACCACAAATATACAAAATATCACACTTGGCGAATACAGTTTCGAGAGTGTTAGCGAATTTGTGTGTTTAGGCGTCAAAATAATGAAAACGGGTAATGAAAGAGACGAGATACGCCGAAGAATACAGCTCGCAAGTAAAATATTTTATTCAATATTGACGATCTTGAAGACCAGCTGCATACACAGGAAAACAAAGCTCCGAGTATACCAATCTGTGATAAGACCTGTGTTATGCTATGGGTGTGAAACATGGACCCTAGCCCAAGCATCCGCAAATATATTGAACGCCTTTGAGCGACGGGTCCTGAGACAAATAATTGGAGCGAAAGTAGACGGGGACTAACGACGGAGACAGTTCATCGCTGCTCGGATTTAGGAATTGGAGGACGCGGTCAATAGACCGAGACAGTTGGAGGCGCTATTTGCAGGAAGCGAAGGCCCGAGAGGGGCTGTAGTGCTAAGATGAAGAAGAAGAATTCGGGCAGTATTGACGTATTCGATACTCGTCCGATTTCGTTGCTTTCAAATATTGGTAAGCTTCTTGAAAGGGTAATGCTTGAAGGCATCCTACAATTCTCTGCCGGGGCAAGAATTGTGCCGGAAAAATTATTTGGCTTCAAAAAGCTCAATCCAAGGTGGATGCTATGGCCGTGTTCCAAGCCGATATAACGAGAAGCTGGCGCAACAATAAGCTTGTTGTAGTATGCCTGATCGATGTGGCGAAAGCCTTTGACTCTGTATGGATAAATGGGCTTCTCTACAAAATGATAAATCTTGGCTTTCCGGCCCATATTGTGACAATTATAGGCAGCTTCATGAGGGGACGAACTGCCTTTGCGTTGGCTAGTGGAGCTAGGTCAGACCCATTTAGTATTGACTCGAGGAGTCCCACAGGGGTCTATATTAGGCCCATTTCTTTTCAACATATTCAACTCTGACGTCCCGGACGTAAGAGATGAATATAAGCCCGGAATCTAGGTGAACCTCTTCGCTGACGACTTGTTAGTGTGGTCACCTGAGCACAATTTGCGCTTTGCTAGGATGCGGCTCTGAAGATATTTGGAATCTCTTACTGCCTATCACAGGAAATAGGGAATCAAGGCAAATGCAAGGAAAAGCGAATTAATTGTGTTCAAGGACCCCCACAAAAATTTCGGTGTTCGTGCAGGGGGCATCTGTGGCTCCAGGATTAGGTTGAATGGGCAGATGGTGCACTGCTCTAGGCAAACGAAGTACTTGGGGGTAGTTTTCGACAGGAAAGCTATCTTCAGTGGTCACGTTGATAATATTTTGAAAAAAGTGACTTTTGCGTACCATCTTCTTATACCTATTTTCAGGAAACAATCGACAGCGAGCAAGCGGGTCAAGGTTTTGGCCTACAAAGCCTTGATTCGTCCGATCATCACATATGCGGTGATGATATGGATTGGAGCTCCGAAAACAAAATGGGGCAAGATAGGATTAGTGGAGCGAAAAAGCCTTCGGGCTTGCACAGGCCTGTACAGACGGGAGGACGGACGGTCAGTGCTGTACCAGGAGACAGGAATGGAGCCAATAAAACCGTATGCAGAAAAGCTGGGGGAAGCGGGAATCAGAAGAGCCAAAGAGCACAAGGCGGGAGTTGTTTGGAGAGCGACGGACAACCGCTCAATGGACGCGGCGAATGAGTAGTTTTTAAGGTAGTCTTAAGGAAATAATGTACTTAATTTTAAAGAAATCAATTTTTAAAACTAGTTGTTAGAGCAAATGATTTATACAAACTTCTTTTATAATCTATTAATATTTGATAATGTTGCGGGTGTCAACATTTTAAAGGTTTCTTTTACCAAAAAATTAATATTGTAATGCAATTAAAGTAAATTATTATTGAGCTCCGGGTAAAGTCCTAAGGCACAACCCGCATGTATATAGTTAGGTTAAGCTATTGATGAATTGTACATATGTATAAAAAAAACAAAAATCACCAAATAAGATCTTGAATCTTGCTTGACGTGTAGCAATAACTCCTCATCAATACTTGTAGAATAAAATACATGGTTTATCAATATAAGAAAAACAACACATCATTATTTATATCAAACTAACGACAAATGCGTTAGAAAGGAGCAATAATATGAAACATAATGGTGTACTCATTGATGAAAAATTAAACTGGCTATTTCACTTGAATGAGCAGAGAAGGAAATTGGCACCAATTATTGGCGTATTACATCGATTTCAACATTTTCATTGGAAAGACGACGAGACTCTAATAATATATTGCCTAGTAGAGATGCTTATCCACTTAGATCACTTCAATCAGTTTCATGGATGACTAATTAACTCAGCAATTCATTTCAATGATAGCCTGAAACTTCTACTACGTTATTAAATCACGATTTTTGATGATTGGAACAAAGTTTTCATGCATTTTATATTGGTGACTTTATATTATACAGTCTCTCCAATACCAACTGCAAATCAATGCTGGAATTTGATACTCGTATGTTAAAGATAATTGTAAAGCATAAATCCACATCTCAACATGGTCAACTCTTCAATTTACAGCTTTTCTACAAATAGCTTGTCGATGCCTACAACAACGTTTACAATCTTAATTTGTAAATGGATTTTATACCGGCGGCATCTTTAATCATAAGGCCTTAGTCATCATTTCTCAGTAGGCCGATCTTCATTTCAACCGAGCAAATTAAGTAAAAATCATCCAAACTTGCTCGCACTTGGGTGCCCCTTTTTTATTTTCTTGTCTGCGAATTTAAATAATGAATACCTTGGTGAATCTCACACAGTACAATGTTTTCTTTACCCATTTTAATTTAAAAATTCGGTGTTCTGAATAATTCGATAAAATAACCAATTAAAATGCATTGCAATGCCGTTATTTAAAGCTATTATTTTACTAAATATCAATTTATATATAAGTGCATTTTAAAAATTGCTGATTAAATATTAAAATTTTCTAGACTCTAAAGAAAAAACAACAACTTCACCTTTAGCCTATAATCCTGCTTTCATTGAGGCAAAGAAAAATTAACAGCAAGAAAAATAACAACGCAACATTCATCTCGCATACCTACTTTTGCAAATTAATCGCTCTACAACTGAACAAATTGATATGCACAAGCCGAAGACTAATATTTGTATCTTACAGAAATAACAAGAAAATAAAAAATAGCGAAGAAAAGAGCAGCAGCAGCAAGAAAAAGCTGAAGTGATGAAGAATATGTAGAAAAGTAAGGCAAGTCAAGAAAACAATGCTGTAGTGCTGGTATTGCTGCTGATATGAGACGAGAACAGGGAAATTAGTAAATCACCATACGAGTACAAAGCTGAATCTATCTTGCTTTTATTTAATTTTTCAGTTCAACAGATACAACACAAGAGACGGAAGACAACAGCATGAGCAACCAACAGCAAAAAAAAACAAATCCACGATAATGATGAACAACTAATGCACTTCAAGACAAGAAAATGAAAAATATATAGAGACATTAAGAAATCTTGGAATTGAGCCGACGGCGCGGTTTCATTAACCCTAAAGTGTCGATTAAGTGTGTGTCTGATTGGAATATTAATGATTACGGAGGTTATTCATGCATTCCTCCTCAGAGCGTACTTAGGAATTTCATGATTTATTTCTTTAAACTTAAATAGGCTATTTAAGTATTTCCGACACAAAAAAAATTGTATATTTGTTGAAATGATGATATAACATTCGAGAAATAAAAGATTTGTGATTAATTATGCTTGGAGAATTGATTTTTATGAATTACCTTGGAATAAGTTTAGTTTTATCATTTACTTTGTTTGAATAAACTTTCACAAATTACTTACGGTACCCAATTTTAACACACATTCACATGTCTCTGTTAGACAAAAACGTGTCTTATTTGTTGAAGGGAAATGATTACAATTTATTTTTGATTTCACCGGGATATGATGGATACGGTATTTTATTTCTCCGGTTTTATGGCAGTTTCGTGCTGCAAAAAACTCCACCAATAATTCTGCTTGGGAAAGGAAGAAAGTAAAGTGCAAGTGTTTAGTGGCGCTAATGAGACAATTTATTGTTTTCAAACAGCAGAGAGATTTTATTTCTTTTGATTTTAAAAAAGCAAATGAAGATAAAAACTGGATAGGCAGTTGAACCAACATCCATGCTACTGGTTAAATTAAAATTTCGTATTTGTTAAGACTTTGAGGCATCGAAATTTTGAATGACGAAGGTTTGTCCGTTTATTATTATGCATTTTTAGAAGATAGGTCCTGTTTAGCTCGTAGCTGACATAATCTGCTTCGATTGGTTGCAGCTGGCTGTAAGGCTCTTCAAGAGGTTTGGTATGCAGGAAGTGTTGACGATGTCCAAAATTTCGTTTGATTTACAAAGAGTCAGATAATTTATGTTCTTACTTCTTTTAATTACGCCAAATATCGTTTCATTTGCTTTTAGAATTTGGTATCGTTTATTATTTGTTACTTTTTTGCTGCTTTAATCAATAATGTATCATAAATGAGACTAATAAAGGGTGGTCCAACCAAAACGCACGATGTTAATTGTAAATAAAACAAAAAGTTTTCAGCGAATTACGCTAATATTTTTCATTATAATAGAAGGATCTATGACAATTGTGTGTGAAACATAATATCGCCCAAATACTCGCCACGGCTACAGTGGCATACTCCTATCCGATGGTCCATATTTTCAATTACTCTGAGACATAATTGAGGTTGAATGTCGTTAATGTGCTGAATTATCTCTTCCTTTAACTCTTGAATTGTTCTTGACTTATTGACGTACACTTTTTCTTTTTCTGACAATTAAGTAATGAGACTGATTCTATGAAAACCGAATATTTAAAAATTATTCTACAACTCTGCCATCCCTTCCAAAGAAGTCCCCTTGAGCAGCTATACAAAGATTTCAGCGCGTTTTCTATGCTTCGTAACATTTCTGAAACGCTTCGACTGGGATGTCCGCGAGTACCCTCGTCAAGGCCGCCTGAATGTGCGTAATCGACTCAAAATGGGTTCCTATGACCACCGATTTTGTTATAGGGAACAAAATAAGTCACAGGGTGACATATCAGGCGAATAAGGCGGCTGTTGCAACGCGGCGATCCCTTTAGAGGCCAAATACTGGGACACGTTGAGGGTGGTGTGGTGTGGTTCTTTGGAACCATCTTCGCGCACAACTTTTTCATCCCAAAATCGTCAGTTAAAATTTGTCTGACTGTTTCACGGTTCATACCCAGTTCCGAGGCCAACATTCGAACTATTAAACGCCGATCTTCACGGATTAGGGCGCGTACACGCTGCGCATTCGCGTCAGTCCGCACCTCGACTGGTCTCCTGCTCCGCGCCTCGTCTTCCACGCTTTCACGCCCCTCCTTAAACTCTTTATGCCATCGAAACACCTGGGCACGACTAAGAGCACTATCACCATGCACTTTTGCAATTTTAGCGTACGTTTCCGAAGCTGTTTCGCCCAATCGCATCTCGTTGCTCTTAATTTCGTTTCTCCATTTTCGTGATGAGGACCACCAACACACGTCTACTCAACACGACACAGCAGGCAAACTAAACAAGCTAGAGCGATGGCAAATATATCAATGGAGAGGAGAAGGATGCCGGGAAAGGGGAAGGGAATTTCAAGGTCGCAGGTTCACCACAAGCGCGGCAATAATATCCCCAGAGATAGAAGTCCAATGGTGTCAAATTATATGATCGTGGCGCCCAATTAACACCGCCACAACGTGCCATTGAATTTCTCGCGCAAAAGAGCCATTGTTTCGTTGGCTGTGTAGCATGTGGCATCATCCTGTTGGAACTACATATCGCCCAGGTCCATAACCTCAATTCCTGGCCACAAGAAGTCCGTTATCATCTCGCAATAGCGAACACCATTCACGGTTACTGCTTGGTCGTCCTCATTTTCGAAGATGTACGGCCCGATGACGCTGCCAGCCCATAAACCACTCACTCTTCGTAGATACATCGGCTCACTCTTTGTAGATACATCCGCTTGTTATGCTATATACAACGTCGTCAATCGTCTAAGCTCCGTCAAGTGTATACGGCCAAGCGCATACGCCCATTGTCATTAAAACATGTACTTGTCGACCAACGGCAAGCAAAAAGTCTTCATAATTCATAACATTAACGACAACGACCATGTACATAAGAAGCTTCGGGGTGTGCTTATAAAAATATCGACAAGCTACGCCAAGTGTTATACGGTCAAGCACATACGCCCATTGTCATCAAAGCATGTACCTGTCAACCAGCGGCAAGCGAAAAGTCTTCATAATTCATAACATTAGCGACGACGACCATGTACATAAGAAGCTTCGGGGTGTGCTTATAGAAATATCGACAAGCTACGCCAAGTGTTATACTACATAAGCCATAACATTAGCAACGGCAGCAACCATGTACATGAGAAGCTTCGGGGTGTGTTTCCAGCGGAGTGACACTGTGCTAAACCCTGCCTTCAAACCATTTCTCGAATTCGCCGCAAAGCTTCACCATGCGAGTAAGTGAGAAGTGCGCGGAGGAAGAAGTTTACGTGGAACGAGAACGCACATTTCAACTACTCAGCGAATTTAGGGCGAATTGAGGCCGCATGAATCGTTTAAAAGACAATTGATCGAGCGAGAAACGGCGAGTAGTAATAACAGCGGTTACAGAACTGTACGCAAAGTGTATTTCGCCGCGAAGTGATCAGCGAGGCCAGAAAGTGCATCTAGTTCCGGTGCAATTGCAGGAAATCAACACATCAGTTAGATGGTGAGGTGTAGGCTTGAGCCGCGAACCTCATTCGGCTTGGATGCGTTTTTACGCTGCGTAGCCACCATCGACTTATTCCCACTTTCTTTTAGGCATCCTCCGCCCGTGAAGACACAGTATGGAAAGATGTTGGAATAATTAAAGAAGTGTAAAAGTAATTAATTTAAAATATAAAATAAAACTAAATTGTTTAATTGTGTAACTCTCGTCTTCTTGTTGACTTAGTGAAAATGGACAGAGTAGCAGGTAAGTGGTGGTAATAGGAGTCCTTTCCCCGGGAGCTTTGATGATGTATATTGGATACACATCAAATGTGCTCCCAGTTCATACCAGTATACATAGGGTATACTGGTTATGTAACAAAATTGGCGCAGCCGGTAGACACTCGTCGATTCTCATTTGCCCAAATGTGGCAATTCTGCCTGCTTGTTAACGAATCCACTGAGGTGAAGTGTACCTCGTCGCTGAAGATGATTTTCTTTGTAAAGTCACCATTCCCTTCTGTCTGCTCAACCAACCATTCGGCGTATTGCCGACGCTTGAAATGGTCAGTAGTCTTCAGCTCTTGAGTCAATTGAACCTTGTAAGCGTGTAAATTCAAACCTTTATTCGAAATTCGCATCAGTAATGTTCAGGAGATGTTCAATTGTTGGGCAAGACAACGAGTCGAAGTTGACGGCTCTTCTGCCACACTATCGCGTTCCGCAGAACGAACTGGGCAAGCATGCACAGGTGATTTCACATTTCCTACAGACCCGGTTTACTGAAATTTGCGCACAGTTCATTTGCGCACAATCAGGAAGTGCACGAAATGCATTTTGATTTGAAAACCCATTTTTGTAAAGGGCTTCAACAACTTTAACGCGCTGCTCAATTGTGTACCTTTCCATGGTTGAATTCATCAAACACTGAAACAAAGAAATGTCAAATTAAGTTGAGCGAAAAACGACGTTAAGATGTGACTCACAATTAACATCGTGCATTATGGTTGGACCACCCTTTAGCTAACGGAATGTTAATTATGTATAAAAGGGATGACAAGTTTGTTATTATTTTTATTTCAGCAAAGTCTAAAGCCTCTTCTATAGTGAAATATGGAAGGAGTTCCTTATCTAGAATACCTATTGCCAGTTTTATTTCGGTTTTAGATAAAATTATTGAATTAACAACTCCTAATTTTGCCCAATGAATAGCTAAGTTTATACTATCGATGACAATTTAAATTGAATATCTAATACAATATTGTTTTTGGTTTGACTATTTTCTTTAAATAACTACAAAATTTGATTTGCAAATTTGTGACATTATTAATTTCTTCATGGTACATTTGGTTGATTACAACTTTTCTATTACTATTTTCCAACATGTTATATATTTTGGCCTATATGGTGAGAAGTCCTCGTGATTTGGATTGCCTGCAATCCACTTCCAAGTCGTACCGATAAAGTCAAGTGATCTTTTCAATTTCCGCGGTATTAGGTTTTGGATTAGGTTTCGAATCTGCTTGAGCTCGTACGAAAGGTGAGACGAGGAGAGGGAGTGCCTGACTTCTGACAGAGTAAGAATTGGTTCGAGTTTTTCGACGAAGTGTTCGTACTGGTCAATGCTGATAGTATGAATCAATTTAAAATTTCTAAAATTTCGCTCTCAAGCAAGGAGGGCGACAGGTATCACGCCTGCAATAACTCTCACCTCCGAATCAGAGATTGTCAGATACGAAGATGCAATCTTCAGTGCTCCTCTTCTCTGTATCTGTGCCAATCGTTTTCGGTTTACCTCCTTACTGAGAGCGTCGCCCCATACCTCTGCTCCATACAGTAGCACTGAGCCTACAGCACTCATCAAGAGGCGTCTTCTTGATGGGCTGGGTCCCCCTACATTGGCCATAAATCAACTCAGAGCCGATATTCTCGAAGCAGCCTTCTCAGCCGTTGCCCCGATTTGCTCAGCGAAACTCATTTTCGAGTCGATCGGTAGCTCAAGGTTCTTCACCGATGGCATTGATTCGATTCGCATATCTCCAATACTGATCATCCTTACTCTAGTGATTCTCTTTTTTGTCAAGATGACCACTTCGGTTCTCTCCAGTGCTACACTAAGCCCGCGAGCAGTCATCCAGTCCCCCACTCGGCGCATTAGCATACCTAGCCTAAGTTGCGCTTGTTCAACGGTGCGTACTGCGAACAGAGCCGCAACATCATCCGCATAGCCGTTCAAGCGCGACTCATCTGGCATCTCGAGTCTCAGTAGGCCGTCGTAAGACACGTTCTACAGGTCCAGACTAAGGATAGATCCCTGAGCAACACCCGATGTAATTTCGTTGGCCCTGTGTCTTGTCGTAGAGCAGGCTTCGGCCCTTTAGTTAGTTCCTCAAAAGCCGCATTAGATATTCTGGAACTTGAAAAGGCCACCTTGAAAATCGGTCGATTACCGTGAGGCAATACTTGTAACCTACGGATGGTATCAAAGACCCGATAATGTCCAGGTGTATATGCTGAAACTGTTCATCGGGCACTGGTAAGTTTTGTGTCGGATTTTTTCGGTGGCGGCTAATTTTCGTTCAACAAGCGCAAATTAGGCTAGGTATGCTAAGTGGAGACATACTAATCGAATCAAAGCCAGCAGTGAAGTACCTCGGGCTACTAATCGAATTAAATATGAGTTTTTCTGAGCAAATCAGGACAAAGGCTGAGAAGGATGCTTCGGGCGTATCGGCGCTGAGTTGACTTATAACCAGCGTAGGGGATACAACCCATCAACAAGTCGCCTCTTGATGAATGCTGTAGGGTCAGTGCTACTGTACGGAGCAGAAATATGGGGTGACGCTCTCAGTAAGCAGGTATACCGAAAACGCTTGGCACAGATACTGAGAAGAGGAGCACTGAGGATTGCATCTTCATATCCGTAAGTCGATGATTCGGCGGTGAGAGTTATTATAGGCGTGATATCTGTTGCCCTCCTTGGTAGAGAGCGTCCCGCTATTTACTGTGCGAGGAGAGACAGCACTCACTCAACGATTGGCAGCAATCTTGAACGAATTGCAGGAAGGGAAGGTGGACTGCGCGCCTCATCCCGGATCTGAGACCGTGGCTAAATCGTGCAAAAACTAGAACACGCTGCAACGGGACCTCTACAGGGAGACGGGAGAGCTCACACCGGATAGTATAGCCGCGGTGATGCTTGGATCGGTTGACAAATGGAACCATATGACGCATTATGATCGGGTAGTCCTAAAAGACAAAAGGGACTCACAGCAGCTGGGGAAGTCGGGGCTGGGGGATGGCTTGTCTGGTATTTCCTCTTCCCCTCTCTCCTCCCGCTAGAGGAGGAGTGCCACAGCTTGAAGGCGCCTCACGGCGTATCGAAACAAGACCTGGTCTGAAGTAATGTGTCAAATTGGTCCAGGCTGGCTTCTCGGGTTCACCCACACTCAGTGCATAAATCGTATTCACTTCAAAGTCGCAAAAAAATCTCTTCAACTGCGATTAATACAGTGGCTACGACAGCTCACAGTTGACTTGTGGCCAGTGCAGGGGGACTCACCTTATGACACAGATGATTTTTGATGAGTTTGTGTTTCTGTATAGATCTGAGACATGGAATTAAACTCTCCACAAAGAATTACGCCAAAAATGGCTCACCTAGGTACCGAGAAGAGTATCACTGGTGGTTGCATCAGCTTACCCAGTAATTTGTGGGTTATTAGTACTTGGGATTTTTGGTTAGATGATCATTGCTGTCTGCTAGATATCAGGAATATCAATATATCTATCGAATTACAGCACCCATGATAAGAGTCAACGCACGCTCAGTGAATTGCCACAATCTTGAGTAAACGACCTGAAAGGCAGATGTAACTGCTCAATAATCTAAATCCGTAGATCAATCGAGGGTATCGTGCGACTGAATTCTTCCTAACCCAACTTTTTAGCTGCACAAGATTGATTAGTCACAGTCGTCTGATTGCATATTTTATTACAAATTTATGTTACATTATTTTTGGGCAACAATCGAGATAGACAGCTTAAAGGCTTTGTTATTGAAATAAGAGTGCTCTCTCCAGATAGTCTTATAGAAGAAATGTTCAAATTGACAAATGAAAAAATTTCGCATAGTAGGTGGTTTAGACCATGTTGAAAGTGAAAAAGGTCTTTTTTGATTGTCTTGAGACGTTAAGAGCAACGAAATCTCTTTTTTAGCAATTCATGCTTGTATATCCTCACTAGCCCTATTGAATGGATACAATTTCAACTGTAGAGTATGAACCAAATGAGTGGCTCAGTAAATCAGTGTCGAAATGTGGCTAAAAGTAAGTGGTTGCAAGTTCCGATTTATATACAGCAATTCACTAGAAACAAAAAGTTTACGATGATAATAATTTATGATATAAGTAGCATAAGTGCAAATCAGGCGGAATCTGAAATAAGAATAATGATATCCAGTCTGTCGCCTGTTGGGAAACCTATTAGTAGTAACATTTTTTGGCCTTCTTTGAAAATTTGATACAAAATCAGCAATAGAAACTCAAGAAACTTTCTAATTTAAACAGAAATGCCCGAAAAAAATAATTACAAATTACTTTTAGACCATTAGGTCTAAAAGTAATTTGTAATTATTTAGACCATTAGGTCTAAAAGTAATTTGTAATTATTTTTTTTTTCGGGCATTTCTGTTTAAATTAGAAAGTTTCTTGAGTTTCTATTGCTGATTTTGTATCAAATTTTCAAAGAAGACCAAAAAATGTTACTACTAATGGGTTTCCCAACAGGCGACAGACTGGATATCATTATTCTTATTTCAGATTCCGCCTGATTTGCACTTATGCTACTTATATCATAAATTATTATCATCGTAAACTTTTTGTTTCTAGTGAATTGCTGTATATAAATCGGAACTTGCAACCACTTACTTTTAGCCACATTTCGACACTGATTTACTGAGCCACTCATTTGGTTCATACTCTACAGTTGAAATTGTATCCATTCAATAGGGCTTGTGAGGATATACAAGCATGAATTGCTAAAAAAGAGATTTCGTTGCTCTTAACGTCTCAAGACAATCAAAAAAGACCTTTTTCACTTTCAACATGGTCTAAACCACCTACTATGCGAAATTTTTTCATTTGTCAATTTGAACATTTCTTCTATAAGACTATCTGGAGAGAGCACTCTTATTTCAATAACAAAGCCTTTAAGCTGTCTATCTCGATTGTTGCCCAAAAATAATGTAACATAAATTTGTAATAAAATATGCAATCAGACGACTGTGACTAATCAATCTTGTGCAGCTAAAAAGTTGGGTTAGGAAGAATTCAGTCGCACGATGCCCTCGATTGATCTACGTATTTAGATTATTGAGCAGTTACATCTGCCTTTCAGGTCGTTTACTCAAGATTGTGGCAATTCACTGAGAGTGCGTTGATTCTTATTGTAGGTGCTGTAATTCGATAGATATATGGATATTCCTGTGATATCTAGCAGACAGCGATACCCATCTAACCAGAAATCACAAGTACTAATACCCCACAAATTACTGGATAAGCTGATGCAACTACCAGTGATTCTCTTCTCGGTACCTAGGTGAGCCATTTTTGGCGTAATTCTTTGTGGAGAGTTTAATTCCATGTCTCAGATCTATACAGTAACACAAACTCATCAAAAATTATCTGTGTCATAAGGTGAGTCCCCTTGCACTGGCCACAAATCAACTGTGAGCTGTTGTAGCCACTGTATTAATCGCAGTCGAAGAGATTTTTTGTGGTTTTGAAGGGAATGTGATTTATGCACTGAATGTGGGACTCGCATGCTCGCAAGCGACTGGAATACCTACTAAACACCTGCCCTGTCAACCCGAGAAGCCAGCCTGGAACAGTTTGACACATTACTTCAGACCAGGTCTTGTTTCGATACGCCGTGAAGCGCCTTCAAGCTGTGGGGCTCCTCCTCTAGCGGGAGGGGAGAGGGGAAGAGGAAAAGCCAGACAAGCCATCCCCCAGCCCCGACGTCCCCGGCTGCTGTGAGTCCCATTTGTCTTTTAGGACTACCCGATCATAATGCGTCATATGGTTCCATTTGTCAACCGATCCAAGCATCACCTTTTAGACCATTAGAGATAGATTTTCAAACTGCCCGGTTGCAAGTCGATATGTAAAAATCAAGAAAGGAGGCACAGTGAGGGTTTAAGACATCAGGGAACTCGATGACTTCTAAAATAACGAACATAAACAAAATACAGTCAATTCAATTTCGATTCTATTAGCATTTGAACCCGCTGACAGCAAGCGACGTGTGATTGTCTGGGAGTATCCTACAGGAAGTTTCTAAAGAATGCTTTTCTTTGCCCGAAATGGACTACGCGCTCCACACGCTCCGTCGAGAAAGTCGCATTTACGTCCAACTACGTTCAGATCAAGGAAAATTGACCTAATTGAGTATGCATTGCAGAGCTGGGAAGCGTCCATTACAATCACTTTTCAATTCCCATTATAAGTAATTGTAATTGAGTAACAAAAAATTGTAATTGAAATTGAAATTTTGCCCATTTCGATAATAGTAGTTGTGATGGATAATGGCGTTTCTCCCAATCACTCTGAGGAATTGAAAAACTAATGGGATGAAAGTACCGAGGAATTGAATTCATACTTGTATTCAACTACCCATTACAAATTGCAATGGAATTTGAGATATGCTCTTTATATTGCCGTTGAATAACTTTGGTAATACGATATGTTCGCCAAGTGTTAGTATGCAAGAGGATACAGATACTGCAGCTAGTTCACAGTGAACGTTATGACGGTTGCGCTTGTTTATGTTATGATGGAAATCCTTGTGCAGCTGTTTACGTTTTAGATGTGGGTGTTGTTAAGGGAAACGTTCGCTCATAATAAAACTACGAATATAGCAATTTAATCTGAAGATTTATCTTTTTACATATATTTTTAATGCAGATCTGCTAGCATATATATGAAGGGTTTTCCATTACGGACATAACAATTTAATCTATTAATAAAACACGGAAATATTTGAGATGAGTTCAAACTTATTGTGGGTCTAGTGCAAACATTACATTTTATGAATCGATTTCGGTCATATGAACGCCGCGAGCCCGTTTACAGCGGTCGATTCTATTGACCCAATTTTCCACTGCTCTAACATACATTTCGACTGAAACGTTGGCAATTCCGCGTTGGATGTTGTCTTTAAGCTCGTCTAAAGTTGCTGGTTAGTTGGTATACACCACTGACTTGATATAAGCCGACAAAAAGGAATCCAATGGCGTTAGATTGCATGAACGAGGCGGCCGTTCGAACGGACCATTTCTCGAGATTCTTGTTGAAATCACTTATCGTTGATGACAAGTTCATCCAATTCTGGCCACAAATAATCTTCTAACATAACACGATAGCGCTCTCCATTGACGGTAACATGACGCTCGTTTTCATCCACGAGAAAATACGGCCTAATCACACGTCCGGCATGAAAAGCGCACCCAACAGTAATTTTTTGCGGTAGCAACGGTGTCTCAAGAAGCACGTGTGTGTTCGTTACTGACCAATAACGCCACTGAGCCAGAAATGAGCTTCATCGCTTAAGATGATTTTTCGATGAAACCGACTAAGAATTTCGGTAGTTATTTTTAATAATTTCTAACGTTGCTGGCTAGTGAACTTTACTATGATAACTAACGTTTTGGCATTAACATTTCATTAAAAAAGTTTAAGGGTGCGTTTATATAAAGATACGAACTTGTTATGTCCCTAATAGAAAATCCTACATGTGCTTCTTGAAACACCCTTGCATCCGCAAAAAATTACTGTTTGGTACGGTTTTCACGCCGGAGGTTTGATTGGGCCGTATTTTTTCGTGGATGAAAACGACCGTCATATTACATCGTTGGCATCAACGATATGTGGTTTCAACAAGACGGTGACACTAGCCACACAGCACGCCTCACCATCGTTTTGTTATTTATTTATTTATTTATTTACTTATTCTATTTAACAGAAAAAAAATCCAATAACAAAATAGATAAAATAAAAGTACAGCAAAATGAATTAAAAAATAGCACAGCACAGAAAAAAGGAATAAAAAATTCAAAAATTAGGAGAAAATAAATGAGAAAAATTACTGAGGGCTAAGAAGAAGACAGTTAACAAATCTTTTATAAATTTAATACGAAAGGGGGAACGGCCCAAACTGAAGGTCATCATGGTTACGAGGTAATCTGAGCATGGGTAAGTGAAAATACACCAAACTACGTGCAAATGGAACATCAAAGATATTCGACGATCTTGTAGAACGCATAACGCGGCTCATAGGAACCTGGTTGACAAGGCGAGCCTGTAAAGGACACATTCATCAAGGTGGAGTCGTCGCATTTCCAGCGAAGGAATATTGAGGATAGCTAAACGTGATTCATAAAAAATGTAGGGAATCTGGAATTTCAAGAAGACGATCCTGGTAAATCTTTTTTGTACAGCTTCTAGCGTGAACTTCAAACACTTCAAATGAGGTGACCAAACTGGCGAACAGTACTCAAGGATGGGACGAACCAAACTAGAATATAATTTAACACATGATAAAGGATTGGAAAAAATATAGGAATTTCTTAAGATTAAGCCAGAAATACGAGAGACTTTAGCAGTTATTTCAGAAATATGGATGTCAAACTTTAATTTAGAGCCGAAAGTGACACCCAAGTCCCTGAAGTGTGTTACTGTACATAGGTACGAATTATTTAGTGTAAGTTGAAAGCTAATAGGGCAAGGGTTATTAGAAAATGAGAGATGGATGCACTTAGAAACATTTAGTCTAAGTTATGTCCTTAATGGAAAACCCTATATAGAGATACAAAATTGTTATGTCCCTAATGGAAAGCCCTATATGTATCGAACGGTCCTCTTGCATGTCTAAACTCGGCGTATATTTCATGTTACCAAAGCCATTCTACAGTATGATTAAGAGCAAATCTCAACTTCCAACGTTGTTTGTAATGGGTAATTAAATACGTGTTCAATTATCTATTACTTTCATCTCGATACACGAGGTACATTACTATACAAGTCGAGCCAAGAATTAGCCTATGCAGACGACATTTACATGTTGTCACGGTCATTAACAACTGCCAAAGAATTTTTCCTGAAACTCGACAGCGAAGCAAAACTAGTAAGGCTACAAATCAATGAAAATAAAACAAAGTCATGATACAGTCGAGGAAAAGTACCTCAAGCACACAAAATATCACACTTGGCGAATACAGTATTGAAAATGTTAGCGAATTTGTGTATTTAGGCGCCACAATAACGAAAACGGGCAATGAAAGAGACGAAATTCGCCGAAGAATACAGCTCGCAAATAAAGTATTTTATTTAATTTTGACGATCTTGAAGACCAGCTGCATACACAGAAAACAAAGCTCCAACTATACAAATCTGTGATAAGATCTGTGTTATGCTATGGGTGTGTAACATGGACCCTAACCCAAGCATCCGCAAATATATTGAGCGCCTTTGAGCGACGGGTCCTCAGGCGAATAATCAGAGCGAAGCTAGACGGGACCAATGGCAAATTCGATACAACCATGAGCTGTATGAAATTTTTGACGAACCGGAGATCTCAACTATTGTAAGACTGCGGAAGCTGCAATGGGCTAGCCACATGAATCATATGGATGAAAAACAGATACCCAAAAAGGAATTCGTTGGGAGAACTGAAGGCCCGAGACCAGTGGGGAAATCGAGGAAACGCTGGTTTGACTCGGTCGAGGCTTAGACAGTTCAATGCTGCTCGGATTTCGAAATTGGAGGACGCGGTCAATGGACCGAGACAGTTGGAGGCGCTATTTGCAGGAAGCGAAGGTCCGAGAGGGGATGTAATGCTAAGAAGAATTCATTTAATTACTTTTACGGTTCCCAAGACGAATTATTAAAATTACCGTAATCATAATGGGCAATACTTGAATCACCATTACCTAGGAATTCAAATTTTTTGGCAAACAATTACAATTACTTGTAATGGGAATCGAATGGGCAGACAGTTGCAAAATGAATCAAATAGTCTCAGCCTTGCGATTACAATGAATATGACGTTTCATTTAAATCATTTAGAATTTTATCATCGAAATCTGATGCGTAAAGAAATGCCAGTAGCTTGAGTGATTTTCTTCCTTGCCACTCTGAATGACCTTGTGGTGTAGAAAATTGCATTTGGGTTGCAAATCTTGGGATACAAATTGATCCCAAGTTCGAACTCGTTTGCAGTTTAGAGCTTGTAGTTCCTCGGTGAATGTGAAAAATTTTGAGCATTATTATTAAAACTTCTGAAAAATTTACATTCTCTGAAGGTGTAAAGATCAACTGCCATGAGTGAAATGTTGCAGTGGCAGATCGATTTCATGCACTCTAACTGAAAGAGAACGACAATGAAAAGCCTGAAAACGCAAACAATAGTGGAAGATCACAACGGGAATGCGAAAAAAGTTGGGCCGAAACGAAGGGATTGAAAATTTGTGGCAGTAATGCATAGTAAAGACACTTTTTGAAGGAGGCGGGGGCCAAAGAGGGGCTGTGGTGCTTCGAAGAAGAAGAATCTTTGACTTAATTATCAGTTGCAAAAGATAGTAAACGGTAGATTTTTGTCGCGGAAAAAAAAATGAGAGAGAGAGGATTAGAGTGAAAAAGTTTTGGCCGTAGATTGAAATATGAACTAAATTCATGAAATTCTTTTACCAATGTTGTGGTTAGCGAAAGATACCCGAGAAACATGCAAAATTAGACCTGATTCTTACATTGAAGTAATCGAATATATAATTTGATGTTGAAAGTGTGTTATAAAAATAATTTGTTGCTTGAGAACTCAACTCATATTGTTGTTGTTGTCTATTCAAAATAGTTGCGAAATAAAAAATCATAGTGTAATGAAAACGATAGAGTAGATAAGAAAAGAGTAATTTTAGTTACATTTACGGTGTATTTAGTTTTATGTTTTATGCTATCTTATTTTTTATTAACAGAAGAAAGAAAGACATTTACATTTACCTTATGGAAGTTGTTATCTTCCATTGAGAATATAAAAAGAAATTAATTTCTGTTCATCAATATTTTATTCAACAACTTCAACAACGTATAAATTAATATATCATAATAATAAACTTCGAAAGAACAATTAATTTATACATATTTTAGGTTGTCACGGCATAATGTTATGATGTGTGTAAAGTGTTTTATTTGCCATCAGCTTTGAATAATTACAATTTAATTCAAGAGTGCTCAAATAAATTTAGATAATCCTTTAGCTAGGTCCATGAATTTTCAGATTTTGGGAGAATGAATAAAAACCTTTAAGTAATTTTAATAGTTTCAGTAATAGATACGAAATCTATTTAAATACCAATGAACGTCTTTAGCACATCTTTTGTAACCACGCCGGCATTTCGTGCGGGATACGAAACGTAGTTATGACATTAGAGATTCGGAATGAAGTCTCTCTTGTACTTAAATGCCGTCTTTCGCACTAAGTGCGAAGCTGGCAATCCTTTTTCACCTCCTTTCTGCCCCAGCTCTTAAAGCCGAACGCAACATCCAACACCTGCGAACAGCTGTCAAGATATGCGAAACAAAGAATCACAGTATAAGAGGAGGGGTCAGAAACTTAACTTCATTCATGCCCATAGACAGAAACTCGTTTTGACGTCCATTCTCCAAACGCACATAGTGAAATGTTAAAAACTTCGTTCATACCACCTCGGTATCGGTAACTCGATCAATTTGTGCCGGGGTGCGAGCAGGGTAGTTGATTTGTGCGAAGAAAATAGTTGAAACCGAAGTTCATTTGACAAAATTCAGCTGTAAAAATCTTTTTTGTTGGCATTTTTAGTTTAACGGCTAACTATTTTCATATACTGTGTACACGAACTCCGAGACAGGTGACAGGAGGACAAAAGGAAGGTGATCGGGAAATAACGACAAAGAAGTCGCATGTCATTCGACCGCTAGGTAGAGCATGGTGTGCAATTCATAATGTCGTTCTTTGATAGTAATCACCTCGGCGTCATAAATTGTGGTCCTTCTTTAGGTTTTTCCGCCAGTTGGTAATTACGTGTTTAATGCGCGCGCTCTGAACTGGTGTCGAGATTTCCGGAGAATAAGCCAAAAAAGGGCTCCAATCGCCAACACTGGCTTGTGTGTACAAGGTCATCTCCCAAGAATAAGTAAGAGTGAGCAAAAGAAGCAAAAAGAGCTACGCGAGTTCGGACAAGGTATGGGTTTCTTGCCGTGAGGTTTTAACTGGTGATACATATAATATTTACAAATTTACAAGGAACCTGCTCATCCAGTTGCATCGACTTTTGCTGGCCACCAGCACTTTCCGTACACCTCAACGCGGTTTTCTTAATTCGCCGTGATTTCCGCGTCATTGCTCACAATTACCTTATTCAATTCGGATTTGAATGTTGTTGTGTATTATTGACACGCACACACTTGCAAAGATCATTGTATCGCCATTGCGTTCTATACTGAATAAAAAAGTCAGTTGGTCACTGACAGTCCAAGCAAATAGTTCGTACCTTTTTTAAACATACGACGAGATAGCTTTAACCCAAAATGACGCTCATATTAGGGTGGTGAAATCGAATCGTATTTAGAAAGATTTGATCAGTTTTTGGCGGTTAATGTGATTGATGACGAAAAAAAAGTTCCGATGATAGTCACGTACATTGGGCCGGTAGCGTGCGGAATGTTGAAAAATTTATTTGCGCCAGACACCAAGACATACGACCTGATACAGCCCAAGTTAATCGAACATTACGGAAAAAAGACGTCTATAATTGCTGAGAGATTTGACTTTTCCGAACGAAATCAAAAACCCTGGAGAAAATTTACGTGATTATTTGCTGGAGTTAAAAAGGTTAGCAGCCAAATGCGAATTCAATTCATTTTTGTCGGAGGCGTTACGAGACAGGCTAGTTTGTGGAGTGCTGAACAAAAATACACAGCAGCGTCTCTTGTCAGAGGAGGATTTAACGTGGGACTCAACAACAAAAGAGCATTTCAATGGAGATCACATCCAGTCAATTCGAGTTGATGCATCGGCCAAAAAAATCTGTGGATACATTATCAATGTCAAATCGAAACAAAAAATATGGCTCATGCAAACATTGTGGTGGTTAAAGTCACGAAGAACCAAAATGCAAAGTGAGATTCTATACATGTTATAAGTGTGGTGAGCGAGGGCACCTTGCAAAAATTTGCACACAGAATCAGAAGAAAATAGACGCCGTTGTCGAAGAACAAAGTAGTGGTAAATCGGAAGTGATTAATACGGTATTGGCAATCGGACAGATGGATACTTAGAAAGTTTGCGTGGATATAAACGATGTCGCGATTGACGCTATCATCGATAATGGCGCATATGTATCAGTGTTGAGTAAAGACGACGCACACGTAAAATATTTCGCACAAATGGGTCTTATGCGGTGCAAAACGGTCTGGAAATCCGTTAGTGGAGCGAATTTAAACGTCTGTGGTGAACATTTGTACGTGTATCCCACAACGGGAAAAGACACAAATCGAAATTATTGTTTTCGAGTCGGGCATACAATTAAAGTTAATCATCGGTAGAAATTGGATGGATGTGTTGTGGCCACATTGGCGTGAGGGTATTGTGAAAGAGGTATCCATGAAAACCAATACGTCGACAGTATCAGCGCTGACATCAGAAATATTTTTCAACGATCTGCGACAATGGTATGAAAATGTGTTTACATACGACGGAACGTGCATTAATAATTATGTGGTGAACATGCCAGTGTATAAAAAGGCATATTCGGTACCATAAGCATGGCGCGAGACTGTCGAAAAGGAATCAAAAGATATGCAACGAAAGGGCATATTGGAGTCTATAGACCATAGTGATTGGGCGAGAAGAGAGAAAGATGGAAGGTGGACTTCGTGTCTGTACCGATTTTAAGCAAACACTAAACAAAGTTATTGAGCTCAACGCACATCCGTTGCCGACGGCAGAAGATATTTTCGAAACATTAGCAGGTTGGAAGGTCTTCGCAAGAATCGATTTGAAAGGAGCATTCCAGCAATTAAAAATTGGTGGGAAGTCATTGCCATATTTTACAATAAACACCCATATTGACTTTTCGTTCGGGATATCAGCTGCACCAGCCCTCTTCTAGAAGACAATGGACAGTATACTAAAAGGATTGGAACACATCGCTTATTACTTTGACGACATATTGGTGGCTGGACGAGATGAACAACACTGTCTGATATCGTGAATGCTGTTTTCGAAAGGTTGGCGAAATTCAACGTGAAAGTGAATCCCGATAAATGCATTTTCCTGGGAAAGAGTGTTGAGTATTTGGGGCATCGAATAGATGAAAACTGAATACATCCAACCAACGAGAAAACAAAGGCAATCATGGAGACACCTACTCCAGAAAATGCGCAGCAACTGCGTTCATTTTTGGGATTGCTAAATATTTACAATCGATTTTTACCAATGTTGTCAAAGGGATTGAAGCCACTTTACCATCAACTTTGCAAGGCCAATTAATTCGAATCGTCCAGCGAATGCAATAAGGCTTTTCAGAAAGGCAAACAAATGTTGTCTGATAATCAGGAAATAGTGCCTTACGACTCGTCTAAAGCAGTTATTCTGATGGCGGATGCGAGTCCATATAGAGTTGGAGGAGTTTGAATGCAACGTTTAGACGGAACCCATAGACGTGTGTTATTCACTTCAAGTATGTTGTCAGCGACACACCGAAAATTCAGTCACTTAGAAAAAGAAGATAGTATTTGCAGAACGAAGACTTCACAAATATCTTTATGGGCGTATGTTTACACTGGTCACTGATAACTGGTCAATTCAAAAGATTTTGTCGACGAATAAGGCTATTCCAACTTTAGCAGCAAATGACATACAAAGGCGGGCACTTATTTTATTTGCATACCGGTACAAATTGGTACACAAAAAAGATTCCTTATTAGCTGTGCCTGATGCACTCTCGAGACTGCCAACAAATGTAAAAAAGGAGAAAGATTATAATATGTCGGCGATTGAAGGAGACTATAACTCGGAGGTCGATGCATTTTATAATGTGGACTACATACCAATAGATTTTCATCGAATATCGATGGCTACGGATGAAGATCTTGTCTTGTCAAAAGTACGGCAAATGACAGAGAGCGGTTGGCCAGAAAAATGCGCAGAGGAGGCACTACGTCCGTATTTTCTACAAAGGAACGAACTGTCTATTGAACGCAAAAGTGTGCTTTGGGGCATGCGCACAATAATCTCTAGAGTTTTACAATACAAGGTTTTGAAACTGTAGCATGACCAACATATCGGAATGGTACGAATGAAAATTTTCGCAAGGAATATTTTTTGGTGGCCTGCGCTCGATTCAGATATCGAAGAATCCTGCAGAAAGAGCTTAACATGTCAATAACTAGGTAAAATGGAGCCGTCAACTTGGCCGAAATCGACCCGGAATGGGTATCGTGTACATGTAGGCTTTTTTCATTGCCGAGGACAAAGTTTATTGTTGTTAATTTATAGTCATACCAAATGGATGGAAATAATACATATGCATTGGACGTCGGCTGCAGCAGTAATCGGAGAACTGAGAAAGATTTTTTCAGTTTGGGGCCTACCAGTAGAATTCGTCACGGAAAATGGACCTCCTTACAATTCAGCAGAATTAATGGGATTTCTAAAAGCTAATGGCGTTCGGCCAATGAAAAGTCCTCCATTTCATCCCCAAAGCAACAGCCAGGCACGGTGAGCAGTTCAGACAACTAACACAATGCTTGGAAAAGCAAAAATTCACCCAGGTGTGTGTTCGTTTCATTAGCAAAAATTAATACGAGGGTGGTCCAAATATGATGGAGACGAACCCGGTAGATGGCGCGCATATATGTTTTGAAGGTCGTGGCTTGAGTGTGTGAAATCTGGGTCCCTTACGACCAGTGTGGCATAGTTTTCGTCGGGATTGCATGTTTCACGCGCGTGCTATGACTATGAGTGAACGTCAAGTGCTGACCGCCGTTGCGCAGCGTATTGTCGCTTTTTAGTATCGGAAGACGTTAAAAATACGGGAATTTTCCTGCATTTGCGAAATCAGTTCGGTAGTGAGTGCCTGAGTAGGGCTGCTGTATTTAGATGGACCAAAGCATTCGAGAATGGTCGCGAAACCGTCGAGAATGAGCCGCATGGTCAGCATCACACCAGACAACATTTGCCGCGTAGAACAACTCATTTTGGAGGACCATAGGATGAATGTTCGAGACATTACGACTGAACTCGGCATCAGTATTGAAAGTGTAGAGTCTATCATCTACGAACACCTTCAATATCGCGAAATAACGCTCGAAACGGAGAAGCATTCCAGCACGAAGTGATAACGCGCGCCCTCATACCACGCGTCACACGCTCGGTACAATATCGGAATAGGGGTGGGAGGTACTGGAATACCCCCCCTACAGCCTGGAGCTACCACCCTGTGCGACTACCACATGTTTGGACCACTGAAAGAAGCCCTCGGAGATCAAAGATACAACAGCGACGACGAGGTAGAGGAGTTCGTGCCTGTCCGAGTTGCCTAAGGAATTCTTCGATACCAGCATCAAAAAGCTGCCGGAAAGGTGGACAAGATGCGTAACTTGTAAGGAGGAGTACATAAAAAAACTGTAAATTTTTGTAATTTTAAATAAACGTGTCAGTGCATTTGTGTCTATCATATTTGAACCGCCCTCGTAGATGAGTTTCTAATCAAGTATCGGAACATACCATGTACTGCAACAGAAAAGACAACAGCTTAAATGATGCTGAATACAAAGCCAAGGGATTTGTTACAAATGCTAAAGCCTCCTGTTGAATGGAAAATGAGTCTGAAACAAATGAAAGGGAATCACCTACGGCAAAACAGTTTAAAAATAGAGAAGAAATATGGCTGCGATTAAATAAGAACTAGAGATGGCAGCCAGGCACAGTCGTGAGAGTATTATCAAGAAATAAGAAATCAGTCCGAGTGTATTTGGTTTACGTCTACGCCATCTGCAGATCAGCTCATATTGATCAAATGAGGAAGTATAGGCCATTGGCGAAGCCTCCATACATCGATGAAGGAGAATGGTCTTGGTCAACGTTCCAGGATAAGCGAAGTGAACCAGTATC
Source organism: Odontomyia ornata (assembly GCA_963969285.1). NCBI lineage: Eukaryota > Metazoa > Arthropoda > Insecta > Diptera > Stratiomyidae > Odontomyia > Odontomyia ornata. The sequence continues at coordinate 122,839,675 of OZ017740.1, forward strand.
ACAACCATTAGTGTTAACAAGCAATGTAGACCCACGTTGTAACCCGGACGCACCCCCAGCTGAGCAGCCTACGCCTGTTCGACATAAAGATGCTCAGGAAAAAAGATATTCACGAAGACAGCCTAACCAAGAATGAAGGCAGCCTGATCAACTGACGTACCGATAGAGTTTAAAAAAAATGTTTATTGCTATTGAATTAAAATCGCGAAGAGTGTTATGTATTACTTACACACCCACACTTGTAGAGATCATTGTATCACCATTGCGTTCTATACTGAATAAAATAGTCAGTTGATCACTGACAGTCTAAGCAAATAGTTCGTACCTTGTTTCAAAATAAAAAAAACGTTAGATGCAAGCAAGTATGCTGTTGCACAACAAGATCAATCGCAATCTGCATCGAAAAGGATAGGCAAAATCACTTTACAAAGCCCCAAAAAGGGTTCTTTGTCTTGAATTGATGAATTGATTATGCAATGCAAGCATTGTTTGATTTTTTTTTTTCGAAAAGCTATTTAATTTAATTGAAATATCAAAATGACATTCTTTAGAATAAAGATTTAATATAAAACCTTTCTTCAACAAAGTCTTCTGAATATTAAATAAAATTTACGCGATGACTATTAACCTTGACTTTTACTTCAACATTGATGAGATATTTCATAACAAAAACTACTTTTTATTGACACTCGATCAGTTTTGTGATAATTTTCCAGAACAATGAAAATAGACAATAGCCAAAGTATGAACAAAAGCAATTGGAAAACAATGGCAGCAAACCAAACGCTACAATTTACAATAAAGAAAGTATCATCCGTTTAGTGAATAGCCAAAGTCGAACTAATATGATGAAAAGGGTTAAATATTCAATCCATATGCAAAAATCATGCAAATGAGTACTGATAATGAGACTTTGTAGCGCTGCAAAACTAACTCAGCAGAAAAAGAGTTTGCGGTCAAATACAACGGGCAACAACATGTTACCACTGAAGACATACTCATACATACAGAGAGACAGACCGACAGACAGACATGCTGACCAAACACTAGGAAAACAAAACAGAATCAATCCACTTTAGATTATTTACAACAATAACTTACAACCGCAGAAATACAGTTATCGAGGCCGACAAGCAGCAAATCGACTCACTCAAGAAAAAAATTTATAATTAACGGCTTTCTCATTACTTCCATAATTTGTTGATATCAACACAGCAAATTGTACATACTAGTGAACACGCATTTTTTATTTTCTACAATATGTTCCAATTTCTAATACAAGCCGTAGTTTAATAATATTGTAATTATAATTACACCCCAAGACATTTTGTTGGGTAGATGCAATTGAGACTGGAAGAAAGTTGTACTTAAGTAAGGTAAGAAATTTCATGTGGTCAATGAGGTCTCAGAAGTGTTAAGCTGGCGAAAATGTAGAGAAAAAAATAGATTTTCAAATTTGCAATGATGACGACGATGACGATGAAGAAGATGACGAATACCGCGAAGTAACTAAATCTTGTTGGATCATTTTAAGTACCACGAATTGGTCAGCCGCGAAAAGATTTAATTATTCAGCACATTAGCAAGTCAAACGGTAGCATATTTGTGTTGAGTAAATGACTCAGATACATTTAGGAATGTGGTAGAAATTAAGGTAAACCAAACAAATTTATAAAACATCTTGGAGATGTGTTATTCGAGTGTGTTTGTGATGTTGAATAACATCTCAAAAACGGCTGTTGAATGCAATGAATGAATACAACCTAGAACGTGATGAATATGCAGTAGAGTTTTCGTATTCAAACGATTTTTACTAATTTAGGAATGATAATATATTTCTGAATAGTAAAAATAACAAACTAAATTCTTAATACATATAAATCCTTTCACAAGCAAATCTATTTTGACAAAAAATTAATATTTATTTGATTGTTGTTTGCTGTGTGAACCTTAAAAACGTGAAGATCTTGCAGGTGAACTGCTGTCGAAAAGTTTTGGTATAGTTCATGTACTGAAATACACTTCCAGTGATTGCAGATTTCTACATTTTTGAAACTTGAAGAGTATGCTACCGTTCATTAAGGCATTGGTCATATACAGATACACTTTCTTCTTGTAAAATTCATTTCATTCCAAGAAAAAAAAGTCAGGTTTGCGACACTGTTGCGAATTGCGGGCGTTGACAGCATTCACTTGTTCATTGGTTTGTAATTCATTAATATCATCTTCCAAATTTGGCGGTGCACACATTTTTTTAAATATTCAATTTATTTAATTTCCTATTCCTTTCTCATATGTTATTAATAACTTTCCTAATGTCGCCATTAGCAAAAAATCTTATCTTCCTTTCCCCAGTAAGCAAATTTCTTCATTTACTTTGTTTTTGTTGTTCCCATTCATTCATTGCAATTGGACAGCAATCATAAAGTAATTAATACCGTCGTCTTATGACGCTTATACGAGTACTAGCTCAGACGTATACCTTTTTGCCTATTACAATGCTATTGATTATCGCATTGCATCAACTGAAAGTTGATCATCCAATCTTTAGTGACCGAAGGGAATCCCAGCAACTGGTGCGATTACTCACCAAACCAACATCAACGGTTGCGTAGTGTGGATAGTACCAATTTGGGGTCCGCTGTAATCGTGAGATCGAGTTCATCCACTGTTAAAATCTTATTAATCTTCTTTAAATGGCAACATTTCTGAGCGGATGGTGATTTGCTCATAGATATAATGGCGTTTTGTACCATCATAACTATGTGCAAATGAGCTCGCATACAATTGCTATGCTTTGCTTTGCTTTAACATCACAGCCCCTTTTGGTCCTTCGTTTAGAGATAGTTAGAGTATCTCATTATCTTGATTGTATATACAAGTATAGGTACTCGAGAATGTGATATGATCAGAACCACGCTTTGGCACGCAATTAGACATGTTGTATTTGGTGAAGATGGAAAGAGTTGTAGTGGTTATTCTCATATTACATTAAAATTAGTTTCATGTCAAAATAAAAAAACCTTTGGTTTAGTTCAGTTTACACAAACACAATGACACACAGATACTAATTCCCAGCGACATTTATCTGTGTAGAATTTCGTATGAATGCAGCGAAAATGTAATCAAGTATTCGTATTAATTTTGCCCTTCCATGGCTACTATTTTACAGTTTGTTAAAAGTTCCGATTTAAAACAGAAAATAAACAAATAATTCTTTAGTATCTTCTCCTGTTATATATTTCTGGGACATTGACAATGGCATTCACATTTTGTTTCGACTCAGGTCAAAAAGGGACTTTCAAAAACGTCTGTATATATTTCGACCTCAACACCTTGTTCATTTGCAGCCGGAGCCCATCAATCATTAATCAGCACTACCAACACCAAATTACGTAACGTTGCTGTTATTCTTCTGTACACTACAACCCTATCACCACTAACCGACTCGCCGAGGAAATTACGAAGTTGGCAGATAGCCCAGTCATATTAGGTAAAAAAAGGGGTCAACCTCGGAATGAAAGATAATAAGCTGCAAATTGGTATGAACCTTTGTTTTGTCATTCTAAATGTTGTCTCAAAAGTCACAATCGTTATCGTGTTCGCGTCTCAAGATATTCAAGGTCAAAGGTCACAAAAATCGGTTTTTCGCGAATATCTGGCTTCCTATCGGTTAAATGAGATTTGCATTTATTATAAAAGTTGTAGGCTATAAAATTCCCTACAACTTTTGTTTAAACTTTTTTTTCATACGACCAACCGTTTTGAAGGTAGAGCGCGAAGAGTGCACATCGTACAGTCATATACGGCCTAATGCAAGGTCAAGCGTGAGTTATGGTTATCAGTACATTATAAAGTCAATTATTTACTTGGAAATTATAATTATTAAACAATGCCTATTATTTATGTACTAACTATTAATTATTTATATTTAATTAAAGTAAGTAACTTGATTATTTATATATAATTATTCATATTTAACTATTTAAGAATATCGGGATCATATGTATTTTCTTCATCGGGATTACTTGGATACAGTGAAGCGTTGAGGCAAGCTTGTCCGTTGCACTGGCCGCAAGCTAAAGAACATTGTAGCCCTGATTTTCTGCATCCACAGCGGGAACCACAACCATTTTTGCAATTGCAAAATATTACGTCAACACTTGTTCGGCTGGTGTAATAACGTTCGTATGGGCTCCAGGATTTCATTTTCAAGCATCCAGCCCCATTCTTTAGGTTCTAAGTCCTTCCCTAACCACGTTTGAATCTGGTAGTAGACACGTTTTATGTGTTGATGAGCTGCTACACTTGTTGGTGGAAGTGTTGACGTAATATTTTGCAATTGCAAAAATGGTTGTGGTTCCCGCTGTGGATGCAGAAAATCAGGGCTACAATGTTCTTTAGCTTGCGGCCAGTGCAACGGACAAGCTTGCCTCAACGCTTCACTGTATCCAAGTAATCCCGATGAAGAAAATACATATGATCCCGATATTCTTAAATAGTTAAATATGAATAATTATATATAAATAATCAAGTTACTTACTTTAATTAAATATAAATAATTAATAGTTAGTACATAAATAATAGGCATTGTTTAATAATTATAATTTCCAAGTAAATAATTGACTTTATAACGTACTGATAACCATAACTCACGCTTGACCTTGCATTAGGCCGTATATGACTGTACGATGTGCACTCTTCGCGCTCTACCTTCAAAACGGTTGGTCGTATGAAAAAAAAGTTTAAACAAAAGTTGTAGGGAATTTTATAGCCTACAACTTTTATAATAAATGCAAATCTCATTTAACCGATAGGAAGCCAGATATTCGCGAAAAACCGATTTTTGTGACCTTTGACCTTGAATATCTTGAGACGCGAACACGATAACGATTGTGATTTTTGAGACAACATTTAGAATGACAAAACAAAGGTTCATACCAATTTGCAGCTTATTATCTTTCATTCCGAGGTGAAAGCCCTAATATGACTGGGCTAAGACAAGCAGTTTACAGGAGAGCGGCGTATTTGAGGCCGATTTAGCATATACCAGTGCAGAGTGGACACAAACTAAGATAAATGATTTCCCGTGTCCGTCTACACAGAATTGTGTGCTGAAATACAAAAAATTGAACGAATTCTGCGAAAAAATCGAGAAATGCATGTCTGAATCCCTCTGATCAGAGAAAGTTGCAATACTATAAGGATCGATTGACTTCATAGATTAAACGGAAGGAACGGTTTCCGCGTAAGTTTAACTCGGAAAGTCCACAGTTAACTGGACGTGGCGGCAGCGGATTTTTTGGTAACAAAGATATAGTCTGGTCGTAGCTGGAATTTTGTCGGAACTGCGAAAGAAAACGGGGTACGAAGTTACTAGAGGACTCGTGTGAAAATAGAGCACCAATGGGTGTACGTGAGAGGAACAAGAGAAACTTTAAACGAAAAGAAGTTCGCGAGTGCATATCGACAAAAAGTCATAAATTCTTCTAAAACTTGAACGCGAGCGTGGATTTTTGGTGATTCCGAAAATCTAAAGAAGCTTTCTATTTACTAGTGTCATAAAAAAAATCCGCCGTAGACGGTCCCAACCCCGTTTGAGGAAGGAATAGGGAACCCCTTGTGTCCACATCCCACTGCTTCCATGATTCCTCATCCCAAACGCCTCAATTTAATTGTAGTAAATGCTCTCGGGGTCACACATTGGTTTTACTGGTTCCCCAATAATGGGACATTAAATGCCGAGAAATGCTAATAACTGGTAAATACATCTACAGCTCTGCTACTAAATCCTACTTATACCTTATTTGTAGGGACGTAAGAGGGTGAAGGCGAATCTTCCGCGCCTGATAACGAAATCGACCTTATAACCATGCTGCCAGAATGGAGGTTGGACGACGGGCTAACTACCCGTCCCTGGAAAACCTGAAAATGTTTCGAAACCTGTAGACGGGCCTCGGAATGGATTGAACTCATGGCAACGACCTCGCAAACGGAAAAAGGACTATGGCATTGAATTCCGCAATGTCAGATCACTCAAATACCCTGGCGCTGTTAAGGACCTTTTACAACAGGCCAGTCAATATAAATTAAAAATACTGGCAATCCAGGAAACGAACTGGACTGGAAACGACATTCAAGACATGAGATCTACTGGAAAACAAGAATTCGGAGACATGAGATCTACTGGAAAACAAGAATTTGGAGTGACCCTCATTGTGGATAGTTAGTTCAAATCGCACGTTATTGATTTTAAGGCAGCCAATGAACGGTTGGGTGCGATCCGTATAAAAGCGAAATTCTCCAAAGTTTGGCTGATAAATGTTCACGTCCCGACCGAAGAAAGGGACGAAGAAACGAAGGAAACGTTCTACAATCGCCTTGAAAGACTTGTCGACTCATTGCCTACAGACGACACTAAAATAATTCTGGGTTTCAACGCTAAGCTTGGCAATGAGATACCTCATCGGGGAACCAATGGAGGATATAGCCTCCACGATGAAACAAATGACAACGGCCAGCGCCTGATTGACTTTGCATGTAGCAGAAATCTAGTCATACGTTCGACTTGCTTCTCACATCGACGCATTCATAAAATAACCTGGGTATCACCGGATGGCAACACACAAAACCAGATCGATCATGTTTTGATCCAACAACGTTGGGCCTCGAGCATACTTGACGTCCGCACATAACGAGGAGCCAATTGTAACTTAGATCATTACTTGATCAAGTTAACCTATCGATGTCGTATGTCAAAGACATATTCGGCGAAGACCAGTCCGCTACAAAGATTTGACATCGAAAAGCTCCAAAGGGCGTTTGTGGTCAAAAATTTCATGGAGACCCTCGACAACCACCTGGCTCCCATCTTATCAGACGAAGTGAAAGCGGTTACTAAGAGCGTGGCAGAACAGACGATCGGACATCAAGCCCGGCGCAAGAGAAATGATTGGTTCGATGATGAGTGCCAGAATGCATTAGACAAAAAGAATCGGGCGTACAAAGATTACGTAGGTAAGAAAACCAGGACGAAGAGGGAACACTATGAAAATCTCAGAAGAGTAGCGAATAAGATTATTAGAATTAAGAAAAGAAAATACTATGACGACCAATTGAGAAGTATGGATGTAAGTTTAGCGAGCAACAAGACAAGCATACGAAGTAGTGAAAATCCTGAAACGTGGTTATCAGACCAAAACCACGCTCTGTCGTGATGACATCGGTAATATCATCGCTGATGAAACCAAGATCAAAGAAAGATGAACATCATAGATCAAGAACCTCCTTTATCCTCCGCACAGCCCAGAACATCGGAATCTATATATTGGCCCCACCAACTCTGGATGAAGTTTTTTCCATCATCAAAGCCGAAAAGAATAATAAAGCGCAGGGCATCGATGAGATTCCAGTGGAGCTCATCAAATGTGATGGCAGCAGTGTTCATAAAGCTATTCACAAAGTCATCCAGCACATTCGGCAACAAGAACATATGCCGAAAGAGTGGAGCTAATCAATTATATTCCCTATCCACAAAACAGGTGACAAGTTACAGTGCGAAAATATAGAGGCATATCACTACCTTGTACGGTACAAAATATTTTCAAAAATCTTAGAAAACAAAATCGGATCATACGCCAACAGTATTATTGGGGAGTATCAAGGCTGTTTTAGAGCAGGTAGATCGACAAGAGACCAATTGTTCACAGTCAAGCAGGTACTTGAAAAATGTCGGGAGTTCAACATAGACGTGCGTCAAATTTTCGTTGACTTTAAGCGAGCATACGCCAGTATTGATCCTAACGTACTGTACCAAATAATGCTTTGCTTTGGCATCCCAGCCAAATCAATTCAACTTACCAAAATAACAATGACGTCGACGACCACCCAAGTCCGCATCAACAACCAACTCACAGACGCCTTTGACACAAATATTGGACTTCAGCAGGGAGATGGGCTGGCCCCGTTGCTATTCAATTTGGCTCTGGTATACGTCATAAGAAAGCTACCTGTCGATACACGAGATACATTACCATACAAGTCGAGCCATGTAGTAGCCTATGCGGACGACATCAACATTTTGTCACGGTCATTCACAACTGCCAAAGAACACTTCCTAAAACTCCACAGCGAAGCAACACTAGTAGCGCTACATATCAATGAGAATAAAACAAAGCTCATAACGCAGTCGAGAAAAAATACCTCAACTACACAAAATATAACACTTGGCGAAAACAGTATCGAAAGTTTTAGCGAATTTGTGTATCTAGGCGCCAAAATGACGAGAACCGGTAAGAACAGAGTCGTAATACGCAGAAGAATATAGCTCGCAAATAAAATATTTGATTCAGTTTTGACGATCTTGAAGAACAGTTGCATACACAGGAAGCTCCAAGTATACAAATCTGTGGTAAGACCTGTGCTATGCTATGGGTGTAAAACATGGACCCTAACCCAAGCATACGACTTTGAGCGACGGTTCCTGAGGCGAATAATCGGAACGAAGCTAGACGGGGACCAATGGCGAATTAAATGTATGAAATTTTTGACGAACAGGAGGTCTCAACGATTGTAAGACTGCGGAAGCTGCAATGGGCTGGACTCATGAATCGTATGGAAGAACAACAGTTACCCAAAAAGGTATTCGTTGGGAGAACTGAAGGCCGGATACCAGTGGGGAAACCGACGAAATGCTGGTCCGACACGGTCCACGAAGTCAGTTCATCGCTGCTCAGATTTCGGAATCGGAGGACGCGATCAATGGACCGAGACAGTTGCAGGCGCTATTTGCAGGAAGCGAAGGCCCGAGAGGGGCTGTAGTGATGCGAAGAAGAGGACATTGCTTTTCATTCGCCAGTTGTCGCTGCTCTGAACTATTGTAGCTTTCCGTTCTGCTGTATAGATGATCGGATCCTCAGCAAACGCTACCTATGATCGCGTTGGCGAGACGTTAACGTCAAAGCCATTCAAAAGCTTGCGAATGAAGATTGAGAAAAGCAGAGGCGCAGTAACTGTTCCCTACTGTAAACCATTAAAGACCTTGAAGTCGCGCATTGTCATCAGATTTCTATCAGTTACAACAAATAATTTCCCATATAACATATTGCACAAGATGGCGACGAGGCGTCTGGGGAGCCTGTCCTGAAGGAGTTTAGAAATTAGTCCATCTAACCACACTGTCTCGAAGGCTTGCTCCATATAAATGAAACATGCTCCAACATATTCTTTGTTGTTTAGTTTCCAACAGACGTCTGAGGTGACTTTCGTTATTGCGTGAATGGTAGAATGCCTGACACGAAAACCAAATTGGCAATTCGGCATCAACTCATATTTCTCAATGTGGACGTTAAATGCTTTGTATAGTACCACTTCAAACACCTTGCGGATTTTAGGCAGCAAGCTGATTGGGCGATAGCATTTAGGGCACGAAAATTCTTTTCCTTTCTTCAATGTCGGAAATACCTTAGCCTTTTTTCACTCATTTGGGAAATATGAATTGTTCAACATGTTGTTGAACAATATGCAATAATTCTTAATAGCAACCTCAGGCAAATGTAGGCGAACTATATTTATAATACCGTCAGTACTAAATGATTTCTTGTTCTTTATTCTGCGAAATATGAGACATAAGTCTTCATGGCTAACAAAATAATCGATAAGATTCAAGCTCGGCATGAGATCAGATGTTAATGTTTCATTGAAATGAAGAATTGATTCACCGTTCAGGCTTGATTTGAAGTCGGAAGCTTTTGCTTCAACGACCTCTGAAAATATTTCATTTCCTCTTTCAGGGTTTGGTAGATGAACCAATTTAAAATGTGTTCTAATCAGGGCAAGTTTATGCAATCCCTCACATATAATCCTATTTCCATTTCTATCCGGAGTCGTATTATCAATTTCGATACCAGCCCTATCGAGAAGATTTATCTCATCACTAGTGACTTCAAGATTCGATACCTTCACTCGAGACTTCTTGCGGAATATGCTATTCACTTTCGCGAACACGCCGTCTGGGTCCTGTGGGCTAATATCCCTGAGTTTTTCCGCCCATTGATTGCTGACTTCACTCCTGAAGTATGTAAGGATTAAGCTCCGGACATTCTTCAGGTCTAATTTCAACAAAGCCAACGAGGGATGGTTGTAGTCCAAAAATCGTCAATAAATATTATTGACGCGTGTGAGAAGAAGGCTTTTCAATCTTTTCAACCTTGCGATGGTTGGTGTTTCATATCCTTCCATATTGTTTCGATGTTTAATCTTGGGAACTACTTTCTCAATAATTTCCAACGTCAGCTTCTCTAACTTCGACAAATAGAGATCTATTTCATTGTTAATTAGATTCTTGTCATGATGAAACATTGAGCAAGCATTGTCATCATCAGAAGAAGGACATTGATTCGGGTAATTCCAATTAAACTTTTTTTTAAGTTTCCCCAATTCGCTTTTTTGAAATTCAACCGATGATTTTCATGTTGAACTGGAATGAGGAAGGCATCATCCCTTTGATGATTGGTTTCCATTACGAAGCACCTGCAGTTTCCGTTGATGATCTTTAAAGCTGAATTCAAGTCTTTTGTATGCAGTGTAAAGGTCCAAATATGAGTTTATCCTAGGGTATGCTGGGAACTCCAGCGCATATCGATTGCACCAGTATCCAATATGGCTTTCTGTTATCCACGATTTCAGGAATAAACCTCTCGGATTATTGGTGGTGTTCAGCCATGATGCATGTTTGGCATTCAGGTCACCGGAGAAAATATAATAATTATGCAGCCTGTTCAATTCGAGTATTTCAAACAAAGAACTGAACTCCTCCTTGAACTTGAGAACGTTTTGAGCAGTTGCATAGGCAGAGATAACGAAGGGGTTATCCCCACCTGGCAGTGAAATTTCCATAACGGACACTTCAAGAGATTCAAAGTTTTTGAATTTGACTTTTTCAATATTTTCGAAACAATAGGGTCTTTTGAACAATATCCCGATGCCACCTCTTCTATCACCGTTTACCCTACCGTTTCTTACGAGTTAAATATCCTTAAATGTCATGGAGTGCCATCAATTGAGATGGGTTTTTGCTTTACAAGGAATTCCAAGAGACAGTCACCTCGATGTAAACTCAAAATGGATTTAACATTGATCGAGATGAAACGAAGCCTATACATGGGAATGTGACTGGATGAAAAGTTATTTTGAGGCATCTGAAAGCCCTAAACTCTGAAAAACAGCCGATAAAGAATTTAGTTGCTGCTGAATTTTAAGAAGCAGCTCATTATTGCTACTTACATTATTCACATTGTCTGCTGGTTCTCTAGCAGCAAGTGCAAATGATACCCCGGGGTTGACGAAGTGGGTAGGTATCACACTGCGGTTTACTTGTGTTTGTTCTGTAGTAAATTTTACCTTTGCATCTTGATACCGGGGGCATCCTCGATATGATGCTGAATGACCAAAGACACCGCAGTTGACACAATATAGTTTTTCTTTTGGCTCCGTCTGAGCCAATTTGCACTCCCCGGAACCATGGACATCTTTATACTTTACACATCTATATTTCATGGCACAATTGGCAGCCGAAGGACCGAGTCTTCGGCACCTATAGCTCTGGTTAACCTCGCTCTTTTAGAGGCGTTCTCACCTCACTACTCGGAAGTTCAAGTACCTTATTTTTTGAAGCGTACTTGGACTGCTTTTGCTCGAAATTTGGACTAAATAAAAAGGCAAATTTTCACGCTCGACAATCGATCTCTTTGATGCGAAGTCTTTAACTTCAATAAGCTCTATTTTTGGTGCAACTTCTTGAAGCATCTGAAGGAGATCGACTGTGCCCTCTCCGCAGTCCAGACTCTTCAAAAAAAGGTCTGATTTTTCTCGCTCTTGGGAGTGTACGTAAAGTGCGGAACCAGCAGTTTTTGCTGCCTGAAAGCCAACCAGGGACTTCGTTTTAATCGTCAGTTTATCGGCATTCACTCTTTTGATTTAAAAATCATTTAATTTATTTTAGGCTGCCAAAAGCCGAACCATTTCTTATCCAGTTTGCCTAAATACATTAATTGGATTTAAAAATTAACTTATTTAAGATTTTAACTTAAATAAGTTAATTTTTAAATATTCGATGAATGTATTATCAGGTTTAGTGAAACAATTTTCAGAATTTTTGTTACCTTTGTCCTCCTCAATGTTAATTGAATCGTCTAGCCCAGCTAGCGCTGCATAATAGTTTGTGCTGACGTTTGCTCCGCCTCCACTGAGAACACCTTCTTGATTAAGTTCCTGTTATGGTTTCTTTGGTTTTTGTCTTCGGTTGCTTTTGACTTAACTTCTTTTTCTTTCTTAGTGGATTCTTTTTCTTTGTTGAAAGTTATTTTGCCTATGAGCTCTTCTAGCGACTAGATCATAAGTCGGATCTCCTCGTTTTCTCTCTCATATTTCTCCACTTTGTCATTAGCTTTGACTAGCTGCTCGATTTTTCAGTTTTTATGTTTCTTCATTGTTTTTGAATCTTCACTTTAGCTTTTTCTCGCCCTTTTATTGTTGGTGATGAACATGATCGTTCTATTTGATGGCTGATGCCATCGGGCACCTCGATCTCGTTGCTTTTGCAGCGAGATTAGAGGGAATGTTCATAACTGGGACTGCCGTTGAATGTCTTTCCGCTTTTTGAGACTTCTTCAGAAGTGAAACTTCAGGTATTCGATAATTGTCCGAATTCAACGGCGATGATATTCAATTAAAAAAATTAATTTCCAACTGACTTTAGTTAAAAATTATTGGTAGGAGTGGTTAAAAACGCGTCCATACTCAAAGACTGCTAGACGTATAATCAATTTTTTATGCCTGCGCCGTGCTACTGCCCTAAGCTAAGCAAATTTTAACTTTGTTTGGGGTCTTCTGCGTCAAAAGCTCGAAAGATTATTGCTCATTTTCTGTATTGTACGCACAAAAATCCTTTCGGAAGAATTTTTATAAGATTCTCTTTTTGCAGAAGGAAATCAAATTACCTGTGTGAAGTTTTTGAAGCAATATCTTTATTACCCAGCTACGTATCGACTCAATTACCTGCAATGCTCTTGTCCTCTAATTCAATTTTATGTTACAAAAAAGTGCCGTGGTTGCCCTGATCTACTTTCGCCAAGTGGTTGCACTTAACTTTTTCCAAATTTGAGACTGTTATCGCTGATGTATTGTCCGTTCCACCAATAAACTGATTTACATAATGTATTTGGACAGGGGCGAAGTGAAATAATTACTGATTATAATATAAAATCATAATTTATCGCTCAATCGACTAAATACAAAGCTATATTAATTTTGTATAAATTTTTAACGACGTTAAAAACATATTTGAAGGGTATTTCATTCGCTGCTAATTAAAGAACTCAAGTGCTCCAAAATTATTCTTAAGCCCCCAAGTTTTCGAAAAAGATGATGCTAATATCGAAAACATCTTCTAAAATTGCCAAATGATGACTAACCAGCTTCCAAAGTGGGCCAAAGCACTTTTTCGAGCCATGAAACCTGTATCATCTTGAGTAATGTAATAAAATTGTCGTTATTGTGTCTGACCAGCTTAGTAAGTTAGCTGTTCGCAACTAAAATAAAATGATGACAAAGCAACTGTTTTTTTATTTTTCTCTTCTTTTTGGTCGCGAAGAAGCATAAGAGTAGACTCTAATTATCACGACGCTTAAAATCTAAGTGCAAGTCTGAAGCAGGCCAAATTTCCTCGTCCATATCAAGTCAAGATCTAGAATTCTTCAAGTGAATCCACTTCAGCCTTGAGGGGCTCAATGGCGTGACAATTTCGGGTAATAATTCTAGTGGACTGTTACTTGGACTGTGTGTAGTGGATTCCCCTTGATTTGTCTCGCCAATTTTCGGAGCATTGTAAAATAACCACCGCATCATGGTTCAGACTGGCACAGCAACAATCCAAACCGATTGATCCGGAATGAATAATTTATAGCCGCGAACGCATTAAACTGAGCAAGCAACTCCGCGTTGCATAGTTTATGTACGTACTCGTACATTATGGGTCTATTACATGATTCGCACTTTCCGCACCGTTTTGTGCATTAATGCAAAGCAACAAAAGTATATTGCACCGTTACTGATTGTTTTGTTCTTACCTCTTTACATTAATTCGTATTCCGATCTCATTGCTCTGTTGTACTTGCCGTGCCGTACTGTACTGTACTCCAACTCCACACACTATTTATGCAGAAGTGCATACAGATCTAACCGAACTATGCAGAACATGAACCACTTATTCGTTTTATTTCTGTTACGGATATGTAAAACACTAAAAGGCAAGGCCGTCCTTACCCTCTGATTGATGGAACTTCTTGGAGCTATTTAATTATGCATGTACATACGGATTTATGCGAGGTGAGTAATTAAACGAAACAAGTTCACTTAATATTTATGGGAATATCAGATGTTCACTATTTAGCATAAACAAAAGAGAGAGAATAGTTCACAACACTGTACGGTGCTTGGGATATTTAGAAGTATCAAACACATAGAATATAATTCAAATCAGAACAACAAGAAGCAAAAAAGAGCCGATGCCGCAGGCAACAATATCGGATGCAAGCACACAAGAAACGTATTTTACCGCGAACAACACAACCATCCACCCTACACGAACGCTTCCAATAAACTGAAGCCAACATTTTGACAGCTGAGGCTTCACAATGAATTCTGGTTACAATGACCATTCACAATAGCACCATGCTGATTGCGTTAAGAAAGAGCGGAATAATATGACTATAAATTTCATATAATTATTGGAATTTTTCTGGTGCATGAACTTTTATGTTTTTGGCTACCGAAGCTCTATTTAAATATTAGAAAAAGTGACTGATTGATTAAATAGTTTCGGTTTAAAATTAAGGACTATTGAAAACAATTATTTTATTCAACAGAGGAGAAACGGATGTTGTTTTTTTTAACAAACTCTAGTTGGTGGATTAACCCGCCCTAAATTTAAACTAACATTAAAACCAGGTATATGAAATATGTAGTAATCGAGCAGTTATACGAGCAAACTGCTCGAAAACCTTCCTAACCCTTATCCGAAATTTTAATTGCAGATTTATAAAATATTTCTTTCCCTTTATTATTATTATTAAAAGTAGTTTTACATCATTTTTCTTCAAATTAAATTTAAACGTTTCCCTTTAGTTATATTCTTCATGATATTTAACTTTTATTATTATTTAAAATCTTTTTCATTTTTCCCTACTTCTGTAAATTTTTGAAAAATTTAAATTTGCAAATTAATATATCAGACATGGGAGCACTGATTTAGTGCATCCCATCTGTATATTGGATTACCGAATGCAATCGAACTTGGCTGAGCGAGCAGCTGATTGGAGTACCGTTGCGACACGGAAACAGAAAGAAAGATTTGGACGAATGAGGCAGTCCAAGGGAGACCGTGAAGAACCACGGATAAATTGGCGAATTTTAGTTCGATAAGACCCTGTTGTAATTCGATAAGTTTTGTCGCCATTTGGATCGGCACCATGTGAAGTCATTAACATCGCGTCTTAGTTAATACTTGTTGGGAAGTTTTTGAATTATTTAAAAGTTGAAGTTCCATAAAGGCAACTGCAGTGGAGTGAATCGTACGGTTTCACGGCACAACCAACTACAAACGTTTCTCGACCGCCTCCTATACGAGTGTGTGTAAAGATTGACTGTCGTGCCGTCAGTATTGATTGGAAGTGTTGAATTTATTCTGTGAACACAGGCAGTGAATTAACAAAACAAATCGAAGTTAATTTGTGAGTACACTTGAAGTCGCAGTGAACTGTGACCTTCATTCGTTTCTTCGCCAAGTAATCCAAGCTTAAGTCAATCGAAGAAACGGAAGCAGCAGTAGGGAGTAGAAAAGTCCATTTCGAGGCAAACTATGTAGCAAGCGTGTATTTGGGAGGCGCTCCGCCAAGTTCAGTGAGAATTATGGGTAGAGCAACATATTTTTAATCGATTATGTAAGACGGAGCGAATGAATAGGAAGGTGATACTTCGCTAGAGATTTAAAAGAAGAATTTATCCTGAGTGCCCGGCCTGAGCGAATCAAGACAGGACTTGAGTTCGCAATCGGATTGTTTTCAGGCATGGTGGATTAAGCTGGTAAAATATTGTTGAGAAACAAGGCGACCAAGCACGGAATTCAAGTTAATTAGTTAAAACCTTGTGTTTCAATGGTTCGGTACTTAGTTGACAACTTGGCGTAGGTCATTTACGTTCAGTGTGATTAGTCAGTAACTGCAGTGTAAAGCAATAAAACACTTATTGATGAGGCATTCAGTGTCTTACTTATTCTATCTGAGAAGTTCTTGAACGATAAAAACTTACACATTTGAGAATTTAGTGCCCCAGGAAAGTTATCTAATCCACATATTGGTCAACAGTTAATGTATTGCGCAAGTGCGTCACAGGGAGGACATTGTAGCTCAAGAATATTGCGCGGGTTTTCGTGTTTGAAAATAAGGTACGAAATCGCGACAAGTTGATGCGGCATTTTATGAATATTAATGCATGCGTCATTGATGAGAAAGAGAAAACACGAACTTAACTTGCTGAGTCAACGAAAAGCGTGCCAGCGTGTTCTTATTGGCGCCAAAGTAAAAAGTATGTACACAAACAGCTTAAATAGACATTCCGTTGAAAAGATAAAAACATGATTGTGTCAGATAGCTCGTTATTAAATTATTTGGAGTGTTGAATACTCAATGAATTGAATCTTTTATTCTTGCTAGTTAATCAAAGGGTTATACTGCGGAGAGGCAATATAAGAAATGATTCAGTATTCCAAAAAACATATATATTAATCTGTGAATCATGATACCTGAGATGACAATCGTTTATTTTCACACCAAGTTTACATAGTCGTTTGCTAATTGCAACTCGGTTTAGGTACTCCAAGAGCGTGACGCGATCAAGAAATTGTATATATTGAAGCTGCCTCCTATTTTAGTTGTACATTTAAAAGATTTTTTTTTGCTAACTCAGACGGACTAGGAAACACGTGCAAGAAGAAGCAAAGTTGTGTCAACTTTCCACTAAGAAATCTCAATGTGAACTCATACCTAGCCCGTACAGAGTTTCGAACGGGAGGCAACAAGACCTATCACTTATATGCTGTCTCATATCATTGTGGACCAACGAAGGGTGGTCGTTACACGATATTTAGTAAAAACAGTACTTACGGGAAATGGTTCAATTATGGCAACCAAAGTGTATCAGCGATTGATTCTTAAAATATATTCAAAGTGAAGCCAAACTAATTTTTAAACGAATTCTAAAATATTTAAAAAATGTAATTGCATTTAATTATTGTGCATTTTTACGCATTATGATTGCAGAAGACACTTCTACTTTCTATCAAATAAATGAAAACTTAATCTTCTGAAAATTCTTTCTCATGGGCTTGTAGTTCATTTAAGAAATTGAATCGAATTTAAACAATTATCAATAATTAATTTTTCATCATTAGAGATAGATAGGCCCATCAAATTGATCAATTTGCAAGCATGTTTCATGTATGTTTTCAATTTTCAACTTATGCTTATTTGCACAGAAGAAACCCCCTAATGCAATCCTAATATAGCATTTTTTTTTAAACTTAGGTATGAAATTGACGTTTACTGGTAATTTTGACCAATTAAGAGTTTATATCTATAAAAACGGAAAACATGCAATTATGTATCCTTGTTTAACATCGGTATACAAAAAAAAAAATTTAAAAGGATTGTTAAAACTTGAAAACTCGGTCTTTCCCTTTCGTTCGGCCTGACCGCGTATAGGACCCGCTTCGATGGCAGGCTCCTCCTCTAAAATGGGCTAGCCATCGGGTGCACTCTTTCCTCTTTTTCTTTAACAGGGGCTCTTGCCGGGTAGAGTGGCCTTCCGCTCACGTGCCCTTTTATGACATAGGGTTATGTGATTTAATTGCATAACTTCTTCATTCTTCTTCTTTGTAGCACTACAGCCCCTCTCGGGCCTTCGCTTAGAGATAGTTAGAGTATCTCATTTTCATGACTGTATTGGTTTTTCGGAAGTTGGTTTGGTCAGTACCATGCTCCCGTGTGCCTGCTCAGCTATGACATGATCTGATTAAATCAGTACATATCACCACCCTGAACTAAATCTCGTTGCTCCCAACGGCTTATGCATTCATGCTCTAACCACTAGACCACACAGACTATTTCATTGCATAACGCTGTGGCATAAATCAGTTGCGTTTGTAATCCTCATTTGAGGGAAAGAGTCATGCAAATTATGTTTGCATGAGTTTTTCACTCAAATGGAAAATACATGGCCCCGTCTACGTTTGGATCTTGATCCGGTTGGGAGGGTACGAGGGGGTACCACCTCCATCTGGATGCCCTACTCTTATTTGTGGGCCACAAGTATCGTCGGAAGCGACGAAGTCTCCGCCAGTCCGTCCGTTTTTGCCCGGCCCAATTTGTTCTTCAAACGAACATTGCAACCCTTAGTAGGTTACCTCGGCCTCGACGCCAGTCGATCGGCATTTTTACATGTTTAATTCGTGAATGCGAAATTTTTTTGTAGTGGGTACTTGAGCTAGGGGGAAAGAACCCACCCCACAACACCACAACGCTAGCCTGCCAGCGCATTCACGCGCCCTCAGCCAAGGCCAATCTCAGCGGATCTCAACATCCTCTTTCGCCGAGGTAGCAGATGATCGCTGCACTCCTTCACGGACAAGTTTCCATACTTATTTCATGCCAAATAGTTCTACGAAAGCGACAAACTTTGGAGAAAGCTATAGGATGTAGGATATGATGGCAAATTAATAACAGAATGCAGTGAATATTCAGATGTTAATTGTCCGTATAGGATGGACTGCTGTCTCAGAGAGCGAAGATTTTGGTGCTCACCGGAATCGCCCTTGTCTGAGGATGCATAAATGCGCTGGCAGGCTAGCATTGCAGCTGAGTTAGCCCACGAGGACGACAGCTTTCCATTGATCGATCTGGACCACCCCGCCTTCAAGTCGGCAGGATACACTCAGCTAATGCACACCATTCAGAACCAGCTGACAGACATATGGGTAATGGAGGGATTTGTATACACGAGGGTAGGACACACATCCTGAGACCCCACACAAGCAGAGGAACAGTGGAAGCTATGGGTGCCCGAAGAATTGACCATTGATCTTATCAGACGGGCCCATGAACACCCACTGAGTACACACCGCGGATACGGTCGTACGCTACGGCGGCTGAAAACTTATTATTATATTGGCACAACAAATAAAATCTTATGTAACCGCCTGTGAGACGTGTAAGTGTACCAAAGCGCCAAACGTTGTCCTTCGGCCTTCGATGGGTAAATTTGAACTGTCCAGCGCTTGTTTATCGACCTTATCGGTCCTTATCCTCTTTCGACGTCTGGATACATCGGAGCTGTCGTTTTTTAGACCAACAGTCAACGTTTCCAATCATTGAGCTGATTTAGAACATGCATACAGCCCCGATCCTAAGCTTCTTGGAGAAACACGTCTTCCATATACTTGGAGTGCTGGAGTATGTCATCTTCGACAACGGAGTCCAGTTCACATCTATTAAATTTTGTGAGCTGATGGATAGCGAACCGCAGTTTACTCTTCTTAAGCCATATGAGCAGCTAAACCGTATGCTCCTAGCCGCTATACGCGCCTATATCAATCCGAATCAGAAGGATTGGGACCGTAGGATTGCCACCATCACCTGTGCTCTGTGTTCTTCATACCACACTGTAGTGAATAATAGATTTTCATATGTCCGTGAAGGACCGCAGCGATGTTCTGCTGCCTCGGCAGAGGAAGGTGTTGATTCCTGCCGAGAATGCCCTCGTCCGGAGACGCGTGAATGCGCTGGCAGGCTAGCATTGCGGTGTCGTGGGGCGGGTTCGTTTCCCCGGCACGAGGACTCACTACAAAACATTTCGCATTCACGAATTGCTTGCAGAGTTCGAGAGGACGACCGAAGTCGCAAATCAGTAGATAACCTCCACGAAGGAATTACGACTTGTTGCGAGAACAAGTGCAACCTGACAAGAAAGACTAATTTGGGGGTGACCTCGTCCTTACCCAAATACATTCAGGGCCCACAAATGAAAGAGGGGCAACCGGGTGGTGGTGGAGCCCCTTCATGCCCACCCAACCGGAATAAATCCAATGTTAAATCGTTGAAGTGGCCAGGTATTCCTCTTCTGAGTGGAAAACTCATACAACTTGAATTGTATGAACCTTCCCATCAGAAGGGGAGTACCCCGGTGACCAATTTATGTCATAGAATTATACAATGGAATTGCATAACTTTATGCCATAAAAAGGCACTTGGCTTGGGCCACTCAACCCATTAAGTCACCTGAAATAAAAAGGATTAAATTGTACCCGGTGACTGGCTCATATTTTGAGGGGGAAGCCTGCCACCGTACCGGGTCCTATACCCGGTTAGAAATGGAGGAAAGGAAAGACCCTCGGGTACGTTTTTAATTCATTTTTATTTTTTTTCTTTCAATTTTCAATCAATTCATTAGATCATCTATACCTAATCTAACTTATTGGTTTCTAACAGGTTAAATTCCGGTATTACACATTTTCTGATACTCTATAGCTGACCACAAAATCTTATTTGGAATTTGAATATAAATGAACTATTTATGTTACACTTATGTACATTTTGTATGGTGATAAATAATACTTAAATAAAAGGCAGAATTTTAGTAATGAATCAATTTGAGAAAGATAATCTTCAACACAGGAAATGTTTCAATTCCAATCTACCTTTCTGACGAGCGATGTTAACAGGGTTTTCAAAATTGCAATCTCTGGTTGAGAATTAATTCCAAGCTCTTAGAGAGCGATTTAATAGACTAAAATTATCGCCCTTTATTAAATTTTTGACTTTTAATTATAAGAATAATGTTCAGATACTGTTACATTACAGACTTCTGCGGAAAATGCCAGAACAACGATGTTGCAAGTGATTATTTTGCATGTCCCATAATTATCTCTTTTTGTTGCAACAAATACTCGTTTATACTTGTATTTTACCTGAACTGTCATTCTAAAATCCCAGTTGAGAAATTACATCATTATTAACTCTCGTTAAACACAAAAGCTTCGAATTTAATCTAAATTTTTATCTGTCATTTATAATACCTTTTTATATTTTTGAATGGTGCAAAATTTATTGTTTATATTGTCTTTGATTTTTATCATTTCAAATTGTTATTCTTTTTATTGAATGGGTTTAGGCTATTATTTTAGGTGTGATATTTTATCTTATGGTTTAATTTTACTAAGAATTTGAATCAGTGCTGTCATATAAATGGGTAGTAGAAAGATTTATAGGGTAAATAATTAGGTAAATTTGTTTATTTAAATAAATGAATCAGTATTATTTTATAATTATTATTATTAAATAATAAGGTAATGTTATCTTATTTTTTTATTCAAATTTCGGGAACTTTTAACGGAGTATCACTAAATGCAAATGATATAATGCCTTTGATGTTCAAGTACATCGACAAAGCGTAAACTGAACATACTCTTTATTATATTAAAAATCCAAAATTTTTCATGAAATTGAAAAAAAATGTTCACTTTCAAGAACTGATTAAAATATGTATGAATATAAAATTAAGCCTTCAAAATTAGACCAATAAGTATGCTCATTTACATATCCGGTATCGAAAACTAGTAAAGTGCAGATATTTGAGAGTGCCAAAAAAAATCTATAGCAAGAAATACATTGAAGTTCACGAACAAGAATTACTAAAACCAGGCGTAATCTCTGGATGCACAACGTAATCAGTATAAAAATGGATACATGCAAATTAATCGCTCTGAACTCAGACAGATTCATTCAAATTAATCGTGTGATAGCAAAGTTCTATATGCAATTGATTACATCATGGTGCTATAATTTTCATGCGAACTTTATCCAAAAATATTTCGACAAAATTCATTGAATGCCACATAACATTCTATAGAGAAAATTATCTCTTCAAGATTATGTTTCTTAATGCTCAGGTCGTCTTGTATCTGAACACGACTGATAAGCTTTTCTTACAACTACACTTTCAATCGACGCTTTTAATTCTAAGGTTTTGTGACTTGAACTTCATACGGGATTCCAATAAGACGCGAAAATGAACATGCATGCAAAAGCTAATATGAATTTTCTATTACTTGAAATAATGTGAACTACTCAAGTTATGTCTGCGCCGAATAATGTGTAAGCCTCCTCTTCTCCCGACAATTCTGCAACCTTTCCTTGCAATTCCCGAAAAGCATGGACAGCCTCGATTTCCTGCTTCAGCTCTTTGATCGTTTTACTAGGATCAATTTCCACGGTGAGCGTGCTGTGTGGCAATGTCTGGACCGTTATTATCACTTTGTTGTTTAGTGCAACTGGCCGACGTGCTTTAAATTTGGGCCTTCACTTCACTTCTTGCTACAGAATCTTCGCAAGCATTACTTTGTGCATTTCTATCGCGATCAATTTACTCCGACCACCCACGCACTTTTATTTTTTCCACGCAAATATCCACCGTGTATTTACTAGTTTTTTTCTCTTGTGTCTAATTAAATCTACATTTGCGAACTACCGTACTTTTCTTTTTCGTTGCCACATAGGGAAACGTGAGAAGATTCGAAGAGATATTTGTCGATCAAACGCGTATTTATTTTGTTCGGGTTGCCGGTTTTTCTTCGAAGACTTGCTCTCTGATCCTTCACTAGTTCATTTCACCCCAAGCATGCACCATTCAAACACAGAAATTATTCCATGAAAGTGTTCTGTGTACTTCTGTGAAACGTTCCAGTTTGTTTGTATTCTCACGATTCATCTCTGTGTGCACGCTTCTTCTAACAAGTATTGTGGAGGAGTTTCCGAATTTGTATTGGAACATGTACAGTACATTAACAACAACGATTCCACGCGAACCGACTTCCTTAATCGATGAAGCGAAGTTGCATCACAGCATTTCGAAAAATTTCCGACAAAAGAGCTAACGGTTAATTACAAATCCGTTACATGCTAAGTGCATTGAGTAACTAATTGTTACTAAATTCGGGGGCAAATCAATGACGCCTTTTTCCACATTTTCAAATTGTTTCTTCGTTTCATATCTCCTTTGGGGACCTGATTATTTCTGGGAACTAAAGAATAACTTTTCGACAAATGATTTAAGGGAGGGAGAAACCTTTGGACACCCAAGCGAAAACACTTCCACTAGATTTTGACGGAACACGAGTTTTATTCCACTTTTCGCTAACCCACACGACTAACAAGGTGTTCACAATTTGCACGATAACTTTATCGTCTATTTTTTTTACAATATTTCACTGTCTTTTACGCGAGAAACTTTTCCACGTGTCTCGGCGATATTCTGATCAGCCCGCAATCTCCTCTCACTCCCAACTCGCTTCTTCTTTACGCGGCGTCCGCGCTGTCTGGCGGTTTCGAGCAGACTCCTGATCTCCATCCCATTCCTCGTTTGTCAGACGAAGCATCAGACTCGACTTGCCGGCGCCACTCTCCCCGATAATTCCAATTTCCAATGTTGTTATGTAGTTATCACCCATTTTCACGATTTACGACGCAATAGCATGCAAATTTCGCAAGCACAATTTAATATTCTCCACACTCAAGCAACTACGACACTTTATGGGCAAGTAGAACAATACGAACCCATTCAGAAAGGGGGAAATCACACAATTGAAGGTTTTTGTTGCTATCAAATGTACTTTTTCCTTATCATTTGTAGTTTATGACGGCGGTATTTGCAATTTCCCTTTTCACTGTCTTTTGTAGGTTCAATTAAGTTATCAATTGAAGGCAATTTGTCGTTTATGATAATTAGGCGTAATTAGGTGGGAAAAATCGGAAGAATTAGACAAATTTTAAGGGGTTTAAATGATACAATGATTTTAGCGTTCATATAATTAACAGGTTAAATGATACAATGATTTTAGCATTCATAATTAAAAGGGGTTAACCGTTTCGTTCTAAGCATTTGCATACCGCGTTACACCGCAATTCGTTAAATTATCTTCAAAAGATATTGTAATAAGATACTACACATTAGAAATTTTTAAACATTTTTAGAATTTTGTTTCCCGGGTGTTAAGTACAAAGGAAATTTTTCCACTTATTATTCCTGCGAAAAAAAAAACGAGTGTTGCGATGGGGAAGGTGACTGAATCGACTGAATCCTTATTAAATTGCGTTCGTGCTGTGTGCCTGTGTCAGCGCTGCTTTTAGAGCCATAGTTCTTAGATTACTACAGGGCAGCTAATTTTCTCGTGATCCCAAGGCAATGCGGATTACGAAAAAGGAGCTGAAGGATCTTTCTGTGTCTCACGGGTTGCCTTCGGCGTCGGGACTAGAGATGGCGAACAATAAAAGAACACAATTAACAGACGGACGGACTGACTTATGTCTATGTTTGCCTGGAAGTATACAATCTTTGCGCGTTTTTGAAAATATATGCGGACGGACAAACAGACGTGCCCAATTATCTATCGGCGCAGGTCTTTCGCGTGGTATATCCCCACTTCTTTTCCCGATGGATCCGTTATCAAGTAACGGTTAGGTCCCATTACCTTCTTTATGCGGCTTTTCAGGAATCGCCTATCCAGCTTGGCGTTGTAATGCCCCGCGGCGTCACTTTGGCGGAAATTTCGCCGGAAAACTTCATCTCCTTCTTTGAAATTAGCAGATCGTGACCGGAGATTGTACTGCGCTTCATTTGCACTACCTGCGGCCTTAATCTTCCGTCCGATCTGTTGGCGGAGGTCTCCTAAACGTTCGTGGGGCTCCAGCGCAACGACCGGGTCTCCCAAACACTTTAATTGCCGTAACAGTCGGTATGATTTACCGTGGCAAATCATGTGCTGTCCAAAGGCGGCAAAGTAAGGGGCGACACCGGTGACGGAATGATACGAGGATCGCAGGGCGCATGTGATGGCAGACAATCGCCGATCCCAATCCTTTTGAGATGGGTGGACGTAGGAACGGATCGCGGCCAATAGGGTGCGGTTCAACCGTTCTGACGCGTTGGACTGAGGAGAGTATATGGGCGTCAGTTGGTGTTCAATGCCATACTGCTCAAGTAGGCTCTTAAACTGCCGAGACCGGAACTGTACTCCATTATCTGAGTACACACTCTCTGGAACTCCGAACACATGGAATACCCGGTTCTCTAAGAATTTCACGATCGATGGAGTTGTGAATTTACGGATAGGTTCCACCATTGGGAATTTTGAGAGCTGATCTAGAACGACTATAGCTCCGATGTGTCCCATGGAAGACCGAGGATATGGACCGAGTAGATCGATGTATAGACGCTGGAACACGCGTTCTGGGACGTTGAGTTGACCCATAGGAGGTCGAAGAGGCTGGTTGGGCGCTTTGGTGCCTTTACAGGTATCACAGGCGCTCACGTAGTCTTTGACCTGGGATGCCATTTTAGGCCAAAAGAAGTATTTTTTTAGTCGCCGTAGTGTTCGACCGTAACCTCCGTGGGCACTTAACGGATGATCATGTGCGCGGAGGATCAGCTGTTGTGTCATTTCCTCCGGTACCCAGAGTTTCCAAGACTCTTCTTCCTGCCATGGATCACCAGTGGCGTATTCGTTTCGTCTATACACATAGCCGTCTATTACCTTCAAGTCAGGCAGCTGTGTCTGTTGGGTCGCTATGGTTTGCCTCAACTCTTTGTAGCTATCTGATTCGAAATGTGGGCTGTCCAAATCTATTTCGATGGGGTCCTCGTCATTTATTGTTATTTCGGCTCCCTCTGGGGAAAACATCCGTGAGAGAGTGTCGGGTACGATGTTCTGGGTTCCTTTCCGATGTTTGATGGAGAACTTGAACCCTTGCAGTTTAAGAGCCCATCTGGCTAGGCGTCCACTTAAATCTGCCTGGTTCATCAACCATTGTAGTGACGCGTGGTCCGTGATGATCTCGAATTGGTGGCCCTCGATATAAGCTCGGAATTTCTTCACAGCCATTACCGCTGCCAAACATTCTTGCTCGGAAACAGTATAGTTCCTTTGGGCCGAATTCAGCTTATTGGACATGAAGGCGATGGGAGCTTCCTCCCCTTCGTCGGTCAATTGCACCAGCACGGCTCCTACTCCATGTTGACTTGCGTCACAATGAATGGAGAAGGGCTTCGTGAAGTCGGGGCTGTGCAAGACAGGAGCTGATGTGAGGGCTTGTTTAAGCTCTTCAAATGCCTTTCGGCTGAGTTCGGTCCAAACGAACTTCCCTTTCCGCAACATGTCTGACAGGGGCGCTGAAACTGTTGCATAATTCCGAACAAACCTTCGGTACCAACCGCACACACCAAGGAAACGTCGTAGCTGCTTCACAGTTTTTGGTAAGGGGAACTCATCAATCGCACGCGTTTTGTCTGGATCCGTTTTGATAGTGCCATGTCCTATGACATGGCCTAAGTATCGGACTTCTTTCATGACAAACTTACTTTTCTGTACGTTGATGGTGAGTCCCGCCTTACTGATGTGCAGGGCTACTTCTTGTAGAAGTAGGAGGTGTTGATCGAACGTTTCCGTGATGAGTAAAAGATCATCGAGGTACACGAACACTTGGTGTTTCAGGTGAGGTGGGATGACCTTGTCCATCAACCGGGTCATCGTTTGCGGCGCATTACACAGGCCAAAGGGCATTGTGACGAACTGATATAATGGTCGTCCAGGCACTGTGAAGGCGGTCTTGTCCCTCGAGCCCTCATCGAGTGGAATTTGCCAGAAGGCGTCTTTTAGGTCGAGACTGGTGATATAATTGGCTTTCGGCAGTCTCCCTAGTATTCCATCGATGAGTGGAAGAGGGTACGCGTCCTTGATGGTAACCGCGTTTACCTTACGGGCATCAAGACAGAGGCGGACTTTACCTGGCTTTACAACCAAGGTTACCGGTGAGGACCAGGCACTTTGGGACTCTTCTATGACCCCCAACTCGAGCATCCTATCTAATTCCGCATACACCAATTTCTCCATGGCTGGCGAGATGGCGTAGTGTCTCTGTTTAATCGGTTTACTATCGCCAACGTCAATGGCGTGTGAGACTAGGGTGGTGCGGCCAAGGCCTTGGGTAGCGTAAGATGGGAAAGCAGCAATGGATGCTTCCAGGCGTTGCCGTTGGTTAGACGTCAGGTCATGCCTATCGGGAGTAGAAGTGATTTCGTTGACATTTCTGGTTTTTAAAGACAAATCGGTGAATAAATCGGAGGCCAGTCCAAAGCGAAGGACGAAATCGACACCAAGGTATACGTTCTGAGTCAAAGACGGGATAATGTAGAAGGTAATATCCTTCGTCTGACCCCTGAACGTCACGGGTGTTGTTAGTTTACCTCGTATAGGGTGTTTGGTGCCATCAGCTGTACTGATTTCAGTGCGCCAGGATTTAATCAAGTTCGGGTATTCTTGGAGCACTTTCGAGCCAAAGCTCGAGGCAAGACAACTGATACTGGCACCCGTGTCGATCAATGCAAACACGGTCTCGCCCAACACTTTAATTGGATGATAAGGTCTGATCTCATTCTCAGCAACCTCCGAGATGTTACAAGAGTTTACGGTTTGACGGCAGGTGCGCACTCTCTTGCGGAAATTCCGCCAACGACGGGTTGACCATTTTGTCGTGCACGGACGGGAAGTGACAACTTCGGAAGCAAATATTCGCTCTCGAGCCACCCGATATTCCTGCAGTCTAACATGATAAGGTTTTAGAGTGCGTACTTGAGGCTGCCGCGGTTCTTCTGGCAGTGACTGCGATGGTCGTTTTAATATTGTCGTTGGTGAGGTCTCCGGAAGAGAGTGAACATCCGCAGTCGTAATGGTTATGGCTGGTGGGTTAACGTCAGGTTGGTTGGGGTGAGCCGCTGACTGAGGAGCTACTGCTGGGGTTTCGAGTACCGCTGAGGTGGTCGGGTACTCTTTTGGCCGTTTTTTCGTGCGGCACATTCAGAACAGTCCGGGAAGTAAGTGTCCGGCTTGCCGCAACCGCAGCAGAAAACCTTACGTTCTGCGCGGCATGAAATGAACCGGTGTCCGGTTTGGTGACAATTCCAGCAGGTCGTAAGACTTCCCACTGCCGCTACAGCAAGCTGGTCTGGGTCCAAATCATCCTCCAGATCTAGGGTGGTATAATCTGGGGCCAATTCCGCGATTCCTCGTCGAGGACCCGTCCTGGTTAGTAAGTATGGCCGGTCCCGTAGGTCTTCCTCAAACCCTTCTATACGACGCACATTTCTCAGCAGGGCCTCCATACTCTGTGGATCGGAGTTCACGATATGCCGACGAATCTCCGGTCTTAGATTGCGCTTTAGCAGGCGAAGAATTTGGGTAGAAGACAATGGCTCTCACAGCTGGTCATTCAACCGAAGGATATCGGCTCGATATTTATGGAAGGACTCGTCCGGACGCTGCCATCTAGCATTCATCTTATCCAGGACTAATTCGTCCA
Organism: Odontomyia ornata; assembly: GCA_963969285.1. Lineage (NCBI taxonomy): Eukaryota > Metazoa > Arthropoda > Insecta > Diptera > Stratiomyidae > Odontomyia > Odontomyia ornata. Next base: position 122,868,192 of record OZ017740.1, read on the forward strand.
TGTCGACCGTAGGGTATTCCATGCGGAGTACCTCCTTCAGCCGTGACCAGCGTATGGATGGTGGAGCTGAATGTATCCTCCAATATGTCTCCAGGGCTGCTCCCCTAAGCAGCATTGGCAGGTATCCTGCGAGCGCTGTGCGGTCTCCTGCTAGCATCTGCTCAATCAGTGACTCCACCCGACTTATGAAAACCTCCACCGTTATCGTATTGGGTTCCCCACTGAAATGTAGATTCCATCCCTGGATGATGCTGGGGATCTGTGTCGGCTTCAGCCGATACATGTCGTGTGGATGGAAGCGTTGGTCCGGCGGAATCACGGGAGCCTGATTTGGTGGCGGTGCTTGGCTCAATCGGGGCCGGTAAACTGGAGCCAACGGATTCATGGCTGTACCTGGCCGGATCCGTTCGGGATCACGCCGCGAGTCTACTGGGAAGTCCCACGGATTTGGGTCCGAATCCCACATAGGAGGAGTTCTTGGCCGGGATGGTGCGGGGTTCTCTCTCTGGCTCTCTAGAGAGGCGAGCCGGGTGGACATGTCCTGTACGAGCGCCATTAGATCTCGTAGAACTGTGGCTTCCACAGCCACCGGTGGACTCGCTTCTTCTGCAGGCGGAACTGCTTCAGCCCTGTAGTCATCGTCTCGTGCACTCCTTGTAGTGGATGGAAGGGGTCCGCTTTTGGGGACAGCTCCACTTGTACTGGAGGACTGAGGTCGTTCTGTTGCTGGCTGTGCGATTTCCAAAGGCTGTCGACAGAGCGGGCACGTGGATGAAGTTTGCCGCAGTTGTGCCAAACACAGCTGATGTAGCCTGTGTCCGCACTGCAACCTCTGGCTTGTAGTTTCGTCCATGTCCTCGTGACAGATGGAACACAATAGAGCTGGTCCGGCATCCGACCGCAACTTTCTCCTTTCGGGAGTTCTTTTGGTGGGCATGCTAAAAGAAATTTAAATTGCTAACTAAAAACCTAAATAAATATATATATATAAATAATGAAAATGTGAAAAAAAATGATGCAAAATTTATGATTTGTAAGTGGCCGTCAGTGGCGAACTATAGTCGAACCTCACAAAAAAAAAAAAATGTATGATAAAGTTTCAAAAAAGTTTTAAGTTATCAAAAAAAAATAATCGGTCTTTCCTTTCCGTCCTTCCTCCCAAGTATGGACACCATGGCACAATCCTTCTAAAACGTTTCAGGGACACTCTCTTGTGGCACCATGAAAATCAGGGTTCCGAAGTGATCCCTCATTAGCAAACTTCTCAAGTTACAGCTTGTCAGCCCAGGGTGGGATTCTAATCCACAAGCAGCGCGTGTCTTGTCATGGATAGTCATGGATTAGCTAATCAGCCAATCACATGAAATCAAAATCCATGTAATTTAAGACACTTAGGCACCGCTGGTTTGGGGAGCGGATCAGAATCCTCCGCAAAATAGATGTTGGGATAATAACCTCCGAACACAAAAAGGGACTCTAATATAATTTGGCCTTACTAGTTATACAATGGTGGTAAACCACCAAGGTATAAATCAAAAGAAGGACCAAACGATATTGATGTCCGAAGACAACACACGTTCGGAAGTTACTCGGCTGCTGGGGCACGATTAGTGCAAAAACCCTCGGGAGTTATCTACCCGCCAAAATTTCTAACACCTTGTGGGGACACCTAGAGACGATGGACTGTCTCGTGCTCACGACTGATGATACAGCCGGGCTTTTCGGGCCCCACGTTGGGCGCCATTTGTAGTGAATAATAGATTTTCATATGTCCGTGAAGGACCGCAGCGATGTTCTGCTGCCTCGGCAGAGGAAGGTGTTGATTCCTGCCGAGAATGCCCTCGTCCGGAGACGCGTGAATGCGCTGGCAGGCTAGCATTGCGGTGTCGTGGGGCGGGTTCGTTTCCCCGGCACGAGGACTCACTACAAAACATTTCGCATTCACGAATTGCTTGCAGAGTTCGAGAGGACGACCGAAGTCGCAAATCAGTAGATAACCTCCACGAAGGAATTACGACTTGTTGCGAGAACAAGTGCAACCTGACAAGAAAGACTAATTTGGGGGTGACCTCGTCCTTACCCAAATACATTCAGGGCCCACAAATGAAAGAGGGGCAACCGGGTGGTGGTGGAGCCCCTTCATGCCCACCCAACCGGAATAAATCCAATGTTAAATCGTTGAAGTGGCCAGGTATTCCTCTTCTGAGTGGAAAACTCATACAACTTGAATTGTATGAACCTTCCCATCAGAAGGGGAGTACCCCGGTGACCAATTTATGTCATAGAATTATACAATGGAATTGCATAACTTTATGCCATAAAAAGGCACTTGGCTTGGGCCACTCAACCCATTAAGTCACCTGAAATAAAAAGGATTAAATTGTACCCGGTGACTGGCTCATATTTTGAGGGGGAAGCCTGCCACCGTACCGGGTCCTATACCCGGTTAGAAATGGAGGAAAGGAAAGACCCTCGGGTACGTTTTTAATTCATTTTTATTTTTTTTCTTTCAATTTTCAATCAATTCATTAGATCATCTATACCTAATCTAACTTATTGGTTTCTAACAGGTTAAATTCCGGTATTACACATTTTCTGATACTCTATAGCTGACCACAAAATCTTATTTGGAATTTGAATATAAATGAACTATTTATGTTACACTTATGTACATTTTGTATGGTGATAAATAATACTTAAATAAAAGGCAGAATTTTAGTAATGAATCAATTTGAGAAAGATAATCTTCAACACAGGAAATGTTTCAATTCCAATCTACCTTTCTGACGAGCGATGTTAACAGGGTTTTCAAAATTGCAATCTCTGGTTGAGAATTAATTCCAAGCTCTTAGAGAGCGATTTAATAGACTAAAATTATCGCCCTTTATTAAATTTTTGACTTTTAATTATAAGAATAATGTTCAGATACTGTTACATTACAGACTTCTGCGGAAAATGCCAGAACAACGATGTTGCAAGTGATTATTTTGCATGTCCCATAATTATCTCTTTTTGTTGCAACAAATACTCGTTTATACTTGTATTTTACCTGAACTGTCATTCTAAAATCCCAGTTGAGAAATTACATCATTATTAACTCTCGTTAAACACAAAAGCTTCGAATTTAATCTAAATTTTTATCTGTCATTTATAATACCTTTTTATATTTTTGAATGGTGCAAAATTTATTGTTTATATTGTCTTTGATTTTTATCATTTCAAATTGTTATTCTTTTTATTGAATGGGTTTAGGCTATTATTTTAGGTGTGATATTTTATCTTATGGTTTAATTTTACTAAGAATTTGAATCAGTGCTGTCATATAAATGGGTAGTAGAAAGATTTATAGGGTAAATAATTAGGTAAATTTGTTTATTTAAATAAATGAATCAGTATTATTTTATAATTATTATTATTAAATAATAAGGTAATGTTATCTTATTTTTTTATTCAAATTTCGGGAACTTTTAACGGAGTATCACTAAATGCAAATGATATAATGCCTTTGATGTTCAAGTACATCGACAAAGCGTAAACTGAACATACTCTTTATTATATTAAAAATCCAAAATTTTTCATGAAATTGAAAAAAAATGTTCACTTTCAAGAACTGATTAAAATATGTATGAATATAAAATTAAGCCTTCAAAATTAGACCAATAAGTATGCTCATTTACATATCCGGTATCGAAAACTAGTAAAGTGCAGATATTTGAGAGTGCCAAAAAAAATCTATAGCAAGAAATACATTGAAGTTCACGAACAAGAATTACTAAAACCAGGCGTAATCTCTGGATGCACAACGTAATCAGTATAAAAATGGATACATGCAAATTAATCGCTCTGAACTCAGACAGATTCATTCAAATTAATCGTGTGATAGCAAAGTTCTATATGCAATTGATTACATCATGGTGCTATAATTTTCATGCGAACTTTATCCAAAAATATTTCGACAAAATTCATTGAATGCCACATAACATTCTATAGAGAAAATTATCTCTTCAAGATTATGTTTCTTAATGCTCAGGTCGTCTTGTATCTGAACACGACTGATAAGCTTTTCTTACAACTACACTTTCAATCGACGCTTTTAATTCTAAGGTTTTGTGACTTGAACTTCATACGGGATTCCAATAAGACGCGAAAATGAACATGCATGCAAAAGCTAATATGAATTTTCTATTACTTGAAATAATGTGAACTACTCAAGTTATGTCTGCGCCGAATAATGTGTAAGCCTCCTCTTCTCCCGACAATTCTGCAACCTTTCCTTGCAATTCCCGAAAAGCATGGACAGCCTCGATTTCCTGCTTCAGCTCTTTGATCGTTTTACTAGGATCAATTTCCACGGTGAGCGTGCTGTGTGGCAATGTCTGGACCGTTATTATCACTTTGTTGTTTAGTGCAACTGGCCGACGTGCTTTAAATTTGGGCCTTCACTTCACTTCTTGCTACAGAATCTTCGCAAGCATTACTTTGTGCATTTCTATCGCGATCAATTTACTCCGACCACCCACGCACTTTTATTTTTTCCACGCAAATATCCACCGTGTATTTACTAGTTTTTTTCTCTTGTGTCTAATTAAATCTACATTTGCGAACTACCGTACTTTTCTTTTTCGTTGCCACATAGGGAAACGTGAGAAGATTCGAAGAGATATTTGTCGATCAAACGCGTATTTATTTTGTTCGGGTTGCCGGTTTTTCTTCGAAGACTTGCTCTCTGATCCTTCACTAGTTCATTTCACCCCAAGCATGCACCATTCAAACACAGAAATTATTCCATGAAAGTGTTCTGTGTACTTCTGTGAAACGTTCCAGTTTGTTTGTATTCTCACGATTCATCTCTGTGTGCACGCTTCTTCTAACAAGTATTGTGGAGGAGTTTCCGAATTTGTATTGGAACATGTACAGTACATTAACAACAACGATTCCACGCGAACCGACTTCCTTAATCGATGAAGCGAAGTTGCATCACAGCATTTCGAAAAATTTCCGACAAAAGAGCTAACGGTTAATTACAAATCCGTTACATGCTAAGTGCATTGAGTAACTAATTGTTACTAAATTCGGGGGCAAATCAATGACGCCTTTTTCCACATTTTCAAATTGTTTCTTCGTTTCATATCTCCTTTGGGGACCTGATTATTTCTGGGAACTAAAGAATAACTTTTCGACAAATGATTTAAGGGAGGGAGAAACCTTTGGACACCCAAGCGAAAACACTTCCACTAGATTTTGACGGAACACGAGTTTTATTCCACTTTTCGCTAACCCACACGACTAACAAGGTGTTCACAATTTGCACGATAACTTTATCGTCTATTTTTTTTACAATATTTCACTGTCTTTTACGCGAGAAACTTTTCCACGTGTCTCGGCGATATTCTGATCAGCCCGCAATCTCCTCTCACTCCCAACTCGCTTCTTCTTTACGCGGCGTCCGCGCTGTCTGGCGGTTTCGAGCAGACTCCTGATCTCCATCCCATTCCTCGTTTGTCAGACGAAGCATCAGACTCGACTTGCCGGCGCCACTCTCCCCGATAATTCCAATTTCCAATGTTGTTATGTAGTTATCACCCATTTTCACGATTTACGACGCAATAGCATGCAAATTTCGCAAGCACAATTTAATATTCTCCACACTCAAGCAACTACGACACTTTATGGGCAAGTAGAACAATATGAACCCATTCAGAAAGGGGGAAATCACACAATTGAAGGTTTTTGTTGCTATCAAATGTACTTTTTCCTTATCATTTGTAGTTTATGACGGCGGTATTTGCAATTTCCCTTTTCACTGTCTTTTGTAGGTTCAATTAAGTTATCAATTGAAGGCAATTTGTCGTTTATGATAATTAGGCGTAATTAGGTGGGAAAAATCGGAAGAATTAGACAAATTTTAAGGGGTTTAAATGATACAATGATTTTAGCGTTCATATAATTAACAGGTTAAATGATACAATGATTTTAGCATTCATAATTAAAAGGGGTTAACCGTTTCGTTCTAAGCATTTGCATACCGCGTTACACCGCAATTCGTTAAATTATCTTCAAAAGATATTGTAATAAGATACTACACATTAGAAATTTTTAAACATTTTTAGAATTTTGTTTCCCGGGTGTTAAGTACAAAGGAAATTTTTCCACTTATTATTCCTGCGAAAAAAAAAACGAGTGTTGCGATGGGGAAGGTGACTGAATCGACTGAATCCTTATTAAATTGCGTTCGTGCTGTGTGCCTGTGTCAGCGCTGCTTTTAGAGCCATAGTTCTTAGATTACTACAACACCGCCAGTGAAGTCCCGCCTTACTTTGCCGTGTTCGGCCAGCACATGATTTGTCACTGTAAATCCTACCGGTTGTTGTGGCAATTAAATTGTTTGGGAGACCCAGTAGTGGCTCTTGAGCGTCACGAGAAACTCCGAGCATTACGAGACCGTCTCCGAGATAAGATTAAAGACAACAGATGTGCCAGGGAGGAGCGCTAAAAACTGTGATCTCACCCTTTTGGTTTCATGGCAGGTGATGAAATTGAGTACACGTTATCTCATCTCAGACATGTCCGGAAAAGAACTGGGAGTCTACAATACAAAAGACTTACGGCATTGAAGCAAACCATCTCCAAAAAAAAACGTTCTTTTTGGTTGTCATCCGATTCAACCACGCCCGTTACGCCATTGCTCGCCATCACATAGACATGTAAACTATCAGCAGCGACACCATAGATATAGAGAGTACTGGATCCGCAACCGGTCGTGAGAGTCGAAGCAATTAGCAACCTTCGCTAAAGTTGTGTGAAGTTGAGGTTTGAAGTTATATGCTTTTGTTTTTGCACTTTATTCACTCCGGAACACGTTCACGTTTAAAAAGTTTATAATTTTGAAGATCGTGTGTACGAATTCGGCACTTTAGTTCACTGTTTTTATTAAAAATTTACGAATTTTCTATCCGCTTTGACACATGAATTTTCCGGCGTGTTTCGCGCCTCTTTCTTTTTTTTGCGTTGACGTTCGAGTTTTCTGTGAGAGTCGTTTGTTGTGTTGCACTCAAACTGTTTTACGAATGATAATGAAGGCGCGATTGTGTGCACGTGGTATGATATTTTATTGGTGTGCGCGGGTGTCAGTGGGGGAAGTGATTCTTCTGAAGAGAGGAAAGAAAACCCTGTATTGAAAAAAAGGGGAAGGAGAAGCAGAGGGAATCATAAAGTTTCGAGAGCGTAAGTTATTTATAACTTATTTATGTGGCAAATTTGCTTCTCACATGGAAAAGTGCACAGATTCTCGTTGCTCGTTCATTTATTTATGTCTTTGAGCGACACTCTACCCTCGATTTTTTTATTTTTCCCACGGATTGTTCACTGACATATGAAACTTGCAGCGAATTCAGTCACAATACTCCATGTTTAGTAGTAAAAACTGACGTTAGATAGGAAGCCATATGGCAGCAGCGCTTACTACCACACACATGACCATTAGTAGGCCGAATTTGCTGGCTAACTTACATGACGGTATATGAAGAATTATGGAGGTGCCAACGAAAATTCGAAATTTTGTACGGTTTTACGACGGATTTCTACAGTGAAATCCAGAAAGCTCGCGGAGAACACAATAGTGCTCCTAGTGAAGGGAAAATTATTTCAGTTCTTATAGTCGTTTGATTTTTAATCGCCTTCCAAAGTGAAAGAATAGGAGTTTGTTTACTTCTCACCGCTGAGCTATCAGTAGAAGGTGCAAAACATGTGCTTCATTTGCTCGTCTTGAAGAGTTTAGGAGTACAGTGGACAGTGCAAGGTGAATTTATAGCATGCGAGGAATACGTTTCGTACGTTTTCATTCGGAAAATAGTATATATTACGCAATATAAGCATTTGCTAATGCCGCAGTTGGCTGACAGCTCACGGAAGCTTGTCCATAGTAGGCCGACTGATACATATGCAAATTGCTACCATATGGCTTCCAATCTAACGTCAGTTTTGTTAGCAGTATATGAGCTGCTAGTCCGAACCGTCACTCGAAATACGTCAAATCACCACACGGCCGACGTCAAGGGGCTGTTCAGTGGCAGATATGTCATCTAACACTTGTTAGCTGATCAGCAATTGTGTAAGGATGGCAGATCTCTTTCGTGTACCGCTCCGAGATGTCGGATGTTAGTACAATATTCCGAAAACATAATCATCAGAGAATATGTTTTGCCTGATTTTACAACAGTTAATCGGAGTTATATACGAAAATCCGGTGATTCTGTGACTGAATAACAAACTGTGAAATTGGATAATGAACGTTTCACCATTTTTGAATTGCTCTTCAATCCGTCCGACGTTGGAATTCAACAGATGGATGTGCGAGGCAATAATAAACGCATTGAAATCACGCTCGCGCAAAGTGCATCTCTACTACTCGCTAACATGATAGTAGTAGGAGGATGTGCATTTATTCCAGAAATGCATTATTAACGCTAAAATTGAAACCAACACACACAGTTTTAACAACCGGTCGAAAAGACAAGGCGAGAGTAGCTACGCATGGGAGATTGGGTGGAAATCGCGAGAAGTTGGATCGCGTGTTTGGGGCTAGTCGGTGGTACATGCTAATTCTGTCTTGTATGGACACGAGTTGTGAACTAATATTACTTTTAAAGGATTACACAAGTGTCACTCGCAGTGTGATATTCGTGCATATGACTCATTACAAATGATAAAAGAATGTTCTTTGTTCGGTTTTTTGCTGAAATTGAAAAATTTCATTCGTGTAAGAAAATACTATGATGACCAATTGAGAAGTATAGATGTAAGTGTAGCGAGCAACAGCACAAGACAAGCATACAAAGTAGTGAAAAGTCTGAAACGTAGTTATCAACCCAAAACCACGCTCTTTCGTGATAACATCGGCAATATCATCGCTGATGAAATCAAGATTAAGGAAAGATGGGCGTCATAATTCAAGAACCTCCTTAATCCTCCACACAGCTCCCGAACATCGGAGCCTATAGATGTCTGCGGAGAGATGCCATTGGCCCCACCAACTCTGAATGAAGTTTGTTACACCAACGTCCAAAAGAATAATTAAACGCCGGGGATCGATGAGATTCCACTGGAGCTCATCAAATATGACGGCAGCAGTGTTTAAAAAGCTATTCATAAAGTCATCCAGCACATTTGGCAACAAGAACATATGCCGAAAGAGTGGAGCCAATCAATTATACTCCCTATCCACAAAAAAGATGACAAGTTACAGTGCGAAAATTATAGAGGCATATCATTACTTTGTACGGCATACAAAATATTTTCAAAGATCTTAGAAAATAAAATCAGATCAGACGCCAACAGTATTCTTGGGCAATATCAAGGTAGTTTTAGAGCATTCTATTCGTCTCAACGATAGTAAAACTACGGAAACTGCAATGGGCTGGCCACATGAATCGTATGAACGAACAACGGATACCCAAAAAAAAAAGTTATTCGGGCGGAGAACTGAAGGCCGGAGACCAGAGGGGATATCAAGGAAACGCTGGTCTGACTCGGTCGACGAAGACAGTTCATCGCTGCTCGGATTTCAAACGTCGACAGTTGGAGGTGCTATTTGCAGGAAGCGATGACCCGAGAGGGGCTGTAGTGCTCCGAAGGAGAAGAATTACAACTGATTGGCCATGTTCGAAATCGTCAAACTTTCAGCTCAGAAGACGCTACAGTAACCTGACAAGCACTGCTCATATCACCAGAAAATAAACCACACCCCACTCTGCTGTCTAGTTTGGAGCCATCGTTGTATATTTCCCATTAATCTTTTTAAATAAAGATGTTATAAGATAATAATTTAATCGATATCTGCAAGGTCAGATATGCCTTTTATCTGGATTTTAGAGTGGCTCAGGTCCATCCTATGCCATAGATTACCACATTGTACTCGTAGTCCAAGTGCTACACACTTTGCATGCTGCAATACGAGTGTATTGGTTGGAAGCCAATGAAGTAGGACTAGGAGTGCTTTTGTAGGAATGGTACGGAGTGCCGCTGTGATAAGGCTGCTATCCTAAGTGCTTTTTGTGTCACCATCTGATTTAACGCCTTATGTTCGGCACGCCATCAAAATACGGCCCGATACAGCAAACCTGTTTCTACTATGGAAGTGTAAATTCAAGTTGGGGTAGCAGGTTATGTATGTATGGGTGCCGAAAGTTTTTTCTATTGTCATTTTGCAGCTATAACGAGCATGCAACGTATTGTGAGTACTTTTCGTGATTTTATCTTTCCATAGCAGCTCAGAGTCCCGGATATTTTAGTTTGTTCATAAGGCTTATAGGTATCCAGTTCTGTTTCAGTAGAATAAATCTTAGAACTTCACATTTGGTCGTAAAGAGCAATAGTTCAGTCTTTTGTAGTTGACATTAAGGCCACACACAAGGGATTTAATAGCAGAGGACACGGAAACAAACCTGTAGGAGACTAACCAAAGCCACGCGAGCTCTGAATAAATCGTATTCGAAAACTAGAATACGTGGAGCAAAAATAAACTTTGTAAATGATCACCACAGAGTTTCAGAATATTCATTTTGTTTGCTAAACTTTTCCTTATATAACCCCCCTTCATTCAAGTTGATATCACCTCATCTCGCCTATAGCCTCAATGCGTCAACTTAAATTCCTTTAACTTTCTTCATATTTTTTGAATAGCTTAACTTTCACCACGGCAGAATTTATAATTTATAAACGTAACATTCTATTCTATAGCCGGATGATCCAAAAGATGTTGGATATTCGACCTACATCAGATTAATATTTTAAAGTCAGTGCCCTGGAAGTGTTTTTACCATCTTCTAGTGATTAAAAATAAAATTCTCTCTTCTCTACTACTTCTCTATTATTCAATTACAGCGGGGGTTTCTTGTGAATTTTAGGAAATAGCTGCATTCTGTTTTGTTATTTCATTCCGTAAAAATAAAATATTGTTCATGTTGTATTTTTCTTCTTTGTCCTACGTTCGTTTTCAATTAGCTTGAACTTTAGTCGAACACGTTGAAGATCTCCGATTTAAATATCAAATCCCACTCCTCCGATAAAAAATACTACGTTTCCTCCCTACATTATTTAGTCGAGTTCGGTTCCATATGTTGATCATTGCCTTTATATGCGTCTATGACGCCCCAGATTCTCAGTTCTAAAATACAGCTTAACTTGATTGAAATTCCATATTAAAGAAACTTGTTTTGATTTTGTAAGATTCGAGGATTAATATATTCATAAATCTTAACATAAACAATTGAAAGAGAACAATATTTATCAACCAACAAAATCACTTCTTAGAAAAGAAATTCATTATAGATCCTTGCTTTGAAGCAGGTTTACGTGGCGCTGCTTTTGCTGTCTTCGCAGGCGACGAATTAATTCTCTTTTTCCCTTCAGGTTTAACTATCACACTTTCTTTCTTTTCCTTCGGAGCTGGCTCACTTTCTTCTGCTTCAGAAGAACTGTATTCTTCACTCTCTTTCACCGTTTCTGTTAAAAAAAAAAAACAAGTTTAAAATAATTCCCTTCAAAGCAAAATCTCATTAAAATCCTACTTATGAAACCATCTTCATCCTCATAAGTTTTGGTTACAATGCGTCGTTTTTTAGCTCTACCCGGTTTATTTCCATTTATTGCTGGCTCTACAGATCCATTTGCTTTCTTTTCTGGGGTCGGGCTCTTCGCCACTTCCTCGTCTTCATCTTCTGATGTGACTTTAGTTACAGGTTCTACGCAAATTATAAGTAGTTGAAATATTATTAAAAATTAGTTTAATCGCGATTTACCATCCTCCTCGTCGCTATCGATCATGAGCATGATACGAGATCCTTTTGAACGAGCTTTTTTCTTGTCTTCAACTTTTCGTCGTTTAGCTGGGTTATCTGATGATTCTGGAGATTTCTTTTCATTTTCTGAGTGGTCTTTAAGTATAAAATTCATATTGATTCAAGTATAAAATTAATAATTAGGCAGAAACTTACCACTTGATATTGAGCTCCGTTTTCCATTTAACGCTTCAGATTTTGTAGTCTTTGAATCTTCTTTAATGTTTTCTTTTTCTTTAATCTTCTCCTGTTCTTTTTTAGGTTCTTCGGGTTTCACGGAGTGGGATTGAGGTTTCGAGCTAAAGAATGAACCAATAGATCCATTCTTTTTTCCTGTTTCTTTCTTGTTGGGTGATTTCTTCTTTGGCGAAGTTTTATGATTATTATTCTGAGAGTGTTCTTTTGTTGGTGTTTTTGGTTCAGTTTTGACATTTTTAAACATATTGGCAATATTACTATTATTAGTGTGACCATTAGTAACCTTAGATGCTGGTTTCGAGAAAGAAGAAGGTGAAGCTGATGCTTTTTCTTGCTTTATTACGGGTGCTGGCTTTTGCTCTGGTTCAGGGGCTACAAACTGCGATTGACGTTCTGAACAGGGAATAGTAAGCCTTTTCCTGTAGAAGAATACAAAAGATGGTTTAAATTCCATATGAAGAAATAATCCGTTGATAAAAGATACATTACTTTTTACATTCATAAAACGATGGGATTGTAATGGCTGGAGCTTCGGTGCCTTCTTTAATACTGTACAACATCTGCAAGTATTTCGATAGTTTTTTCGTTACTGCTGTAAGAATATTTTCAGCTACAATCTGGAAATAAAAGAAACTTTTAAAGTGTTTGATGTATGTACATTTAATTTTAAAGAATAGCGATAATGACCGGCAGCGATCTACAAGTTATCGAGGTAAGAAAATGGTTTCACCAGAAAAGATTATATCCAACCAACCGGTGGCGATAATTTTTTTCTAGTTGCATTTAACAAAACCTCTATGCTTAATATAAAAAAGATTAATTAAATGCTCTAGGGTGTGCGTATTTTCATTGATAACACTGAATTAATACAAATGTACCTCTCTGCATACGTTCAAGTCGTGTCTTTTATAAAAAAGTAGAATATTGCTTAGACACGATTAAGAGATGCAAGAACAGAGGCAGCTGAGGAGGGTTTGAGGCACCAGCCAAAGAAAAGTAGGATCGACTGCTACGACAAAGAATGTAAGGGAGCGGTTAGGAAAAGGAACCAGACACACAAAAAATGCATCCAGCGACCAACTCGGACCAAAGAAGGACAACATAAAAGCCTTCGACGGACGTCAAGCGTAAAAAATGTATTAGCTAAACTTTTTAATTGAATCATTTCACCCTTTTCACATCAACTTAATGTAAATCTATACGACAAATTTGCTCTACATTGAAGCTTTTCTAACGTCGCGCGGATATCGATCACTCTTTCTCTTTCTTCTAACATTTTTCTTCTCTAATAATTTTTCAGAAAAATTATTATTCAAAATATGCAACTCATTTATGTAGCTGCAAACAATTCCATAAAAAGTAATGTAAAAAATGTGCCGAAGACAGAAATTGCTAACCATCAACACAAAGATCCAACAGATAAACGAAAATATGACCCTACATGAAGTCAGGTTGGCGTATGCCTCCATTAAACAACTAAGAGATAGTTTCAATCAACAAACAAGTCTTTGCATAAGTGCACAAGGATCAATCATAGGTAACTCAGTTGAAATTAAAAACGATGGCTACCATATTTCCGGAAGCTATTCACAGCGTCCCCAACAACGGCTGAAGCTGTGAACTATTCTAGAAGCAGAGCAATAGGTCCCAGTCTCACCACCAACCAGAGACGAAGTACGGGCAGCAGTATGGGATCTCAGAAAAAATAAGGCTCTTGGAATTGATGGAATATAAGCATAACTGCTCTAGACCGAGGATTCCCATCTAAATAACCTTCTGCATGGACTAATATGCAGAATATTGTCAGAGGAGGAGTTACGAGAGGATTGGCCAAAAAGGTAGAATATGTCCTGTACACAAAAAGGGAGAAAAATTAAGGTGTGAACATTATAGATGGATCGCTCCACTGTGTACGTCTTATAAAGTGCTCTCCAAAATCATAGAAAGATAGTTAAAGTCGTACTATGAAAGAATTATAGGAGAGTATCAGGGAAGCTTTCGAAGTGGACGGTTTACAATAGACCAAATATTTTCAGTAAAGCAGGTGCTCGAAAACTGCTGGGAATATAACATCGCTGTGCACCAACCCTTTGTAGACTTAAAGCAAGCATACGACAGTGTCGACAGAAATGTGCTGTAAAAATAATGCTTGACTTTGGCGTCCCAACAAAACTAGTCCGCATGGTCAATGTCATGATACTAAACAAAGAATTCCAGGTCAAGGTAAACGGTGAACTAACAGACAGCTTTATAATAGAATCAGGCTACAAGGGCATGAACTTACCCCAATGCTCTTAAACATTGCGCTGGAACACGTCCTTAGGAAGACATCAGCTGAAACCTCGGGTAAACTAATGCTCAAGTCCACACAATTGGTAGCATATGCCGATGACATCAATATTATGGCACGTTCATTCTTAGATGCCAAAGGAGCAATCTCAAGCAAACCGAATTGGCTTACGAGTTAATGAAATTAAAACTAAATTCGTGGCTCAAACGAGGAAGAAAACTGCAGTTCGACAAAACTTGACCTTAAACGGATACAACCTTGAAAACAAGAGGCGTCGAAAAGGGCGAGACTGAACGCCGCATAAACGCCGTAAATAAAGCATATTACCTCGTACTTCCCATTCTAAGGTCCAGAGTGGTGCACAGGCAAAATAAGCTATGGATTTGCAAAACACTAATCATACCTGTGCTGTTATATGGAAGTGAAATATGGACTCTGACGAGCGAATCCGAAAAGGCAGTAGACGTAATCGATCGCAAAGCGCTCCGGAAGACAGTGAGACAAGGAACAGAGTCGAGACTACGTTACAACGATAAGTTGTATGAACTATTTGACTATCCAATTGTTGCGTCTCATAAATAGAAACAGATATAAGGGACTTGACCTGGAGGAGATCACAAATTTGAATTCCCGCAACATACAAGGGATAAATTCACAAACAAACGTAACCCCGTTAGAGACGTAAGAAAAGTCATTATGAAACACACGTATGCAAACATTTCGGCCACACGTCCCAAAAACACGCATCCCAACAAAACTACCAGTAATATTGTTTTCCCGACTGCAAAAATTGTACATTATGAAGATTTGGAGCAGGAAAAATGGGGCTTTAAACAAGCTTAAGCGCTAAAAAGCCTGGAGAACTGGTCTGCATTAAACGAAATGAGATATGAGTGGAAAACTGCGGTCAGAGAGGATGGTAAAAAGCCATCCTTAATCCTTGCGTCCAGTAACACCAAACGGCTCTGGACCTTTATTAACAATATCAGAAATCACAAAAGCAGAAACTCAAGGGACCATATGGACGAGGAACTAAGCCTTCGATTCCTCCAGGACATTAGGAGCAAGCAATACCCCAGCACCTATATCACTAAAGAAGCTGTTATCGACGTTAACCTCGACCACCTATTTTCAACGAACAAAAGAAGCTCACGGCACCTGGGGTTAACTGAATTGATTACAGTTTGTTTAAAATCCTTGCTACAAACCAACCTCAATGCCTCCTCGAAGCTATTAATAATACAGGACGATTAAAATCGCCCCAATACTGAAACCGAACAAGGATCCAACACAGCTCAGTAGCTATTGTGATAATCGAGCAGTCTCCTAAGCAAACTGCTCGAAAACCAACATATTGCTGTTCCAGATTTCAATTGTAAATTAAAAATAGTGTTCATCATTTTAATCTGCAATTGAAATCTGGACACGACCACCCCCTTTCCAACGGAGCTCTTCTATGGAAAGTGGATGGGAGGCTCGTCGACTGGTTTCAGCGATCCTATAAGACGAGCAACAAACGGGAGTCGGAATCAAACAACCGAGCGAAGCGGTTGGGCTGATCGCGCTGCGCTTTTCTCAACTGAGTGGAGTGACAGTCTTTTGTGCTTTGCGCTAAAGTGTTAAGAGTTAAAAATTCTAGCAGACTTTCGTTTAAATGGTACGTATGGAGATTGTGCAAAATTGTTTTCGTCACCTCGTTGTGTGATCAATTGAGTTATATTCTAACCCCGTAAGGGAAAACAGCTCAAAGGAAATTCTTCCAAACAATATTCGCAGCTGAACCTAGCCGAGAGTTCATTCCGCTGCCGTGAAACGTCAAGTTTGCCCGGCACTCAACCCGTGTGCTCCAGAGACACTGCCCAGTGCGTGGAAGGGCCTGACAATGAAAACCAGTTAAGTCCAAGATCGAAAACCACGGTTTTGCGTTATTCGAGCTGAAGGTTGTCCCAACCCAACGAGAATCGTCCCAGCTCGACACCGGACCGCCCGTTCGCATTTCCCTTGCTCGGAAAATGTCAAAAGCCAGCGCAGGGCATTCCACGATTGTGTTGTTTGTGATTGAGTTACTTTCGCCGTTCAATACGCAAGTCCGCGACTACCTACCATACAGTCCGTGGAACGTGATCCGATCGAAAAATCCACGCAGGATTAAGGAGTGAGGAGTCGCGCAAAACTCCGCGGTTGGCCTAAAACCCAACCAACTCAAGTCGTTGCAAATCGCAATTCAACAAGAAATTCAAGTTCCAAGAGTCAGTCCGCGCCGACCATGGTTGTGTTGTTTTCTTTGCATCGCGCAAGATCTCGAGATCAAGACACATTTTCTTCGACCGCTCGGCATCGCTGCCGTTATTTGTGTTATGGAATTTGTTTGGTTCGAAGAACACATGCGAGACCGAAATCACGCGAAAAATTCATTTCGGGATCTGAAGAAATCTAGTGCGTTCTTCGTCGTCCTGTATTGGCCCAAAGTTACACCGAATTTCAGTGAATAATTCTGCGATGTGACCTTCGGCGGTTCCCAGTTAGAATTTCCGTCGACCCGCGTTTGCCGCGTTTATTTGAAGAGCAGAACGATACACCATAGCATATGGTTTCAGTGGGAAGGAAGATGCAAGTGAATTCGCGCTTCTGCTGGTGCAAATTGTAGCAACCGGGCGATATTATAGATTCGATGTACTTATATGTAGGCGATAATAGACGGATGTGTTGATGATTCTACACACATCGACATTATAAACAACTTGGGAGGCATTGTGGGACTCCTCAATAGGAGTAAACTTAAGTAACTAGTTTTGCAATGCATCGTTCTAGAATCTGAACGGTTTTAGATTCAAGCACATACAATAAGAGGAGATACTGCTACACGATCGCTGATACATGTGTAATGTATTGAATTTTTGGCTAAATGATTCATCGGTGGCGACCTGAAGTGATTTTCTACTGTGATGTAAGGGATACATTCTAAAGATTTCTGCGATAAAGAAAATTAAATGAATCATTAATTAAATGCAAGTGACATACGCAACAAGTGGTAATGGCGTAACAAACCAAATAACTAGTGGAACTTGTCGGAAAGGGACGACCCTGGATGTTGATCTGTTGACACGTTCTAAAGAAAACTCCGAACTTCTATTACAAGCAGAGAAATTCAACGGTAATATCGTTCAAGATAGTTGTAATAATATTATAGATCGGAAAAGCCAGTCATATCATTTATTACAAAGTTAAAATAAATACATTTTTATTGTGGTAGCTTTGGGAATCAGGTGATAAAAATCATACGAAATTTGACTGCAAACGGAAATAGGGACGAAGGAAAAGAGGTGTGTACCTTTATATGTAGGCGTCTAGTTTTTATTTGTGCTAGAGAACAAGCGTAAACTGAATGAAAGTAGGGTTAAGACAGAAATCTATCCTGAAATGAACTGCTCATTTTTAGAAAGTGGTCGTATTTGTATGCATGAAGCTCTTGATGGATATGGATGTGATTAAATGTTGTATGTGTAAGGATATCGATGTAGAAAGTGTTGACAAAATTTAAGCGCTGGAAACAAATATTAGTAGGTTTCTAATTCAATAATTTGACCATATCGGAGCTTACGGAAGAATTGGAACAGCGAAATCTGGCTATGCAAGGTACAAAGGCCATATTAATTGCACGCTTGCGTGACGCGATTGCATCGGAAGGCGTGTATTTGGATTCGGGTGAGCCTTTAGATGCGGAAAAAAGCGCAGAAGGTGGAGAAGCAGAAACATCAAAATCAAAGGAACCAGAAAATGCCCTGATGCGGCAAGAGCAGCGACAACAGTCATCTAATTCAACTGCAAAGCTAAATGAATAATCAGCGCAGCTAAATGAACAGTCATGTAATTTAACTGCAAAGCTAAAAGAACAGTCATCCACTTTAAATGCGAAGCTAAATGAACAAGCAGCGAAGCTGGACCAACAAGCATTTGAAATCAAGGCAAACATCGCACAGAAGCTGGAGAAGCAATCAACGAAGCTAAACCAACAGACAATGGAAATCAAGGCAGATTTGCAAAAACAGTCAACCGAAATAAAAGCGGAGCTCGTTAGTCTGAACAACCAAATTAAATGCGTCGAGGAAAAAGTAGACCAGGTCGACGAGAGAATCAACCATGAGGTGGAAAAAATGAAAAGGGAATTGTAAGCAGCAAAGGCAGTAGTAACCATTTCACCAGCCCCGCTTATAACTGCAGTAGTATGTGCAAAGCACGGCCAGAAACGTGCAAGCACCAATATTCGACAGGCAAACGGTCGGGAGTATTTACAAAACCCAGTTTTAAGCCGCTGCTCGGACAAATCACTGGAACGAGCAATTGCACTAATTCTTGCTCTAAGAGGCCCAGCTGCCGAGCTTCTGCAGACTATTCCCGTTGAGTTGCACTCAAACTCGGCTGCTATAATGAATGCGCTCGACATGCGTTATGGAGACGATCATCTGAAGCAGAGTTATCGGTCACAGCTACGGCATCGGATGCAGCAGCCAGCCCAAGACATTGAGCGACTTGCACTTACCCAGCCTAAGATCCAGAACATCGAGATGACGCAGCAACAGAAGCATTCATCAGCGCATTAAAGGATCAGAAACTGCAGCAAGCCGTGCGTTTAGCTCAAAAGCAAACGGTTAAGGACGCATTGGCCTATAGTCTGAACTTTGAGGCAGCGAAAAATGTGAGTTGGCCCACTGCCCGGGCTCGCGAAGTAGTGATAGGCGAGTGCAGGTGTGAGCGCGTGGAAATTAAACGAGAGCCGCAGGCGAATGGTGCGCCTAGATGCTGGAATTGCGGGGAGAAGGGGCACTTGCAAGGAGATTGCAAGAAGCGAAGAAAATCGAGCAATTGTCCAGGGTGTGCAGCTTGGAGCAGATCCAGACCGAGTCAGGAGCCCAGAATGGAAGCCCTTCAAACTGACGGGGTCAAATTCGTGGGGCAAAGGTTGGCTAGGAGGAGCGATGTCCCCAGCACTACCATCACCGTGTCAAGACTACATTGTGGAGAAGCAGACTTATGCCTTCCGGGCCAAGTTGACGGAGACCATTGCACCATAACAATCGACACTGGTGCAACCCGATCGATTATCCGATCAGACCTAGTGAGGGAACAACTACTTCACAAGGGCAGGATTTTCTCACTACGGACAGCTACGGGATAACTTCACCTGTCCATGGAGAGGTCTACCTCGAGATAAAGTTGGGAGACCTTGCGTTCCGACATAATTTTCTGGTTGCGAACATTCTGGATGACTGCATTCTCGGAATGGATTTTATGCGACCATATGGAATCGCTTTGGATTTGGGCAAACGGGTATTGAAATGGCAGAATATCGAAGTATTGATGGAGGATCCTAGCGGCCAAATTCCCAAGATAAATGTGGTAGTATGTGCCGACACTGATGTACCGAAATCTTCCGAGAGCATTGTATGGGCCAAGCTTGATGGTGATTCTGGAGACCACTGATCTTATCTGATAGAGCCAACGATAACGACGACATTGCGCAGTTTGATTGTAGGAAGAAGCCTTGTAAGATCTATAAGGAACGGATACGTGCCGGTTAGAGTCCTTAACACCGTAGACTCAACGACGAGCATCAGAGCGGGAGAAGTCATCGGTAGCTGCCAGCCTGTTTCCACCATCACCTCTTTGGAAGCTACTCACGACCATCATTATAAAAGGAGACAAGACACAGACAAAGCCCGGGAATTCACGTCTGCAATATTGAAGCAGACCAAATTTCCAGTGCAGCTATTCAAGCGAGCCTCTGATCTTGTCACCAAGTACAGTGACATCTTCTCAACAAGCCCAGATGACCAAGGCCGAATGAGTATGGTAACTCACGTCATAGATACACAGGGAGCCAAGCCGATTCGACAAGCACCAAGACGTCTTCCTATAACCAAAAAGGAAGAGAGAGCGCGCTGATCTCGAACATGGAAAAACAAGGTGTTATCGAGCCTGCTGTCAGTCCATGGGCTGCGCCAGTAGTTCTAGTAAAGAAAAAGGACGCATCGACGACATCATGGACACTTTAGCTGACGCAAAATGGTTTTCTACACTCGAACTCAAGAGTGGATGCTGGCAGGTAGAAATCGACAAGAAGGACCGAGAGAAGACCGCATTTTCAATTGGGACCGGATTGTGGCAATTTGTGGTGATGCCATTTGGGCTTTGCAATGCTCCAGCCACTTCCGAACGCCTGATGGAATACGTGCTACGAGGCCTAACCTGGAAAACCTGCTTGGTGTACCAAGATGACATCATTGTTATCGGGAGAACGTTCGAAGAGCATGTGCGGAACTTAGAAGAGGTGTTCTCCCGATTGCGACCGGCGAATCTGAAACTTAGTCCCAACAAGTGTACCCTTTTCGCAGCTGAGGTAAAATACATGGGACACGTTGTATCTGCAGAAGGGGTCAAAACAGACCCTGAGAAGATTGAAGCGGTGAAAAGCTGGCCAACACCAAACAACAAGCGCCAACTACGAAGTTTTCTGGGTCTGGCGACCTACTATCAAAGATTCGTCACAGACTTTGCCAAAATAGTTAAGTGCCTCCATCAGCTAACCGAGAAAAATCGTCCGTATGTCTGGAATGAACAATGCTAGGCAGCCTTTGGGATCTTGAAGGAGAAGCTGTGTGAATCACTCGTGCTGGCATATCCAAAACCCGGAAAAATGTTTGTAGTTGACACAGATGCGAGCAACGGCGGGATTGGAGCTGTCCCTCCAGCAGATCGATGGCAAAGAAAGAGTCCTCTCATTTTACAGTCGAGTTCCCTCAAAAAGTGAGAGGAACTACTGCGTGACCAGGAAGGAGCTATTGGCTATAATTGAGGTCACGAAGCAGTTCCACAAGTATCTATATGGCCAGAAATTTGTTCTCCGAACAGATGGCTGCTTAACTTCAAAAACCCCGAGGGACAAGTTGCAAGATGGATGGAAAGATTGCAGTCATAAGATTACAAAATAGTTCATCGGAAGGGCGGAGTTCATGGAAATGCTGACGCCTTATCTCATCGTCTATGTCCACCGAACTGCAAGCATTGTAGACGGATTGAGGAAAAGGAGCCGACGGTTGATCTGCGAGTGATAACGGCCGAATTCGATGAAGGTTGGTCATTGGAGGAGATTCGAAACGCCCAGCTAGCTGATGAAAACATCGGACCATTGCTCGTATGGAAGGAGACAACTGGGCGACCTGAGTGGAAGAACGTTTCGATGCATGGCGCCACCCTGAAAAGTTATTGGGCACAATAGGTGGAGGGTGGCGTACTCAAGCGGAAATGGGAAATGGCGGATGGCAGCTCCTATAGGATGCAAACTATACTTCCCAAAAGCCGAATCCACGATGTGGGTAAGGAAATGCATGAAGGGTCCTCGGGAGGCCACCTTGGTGTTAACAAGACCTGAGCGAAATTGCGGGAAAGGTTTCACTGGCTCCACGCTCGAGAAGACGTAGACTGGTGTCGTAGATGCACGATTTGCGCTTCCGTCAAAGGTCCAAAGCAACAAACAAATGCAAACCTATAATGTGGGGGTACCGTTTGAAAGGATTGCTGTTGACATCGCAGGACCCTTTCCTACATCCGAATGGGGAAATCGATACACGCTGGTTGTGGCCGATTATTTCAGCAAATGGCCCGAGGTCTACCCCATTTCCAACCAGGAAGCAACTACTGTAGCCGAACAGCTAGTATTAAATTGGGTCAGTAGTTACGGCGTACCTTGCGAACTACATTTGGATCAAGGCCGAAACTTTGAATCAGTAGTTTTTGGGAAAATGTGCGAACTGCTGAGAATACGGAAAACGAGGACAACACCGCTGCATCCCCAATCCGATGGAATGGTCGAACGTTTCAACGGCACGCTCAATAAACACCTGGCCAAGATGGTTGACAAGAACCAAAGGGACTGGGACCGGCACATCCCATTATTCTTGATGGTTTATAGAGCTGCTGAACATTCATCGACGGGCGAAGCCCCAGCCAAAGTCATTTTTGGAAAGACTATTCATCTGCCGGCTGACATAAAGTTCGGAATACCCCTGAGAAACCTCAAACGATCTCGGAGTACGCAAGTGAGCTTAGGCAACGATTGAACCAGATACATCCGACAGTGCGAAAACACATCGAATCAGCTGCTGACCGCATGAAGACCAGATATGATCTAAAGGCAAATTCTACTGGCTTCCAGCTAGATGACTTGGTGTGGCTATATAACCCACAACGGCGGAAGAGTAGGTCTCCGAAGTTGCAGCATAATTGGGAAAGACCATACCGGGTTACAAAGCGAATAAATGACGTCATATATCGCATACAGGAACACCATAAGCCAAGAGCCAAAATGAAAATCGTGCACTTGGACCGTCTTGCCCCATATTACATCCAGGGAGACTTAACTACAACTGGCGGCACATCTTTTCGAGGCGAAAAGAACTGAGGTGGTGGCAGTGTTACATGCCCAAACATTTCTGCGAGCTAATGTCGCAATTGTTATCGCAACTATTAAGAACATCATGATCAATAAACGAATGTACTCGAAAGCACAATAATCAACCAAGCATGATCAATATCTGAAAGTGACGCCACTGCGGGGTATTCAGGATTGCTCGAATATTCCAGGTAGTTATCGTCAAAACATTCGCCAAAATACGAGAAATGGATTGAATGACAAGAGACCCTAAATAAAGCCGAGATGAATAAAGGTGAGGAATAATAAAACCGCGATAGTAAAACTGCGATAAGTGTGGAGCGCGAATTAAAGGCGATATTGATAGATTGTGAAGTGATTTTAGTAATAGACAGTTGAAATGAAAATTGATATATTATATTATATTGATAGACAGTGGAAGTTAGATTAAAATGCGATTTGTGAAATTAATGATTGTGCATTCTTAGTAAATAAACTCTTTAAACCTAATTTAAAATACAGTGCGTTTACCTTTCCCGGAACATTAAAATTATTGGCCGCGAACCATAACACGCGACAATATGTATACAATATTGTGGAATAGCGAACTGAATTGATTAAAAACAAGTTGAAGTAGCAGGAGAGTGCTCCTGCCAGAAGGGTATTGTAAAACAATTAGTAAATCGAACAGTATATTCTGTATATCAAAACTTGACTAATATACAGATTCCATAAATTGAGTTCGAAAAATTATTATGGTTATTATGTTTTTAAATTCTAAAATTTTTATCAAATTTCCTGGGTATTTGTAGTATCTAGGTCCGTTGCAAACGTGTTTCTCTCTGGTATCACGTGTTAATGTTGTTTTAATTATTCAATCGGCTGTAACTAAGCTGTTTATAGTTCATTATAGTGAAATTTTCGGAACACATACAATTGTTTCTTAAGAACTTAAATTGTAGGTTTTGGGAAATTTAAGGGTCCCATCTTGATTTTATAGGCAAAAATGTAAAATTTATAAAATGTACTATTATTAACAAAGTCGATCGAATTTGGATTTTTGAGGTATTTGTTGACCTTGTACTCCTAAAGTCACACATCTGTGACTTTTTTCACATTTTTCGGGTCAAAGGTGTGCGTGGGAGGGGGGGACATAAAATTTTCGTACATTTCTCCTTCTCCTGCAGCCCTCAAAGCAAAACTTTTTAGTTTAAGACCTGTTTTGAAAAGTTCTCATCAAGACCTTTCGTTTGATACCCATTTTGCTTACACATGATGAAAATTATTTTTCAGGGGCAACTCCACTATATGGGGAGACCCCCCTTAAAGACCTTATACATTTTTTTCGTAGTGAAACTTTGAAGAGGGCGTCACTTTGCACTTATTTATAAAATCTTATGTTTCGTACTTTGCGAGAAAAAGTTGTGTGACATATGGACGGACAAACGGACAGACGGGACGCGATTTTAGTAGGGTATTGTAAAATGATTTTACAATACCTTAAAAAAAAGTATATAGTTAACTAACCAGGCTACAATGTTTCGTCTTAACTTTTTTTCCAAAACATTTTTTCTTCCGACAATTTTGAATTCAATTTTAGTCACCAATAAAAATATTGTATAATGACAAAAATACAAAGACTTCTTAGATATGGGAAAAAAATTAGCTACAAGCATTTGAACTATTTGCCATAATTTATAATTTATTGAGTACGAGTATATCCTCGTTGTATTAGAAAACAAAACCTATGAATTAACATTTTACATAAGAAACGGGTAAATTAATTAAAAATAAAATAGCGAAAGGTTTGTTTCATCGAAGGGTGTACTTAAATTTCGTGTCAAAATAACGAGGGTTAAAATAATGTTACAAATTTACATGGATATTAAAAATACACTGTATTATTAAAATTATACCTTCGGTCTTTCCTTTTTCTTTGAAACGCTGACCGGGTACAGGACCCGCAACGATAGTAGGCTCCTCCTCTGAAATGGGCTAGTCATCAGGCGCGCTCTTCTATTTTATTTTTTTTTTTTTGCTTAACAGGGGTTCTTGCTGGGTAGAGTGGCCTTCTGCTCGCGTGCTATGCCATAAATTGGTTACGTTTGTATTCCTCATTTGAGGGAATGAGCAATTTATGTTTGTATGAGTTTTTCACTCAAATGGGAAATACATGGCCACGTCTTCGTTTGGATCTTGATCCGGTTGGGAGGGTGCGAGGGGGCACCGCTTTCATCTGGATGCCCCACTCTTATTTGTGGGCCATAAGTATCGTCGGTAACGACGAAGTCTCTGTAAGACAATCCGTTTTTGCCCGGCCCAATTTGTTCTTCGAACAAGCATTAACCTTAGTAGGTTACCTCGGCCTCGACACCAGTCGATCGGCATTTTTACATGGTTTAATTTGTGAATGCGAAGTTTTTTTTGTTGTGGGCGGGTTTTTTCCCACTAGCACAAGGACCGCTTGCCTGCCACCGCATTCACGCGTCCCCTGACAAGGCCAATCTCGGCGGATCTCAACATCCTCTTTCGCCGAGGCAGCAGATCATCGCTGCAGTCCTTTACGGACATTTACATCTACCTACTTTCACTACACTATAGACCGATCTCACTAATAAGGGCTGCAATTAAAATGATAAACAAACTGATTAAAATCAAAATGGACCGCTTTATAGAGGAAAACAACATCTCGTCCTCAAATTGCGACGCTTATAGGGAGAACAAGTCGACCTCGGCTTACCTTGACACATTAATGATCAAGTTAGAGAAAGATAAGAGTTCCAATTTTAAAATAGCAGTCACTCTCAATATTGCTAATGCCTATGAACATATAGATCTCAGCCTACTAAAACAAACGCTAGTCAACGTCGACATTAGAACTCTATACACAAACTGGATCATAGAAATTTTTAGCCATAGAACCCTGTTGTTCAACAATCAAAGGGTCACCGTAAACAATGGCCTACCACAGGGAGACGTTTTAAGCCCACTCCTGTTTGACCTGTATAACACCGTTCTACATCAGCTTGCTAACGAAAGGACCACGGTCCTACAATACACCGACGGTTTCCTCATGCTTGTAGAAGAAAGAAAGTTCCCGGACACCGTGGACGCTTGCAAGCTAAACTTAACGACTTCAGCAGAATTGTGACTCACTGGGCTTTAAAGTAAACCCAGGAAAGCAACAAGCGATAAATTTTTTCAGGCATAAACACCCACAACACACCCTCAGCACAAACGGAGGGAGGTCAGATCGCATGGCAAAACAGCATTCTTTACTTTGGTACAAGAATAAACAGGACAGGATCCTTCAAAGAATTGAGTGATGAAATCATCAGCAAACAAAACCAACAAAATCTGATCAGCACGTTGTGCGGACCAATGAATAATTTCAAATCAACTAACGACCTAAATCTATACAAAGCCTTAATCAGACCGTAACCCCGCAGGGGGAATGCCGGTCGACAAGAGCACTCTTGGAGGCTAGCATTCTTTGGGGAGTTCCGCCCCCACGTACCCGAGGAAATTCCCGCAGGGAGAATGCCGGTCGACAAGAGCACTCTTGGAGGCTAGCATTCTTTGGGGAGCGCCGCCCCCACGGACCTGAGGATATGGTGGGCGCCGTGAGGTTCCCTCCTGGGATGACAGGTAATGACTCTGATTGGATCTGGACTACGCTTTGGACAACGAACTGGAATTGACGCTTTGGGCTGGCGGATGTCATGGTTTGGACCTAGTTGCTTTGCACAGTAGCGCCGAACGGCTCCAATTCAACTATCATACCGTCTCCGTCCCGGTAAAACCTTGGCAGGCCTCGGAGTACGTTCGAAGTTCGCACCATTGGGTTGCTGGTGTAGGTTCGGTTGAGACGGACTCCCGATTAGCGCTGGTCTGGCTCTGAGCACTTGTCCCCATAAGGGCTTGTGCCAACCCTCGCATGGCCTCCCTGCTCTGCAAAGATAACCATGGGACCAAAAAGGCGACTACACACACGAACGGAGATAGCGGCTCCGAGTGGGGACCCAACAAAACTGGAGCAAACAAAATCAAAAGATCAAAAACATCCAAAAAACGAAACAAAAAATAACGACTACGCAACCAGCCACGATGTCAACAGTACATCGCGACTAACACAACGACAGTGAAGACGGACGAAAAACGGAGAATAGCAGACAGTCTGGTTTAGACTGAGATTTCTGCGGCGTTCGGGCGCAGCAAAAAATGATGCGAACGCCCGAGCATCCTATTAAGGAGAAGCGGGAAACTCTGCAGGACACTTCAGGTGTTCGAGCGGTGGGAAATAACATAAAGAGCACCGAAAATTTGATTGTCACTGCTGCGATCGTTACCGAAGCGACCGATGCATGGGTCGCAAATGCCGACATTGAACCGAAAAATCCAGAAGCCAACGAGGAGATTACGGCATTAAAAGCAAAGAGTGACGAGACACCGCGTGAATGCAACGCCAACGTTGAAAATGTGGCGGAAGTACTGCACTCGGAAACGGAACGCGATAACCTCTCCCAAGGATGGTTGCAAGGTACAATTGCGACCCAGCGATACGAAGAAGAAAGACTACTCCGAAAAGCGGGAGATGTTCTGAAAAGAATACAAGCTGCATGCGACTCCTCAAAAATTAGCAAAGCAGCAAAGGCAGGGCTCCTTGAACTAGAGGAGCTCCTAGATCGCATAGGGCACTATCGGAGGAGCTGGTTAAGGGCCGAAGACGAAGAGAAGGCTAAAGAGGCGCTTGGGGTGAAATCTAAAGGCGACATGCAGATAGCTCCATCATTAAAAGTCAATAAAAGATTGGCGTCTAGCCCAATCGAAGGAGATCGGGATAAAAGAAGGAAGGAAGAGGCACTTGATGGGCGTGGAGCACCAGATCAGGGGTTCCATACAGTGCTTACAAAAGGAGCGAAGAAAGCCGCTAAGAAACTCTTTCCAAAAAAGCCAGAAAGTAAAGTTCGCACGGACGCCTAATTAGAAAAAGGTCCTGATGCAAAACAGGAGAGGCAGAAGCCCCGACGAAGACCCGACGAAGACCCCGGCAGCAGGCACTACTTGTAAAGCCCCAAGATGGCCGATCCTACGCGGAGATACTGCGGGACATCAGGGAAAACGTAAGGCCCGAAGACACCAATACTATCATTAAAGTAGTACGACCAACGCGGTCGGGCCACATACTGGTGGAATTCGGAGCAGAGGCCGGCAACAAAGAAGCATTCTGTGACGCAGTAAAGAAAGTCCTCGGCAAAATTGCAACTATAGCCCAGCTCGAGCCGATGGCAACGATCGAAATACGAGATATTGACTGCGTGACGGATCTGGCCGAGGTAGTAGAGGCCATAAAAAGGGAGTTCCCTAGCGTGGGAAGCATTAAAGCGAGACTGACACCAGAAAACTATAGGGGAAAACGCATGGCCATAGTCGACTTGACCGAAAAGGACGTCGAACAATTCCTGAACAAGGGCAAAGTACGAATTGGGTGGGTTGTCTGTAGGATACGGCGAAGAGCAACGTCTCTTCAATGTTTCAAATGACTTGGTTATGGTCACACCACAAAAGTATGCAAAGGACCCGATAGGAGTTCCCTATGTTACAAATGCGGTGAAAGGGGACATAAAAGAAAAGAGTGTACGAAGGAGGCACACTGTATTCTTTGCAAGGATGCTGATCCAAAACCTGATTTTGGACACGTCTTGGGATCAGGAAAATGCCGGGTGTTCCAGGAAGCCCTAGGCAAGGCAAAATCAGAGCTTCGATGACCCGCATCCTGCAGCTAAACCTACACCGCAGTTCAACCGCCCAAAATCTGCTTGAACCGTTTGCGAGCGACATGAAAGCCGACTTTTTGCTGCTGAATGAGCAACACCATGATAAAAGTTCGACATCATGGTATCCGGTTGAAACTGGTACTGCCGCCATCTGGGTTCGGAACAGTGACTTTCAAACGGAGAGTTGTGGACGGGGGGATGGTTTCGTGTGGGTTCTGTGCTCAGGGATCACCTTCTTTAGCGTGTACCTAACGCCTAACGAATCGATATCATCTTTCCAAGCCAAGCTTAATGCTTTGGAGGGCGCTGTCTCGAACGCACAGGGCAAAGTGCTCGTTGGGGGCGACTTCAACGCTAAAGCAATCGAATGGGGCATGTCTCAGACGGATCCGCGGGGATAACGAATCCTGGAAATGGCGGACAGGACGGCCCTCGTCGTACTAAACTCCGGAAATACGCCGACTTTCCGCCGTATTGGCTGTGAGGGAAACATACCGGACGTGACATTCGCCTCGGAGTCCTTAGTACGGAGGATACACAACTGCAAAGTATTAGAGGATTACTCAGCCAGTGATCATCAGTGCATTCTGCTTGAGATAAGTGATGCTGTCTCCCGACGTCCGTGCTCTCGGCCTTCTACAACTGGATGGAACATTGGAAGAATGGACGTCGAGAGGTTCGTCAAGGTTCTCACAGCAGGTGAGCCGCTGCAGGGAGCTTCGGAGGGGACGGAAGAACTGGCAGCTCAAGACGTGGTGAACTCTACAATGAGCATCATTACGACTGCTTGCTGCGCTTCTATGCCCCGTCGAAGACCCCGGCACGGCAAGCCCCCAGTGTACTGGTGGTCAACTGAAATCGCTGAAAAGCGAAGGGAGTGTCACAAGCTTCGACGTGAGGCTCAACGGGCGCGGAACCGTGACGAGGCATGCAACTGGGTGGCAGCATATAAGTCGACCAGGAAGTGCCTTCGCAAACTGATCAACAGTAGCAAGGCTCGCTGCTGGCAAGACCTAGTGGACAATGTGAACAAGGATCCGTGGGGCCTTGGCTACAAGCTGGTCATGGGGAAACTTGGTGCCCTACAGAAGCCTTGTATACATGATGCGGAAAACATGGACGCGATAGTGCGGGGACTCTTCCCCGCCCATTCCGTCCGTGTTGACGCTATCCATGGTGAAACAGCAGTAGAATGCCCACTCTTCACACAGCTGGAACTGGAGGAGGCAGTCCTCTCATTGA
The DNA here is from genome assembly GCA_963969285.1 of Odontomyia ornata. NCBI lineage: Eukaryota > Metazoa > Arthropoda > Insecta > Diptera > Stratiomyidae > Odontomyia > Odontomyia ornata. Next base: position 122,897,964 of record OZ017740.1, read on the forward strand.
AAGCGAGGAAGGCTCCAGGTCCAGATGGTGTTCCAGCTTAGGTGTTGCGGCTCGTCTATCACCGTTGTCCTGACTTGCTGCTCAGCACATTCAACGCTTGCCTACGGGACGAGGTTTTCCCGGTACGATGGAAGGTGGCGAGGCTCGTGCTGATCAGCAAGGGGAAGGGAAATCCCGGATCGCCGTCTGCATACCGCCCGTTATGCATGCTAGAAAGTGCTAGAGAAACTCATCAAGGGAAGACTCACTGACGCGATTCGTGCTGCTGGGGACCTATCTCCTCGGCAGTACGGCTTTAGAGCAGGACGTTCTACCATTGATGCGATTGCAGAGGTGGTGAACGCGGTCCAAAAGGCAGAGGCACATAGTCGCACCAAGCGACGGATCGTCCTGTTGGTGACACTCGACGTCAGGCATGCCTTCAACTCCGCTAGATGGGTGGATATTCTGGACACGCTGGAAAAATCTTTTCAAGTTCCAGAATATCTAATGCGGCTTTTGAGGAACTACCTAAAGGACCGAAGCCTGCTCTACGACACGACACAGGGCCAACGAAGGATGGAAATTACATCGGGTGTTGCCTAGGGATCTATCCTTGGTCCAGACCTGTGGAACGTGTCTTACGACGGGCTACTGAGACTTGAGATGCCAGATGAGTCGCGCTTGGTCGGCTATGCGGATGATATTGCGGCTCTGGTCGCTAGACGCACCGTTGAACAAGCGCAACTTAGGCTAGGTATGCTAATGCGCTGAGTGAGAGACTGGATGACTGCTCGCGGGCTGAGTTTAGAACTGGAGACAACCGAAGTGGACATTTTGACAAAAATAAGAATTCCTAGAGTAAGGATGATCTGTATTGGAGACATACAAATCGAATCGAAGCCAGCGGTGAAGTACCTGGGGTACTGATCGACTCGAAGATGAGTTTCTCTGAGCAAATCAGGGCAACGGCTGAGGAGGCTGCTTCGGGAATATCGGCTCTGAGTCGACTTATGGCCAACGTAGGGGAACCCAGCCCATCAAAAAAACGCCTTTTGATGAGTGCTGTAGGGTCAGTGCGGAGCAGAGGTATGGGGCGCACTCTCAGCAAGGAGGTATACCGAAAACTTTTGGCACAGGTACAGAGAAGAGGAGCACTGAGAATTGCATCTTCGTATCCAACAGTCTCCGACTCGGCGGTGAGAGTGATTGCAGGCGTGATACCCGTCGCCCTCCTTGCTAGAGAGCGCCGCGCTATTTACCTGCGCCGAAACGAGGATGCGAGGGAGATAGTTGTCCGCGAGGAGAGACAGCGCTCGCTCAACGATTGGCAGCAGTCTTGGGTGAATTGCACGAAGGGAAGGTGGACTGCGCGCCTCATCCCGGATGTGAGACCGTGGCTTAATCGAAGGCATGGTGAGACTGACTTCTATCTGACCCAGCTTTTGAGCGGGCAAGGGTCTTTTCAGTCTTACCTGCACAAGATCGGCAAGTCACGGTCTCCCGATTGTCGGTTTTGCCCAGGAGAGGAGGACAATGCCTGTCACATTTTTTGCGTGTACAAAATGGGTCAGGCTGCGAAGGGAACTCTACAGGGAGACGGGAGAGCTCATCCAGGATAATATAGTTGCGGTGATGCTCGAATCGGTTGACAAATGGAACCAGGTGGCACATTATGCTCGGGCAGTCCTAAATTATAAAAGGGACTCACAGCAGCCGGGAGCGCTGGGGCTGGGGGATCGCTCTTCTGGCATTTCCTCTTCCCCCTTTCCCCTCCCGCTAGAAAAGGGACTCCTCAGCTTGAAGGCGCCCCACGGAGTAACAAAACGAGACCTGGCCCGAATTAATGTGTCAAACGGTTCCAGGCTGGGTGCTCAGGTTGACAGGGGAGGTGTTTAGTGGATAGCCCAGTCGCGCATGGGAGTCCCACACTCTGTGCATAAATGGCATTCACCTCCATACCACAAAAAAAAAATCAGACCGAAACTTGAACATGGAATTACTACCTTTGCAACTGCTCCAAACTATTTTTTCGAAAAAATTGAGGCAGTCAAACCTAATGTACTAAAACTCTACCTTGGGCTTCCACAGCCAACATACAAACATTTGAAATTGCCGAAGACTTCATGACCAAGGATAGAGCTGAATTGCTCACAGCAAGAGAGTTAAGCAATGCACTCTTGAATAATTACCCGGAAACCGAGTTAGCGGAAGTAGAAAACACTTCCTGCAGTTTTGCCCATGTTTATCAGAAATTTAAGGCCTTCTTCGCCGAAATTATTGCTACTGTCGCAGTCAGTAGACCGCAAAACTTTAAGGATTTGAAATACGTAAAATGACCACGGTGACACCCCTTTCAACGACCGATTTATCTCCTACGTGGAGCAACTAAGGAACAGGAACAGGAAATGCATTTGTCCTGACGAAATTACATTATGGAGTACTTATTTGGAGTCAATCAGCAAAGCAACATCTCATCAGTATATCCAGGCTGCTGACCAAAGCGTATAAAAACATTCTGAAACTGCCAAATGCTTACTCAAACTAGTTTGGTCTACCAATTAGGAAAATCATTAACCTTTAGGCAAATCATTTTAATGGAGAAAGCTAAGTTTATGTACAAAAATTTAAAAACTAATGGATCGGAACGAACACTATTAATTAAGGTATCACAGATCAACGCATAAAATGCGAGGAATGCAGATCAATTCGTGATACCTTTTGCCAGAACGGATCGTCTAAAGAACGATGCAACGAATGATGCTTTGCGTATATATAACATAACAATCTACCAGAAATGGTTAAGAAAGCAAACTCTCTTTTGGTATGTAAGAAAAGACTAAGGGATCATTTAATGAGCACAAGCGTGGACCTGTAGTTCTGCTTTTATGAGCTCAGTATCTAGGGAATTTTTGACCCTATCGGCGAGATACTGAAGAGACAGTTACTCAGAGTTGTCAGAATGCGTCGTATTGTATTGAATTTTTTTTTATCTGTGAGAGCTGATCATGATTTTGGACTAGATGTTCATGGAAAGGATTAGTTCACATTATTCTGTGTGCCCCCTGATACCGATGTTTTAAACATTGTCTGGATGGCACAAAGGACGAAGCGACGTAATATAAATGCAGATCGCACGAGCTTTAGGCGACGAGGAAAGAGTGATGGAAAGAGTGGTAGGGAAAGGAGGTATTGAAAAAAAAAACAAAAAAAAACAGCCCCGGCCATTTTTCGGACCGGACCTTTTACCGGACTTACTACGCAGTTTAAAAAAAAATTTATGATAAACATCATCTTGTCAAAATGAACTGAATCTTTCTATGTTTTTTATCTTAGTTTAATAGAAAAATAACATACCGTCATCAGCATCGATCCATCATCCTGCACTCCACGAACAAGGAATTGTTTGAAAAATGGTCTGTCCCCACCATGTGCTTCGAGCCATTTTTCTAAAACATCTGCGCTAGCTTTGAGGCTTATTCCCCAATTTTCCGAAAGCGTACTGATATTCACCTAGAAATTAAAATCAAAACGTAGTTTGACATGCTTTTCGTTCGTTTCGCAATGTTGCACAAACGATTCCATTACCGTGTTTCCACTATCGAGTACTTCGCCTGAGATCTCTTTCATGCAGAGCTCCTGGTCATTTTCGTTCATTTTGCCTGTTTTAAACTTATTAAGGAATTATTACAATTCACACTAAACTTAGCAAAACGTTTCTGTCCGTCGTCCAATTTGTTGATTTCGCGCCTAAGCTACTTGACACGGCTTGACATTTTTGACGGTTATCATATGGTGAAGGAGTTACCCAATCATAGTTTTTCGAATAACTGATACGTTTTATGAATGTAAAATTTACAGAAAAACGAACTTGTTTTAATATTCAAGAACTTATTAAAATGTTATATGTTTGTTAGTTTATGTGATCTGTAATCTTTTCAGATAGGGAGTAGCGGCGGCGGTGGTCATATGATTTCAGTACAGTCTCTGTAAAAAAAACCATTTCGCTCCAAAATATTCGCTTGTTTACGTTTCATCTCCTTTCTCATCTGTCCAGTCAAAACTGACACCTGAACAAGTTAAGTCTTATTGTGAATCTTATAAGAATTTTCAGCTTGCAATTGGACAATTGACAGCGATCTCGACGAGCAGATTTTCACGGGCTTGCGGTGTTTATTCTAGTGTTTCCTTTACATCCCAAAGTATTCTACACTCTTAATATTAACATTATCCCTCGCGAATATATCATCTTGCCGGCAAACTAATGAAATACGATGTGCCCGCAGTGATTGAGGTGAAACAAGTGGAATAATTACGTGTCGCCAAACTGTCAAAGTGGCGATGTGTCAATATTCTTGATCCTTTGCAACATCGGTTTTCTTGGGTGGTTACTACGAAACAATCGCGTATTATTCGATATTTAATGTGAACGTGAAGTATTTGCGAAAGTTACTTTGGCTAAAATTACATCCAAGCCGAAAATGTCCTTTGTGAGTGGCACCACGGGCAGTGAGGCTGCACAAAAGTTTTTAGATGTTCTGCAAAATGATTTTCGGAGCTTGGCCCAGGAGACCAAAAAGAAGTATCCACAAATAAAGGAGGTACGTGCTAGGAACTATGATGATGTCAGTGTTTATTTTAGGGGAATATATTTAAAGATTAATGTCATTTCATTGATTTTGGCATATTTTATTACGTATTCGAATGCAGATAAGTATGCACAAGCGTCGCATGTAAGGTGGAGATGTATCTATTTTATTCATGCTATGCCCTTTTTTGTTGTCACCGCTATCTTCGCATTATTAACGCGTTTATTGGTATCGTTAGCAAATAATGATGTGACTAAAGGCAATAAAACAATTCGGTACTGCAGCTTGGCGGTCTAGACTAGCGTTTGTCGATTCGTTCCAATCACATGTGTTTTGAAGGATATCGAAGCGAGGCAGTAAATTTCTCCGAAAATCATTGAAATAATGAAAAGTTAATTAGCTTAATTAAACGTTTATTTAACGATTGTTGCAGACACATTTTATACATTTCGACGTTCAATGTAATAAAAAATAAGAAACGCTTTAACTTTTCATATAACGCATTATTCGTTGATGATAATTATCCTTAGTATTTATAGCAATGTAGGTAAAATAATGTTACACCTACATTTTTTATCATTAGTTTCAAATTGAGTTGCAAGGATTTTTATGAAAAAATATGAGAGCAATGAGGAAATGAAATAGATAAAGTTGATATTCTTGCATTTTATTTCTGTCCAAATTAGATAAGGTCGTTTGTGAGTAGGTTAAAATTAAAAAAAACTAGGTTTCGAGTCCAAAACCTCGGATATTTTGTCCACAACCCTGGATGCGATCGATGTATGCATTGAAATAAACCCTTGGCTTTCTTAGGAGTACAAATAATGTTTATACGAATGAATGAACGTTCTGTTGCATCTAATCGTTGAGTCATCTTTAAATGAGTTACAGTTTCAAGTCATAAATTCTTATCTATATATTAATACAGAAAAATTATTTAAGACACGTTGGCTAACTTGCTGAAGCGCCTACCGTTCGGTCAAAAATAGCCTGCTATGAAGTCCTTTTGTATCCACGCATTCTCGCATGCCCATGGGTACTATTTTTATTATGTAGTGAATAATTATAGATATAAATGTCCGTAAAGGACTGCAGCGATGGTCTGCTGCCTCGGCGAAATAGGATGGTACTATCCGCCAGGATTTGGCCTTGTCTAGGGACGCGTGAATGCGCTGGCAGGCTAGCGTTGCGATGTCGTGGGGCGGGTTCTTTTCCCCAGCACAAGACCCACTGTAAAAAAATTTCGCATTCACGAATTCGAGCGATCTAATGCCAATCGACTGGTGTCGAGGCCGGGGTAACCTACTAAGGGTTGAACTTGTTTATAGCCAGTAACAAATTGGGCCGGGAGAAAACAGACGGGCTTGAGCGCAGACTTCTTCGTTACTGATGATATTTATGGCCCACAAATACGAGTGGGGCATCCAGCACCCTCCCAACAGAATCAAGATCCAAATGTAGACGTGGCCATATATTTCCCATTTGAGTGAAAAACTCATACAAACATAATTTGCATGAATTTTTCCATCAAGTGAGAAATACAAACGAGGCCAATTTATGTGATAGTATTATGTCATGGGATCACATAACACTATACCATAAAAGGGCACGCGAGGGGAAGGCCACTCTACCCGGACAAGAGCCCCTATAACGCAAAAAGAAAAAGGAGGAGCCCTCGCCCGATGGCTAGCTCATTTTAGTGGAGGGGCCTGCCATCGTTGCGGGTTCCATGCCCGGTCAGGTTGGATGAAAGGAAAGACCGAGTTTAATTTTAACTTTACCTAAACATTTCTTTTATTTAATTTTTTTTTAAATAACTGTTTGCATACATGAATTTGTTTCCCCCTTTTCTTTTCAAAAATTTTTTTTTAAAAATTAAGTATTATGCAAAAAGACAAAAAATTTAGGAGAATTAAGAATTAAAATATTATCTATATATAGAAAGACAAAATAAATCTAAGAAAAAGCTCAAGAAAATCAAAATTTGTATAAAAAAAAGGCAAAAAATTTAGGAAAAATTTGAGAAAATTAATAATAATTAACAAAAGGGTACTTACCCAACATCCTCGCCGGGCGCCCGCTGATGATGTGGGTGAAACCTGAAATTTAATTGAAATGGGGAGGAAAATTCCAACTCACACTTTTGCACTGCATATAATCCAATTTCCTTAAACAAATATGATATCGAGTCAATCTGTTTTGGGTCAACTACATTTATAAGTGGTTCCGTTATAGCTACTTTTCGGATAAAAATCATATCACGGTTTATTTATTTATTCATTGCTATTTTTTACAGATATAATCCAATTACAAAAAATAGTAATAATAGTAAAAGATAGAGAGACATAGAAAAGATATAAGAAAAAATTCAAAGCTTAGCGAGTGCAGAAGTTACTCTATTTTTAAAATGGAGATAAGAAGTGGAGAAAGATCCAAGCTGAAGATCATCGTGTTTACGCGTAATCCTTAGTAGAGGAGAGTGAAAATAAGTCACGCTCCTGGCAAACGGAACATCAAAGATTTTGGAACTTCTGGTAGGACGGACAGCATTTCTGACCGGGAGTTCAGCTACCAACTTCGTGTTAAGGTAACCAAGGGAGAGACGATAGAGGAAACACTCATCCAAATAAATGTGGCGGTGTTCTAAAGAAGGAATACCAAGTAAAATTCTCGTAAACTTACACTGAACAGATTCGATCGAGGATTTAAGGTAAACGAAATGAGGAGACCAGACTGGGGAGCAGTATGCAAAGATAGAACGGACTAAACTTACAAATAACTTAATACAAGAAAAGGGATCAGCAAATATGATGGAGTGACGTAAAATAAATCCAGATACACGTGATGCTCTGGAAACAATATAGACGTGAAGATCGAATTTTAGTTTGGAGTCAAAAGTGACTCCAAGGTCTTTGATATGAGTGACGGTGCTAAGATGTTTATTTTTTATGAAAAAATGACCAATGAATGGATAAGGTTTGGAGAAAAAGGATACATGTATACATTTAGAAACGTTAAGAGGAAGCTGATTAGATTGACACCACAGGTCCAAGGAATTTAGATCAGCTTGCAGTTTGTCAAGGTCATTTTGAGAGGATACGATAAAGAAGGCAGGAGGAGTTAATGACTGAAGGCAGATCATTGATAAAGATGACAAATAAAAGCGGACCGAGAATGGACCCTTGGGGAACGCCGCTAGACGGGACAAAAGGAGAAGAGGTAAAACCATTGAAAGTAACATGACATATTCGATTCGAAAGGTAGGAGGAGAGCCACTTGAACAAATTGCCAACGACACCAAGAGCATGAATTTTTTGGAGCAAAATATGGTGACTGACCGAATCAAAGGCCTTAGAAAAATCAAGATACAGGGTTTCTACCTGAAATCGATTCTAAAAGGCTCCAGCAACAACCGTAGTAAATTCCATAAGGTTGGTCATAGTAGAACGACCTTTGATAAAACTATGCTGTTCAGGAATCAGCTTATCCTCCACAGCCGCAAGCAGTTTAGAGTAAACAATACGTTCCAGTAATTTGGAAAAACAACACAATAAAGAGATGGGGCGATAATTTGAAACCAGAGAGGCGTCACCTTTCTTAAAAATAGGGAGGAGGAAAGCTCTTTTCCAGTTAGAAGGGAATAGGCCAGTAGATAAGCTTATATTGAAAAGTAAAGCTAAAGGAACAGATATAGTAGATGATAGAGATTTAACGAAGAAATTAGGAATGCCATCAGAACCAGCACCAACAGAAACATCAAGAGTATTGATAAGATTTTCAATTTCTACAGAAGAACAAGTGATAGAGGAAATAGTGGGTTGATGATAAGCAGGGGAAGGGTGAACTTTGCGCAGGCGTGGTTGAGAGATTGAAAAGGGAAGAAAAATAATTACACAAAAGTTCGCACATTTCCTGACGCGAGCTGCCCATTTAAGGTTAATGAGGAGGGATTTTTAGTCGACGATTTAAGAGAACGGATGTACTTCCAAAATGGCTTGGATTGGTTAGAGTTAAGCGAAGACTCGATAAGAAGTAAGAAGCTTTTGCCAAGTTTACTTCCCTTTTTGCAGCAGATCTAAACTGAGTATATTTTACATGATCCTCAGAAGACCTGGTACGTAGAAAGATACGACGAGCCCGATCCTTTTCTTTCAGGGCACAAATCACATTGTGATTCAACCAGGGTGTACCATGGGAATCACGTGCACAGGTAAAGGGAGTTGCTGCTGATATGACAGAGTTGAGGAAGTCATAAAATTTCTCACAAGCGTCATTTGAATCAAGACCATGAAAGAAGGTATTCCAATTAACAGCGGATAAAGAATTAGAAATTAGGGAGTAATTCGCCTTGTAGAAGTTAAAGTGCATTTTTTTCGATATACGCTTTGGATTGATTCGATCAAGTGACACTTCATACCGAAGCGGAGGGTGATGAGGATCGAGGGGGACATACGGAAAAAGAACAGGAGAATGCTTCAGAGAGGAAGAATCTAGGTTGCTAAGGACTAAATCCAGGAAGCAATCATTAATATTGGATAAATTATTAAATTGAGAGAAAGAACATAAAGACATAAAGGAAGAAATTAAGAGCGAGACTTGTGAGGGACCTGAAACCCAGGACAGAGAGGAAAGATTAAAGTCACCACACAGTATAATAGGATAGCTAGAAAAACGAGTCAAATAATATGAGGAAAATTCAGAAAAGAAAGTGTCGTAGACAGAATATGGAGAACTACAAGGAATATATACACAAGCCACGAGGAGAGGACGAGCAGGTGAAAAAGATATCTTAGCGACAACGCATTCAACAGGAGGAGAAAAGTGAAGATCAGAGAGAGGAATGCCAGATAGGGAATTATGGTAGGCAATAAGAACACCTCCACCATCCCTCTTATTTGATAATTGTCGATCGCGATCTTGCGTTATTAAAAAATGGTTCGAAACAATCTCGGCGCCATGAAAACTGTCAGTTAGCCACGTTGCTGTGAGGCAGATTATTTTATCACAGGAGAGAAAGCATGACAAAGAGAGATCCTTCAGCTTAGATCTTAGACCACGTACATTTTGGTAATAAATGAAAAATGAATTCTGTTTAGTGATAAAGTTAGGCTGATTAAAGGAAGAATGACTAGAAGCTAATGTTGTTGTAGTTTTGGTTTGAATGTTCGAAAATTTCTTTTGGAGTTCGAAGCAAAAGGCTTAACTAAGACGCCTGGGGGCCAGAAATTGCTGTTTTGTACTGCATCACAGTTTGTTGGCAAAGTTAATTTGAACGATGCCACCACACGATTGGTCAAGTTTGGTTGCGTTAGTTTTTTGCAGGAAAATGTATTTGGTCGGTTATCCAGCCCACTCAAAACGAAGTCCTTTAATTCCTCCTCTGAAGTATAATACGCCAGTCGCGACACAAATATTTGGAGTGGTGGAGAAACAACGCGAATAGGCTTGCGAGTTGGCAGAAGCGTAGGACGACACACAGGCTCTTGTGTACGGTAGGAATGCTCCGTGCTAGAAGGGAAAGCAGAGAGATGCGAACCTTGAGTCTGTTGTTCCTGATCCAGTTCCAGTTGCAGTTGCTGGTCCGGTTCCAGTTGACCATCAACAGATCGAAAAGTTGATATTGCTGCTTCACTTGATGTAGCAGCCAAAATTGGCAAGGAGGTCGGTCTAGGTGGTAAATTTTTAGGAATAGCCCCCTTGCTGGGTTCAACATTTTCCTTGTTATTTGCTGGCATCAAATCAGTCAATAAGAGAGGTGAAGATGCTTGGCAAGTAGCGTGAGGTGATTCTGTTGGTTTCATAGCAATTGGATCCGTAATAAGGCGCGCATTGATTTCATGAAGTAGTTTGGTGTAATCATTTAACAGTCGAATAGTATCTGTAAGGGACACACCACTACATTCATCGCATCTGAATGTGATATTACGCGAGAACTTAGCACGTATATCAGCAAATACCGCAGGTATCGACAGGCATTTTAGATGAAATGATCTACGGCAAAAACCGTCACACTCCATGAGCTTGTTACGCGATGACTCAGGCTCTTTACAAATATTGCAAATAATGGCACAAATGGGTGAATCACCTGACATACTTGAATGATAAGCTGATCAGTTCAGTAAATTTAATCACTAGACAAATTATGTTTAAGATTAGGTGTAAAAAGTAAATAGTAAATTTGCACTATTTTGATACACTATATATTTTAGTTCAGGGACCAAACAAGTTTTATTACGCGAACCGTCAGTACGGCTATTGACCAAGAGATGGCGCAAATCAAATGTCACAGAACAATGTAGATTAAACACTTAGAAAGGCGACCGCTAATTAAATAAATTAAGAAAGAAAGAAAGACTTTCTCGAATTAATTAGAAAATGCACTAAGAAAACACTAGCGGAGTTAAAGATCAATAATTAACACCGTCAATAAAGCCGAATTACAATCGCGAATAAGAATGAGAAAAGATACAAATTATACACATCGCTCCACCAAATAATGTTTCTCCATTCTTCTTTTGGCGATGTTCAAATGATTTAGCGCAGAAGTTGCACTTGAACCTATTAGAATCGGTATGTACGATGCGATGTTTCTTTCTGTAGCTCGAATTATCTGGTACGGATAACGGTTTTGCTGAAATCGTGATTCAACCAGACGCAAAAAAGTCTTTGTTGGCTCAGTTTGCTCCGTGAGAAAAGATAAGGATATGACGACGATTGACCAAACAAATTTGAAGCAATTCGCCATTTATTCCGAAAGAGGACCCTTAGGTGGATCTAATGCGAGTGCACGCGCATCTCTCTTGTACCATATGTGGATTTCCATTGCTGCCACCGTTACTGATTGAGCGCGATATAGTCATCAGGGGTACGCAACCATAATCGCTATTGATCACACTCCTCGTCCACGCACGAGCAAGAGACGCAATTTGACCGCTTTCTAGGGCACACTAGTACCAAATGATTAAATGCAATAGTAAAATTTAACTTGATTCAAATTTTCAGGTTACACCACCAAACGAGCCCACGAGTTACAGAACTCTCAATGATCGCATATGAAAATGAGAGGAGCTATATATAGGAGTAATTAACCAAATTTGATCCACTAATTGTACCCCGTTGCATTTGTTTTTCTCCATAAACAAATCAATCGCAGCAATTTAACTTTATCGATTTTCTCACACTGATAAACAACCATGATAACGACTCGATTACAATCGTCAATCAAACGAGTTTCGCATAGGAGGCAATGCAATTTAATCAATCAGGGTATTTAGAACAACTACAAGTCTTGGAAAGAGGTTCCGCTATCGCGGCGATTCTTAGTTTTCCGGTATTTTCACACTTAATTCTCTGAATAAATTCAATAACACATGGGACTACTAACTATCAGAACAGAAAACTGTTCTCCGAGAATAGATGTACTACAATCATCACACCGAACCGCCGCGGCGTCCGCGTTGGTGCGCAATCTCGACCAGACTCCACTATCCGTCCACCTGTAAATCCAAAACCGCTGCTAGCTTACCTGGATGGATGGATGTGATGCACTAAATCAGTGCTCCCATGTCCGAAATTTCAATTTGCAGATTTGGGTAATTAAGTTAATAAAATTAATAAGAGATTGAAAATTTAAATCATAATAAAAGATCAACGAGTTCTGAAAATATTTCATTCCCTCTCTCAAGGTTTGGGAGATGAACAAATTCAAAATATGTTCTAGTCGGAGCAAGTTTCTGCAATCCATCACATATAATCCTGTTTCCATTTCTATCCAGAGTTGTACTATCAATTTCCATACCTTCCTTATCGAGAAGATTTATCTCATCACTCCAAGATTCGATACCTTCACTCGAGACTTCTTACGGAATATGCTATTCACTTTCGTGAAAACGCCACTCAGTTTTTCCGCCCATTGATTGCGGACCTTACTCCTGAAGTATGAACGGATTAAGTTCCGGACATTCCTCAGGTTTAATATCAAAGCCAATGAGTGATGGTTGTAGCCCAAAAATCGCCGATAAATATTAATGACGCGTGTAAGACGAAGGCTTTTCAATATTTTTAGCCATGCAATGGTTGGTGTCTCATATCTTTCCATATTGTTTCGATGTATAATCTTCGGACCTACTTTCTCAATCGTTTCCAACGTCAGCTTCTCTAACTTCGACAAATGGAGATCTATATCATCGTTAGTTAGATTCCTGTCATTAGAAACCATTGAGCAAGAGTTGCCATCATCAGAAGCAGGATATTGCTTCTGGTACTCCCACTTAAACTTCTTTTCAAACTTTCCCCAGTTTTTCAGTACATTTAAAATATACTTTTATGACCTGTTATTTCATTGATATGCATCCTTTTGTTAAGTACGGTCATTAATAACTAATTAGCTTTAGCATATATATTGTACATCTTGAGGGTTTCTCTTCAGAAAAAATTAGACACTGAAGAAGGGAGAACATTTACTCCCGAAACATATATATTTGTCGGAAAACAAATAAATAGCGTTGCTCTTTTTAAATTATATTTTTCTTTTTGATCAACTCCATTGTTACTATAATTGACGTGACTATTTCCTTGATTTCATTGTTAAGCAAAAGCCTGACATCTTGCTTCTCACTGAAACCCACCTCAATTCATGGCACTTCATGACATTCATGGATTTTGAATTCATTAGAACGATAGGGTAAACGGTAATGGGAGAGGTGACATCGAGATATTGACTAGAAGACCCTATTGTTTCCAAAATATTGAAAAAGTCGAATTCAAAACCATTGAATCTCTTCTAGTGTCCGTTATCAAAATTTCACTGCCAGGCGGGGATAATTAATAACTAATTAGCTTTAGCATATATACTGTACATCTTGAGGGTTTCTCTTCAGAAAAAATTAGACACTGAAGAAGGGAGAACATTTACTCCCGAAATATATATATATTTGTCGGGAAACAAATAAATAGCGTTGCTTTTTTTAAATTATATTTTTCTTTTTGTTTAAATTACAGCGCTAAAACATGGAGATTTTCAATAGAATGGAGTTGATGTTGATCGAGATGAGAAGAATCCTATCCATGGGAATATGACTGGATGATAAGTTATTTTGAGGCATGTTAACCTAAACGTTGAAAAACGAAATTGATTTTTTCATTTTGTTTATTTATTCTTTCTGAAAGATATTCAAGTTGTTGGTAAATTTTGAGAAGGACCTCATTATTGCCACTTTCATTATGTATTTTATTCACAAAGTGGACAGACCTATGCTCATGTCATGGGAATATGACTGGATGATAAGTTATTTTGAGGCATGTTAACCTAAACGTTGAAAAACGAAATTGATTTTTTCATTTTGTTTATTTATTCTTTCTGAAAGATATTCAAGTTGTTGGTAAATTTTGAGAAGCACCTCATTATTGCCACTTTCATTATGTATTTATTCACAAAGTGGACCGACCTATGCTCATGTCAGAAGGGTTTTGTACCCAAGTCTCCGAAATGTAGTCACCAGCAACGAATAAAGTCAAGAAACATGTCAAAGAGATGATTAAGAGAAAATTCATTGTTTTTCTATTTGCAACGGTCACCATTTTATTGCAAACTAACAAAAATCATGCAAATCACGAGTTCCCAAAAATATTTATGTTATTTGATCTTAATTGAAAATTTCAAGAAGATCAAATCAAAACGACAGGGGAAAGTCCAAAAAATGCGAAAATTGTGTGTTATTGTTGTTGTAATTGGAGAAATTTCAAACGCCTACAACTTCCGTGAATATAATTAAATTTTCATCAAACTTGCACTATTACGACCTTTTGTAAGACTACTTAAATATTGGATTTCACTGAATTTAAGGATATCCATACGATTTTATTGGAGAAAATGTGCAATTCGATGACTTCTAAGGTATTTGTTGCTGTTGTACCCATAAACACCTACCTCCGAAATTTTTTTGAGATTTTTCAGATCACAGATGTCCAATTGCGAGGAAAGGGGACACACACATTTTTCGTGTATTTCTCCTTGCTGTGCGCCCTTGAAGCAAACAATGCCAGTTTAAGACCTGTTGCTAAAACTTCTCATCAAGAACTTTCATTTGATACCCATATCGGCTATTTTTGATGAAATTTTTTTTTCGGGGACCAATCCCCTTTTAGGGGGACCCCCTTAAATACCTTATGAAATTTTGTTTTTGCTGAACTTTGAAGAAAGCATTACTTTACACCTACCTACAAAATTTCATGTTTCTAGCTTAAGTAGTTTACGAGGAAAACTACTGTGACACACGGACGGACGGACAGACAGGACGCGATTTCAGTAGGGTTTTGTAAAACTATTTTACAAAACCCTAAAAACGAATCTTCCTCTTCTGTGATATTCCGTTTGTTAAAATTTTCACGCAATCCGTATGTTCGAGCATTCCATGAATAATTTTAATAACACTGCATACACCTGCCAGCCCAGTTTGCTGCGTATGGCCGCCTTGAAGAGTGTGGCTACGTGGAGCTAGCAAGATTTAGCACTTTTGCTCCATATACGAGTATATCTGTGGGTTTCATTGTACCCAACTGCGCTATAGCTAACAATTTAACTAGATCCTGTCAGTCCTATATTATAATGTAATTGGTCTGAAGCTAAGGTAGGTGAGTCTCTGCTCGTTACTGGTTGATCTTAAGGGGTTCCGAGTACTACGAGTACTAGGGAGTTAATCTATCCTGTTGATGACTTATAATCCACGTTCTAGTTTATATTTGTCAATTGTGTCTTAATGTACCAGGGGGTTTCTAAAGATTCTCCTAAGGGCCTTCTTTTGCAGGGTTTGAAGTGATTTTTTGTTGGATTGTGACGTCTCATCGAAGGCTATATAGCCACAGAGAAGAAAGGGTCTTATAACTTATTTATAGATGAGGAGTTTAGTTTTAACGTTCAGTTTTCCTGAGCTAAAAATGGGGTACAACGAGGATAAGACACCTAAACAATGTCGTCTCTTGTCACGTATGTGGTCAGTCCATGTGTTTATTGTCAAATTTAAGCCCTAGGTATTTTGCTGTTCTGTTCCATGATACTCAGTTTGAGTCGATTTGTAGTTCGGGAGTTATTATGATGAACATGGCTTGTGTCTTGTCAGATTTAAGTTTTATCTTCCACTTTTCAAAATACCCCAAAAACATTTCAATGGATCGTTTCAGACTTGAAGATACGGCTTCTACTTGTCGCGGCGTGTAATATGTACAGGTGTCGTCGGCATATAAGCAGACGTGGAAGGCCTGCACAGTATAGGGCGTACAGTAATGAGAAGAGTGGTGATCCTTGTAGAACTCTAGGTTGAATTATTCATATGTTGGATAGTTTGTCGTCAATTTCGACATGAAAAGATTTGCCCTGTAGGAAAGGGTTGATAGTTTTTGTCAATAGTAGTGGAATAGAAAATTCATGCATCTTGAATATTAGCCCTCATTAGCTGGAGTTTGGTAGAGTGTCTTGTTCGAAAGCCATATTGTTCTTCGAAAATAATTTCCTTGTCCTCAATGTATTCGGTCGACCAAGTTAAAAGTGCCTTTTCTGTTAGTTTAGAGGGACAAGATAGACGACTTATTGGCCTTCAATTTTGAGGGAAAGTAAGGTGTTTATCTAGTTTCATGATGCAGTTTTCCTTGATTCGGGGAGTTTGCGTAGGTGAGAAATTGTGTTGATGATGACCGTCAGGGCTTTTAAGATGTTATCTGATAGCCACTTTAGCATATTATTTGTCAAAGAATCAAAACCTCCATTTGTTTAGCTTATTTAACATGTCTTTTAGTTCAGGTGAGTCTAGTGGAGGGATTTTGTTAGTGTCTGTTGTCTGGGAAGCTAGTTGTCCTTGCACAGAAGAATCAATTTCGTCTTCAGATTCAGGATTCTCCTCGGGGGAATTATTCTCTCCCAAGGAATTGCGTTTCAAGAGTGTATGCAATGGCTTTGGATTTTTCTGTGCTGTGCCATTTGGCCCATGAACGGGAGGGAAATTAATTTTGCTTTGCAACATAAAATGTTTTGAGAGGCACCAGAAGTTATTACCACCAGGTTTGACGCTCCGCAAAAATCCTTCCCATATGGTGTTGCAAAATTTGTGAATCTGATCACGTATTTGGTTGGTTAACTGGTTGGCTTTGGTTTTCAGCCTAGAATCGACCGTGCTCCTATCTCGTCTCCGTAGTTGGTTTTTCTTCCATATTAGGAGCCCAATACTCTGTGTTCCCTGACCGGAGTTTGGGCTGTATTATTTTCCTCGGTAAAAAGGATTTGGCTGGTTTGTTGTTCAATGCTTTCGTCAACATCATTTAACACATTTAACAGCTGAGTCAGGGTACTGAGGCCAGGATATTCCTATGAGTTTGCCAATTTATAATCTTCTTTATTTTAAGAGTTTCATCTATGAAGATTTCCTCTATTAAGAAGTGCACTATCTAAATCGGTGGTTAGACATGCAACTGTCTTTATTGTCCGGAAGTGTCTCTCGATCTGTCCATTTGATCGTGGATTTTGGAAAGCGTTCAAGATATGTTGAATGCTATTTTCTTACCAATATCACTTGAAGTTCATTGATGTGAAAGCTGTGCCCCGATGGGTTATTAACCTCACCGGGGCTCCAAACAACTGGGTAACATGAAACAAATAGATTACACATTTCGGTCAGTTGATTTTGTAGGTTGTAAAACGATAAATTTCGAAAATGCATCAATTAACCCAATGAGATGTGTATTTTTCCTTTTGCTTCTAGGGAAGGGTCCTAAATGGTCTACATATATGGTGCAGAATGGTATTGGCTGTTTCCGGCACATGCATCTCGTAGCTGCTTTCAACTGGATCTCGTTTATTGTAAGCATATTCCAAACAAGGCCGTAAATATTTGGTGAAAGATCATTTTAATTTGCTAAACCAAAAATGCTTTGGATATTATCCATGGCTTTGCTGACGCCGCAGTGGCCCATGTCGTCATGGGAGATTTTGATGATACGCCAGCGCAATCCATTTGTAATTACCAATCGCTCGCCATGTTTCCCGACATAATATAATTTCTTAAAAACATTTTATAGTCCTTATTCCGCTTGTCTTTAAATTCTACATATTTCTTTATATTGAGTAGATGGTTATCCTGGAATTGTATAGTAGAAATCCAATCACAGTGATCTACTGTGATTGCCATCATCTGATCTTCAACGCTGTTAGGTTTCCGTGCCTCTTCATAGGGGTTTCTGCTCGGAGCATCCGCATGTGCCATTCTATGACCCGGTCGATATTCAATTTCGAAACCAAAATCTGCTATTTTCAGCCACCATCTCGCTATTCTCGGGATCAGTTTCTTTTTATCCAGAGTTAATAGCATGGAGTAGCAGTCTTTTACCACAAGCAACTTTTGGAGGATTAAATAATGTTTAAAACGTTCTAGAGTTTTCACAACAGTAGGGTTTTCAACTCATAGCTCCTGATCAGTGGTACTGCGACTGAAATAAGATACAGGTCTTATCGTTTTATCATCTTCTTCTTCTTCTTCGTAGCACTACAGCCCCTCTCGGGCCTTCGGTTTCTGCAAATAGCGCCTCCAACTGTCACCGTTGATCGCATCCTCCAATTTCGAAATCCAGCGATAAACTGTCACTTTGTTGGGGATCTGAAAGAAATAGACAATAAAAAAGGCAGCAGAACTAGAGAAGTGATCCAGGAATAAGAATATCAAAAGCGTTTAGGGAGTCTATATCAATAGATGATATAAATCGTGCATGGAACTAGATGAGTGTTAACTTACAATCCTCACACGATTTCTAACGGAGCATTTTTTACCTTTATTTTGAATACTATATATTGAAAAATGTAATAGCATCGACTGGCTTACTTCTTGATTATTATGGTGAATTCATATACAAATGAAGATCCAAACGTAATGATTCTTCGAAATTTTATTTATTTTTCAAGATAGTATTTAGTTCATCTGCTCTAATGCGCAAATTCTTTTGGAAAAAATCCTTATCTCGACTCTTAAAAATGCTTCTAAGCGGACATTCGCTCGCTATAGTTTTCAAATTTATAACCCCTGATCTACTCCTCAAGCCGGAAAAAGAGAAAGGAGGCAGTGGGGGGCCACATCTGAAGAATAGGATGGGGTTTTGAGCAATTAGATATCCGCTTCTCCAATGAGTAAGGGATGGCGGTTTTTGGTAAAAAAACCGGTTCTTCGGTTTTCCAGTTTTTTCGTCTTCGGTTCAACCCGGCGATTTTTTACAGCCAAATAAAAAACGGTTTTTAAAAAAGTCGCAAGGAAAACCTCCGGTTTAAACCGGTGCGGTTTTTCACATTCCTACAATGGTTGTCATCGCAATTTTGGCTTTCTGTACTGGTGCGTTGACTTG
This sequence comes from Odontomyia ornata, assembly GCA_963969285.1. Classification (NCBI taxonomy): domain Eukaryota; kingdom Metazoa; phylum Arthropoda; class Insecta; order Diptera; family Stratiomyidae; genus Odontomyia; species Odontomyia ornata. The sequence continues at coordinate 122,916,908 of OZ017740.1, forward strand.
AGAAAACAGCACTCCACCTCGAAGTTTTTCCGCCTCTTATCTTTGATCACTTTTTTAATCTTCTGATTTGACGTGGAAAGAAAGCGTCTATAATAGCAAATATTGTCTATGTTATCCACCATTATAATTTCTATAAGCATCCAAAAACACAAAAGACGCCATAACTGTACAAATAATTCTGCGAGCTACTGTCGCAATTGTTTTCACAACAATGAAGAACACGAATTTACTCGAAACCACGAGAACCCAACAAGCATGAACAACATCTGAAAGTGAGTCACTGCTCCATTCATTGACTGGTGGAATGTTCCCGCTACCTCACCAATGTACGAGAACTGAGTTGAATGATAAGAGACCCTATATAAAGGCGAGCTGAATGAATGGTGGGATTCATTCGAACGCGATAAGAACTGCGATAGTGTGTGGAAAGCGAATAGAAAAGTGATTTTCGTAATTGTGAAGTGATTTAGAAGACAATTGCGATAAGAAATTTATGGACAAGTGTTACATTTTTAATAGTGAAAATTAAAATTAGTGAAAGTGTTAAATCGATTATTGTGCACTTTTGCGATCAAATAAACTCTTTTAACTTAAATAAAAAGACATTGCGTTTTCACTTTCCCGGAACATTAAAATTATTATTGGCCGCGAACCGATAACACGCGACAATGGTGTCAAGAAGTGCGAAAGAAAAATTTTGAAAGTGAAAATTTGAACATTTTTATAGTGCACAATAGTAAAATTTAAAGAAACATTAAAAATGCCACGAAGCTTAAACTTAAAAATTAATGAATTGACCATGTCGGAGCTTAAGGAAGAGTTGGAACAGCGAAACCTGGCTACGCAAGGTACAAAGGCCACACTGATTGCACGCTTGCGTGACGCGATCGAGTCGGAAGGCGTGAATCTGGATTCGGGTGAGCTCTCAGATGCGGAAAAACGCGCAGAAGGTGGAGAAGTAGAAACACCAAAATCAAAGGAGCCAGAAAATGCGCTAATGCAAATGTTAATGCTGATGTCATCGAGTCTGACTGCGAAGCTAGATGAACAATCAGCGAAGCTGAATGAACAGTCATCCAGTCTGACTACGAAGCTAAATGAACAATCAGCGCAGCTAAATGAACAATCAGCGAAGCTAGACCAACAAGCGTTAGAAATCAAGGCAGACATCACACAGAAGCTGGAAAAACAGTCAACCGAAATAAAAGCGGAACTCAGTAGTCTCAACAGCCAAATTAAATGCGTCGAGGAAAAGGTATACCAGGTCGAGGAGAGAATCAACCTTGAGATCAGCCAGGTCGAAGAGAGAATAAACCATGAGATGGAAAACATGAAAAAGGACTTGGAAGCAGCGAAGATAGTAACCGCCTTACCAGCCCCACTTATAACCGTAGCGCGAAGCTCACCTAGAAATGTGCAAGCACCAATATTCGACGGGCAAACGGTCTGGACTATTTACAAAATCCAGTTTGAAGCAGCCGCTAGGGTAAGCCAAAAAGTGCCAGTCGCTCAATGTCTTGTAGCTGCTGCAAGGTTTCGCCAGACTTCTGCATCCGATGCCGTAGCTATGCCCGGTAAATCTGCTTCAGATGATCGCCTCCATAACGCATGTCCAGCGCATTCATTATAGCAGCCGGGTTTGAATGCAGCTCAACGGGGATAGTCTGCAAAAGCTCGGCAGCTGGGCCTCTTAGAGCAAGAGCGTACGACCCAGAACATCGAGATGACGTAGCAGCAGAAGCATTCATCAGCGCCTTAAAGGACAAGGAATTGCAACAAGCCGTGCGGTTAGCTCAAAAGCAAACAGTCAAGGATGCATTGGCTTATAGTTTAAATTTTGAGGCAGCCAAAAATGTGACCCGTACCACTGCCCGGGTTCGCGAGGTAGTGGCAGATAATTGCAGTTGTGAGCGCGTGGGAATTGAGCGAGAGCTGCAGGTGAATGGTGCGCCTAGATGCTGGAATTGCGGGGAAAAAGGGCACCTGCAAAGAGACTGCAAGAAGGGAAGGAGACCTAGCTATTGTCCAGGGTGGTGGAGATCCAGACCGTGTCAGGAGCCTAGAATGGAGGCCCATCAAACTGCAAGGGCCAACTTCGTGGGGCGAACGTTGGCTAGGAGTATCGACATCCCCAGCACCGTGCCAAAGCAACATCGTGGAGAAGCAGACAGATGCCTTCCTGGTCAAGTTGATGAAGAACATTGCACCATAACAAACGACACTAGTGCAACCCTATCGACGATCCGACCGGACCTAGTGAGGCCCCAACTACTTCACAAGGGCAGAGTTTATGGAAATGCTGACGCCCTATCTCGTCATCCATGTCCAGCTAACTGTAAGCATTGCCGGCGGATTGAGGAAAAGGAACCGCTCGTTGATCTGCGATTGATAACGGTGGAATTCGATGAAGGTTGGTCATCGGAGGAGATTCGAAATGCCCAGTTAGCCGATGAAGACATCGGACCATTGCTCGTATGGAAGGAGACGACTGGGCGACCTGAGTGGAAAGACGTTTCAATGCATGGCGCAACCCTGAAAAGCTATTGGGCACAATGGAACTCCCTTCAGGTGGAGGGTGGCGTACTCAAGCGGAAATGGGAAACGGCGGATGGTAGCTCCTATAGGATGCAAACTATACTACCCAAAAGCCGAATCCACGATGTGATTAAAGAAATGCATGAAGGATCCTCGGGAGGCCACCTTGGTGTTAACAAGATCTTAGCGAAATTGCGGGAAAGGTTCTACTGGCTCCACGCTCGAGAAGACGTAGAGGACTGGTGTCGCAGATGCACAATTTGCGCTTCCGTCAATGCCCAAAGCGACGACTGAGAGGACAAATGCAAACCTATAACGCAGGCGTGCCATTCGAAAGGATTGCTGTTGACATCGCAGGACCCTTTCCTGAATCCGATTGGGGAAATCGATATATGCTGGTTGTAGCCGATTATTTCAGCAAGTGGCCTGAGGTCTACCCCATTCCCAACCAGGAAGCAACTACTGTAGCCGAACAGCTAGTGTTAAATTAGGTCAGTAGGTACGGCGTGCCTTGCGAACTACATTCGGATCAAGGCCGAAACTTTGAGTCACTAGTTTTTGGCGAAATGTGCAAGCTGCTCGGAATACGGAAAACGAGGACAACACCGCTGCATCCCCAATCCGATGGTATGGTCGAACGTTTCAACGGCACGCTCAATAAACACCTGGCCAAGATGGTTGACGAGAACCAAAGGGACTGGGACCGACATATCCCACTATTTTTAATGGCGTATAGAGCTGCTGAACATGCATCGACGGGCCAAGCCCCAGCCAAAGTCATTTTTGGAAAGACTATTCGTCTGCCAGCCGATATAAAGTTCGGAACACCCCCGGAGAAACCCCAAACGATCTCGGAGTACGCAAGTGATCTAAGACAACGGTTGAACCAGATACATCGGACAGTGCGAAAACACCTCGAATCGGCTACTAACCGCATGAAGACCAGGTATGATCTTAAGGCAAATTCTACTGGCTTCCAGCAAGATGACTTGGTGTGGCTATATAACCCGCAACGGCGAAAGGGTAGGTCTCCAAAGTTGCAACATAATTGGGAGGGACCATACCGAGTTACAAAGCGAATCAACGACGTCGTATACCGAATACAGGAACATCGTAAGCCGAGAGCCAAAATGAAAATCGTGCATCTGGACCGTCTTGCCCCATATTACATCCAGGGAGAATCGACTACAACTGGCGACACATCTTTTCAGGGCGAAAAGAACTGAGGTGGGGGCAGTGTTACGTGTACAAATAATTCTGCGAGCTACTGTCGCAATTGTTTTCACAACAATGAAGAACACGAATTTACTCGAAACCACGAGAACCCAACAAGCATGAACAACATCTGAAAGTGAGTCACTGCTCCATTCATTGACTGGTGGAATGTTCCCGCTACCTCACCAATGTACGAGAGCTGAGTTGAATGATAAGAGACCCTATATAAAGGCGAGCTGAATGAATGGTGGGATTCATTCGAACGCGATAAGAACTGCGATAGTGTGTGGAAAGCGAATAGAAAAGTGATTTTCGTAATTGTGAAGTGATTTAGAAGACAATTGCGATAAGAAATTTATGGACAAGTGTTACATTTTTAATAGTGAAAATTAAAATTAGTGAAAGTGTTAAATCGATTATTGTGCACTTTTGCGATCAAATAAACTCTTTTAACTTAAATAAAAAGACATTGCGTTTTCACTTTCCCGGAACATTAAAATTATTATTGGCCGCGAACCGATAACACGCGACAATAGCAAATATTGTCTATGTTATCCACCATTATAATTTCAATAAGCATCCAAAAACACAAAAGACGCCATAACTTTTTACGCCGAACTTACGACTTAATTTTTTCGGTGACGGTGATCATAGCCTTTTTCATGTTATAGACTGTTCTGTCTTCGGATCAAAATAAACGTCTCGCTCATGGTTATAAATAGCATTAAACATCTGTCCATGTCAGCTTGGTAGTTTACGAGATGTGCTCTGGACACTTCAACCCGTTTCTTCTTTTGTTCGCCAGCTAAAATTCAGGGTAGCTAATGCTCTACTCCGTTATCATATAGATTTCATCGTTGAGGATCCTCTGAATACTGCCACTGGTACCTTCTATTTTCTTCAGTCTTCGAGTTGCTTGTCCCCCTCAGTTTAAACTCTGCACCAGCGGTATAACTGTAGCCCCCAATGTTCCTTACAAGTCTAAAAATGTTGATGACGGCTCGGGCTTCGTTTTTCTCCATTTTTAGGGTACTATAAAAAAATGTTTACAATACCCTACTAAAATCGCGACCTGTCTGTCCGTCCGTCCATCCGTGCGTCACAGCAACTTTTCTCGCAAACCACATACAAGTTAGAGTGCTCAAATTTTGTACGTAGGTCAAAAGTGGTGCCCTTTGAAAAGTTGCCGTAAAAAAATATTTTAAGTTGTTTAAGGGGGGTCTCCTCATATAGGGGGATCATGGAAACCAAAGGTAGCCAATATCGATATCAAATCGAAGGTTTTGATGAGAGCTTTTCAAAACAAGTCTTAAATTAGATACATTTGCATGGAGGAGTGCAGGGTGAGGCGAAATGTGCGAAAAACTTGTGCCGTTGTTTGAATTTCGAATTATTTTAAAATGCCCTTCTGGCAGGACCACTCTCCTGCTAGTTTGACTTGTTATTTTATCGTATATAAATTAATATAGATTTCATGGATAACGTTATACAAATTTATGTGATATTTTTATCCGTAGCTAATAAGGATATAAGCAAGATACAATTTTTCAAATTTTTGTGACCAAAAAATCATTACTTTTGGATCACCCACCTCCTGCTAAGCGCTGAATGAGTAAAACAAATTAATACCTTATGTTTTGTTGTAATGTTATTATAGAACTATCAATTTTGTCATACATTCCCTCGAATATCAAATAAACAAAACCGTACTAACTCTGGGGAAACGTACCATAGATGACTTAAGCATTTTCTATAAGCTATTTTCTGCATTACCTAACGAGCATTCTTTTCTTGTTGCGGAATTTTTTATGTCCAACCTTGTCAGGAAACGCGCTTTAATAAAAATTGGCTTAAAATTTCACTCTGCCAGAAGGAATATTACCAAGGAAAGTGACAGAGTATGTAAATACAGTGCTGTGCAAAAAAATCCGGACAGTCATAAACATTTCTCAAATATTTTAATGAATATTTAGTTCTAAATCTTTTTTTTTATTCATTCGAAGGAAATAATCCCAATAAACTTATTTTATGGTAAAATTTCCTCCATTTAAATATATTTCCAAAATTTTTATTAAATCACAACAAAATATAGTATTCTTTTGTTTTTCATTATTTTATTCCCATAAAATTTGTGTTATCGAATCTTATTATCTTAATCTATTGTTTAGTTCTTAGTTATGCCTCCTTTAGCCCTTATTACATCTTTGATCCGTCTGGGCATTGAAGAAATAAGATTTTTTATGGTTTCGTGCGATTGCCATCATACCACGTACCAAAAATCAATTAAACCAATTGTTTCAGGCTGGTTGGCTTATCTTCGGCTACCTGTTTTTTAATAATTGGTCAGAGTTTTTCAAAAGGGTTTGAATCGGGGCTGTTCCCAGGCCAATCTAATTGATGAATGCCAGTTTCGGCAAGAATTAATTGATAATAAATTATTCATGTAAGTAATAAAACCAAATACTAAAGTAGATAAACATGATACTTACAACATGCGAATTGCAACACGATGCAGAGTCATCCTGAAACACTACCTCAGTACCATACTGATATTGCTCTTCGATACAGGGTATTTAATGTCCTAGTCAATTATTTTGTTTGTTTGATATTCGCAGGCCAATTCTCTTTTCGACTCCTTTGAGCCATCTTCAGTGTCTAAAGGATGTGTTGAAGGGAATTACTTTATATAGTCGTAGAATGGGTTAAGCAGGTAGTACTAAATTAGGTCAGGTACTAAATTAGGTCAGGTAGAGGGATATTACGTTTATGTTTTTTTTTTTGATTGTTAACTGTCCGTTGGTTCTGTTTCATCTCGTTTCCGTTTCGTCGAAGAGTGTACTGAAAAAAATTGGCTCAGAATTTGTACTGTACTGAAAAAAATTGCGTCAGAATTTGTAATAAGTTGTTCGTTGATAATGTTACCGTCTGTTTTGCTATGTTTATATATTTCAAGCCTCGGTCCTTTGCTTTTTTTGTGTAGCAATGTCATAGGGTTTGACATAGAGTCAGGCTCGTGTGCATGGTTTTGTAGGTGCGTCGCATAATTGGAGTCTGCCTTGTTGTGTTAGAAAGATCGCAAGTACTGTTTGTATCTTCCCGCTAGTTTCCGTGTTGTCCTTCCTATGTAAACCATGTCACAGTCCTTGCATGTCAGTTTTTATATGCCGCTATTCTCCTATATTGATGTATCATTCAGTTTTTGGTTTCAGTTTGTTTTCAATGTTGTTGTAAGTTTTGATTGCAGTTTTCACTTTGTATTTCCTAAGGAAGTTTGATAGTTTGTATGTTTCTTTGCCTAGGAATTTTAACGAAATCCATTGCTGGTCGTTCTTATGAGTTTCAGTCAGTAGGCGCTCCTGTTTTTGTTTGTACTGTGTAACAAGTTTGTCAATGTCACGTTGTTTGTATCCGTTATTACTTGCTATTCTGTAAATGTTGTTTCGTTCGTTGGAGTAGTTAATAGGAGTCATGGGGATGGAGTGAAGTCCCTGCACCATTGATCTGTACGCTGTTAGCTTATATTGTGCGGGGTGGTTAGATGTCACGTGTATGGTATGATCAGTTGTGGTTGGTTGTCTGTAAATTTTGTAGTCTAATCGTATTTGTTCGTGTGTCAAGGTTAGGTTCACATAGGTGAGTTGTCCTCACAAGAACGATCAACAGTGGATTTCGTTAACATACGTAGGCAAAGAAACATACCAACTATCAAACTTCCGTAGGAAATACAAACTGCAAACACAGAAACTAACGGCAAGATACAAAGAGCACTTACGATCTTTCTTACACAACAAGGCAGACTCTAATTATGCGACGCACCTACAAGACCACGCAGACGAGCCTGACGCTATGACAAACCCTATGACATTGCTACGCAAACAAAGCAAAGGACCGAGACTTGACATTCTAGAAAGGCTTGAAATATATAAACATAGAAAAACAGACGGTAACAACTTATTAAAAATTCTGACGCAATTTTTTCAGTATTAAACCACACTCTCCGAAGAAAACGGAAATGAGATGAAACAGAACAAAGGACATTCAACAATCCAAAAAACAAAAACCGAATATCCCTCTACCTGACCTAATTTAGTACCTGAGTCAGAGAATCACACTAAACTGAATTGAAACAGCAGCAAACATCGAAAAATAAATTGCATTTACCAAGAACTAGTTTTATGGCTTCTGTAACCCATTAACAAAGGCTTAATAACTTGTCAGTTTTTTTGCACAGTACTGCAACTACCGATTATTGCCACTCTGCAGCAATACAGAAATGAATGATTAGTGGGCGCATTTCTAAATGAATCAGTTAAGAGCGAAAATTTCCTTTTATTCGTATTTAGCTCAATTATGGTCGATCCAAAATCATACCGATCACTCTGTAATCTACGAGAGTGGTTCAAATATGATGGAGACAAACGCTGTAGATGGCGGGCATATATGATTTATTTTAAGGTCGTGGCTTGAGTATGTGATAGCTGAGTCCCTTACGAACAGTGTGGCATCGTTTTCGTCGGGAGTCCATGTTTCACGTGCGTGCTACGACCATGAGTGAACTTCAAGTGCCGACCGCCGCTGCGCAACGTATTGTCATCCGTTTTTCAGTGTTTGAATCTTTGACCTCCGAGGGCTTATTGCATTGATCCAAACATGTGATAGTCGCAGGGTGATAAATCCGGACTGTAGGATTGGTGCTCAAATTCCTCCCACCCCAATTCCGATATTATATCGAGCGTGAGACGCGCGGTATGAGGGCGCGGGTTATCCGTGAATTTTTGCTCGAAGTTCAACAGTTTAGGAATCCATTGCGTTGTTATTTTGCGATATTGCAGTTGTTCATGGATGATAGACTCTACACTACCAATACTGATGACGATTTCAGCGAAAATATCTCGAACATTCATCCTACGGTCCTCCAAAATGAGTTGTTCTACGCGATTGACGATCATGCAGCTCATTTTCGACAGTTTTGCGACAATCCTTGAATGCTTTGGCCCATTAAAACACAGCAGTCCTACACAGGCACTCACTACCGAACTGATTTCGCAAACACAGAAAAATTTCCGTGTTTTTAACGCCTTCCCACACTAAAAAACGAATGACACTTGACGTTTACTCATGGTCGTAGCACGCCGGTAAAGCATGCACTCCCGACGAAAACTATGCCACATTGTTCGTAAAGGACCCAGCAATCGCATACTCACGCCACGACCTTCAAAACATACATGCGCGCCATTTACAGCGTTTGTCTCCATCATATTTGAACCGCCCTCATAGCTACCGTTCTTTATATAGTGACACGACAACGCTAGCCCGTCACCTCAAGGGAATGTAGCACATGTAGAAACGACGCCACAAAATGCTATGAAAAATATTAATTATGGGATTTACACTTTAATACCGACATAGTTAAACGAACAGATTGATGAACTGCTAGAAAAAGCCTCTTCAACTCGCTAGAGTTCAATCCGAATCATTTTTGTTTTGGAGTAAAGACTGCCTATTACATTTTTCGGTGGGCAGGACTTACTTTAACTCTATCATTTTTTAAATTTATTTCAAATCTCTTAAGCACTTCAATTTTAATGAGATTGCGGCTAATTTCGAAATTAACAGCTCACATATAAATGTTAGTTACCACTACTTACATTAAATAAAAATCAATACAATTGGATAAAATGAAAACATTTGGTTTATTGCAGTCATGTGAAGAAGCAATATCAAAACTTAACGCTGCTGGTGCCAGCCAGCAAACTCCAGTATACTATGTGGTCAACCAAATACTGTACCCACTTGTGCAAGGATGTGAAACCAAAGATCTTAAAATTATAAAGGTCAAATATACAGCATGCAAAATACACGCTTCCCAACAACTCATAAAATATATCATTTACAGTTTTGTTTGGGTATGATGCAAAGGCTGATCACACAGCAAGTTGTAGATCAAAAAGGCGCTCGATACATAACTGATGCTTTATGGATGCTGATGGAAAATGGTCTCGAAGAAGTGAAAGTGTTACAAACAATTACTTTGCTACTAACAACTAATTCAGTTGTTCACGGTGAAACTCTAGCAAAAGCACTTGTGCTTTGCTTTCGTCTTCATTTCACCAAAGACTCAACAATAGTGAATACAGCGGGTGCTACTATCCGCCAACTAGTATCACTTGTTTTTGAAAGAGTTGTAGCTGAGCAGGTATCTAATAGTCCCAAAGAAGAAACCCCTCCGACAACCAACCAACCAGCCGAGCAGCATCCGCCAAATAATTTATCAGGAGTTGATATAAAAAACCTCAAACCATGTGCAGCAGATGCATTTCTTTTGTTTCAAGTGAGGAGGATTGACAGCATCTAGTAAATAAGAATAATCTATATACGAATATTACAGGATCTTGTGCAATTAGTCAATGCTGATCAGCCCTATTGGCTTTTAGGCATGACGGAAATGACGAGGACTTTTGGATTAGAACTTTTGGAAACGATATTAACAAATTTTAGTGCAGTTTTTCATAAGGTAAAAGCCTAATACACCTGTGCAATTAACAAGTATTTTGAATATCATTTTCTTACAGAATCCAGAATTTACGATACTACTCAAAGAGCGTGTTTGTGCATTAGTAATAAAGCTTTTCTCGCCAAACATAAAACATCGAACTATACCATCTGCAGCAATACAAGTAGGATCCGGACATGATAAACCCTACTTTCCTATAAGCATGCGTCTTTTGCGGCTCGTTTCAATTTTGATACAGAAATATCACAGTCTGCTGGTGAGTTGCAATAGCACTGATTTTCAAGCAAAGCACAGAAAGTTAAAACTCTCTTAATTTCAGGTGACAGAATGTGAAATCTTTTTATCACTAATAGTCAAATTCCTAGATCCTGACAAGCCAGTATGGCAACGCGCACTTGCTTTAGAAGTCATCCATAAGATGGTAGTGAAACCAGAGTTGCTAGTATCTTTTTGCAAATTCTATGATTTAAAAGATCACGCGACAAATATATTCCAAGATATGATAAACTCATTGGGAGCGTATGTTCAGAGTTTATTCATTAACTCGCAATTAGCAAGCACAATAGGTAGTATGCTTATGAAAAGCGTTTAAAAGAGCGCAGCTAAGCAATTGTATTTCTTAAGGCTTAAACGGACAACCAACCTCATCAAACCTTCCTATTAACCTTCCGACTGGACCAGGAGGCTCGCCCAATCTTGGATTCATGTTTCGTGGTGTTTGGTTGCCCATCGTGATAACTTTCCCAACGGGCCAATCAAAATCAGTATAGTAAGTTAACTGCCTTCGGAAGGGGAAAAATGCAACTTAATTCTATTTTATTTCAGCTTAGAAATGTTAGATAAAATGGAACCACCGTCTGTTCCAGATGGATATGGCATATCGGTAGGATATGCAAGTCTTCTAGATATAGTACGGTCCTTATCGCTGGCGATAATGGGACCCTCAACGGTAATTTAGCACATTTAGGTTGGTGCTTTTTCAATGAATACTTTTATTTCTAGCTTGGTGAAACGACACAAATACCATACAAAGACCGCGTGACAGAAGAGGAAAAAGTGCTCCATTGTCAATTGATCAACTCAAGTTGGTGCGGTTTGTTGGCTGCATTTACCCCCCTCGTGGACGCTGCTACTGACGAGTCGTCTACAGAAAATATTTTAAAAGCAATGCAAAATTTCGCAGCTTTGTGTGGAACTTTGGAACTCTACACCCCACGGGATGCATTTATAACGGCTATATGTAAAGCGTCGCTGCCGCCACACTATGCATTATCAGTTTTAAATGTTGGACATCCAGGTGTAGGCTTTAGATGTAAGATTTAATGTTAATAATTTTTATAATAAGAAAGAAAACACTCCCTATATAGGTCATTCACGAGCTAATAGTCAAGATCTGAATAATCAGTTCATAAGTGCATGCGGTGAAAATGATTTTCGTCATCAAGTTGTTGCAGTTGGAACGCCTCTACCCACTTCGATGCTTCCAGTTGGAGCTCAACAAGGCCCTGTCATGCTTACGGCTAAAAATTTACAATGTATGCGAGCACTGTTACATGTTGCTCACTGTCACGGCAGCATATTGGGTACGTCATGGCACATTGTTCTTGCAACGCTTCAGCATTTAGTCTGGATATTGGGATTAAAACCGTCGACTGGTGGAAGTTTACAGGTGAGTTTTAATACGTCCATGAAAGTAGTTTTTGTAATATATATTTCAACATATAATCCAATGAGATTAGTAATTATGCGAAAAAATTATTAGAAGGTAGTAGGATTATCCGTTAAGATTTTTTCATGTTGCTGATAACTGGAACAATTGAAACAACTCGCGTTCTTCTGTCATGCCTTAGCAATATCCATTGAGTTCTCGTAAATCGGTGCAGTTACTTAGAAACATGAACTAACCCCTTTAAACCTCCTTGTAGCAGTACCAACCCACATTTTTGTGTTTCAATCTTTTAGCCTGGATAAAGAAAGAAAATTCTGAGACAGTATTATTGAAAACGAATTAAGCAGGTAGACTGCAAGTACTCGGTGCCGTTCATTTCAATTTTGAAGGATTTATTGTCCGTTCATTTTTCTTCGATTATCCAGATTGCTTCAACAGACAAACATCTCCAAAAGACCGAAGGATCTCTACAAGCGCGAGGTTTAACCACAACTAAGTGGAAAATTTCTAGAATGGCTCTCCTGCTCCGGAACAAAATCTGCAAACCAGCAGCACCTACACTCACCCGTATCTTAAAGTCATACTTTTCTCAGGTTTCCTCCGTAATACAATTACCCTTGAAGTATCCAAGATCCAGAGTAAATTTTCGCCAGTTTGATCCTCCATTTATACCGTTACTCAGCATACGCTCCAAAGAATTGTTCTCATCCTTCTTAATCCTGAATGACTACGCTTGTTTTTTACGTTCTTTAGTATCTATTTTCCTCCGTCTGGGGCTTTCGGTCCCCCATCGGACGTGTCCTCAGGTGGTGTATAGAAAGATGCTCTAACCGCCTAGCTGACAGGTTGGTGGGAAATAAAATACCATTCGCGGAGCAAAAACTGACTAAGTCGAAGCGCTGACAACGTTCCACTTAGTATTTACTTATCTTGGATCCAGGACAGCCTCGAAGATTGGATAAGCGGCAAGGGCTATCGCAACAAATAAAGAACTATTCTTTTAGAACTTGAAGTGTTAGATCATTGGACAGACTAGGTGCACTCCTCGCAGTGCAAGAAACCAGATGGCCAGATGGAAGATACATTCAACATGCGAACGCACACCGTGTTTAAAAGCAGAAAATCGCAAGGAATCCATGATTTTGGAGTGGCTTTCATTGTGGACAGCACATTTAAACAAATTGTGACCGACTTCAAGCCCGTTAACGAAATGATCTGTGCAATGCGTATTAAGACGAATTTCTTTAATTTCTGGTTGGTCAACTGTCACGCATCCACAGAAGATAAGGAGAAGGCAATCAAGGATGAATTTTACAGCAATCTAGAACGCACTTTCGATGTATTGCCGTCAAACGACATTAAAAATGTTTTAGTTGCCTTTAACGCAAATATCGATCGAGAAACGGTGCATAGAGGAACGACCGGAGGTCACAGCCTTCATGCAGAGACCAGCGACAACGAACGCCTAAACGACCTCGCTTCTAGCAGAGGCTTCACAGTAAGCTCCACACACTTTCCGCATCGAGACATTCATAAGAGAACGTGGGCATTCCTAGACGGTCCCACATTCAACCAAAAGCAACTGACTGTGTTTGATATCACACAGTGAACTATCTTATTTACATTGTTTGCGCATATGTTCGCAGCTTCCTTACATGCCGGAAGATTTGGCCAATTTCTTTATTTATAATTTCACTCCTTGGACAGTGGGCCTTAAAGAGCTCTCTTCTTCAGTTTTTGTGTAGCTGGCATTCAATTTCCTTTGTACAAAGTTTGGTCCGTTACCATATTTCCCTAAGCTTTAAAAAGTTACTGTGGCAGGTTTTTTTGCTGTATTCTGTTATAGACTTATAGGAAGAATCCTCCCTGTTTCTGTACTTCTGATCGTTGTTGGCCTCCTTCCTCGGTTGGATTTCTTCTGCTTCTTTATGATGCGGATGTAACGCATCGTATCCAGTGCATTATATCTTTGTTGTTTTTCTACCATATGCTTCTGTTTATTTAAAGTATATTTTGTTCAATCCAGAGGATATTTTGGAGTTCTTTTCAATAAAAAGTGCAGCATGTTATCACCTACTTTTTAATTTAAAGCTTTATAGTTGAAATTTCTTCCGGCTGCCCTTCCACGGAGTATCTCAGATTTCTGTAATCAAAAAAAAGAGTTTCTTCCGACACCTTCTATATCTGATTCGGGGAAGCGATGATTATGCTACTAAAAGTAAATATCCAGTGCTATCTGTTGCTATGTGATAAAGAACGGTGCCTCGCAAGTGGTTATGCGTTGGCTTCTCATCCAAGTAACTAGGCAAATTCTTTATCTTGCATTGCTTCACCTGCCTCTAGACTTCTTTTGAGGAGTCTGATGTATGTCTTTAATAATACAATAACTACATCGTGAATACCTATTCAAATAGAAACATACGCATAGTTTATGATTTTCCTGCCTCACAATGGAAATCACCATTGAGTCTCGAGCCTTGACGCCTCTTAATTAGCGATGCTTAGTGTCGGGTTTCTTGATCAATGCTGTTGAGGCGGCTCTGGTATAAGAGAACTGAAAATTCAGGTTTCAGCCCTACTAATTTCCGCACTCCCATCCGATCTAATTTCTCAAACAGATATGTAGAGCTTTTCTGGGTTTAGTTACTTAGACAGTGTTACCTGGTGTGCCATCTCACACTTTGTGGCCTGATTTCTCTTTGTTCTGAATCCTTAGTTTCCCCGAAAATTTCCTCTGTGGTGAGTCTTGATCGGGTTTCAGTGATGGTATTGAAACTGCAGAGGATTGTCCCGCTTTTCTCAATCCGTGCAGGTGGACTTTGCCGAATCTAAACCACGGACTTGAACCTTGCTTGACGGAATTCAATCAATTAATTTTTCATCACTGCTAACGTACAGCATGTATCCAAAGCTCTCTCGCTCCCACTTAAAATATTTATTTGAGTTAGTATGCTAATAGGTTGAGAACCCATATCACTTTGGAAGGTAGACATATATTTTTTCGGTTTTGGAATGCCGGCTTCTTTTTTTTACAGACAAATCTACACCCATTCACTTGCTTAACGTGGAAACAACTTCTCATACTAGATCACTGTGCTATTATTTTCACAACCTATAAACGTCAACATCATGGTCATGCCTAACTCGTGAATATCACCAACTTGTTGCGCCTAAAACGTGAGGATTTTTGTAAAAATCGCAGTTGTTAGTTTTGCTCACATCGTGTTCGTGTTACTGCTTAATAAGTTTAATATCTTTAACATACCGTACCTTCTTCAGATACCCGTCTTTAAGCTTAAATTGCGCCACTTTGCATCTACTCCCTCCTTAGAACGACAAAGATCCATTTCACGTCCTTCCATATCCATTACACGAAACATAGAAGCGGATAAGCGAACTCCATTTCGCGCAATAGTTCTGTATTTCAAATGACGGCGTTGCAGAATTGTAGCATTCCGCATCTGGAACAGCAGACTTCCAATAATATGGAGGCGAAATATTGCGCCCCCCGAAATAATATGTCGCTTCCGTAAATTATATCGCTGAGTTCTACGCTCCGCAGTCTTTTTCAAGCAAGGTAGCTCCTTCCAAAAAATTACAATCCCTTAATCGAAATTGATATAATGCGGAGCGATTCCAAGGTTTCAGTCAAATTTCAATTTTAAATCTGGTGGTTCAGGAAAACTTCAACTTCGACTTTATTTTTAATTGATGATTCCTTCCGACAGGCTTAGTTGCGATGTGATAGAACGCGGTGTATTATTTTGTGGTAAGTAGGCCGCAAACGCTTAATTGCTTCGAGCGTTAACTGAAAGGCTTTCTATCTCACCACTTAACGAAAATATAAAATTTGAATTTATTGAATGCCGTATCATAGGTCATTCGATCTTGTTGCAAGCACGGTAGTCACCGCAGTTGCAAACATTAGGATTACCTAACTACTGAGGACGGCTAGCGCTCAATCCTGTCGTGGGATTTCCTAAGAAATTCTCTGCCCGTGCTGGGCCACCTTACACTGAAACTTTAGTACATAAAGGAGAAGGAAGAAAATACTCAATCATAGCCGGTTTATTCTCAATAAAAAAATTAATACTTGTAAGAAAAACCATAACAAACAAAAATTTAGCAAAGAAATAATAATGTTTAATAAGTTTAGGGCCCGAGAAGATTCGAAAATAACTTATCCAAAGCAAATTGAATTAGTAATTATAAACAAATATGTAAATTACTTTCAAGCTAAGTAAATAAAGAGTTAAATATTGTAACGATATCCAATTTATTTACCACCTTGCTACGTCATAGAGTGTTCCACAACAGCGAAGGGTAGGCCACTGAAAATATCCGAACAATAAATAATATAAAGTTAAATCGCACATAAAAAAATGAAAAGAAATAATTCAGGCCAACCGCGCGTAATTAGGAATAATGCTGCCACTTGCTCACTCCGTCTATATTTAAAATTGATTTTTTTCTTCTTTGTTTTTATAATCTAGTTTTTTTTTTCTTTTCTCCAATTCTATATTTACGTATTCTCTATTATATTAATAACTGTTTTCTAATCTTTTATTTTATATTATAATCCCGATTACGGATTTAAATTCACATTACTTTGCATTTAAAGAAAAATCACTTGCGCTTTTCTATAGACTTTTAAAGTTTAAATTCCGCCACTTGATCTTTTAAATATTGTTGGTTGTTTCTTAAAACTCGATTTATCCGTCTTTTCTTCTGACTGTTCATTGTGCATTTCTTTTCCGTGGAACTCCCGCACACATCTATTATATTATTAATTTTTTTTTCAACAGTATGATGTTCGGTTTTTCTTAACAGATATGTACCTAAGCTGCCGTATTTTTTTATTTTACTACTTTCAGTTCCAAAAATATTCTCAAATTCTAAAAATACTCAATACTTCATTTTTTCACTCTTCCACCAATTCGATCTTTTTTCTCAACATCCCTAGCAGATTCCCCTCAAATCTGCAACCCTTTTGTCCTTCAATCATCCGCTGCCTTTAATATTGAAGGTATTTAAAGTTAAAAATACTCCAATCCCATTCCCTGTGTTCATCGTTTCATATTTTCGCCAAATGCGATATTCCCAAATACATGTATGTAACCATGATAGCACCAAGCAGCGGCATAGCTATATGCAAATCATCCACTCAGAAATATTTACATTTGATGAAACTAAAAAGATTTTTCCCTCGAGAGAACTTGAACCCACGGCCCCAATAGGAATTCAGATTGGGAGCCCAACGCACTAGCATCTACACTAGCTTCCGACATTCTCCAATTCATTCAACACTCAAGTTTAATTGAGCAAAGCATTCGAATGCTTACATCAATATTATTCTAACGGGCGATTTGTATGAAGATTAGGAGGTATAATTGTTTTATGGTTATTTTCCCATTGCAATGAATGAATGGGAATAACAAGATCAAATAAAAATTTAAGTTCAATAAAAAAAATAACATATTTAGTGGGGAAGGGAAGATAGGATATTTTTGTAATAACAAAAAATTTAAAATTTGTGATAGTAGTGGATTAAGGGAAAGAAAAATGAGTAAATATTTTATGAGGTATATGCATCCAATAGAATATCTAGAGAATGCCGGCACGCCCGGAATTCGCAATAACCTACCATATCCCCTGCCGCTAGATCATCATGACGTTGCTTTAAAAATAAGATCTTGTTCTTGCGTGGGGACAACCCGTTTCCAAGCATTACCGGCCAGCGTTGCATACCCATTTTCCACATTACGCCAATTCGGAATTTTCCTTACCAAAGTTAGCATTCCCACAACCCAATCGTCTTCTCATGCCATTGTCTTCACTACTGCGTCGATTTTCGGAGCCGAACTGGAGAGACAGGAGCTAAATACTCCTTGTAAAGTTTCAATTCAAAGTTGTTGCGTGCGTATCGCCATCAGGGAAGAAAAAACAATAGAATCGCGCAAGTAATTCTAGATCAGTAATCACTTCAAACGGAACACTTTCAATGCAAGGTCGGAACTTTTATAATGCCCATCGAACCGCAAAACACATTTTCTGTGGTCAAATATTTCCGTTCAGTCGTAAATGATGACAAAATTACCTTCCCTTCCTTCAGAATTCTACCTATACACTGTTCCAAATCCAACAGCAGAAATCTAGAGGGCAATGTCTGGAAGTGTATAAATCTGAGCTTTGTATAAGACAATATGCCCTTAACGCATTGCCGAGTCTTTCACCGACTGATGTCCTGGCTAGAATTATATTACTCGTACTTTCAACTTTCACGGGATTTATATTCAAACCTCCAGGCCATTACAGGCATAGTTAGCTTTGAGTGATGTAAACAGCTTTGAACCCGAGACAGCTTCAATACATCCTTCCTAATCCTTTCCAGACGAGTTTCGCTTGTCATGTGACTAATGTCTTGGAATATTTATCAGTTTATTGGATCCAATTGAGCAAAATTTGGAAAAAGTTTGTAAACTGTGTGAGTCAAATCAAGATAGTGTACCACGTTCAAAATAGATAAGATTTTGGTGGCGAGAGAACCACTGAATTATATACTAAGAAAAGTCTACACGCTGATATTTCAATAGTTATGCAAAATAATATTCTAATAAAACATTTAAAAAAATTATAAAATGAAATTCGTTTTATCGTTGCAACTTAAACAAATTTATGAACTATTTTCATTATTGAATCAATCGTCGTACTGGAATGCGTTAAGACGTCCAAATCTTCTGCCAAGAGGTAGCAGGATTTACTGCCCGTAGACGTGGCAATGATAACGTCATACATGTGATTCCAAACTAGCTGCCAAAACTCTACGGATCGCCCATTGCCCAGTACCACAACAAGCACCTTTCTCAACTCGCATAATCCAATTTGGTGGTAAAAACCGCGTACTGCCGAAACTCAACTACAACTGAAACCTGCCAATAAGCCGCCTTTATGTCCAAAGCCGTAGATATTTGTTATATTCCATCTTGTCCAGTGTAACCTAGGCAGACTGGACAATTATATTCAGTTGTTTACTTATGGACCTTCCCAAATTCAAACCTAAACCGGTAACAAATATTCGTTTTTGTGACTATCAGAATCTTGTTCCTTCTTTAATACCGATCTGCTTTGCTAATGACTCAAAGCTGATACGACTAAGATTTCCACCCACCTCATTTTCGTTTCAATTCGCCGCGTAAGCTCTTAATTCTCCCTGTTATTCAACATTAGCAGGAAATGGTCAGCTAGGGATCTCGTCCGAGAACCTTTAAAATTTACCAAGACTTCTGGCCCAAATTGGTACTCAAACGACCTGAATCCACCAAACTTGTAATTCGGGACAAACCTCATCCTCACTCAATAATCGTCCACGCGATGTAAAATATTATACCAAAGCTTTCCTCTTAAACATGTCGATCGCCATGCGCAACAACCGAGATTGGTACTTTTCTTGCTTTTTCATCATCTCCGAGAATGTATTAAGTGAAAAGGGCTATAGCCGCTTCGAACTTTGTTCGAAAGGGCTTTTACTAATTTGTATATCATTTTCGATTACCTCCTCTAATTCTGCCTTCAATATAAAATTTTCAATTGCTTTCACCAGGGTCTCTCTCAATCTTCAAATTTTTTCATTAGTTTCGATTCTTCTTAGCACTACAGCCCCTCTCGGACCTTCGCTTCCTGCAAACAGCGCCTCCAACTGTCTCGGTCCATTGACCTCGTCCTCCAATTCCGAAATCCGAGCAGCGATGATCTGTCTTCGTCGATCGAGTCCGACCAGCGTTTCCTCGGTTTCCCCACTGGCTTTCGGCCTTCAGTTCTTCCAGCGAATACCTTTTTGGGTATCCTATATTCGTCCATACGATTCATGTGTCCAGCCCATTGCAGCTTCCGCAGTCTTACAATCGTTGAGACCTCCGGTTAGTTTCGATTCCTCAGTTTAAATATCGTTGAGTCGACGCATCCGAACTTGATCTTCAACTTAATTTTGAGGAACTTTTCACACTTGTTAGTGAACTCCTGCACCCCTGTCATGTAGCTTTATCATCGCATCACATCTTCAACGTAACCTTCAGCGTCAACTATGTTAGACTCCACATTGACCTCTACTCTAAGCACCGCTCGAGAAGATCTACTCACCCCTTCAGCAGTGCTACCCTGTTGCTCCCTAATGCATTGTTCGTGAACCAGCTCGTCCGTAGACAGCCTGTTAACTCAAAATTTGGTTTTTGGCATTCTTTTACATTTCAACAAACTCTGCTGTAATTAAAAATTTGACTCTCACGCTCTTTATACTTCTTCTTTGTAGCACTACAGCCCCCCTCGGGCATTAGCTTCTTGCTAAAAGCGCCTCAAACTGTCTCGGTCCATTGACCACGTCCTCCAATTTCGCAATCCGAGCAGCGATGAACTGTCACTGGTCTTCGCCCTTTAGTTCTCCCAACGAATACCTTTTTGGGTATTCGTTGTTTGTCCTTAAGATTGGCGGGGCCAGCCCATTGCATCTTCTGCCGCAGTCTTAAATCATTATCAGCTCATGGTTTTATGAAATTCATCATTGGTCCCCGTCTAGCTTCGCTCCGATTATTTGCCTCACGACCCGTCTTTCGAAGGCGTTCAATATGTTTGCGGATGCTTAGGTTAGGGTCCATGTTTCACATCCATAGCATTGCATACGTCATTTCACAGATTTATATACTTGGAGCTTTGTTTTCCTTGGTATGCAGCTGGTCTTCAAGATCGTCAAAACGGAATTAAATATTTTATTGGTGAGCTGTATTCTTCGGCATATTTGGTCTCTGTCATTACTGGTCCTCATTATTTTGATGCCTAAATACACAAATTCGTTCACATTTATGACACTGTATTCACCAAGTGTGTTATTTTGGATATCTGAGGTATTTTTCGCCGACTGCGTCATGAGTTTTGTTGTATTCTCATTGATTTGTAGCCCCTACAAGTTTTGCTCCGCTGTCGAGTTTTAGGAAAAGTTCTTGGGCGGTTGTTAACGACCGTGACAAAATATGAAGGTCGTCTGCATAGACTACCAAAAGTATCATAACTTACCTCTTGTATCGATAGGTAGCTTTCTTATGATATATTACAGAGCCAAATTGAGTAGCAGTGAGGCCAACTTATTTATGCCGCAGCCATCGGTGAGTTGGTTATTGATGCGGACTTGGGAGATTGTCGACATCGTTGTCATTTTGGTAAGACTAAAGCAAAACATTATTTGGTGAAGTACGTTACGATCCATACTGTCGTATGCTTGCTTAAAATCAACAAAAATTTGGTGTACTTTATGTTGAACTCCCAGCATTTCTCAAGTATCTGCTTGACTGTTAACAATAATACTGCTGGCAAATGATCTGATTTTACGTTCTAAAATCTTTTAAGTATTTTGTACGCTGTATAAAGTAGCGATATGCCTCTATAGTTTTCGCACTGTAACTTGTCACCTTTTTTTGTAGATAGGGAATATAATTGATTGGCTCCACTCGTTCAGCATATGTTCTTGTTGTAAAATCTGCTGGGTGACTATGAATGGCTTTTTGAATACTTAATGAGCTCCACTGGAATCTCATCGATGACCGGCGCTTTATTCTTTTAGGCCTTGATGGGCGAACAAACTTCATCCAGAGTTGTTGGGTCCAATAGAAGCTCTCCGGGAATATCTATATGCTCTGATGTTCTGGAGCTGTGCAGAGGATTAAGGAGGCTCTTGAATATTTGGCCCATCTTGCCTTCATCCTGTTTTCATCAGCGATGGTGTTGCCGATGTCATTACGGCAGATAACCTCGTTTCAGGCTTTTCACTTCTTTATATGCTTGTCTTGTGCTGTTGCTCGCTAGACTTACATCGATGCTTCTCAATTGGTCGTCATAGTATTTTCTTTTCTTACTTCTAATTATCTTATTCGCTAGTCTTCTAAAATTTTCATAATGTTCTCTTTTCGCCCTGGTTTTCCTCTCTAAGTATTGTTTTACGCCTGATTCTTTTTGTCCAGCGCATTCTAGCACTCATCATTGATTCAATGATTTCTTTTGCGCAGGGCTTGATGTCCGATCGTCTGTTCTGCCATTGCCTTGATTGCCGCTTTCACTTACCCATAACTCGTTGCTTGTTTTCAGCGATGTGTCTGATAAGATGGGAGCCAGCTGGTTATCGAGGGCTCCGTGGAATTGTTCGCTACAGATTCCGTTTGGAATCTATGGATGTCGAATTTCTGTAGAGGACTGATCTTCGCCGAATACATTTTTGACATACGACAACGATAGGTTAATTTGATCAAGTAATGATCCGAGCTACAATTGGCTCCTCGGTATGTACGAACGTCAAGTATGCTCGAAGCCCATAGTTTTTGGATCAGAACATGGTCGATTTGGTTTTGTGTATTGCCATCCAATGATGTATGCGTCGATGTGGAAAGCAAGTCGAACGTTTGATTGAATTTCTACTACATGTAAAGTCAATCAGATGCTGGCCGTTGTGATTTGTTTCATCGTGGAGGCTATATCCTCTAGTCGTTCCCCGATGAGATATCTCATTGCCAACCTCCAAAATTATTTTTATGTCGTTTGTAGACAATGAGTCGACTAGTCTTTCCAGGTGATTGTAGGTCATTTCCTTCATTTCTTCATCCTTTTCTTCGGTTCAGGGCGTGTACGTTTACCAGCCAAATTTTGAAGAAATTCGCTTATATATAGATCGCACACATTCATTCATTGACTGCCTTAAAATCAATAATATGCGATTTGAACTCCTTATTTACAATAAAGGCCACTCCGAATTCTTGCGTTCCAGCAGGCTCCTGACTTTTGAATATTCTGTGCCATCTCATATCTTGAATATCACCTTCAGTTCAGTTCGTTTCCTGGTTTATCAGTATTTTTAATTTATATTGACTGTCCTGTTTTAAAAGGTCCTTACTAACGCCAATATTGTTCAGTGATCTGACACTCCAGGATCCAAGCTATAGTCCCTTTTTCGGTTGCGAGGTCCTTGCCGTAAGTCCAATCCATTCCGAGGCTCTTTTGCAGATTCCACAACAATGTCGAGTTTTCCAGGGACGATGAGTTAGCCCGTCGCCCAAGCTCCATCCGGGTAGCGCGGAAGACTCTCCTTCACACCTTACGTCACCACAAAGGAAGTGTAAGTAGGACTTAGTAGCAGAGCTGCAGGTGTCTTTGCAATTATTGGCATTTCTCTTCGTTTAATGTCCCATCATTGGGAATCCAGTAAACCCAATGTGCCACCCCGCGACCATTTACTATCATTTAGTCGTGGGATTTAGGAGGAGGGATCTTGCAAGCTGTGGGTTGTTGAAGCAAGGGATCCTCCTTTCTCAAACAGGCGTCTACGGCTCTATTGATGACATTTAATATGGAAATGGCTTCTACTTCTACTTCTACTTTTTTGTTGGGAGATGGATGTCGTTTATGCACTGAGTGTGGGACTCCCATACTCGCAAGCAACTAAACACTGAACGCCTCCCCTGTCAACCCGAAAACCAAGCCTGGAACCGTTTGACACATTACTTCGTGCCAGGTCCTGTTTTGTTACGCCGTGAGGTACCCTCAAGCTGGGAGTGGAGAGGGGACATCTTTGGTTCGTGGCTACATTCTCATTGCTGTTACATAGAAAAAATTTATGTTGTTGCAAGTTCCGTTACATTCAGTTGAACAGCATTTAGACATTACCTGCCACAGTTCCTGCGATATTTGGGTCGGAATTGGAAATATTCGAATTCAGCATTGAACAAATCAGGAGGGTATTACCAGAAACCGTTAACTGATTTTGTCGGGATAAAGTTGACAGCGCTCTCCGTTTTTATCCTGTTGAGCCTGGTGGCGTTCATTGACTTAATGTCATTAAGTAACAGTCCCATCTTGTTGCATGGCCTTGCTATTTCTACAAGCTCTTCAGGTCAAAGTCAATTACATCATCATCATCAATGGTGCGACATCCCAAGTAGGACCTTGGCCTCTAGGATTATTCTCCTCCAATCATTACGGTTCCGGCAACCTTGTCCGTCAGTTGTTCACTCCCAACAATGATCTGCTGTGAGCTTCTATCGTGTCTTCCCATCGAGTCCTCGGTCTTCCCTCTGGACGTCTACCTTGCGCTCTACCCTTTAATGTTCTTTTGGGTAGCTGATTTTCTTCTATTCTTTCTACATGGCCCGCCCATTGCAATTTGCGTAAATTTACGCAAGAGGAAACACGTGATCGTCAAATAGCTTAAACAAGACATCGTTGTATAGCAGTCTCCCTCCACTCTGTTTCACTGGGCCGTAGATTTTCCGGAGCACTTTCAAATTTAAACTTAATTTAAAAGACATTGTGTTTTCACTTTCCCGGAACATTATAATTATTGGCCGCAAACCATAACACGCGACAATATGATAGCACGTTTTTTGGCTCAATAGAGACCCACGTTTCCAGCAAAAGGGGCTGGTGCCATACCTGTAGATATAGATTGAGTAGAATGAAGGCATTTATCTTCTTTCTCTTAAAGACGTAGTTTCCGTCGCATCGTTAGCTTCCTTAGGTGTATTAAAGAAAACCACTCCATTTTGCTTGATATTCGCGACATCGCCCTCAGAATTTTTGTTGAGCATAAAGAATCTCATCCGTGTCAACCTGACGGGTATACCGTTGATTTTCCATTCCATAACGACTAGGAAGATTTTTTCTTTTTATTCTAGATTGTATCAGTTTGCTTTGCCCTAGACAGATGGGATTGAGTTTTCTTTGGGCTGATTTGTCTCAATGTTGCTATTTGTGTTGTTTTTGTTAACCATTGACACTGGTGGTGTAAAACTGGAGGTTATGTTTGCTGCTACGAAGGTGCTTCTAAAATATTTTTTTCGCCTTTTCTCGGAACTCGTCGGTGCCCTACATTAGTCCTTTATTTTTCTCATTTTCATTTTGTGCATTGATACTAGCTAATCCCAATTGTTTATTACTTATTCCAGGGTCAGGAGGATAGTCCTTCGCACCCTGTTCCATCTTGAAATATGTTTTAGTTCACACGAGATTATATATTTTAGGTTACACCAATCAGTAAAAATAGTTGAGGGTACTAACCTGTCGTTATTGGCACTCATGAAAAAGATCTTGACAGACACTTTAACTTCATCATTCTATGGTTCACTTAAAGCGTTTTCACAAAATAGTAGGCAAAACATCTTAAAGAATAATCACTGCGGTCTAAGGAGGGATGTGACCTCTAGGACGTCTGACATAGGAGTGCTGGCACTTTTAATGCAATCGGCGGCAATTATGCATTCCCATTGTCAGGCTTCTAGCTAATCCCATTTGTCGATCGTTCGCGAACTTAGACGCTTGCGAGGATAGGGCTCCAAGGTGGTGTTGAATAAATTTTACTCGAATTTCAGTCATTTTCATCTCCACTAGGAAAATCTTTTTTATTTTTTGTTAAAATGTTTTTGTAAAAGCGACATTTTCTTTATCAGGGCAGTTGTCCGTTCAGCGTAGTGCGAGTTTAATTACGTTAATATTAGCGAATTTTACTTTCACCGTTAAATTCCATGTTTATAGATTTCTCTTGCTTGTCTTTTATTCAAAGGCTGCGCCGAAACCCGCAGTAGATGCAAATGCCGGTATACAAACTGCTGTCATGGCAGACCTTCCAGTTCTTTCCCAAATGTTGAGTCAACTGTTCGAATCCAGTCAGTATTTAGATGATGTTGCATTACATCATCTGATCGACGCTTTGTGCAAACTATCACACGAAGCCATGGAGCTTGCATACACAAACAGAGTAAGGATTATATTACATATTATAATTAACAATTTTTTATCGCTTGCTAACATTTTTTTATAGGAGCCATCACTCTTTGCTGTTGCCAAACTGTTAGAAACAGGCCTAGTTAATTTGCCGAGAATAGAGGTTTTATGGAGGCCTTTAACTAATCATTTGTTGGAAGTGTGTCAACATCGTCACATACGAATGCGTGAGTGGGGAGTTGAGGCAATCACTTACCTCGTAAAGGCTGCTTTGCAGCACAAATATGAGACACCGTTAAAAGAAAATATGGTATGCATGAATTAGATCTTATTCAAACTGCTATTATGAAAAACAACATTGTTTCAGGCTCTCCAAACGCTTTTGTTGAATCCTTTAGCCGAACTTTCATCAGTTCCTCACGGCGATGTTAGACAGCGTCAACTAGAATGCGTACTGCAAGCATTAAACGGTGCAGGCGAAACTTTATCATACGGTTGGCCTGCTGTGCTTGGTATTATTGGTGCAGTGAATGATCATCACGGGTATGGAAAATATTGTAACAACAGCTTGAATACAATTTAGAATATATCCATTATAGGGAAGCGCTTATTCGTATAGCATTTCAGTGTTTGCAGTTAGTAGTGACAGATTTCCTTCCTGTGATGCCATTTAGATGCTTGCCACTATGCGTGAATACGGCTGCTAAATTTGGATCTCAAACACAGGAGCTAAATATATCTTTGACTGCCGTTGGTTTAATGGTAATAATCGGAAATAATGTGTGAACTTTTGACCTTTTATCTGATTCTGAAATTTTAGTGGAACATTTCGGACTATTTCAATCAAAATCAGAATAAATTGATGCAAGCGGTTATTGACGATGGTTCAGTATTACCAGACTTTCCTGGTACAGTGAATATGCCACAATTCGATAAGTTATGGATGTGTTTATATGCTAGATTAGGTAAGTAAAACATTTTAGGCAACACATATATAATGATTCTTAATATTATTCCTTTGATGTAGGAGAACTATGTGTAGACCTGCGACCTGCTGTCCGAAAATCGGCTGGTCAAACTCTCTTCTCAACAATTTCAGCTCATGGTAATTTACTCAACCCACCGACATGGCAAGCAGTACTGTGGCAGGTATTGTTTCCACTATTGGACAAGGTGCGAAGTCTATCAAGTTCAGCAAGTAATGAGAAAGTTGATACTAGTGGGAACATATTAATACATCATTCGCGGAACACTGCTCAAAAACAATGGGCTGAAACTCAAGTTCTAACATTATCTGGAGTGTCCAGGGTAATTTTAGATCGACATATTTAAATATAGTAGACTGAAATAATAATTTGTCTAGGTCTTCAACACCAAACGTCAGCTTCTTCAACAACTAGGAGATTTTCCACGTGCATGGTCCCTACTATTGGAGTTCATTGAAAGTTCAGCACTGAGTAAGAGCAATGAAGTGTCTCTGGCTGCTTTAAAGTCGTTTCAAGAAATTTTGTATAACAAACCCGATAAGAATGAGAAGAATAAAGATGCCAATTCAGCTAGTGATGTAGATATATGGAATGTAGGTTTATTGAAGTTTGTAAGAAGTAATGAGGATTTTGACATGGTATTATTTTTCAGGTTGCGTGGCAAGTTTGGCTTAACATTGGCACTGAAAGTACGGAACCGCCAAAACCCGAAAATCTGCATGAAAACACTGAGGAGCTTTATATTCCGAGTCAGGCATTTTTAACGGCTTTAGTACAAATATTCCCGGCACTATTTCAGCATATTAAAACAAGGTAAGTTGAAGTGGACAAAATATTCCTAGAATTGCTCAGTGATTCAGCTCCTATTTATTTGAAGATTCACGGAACAAGATCTTCACAAACTGTGTATTGTTTTAATGAACGCCGTGGCCGTGCCAGTGCACAGTGATGTCACACCATACATAACAGCGACAGCTTCAGATTCTTTACTTTCCCCGTTGCATGATGGAGTCCTTGAGTGCATGGAACTGTTGCAAAAAGTAATGGGCTATATCATACTAGTATAATGAAAAAAGTACTTCATTTCAAATGTTTGCAGGAAGCAATGGTTGAATCGTCGCACATGAAAAAAATGATTCCTGCCATTTTCCGTCAACTACTTAGTTTTAGTAAATTCGCATGCATTCCACCGTCATTTGAAACGACCGACGCATCTAGTATAAAGTCATCACGTATGAATCCTAATAATTCGACGATAGAATGGGTGAGCATGAATTATATTCCATTTGGGGAGAAGGCATTGAATTTATCGGTGAAACTGTATTTGGAGACTGCTCGTGAAGACGTTGTGATCGAAGGACAAATATTGCATGAAATAATTAAGGTAGTTCATTACGTTTCCGTTACTGAGACAATGACTAGTTTGTTTTAAATGAAAATAGGCATTGAAAGTTCCCCTTTCCTTAAAATACAAATGTATGTCGTCCAGCACATGGAAGCTAGCAATTTCCAGTCTGCTTTCAGTATTGCACACAGGCTTTCAGGTAGCTAGATCGAAACCAAACTATTTTACAGGGATGTGGACAGACTTATTTGAGACGTTGGATCAATTTTTGTTCCCAACAAGGTAAATTATCTCTAGAACTACTCGTCGATATAAAAAATGTCAACACGTTTAAAAATCCAAATTTATTTTAGTGTTTGCACAGCGGAGGACCGTGGATTAGAAGAGATCGTTTTAGATGAAACAATAGACTGCCAAGTGATTGAATTATTACGCGATGAAATATTGCCTTATTCAAATGAAATTCCTCATCAATTCATATTAAATGTCGTAGTGTTGCTAAATAAAGGATCTATTCATTCAGCGACTGGGTCGAATATAGGTTGTGAATCAGACTGGAAATTACGTGAAATGTTTGCTAAAGTGTGCTTTGAGACTTTACTACAATTCTCATTATTGGACGATAATAGCAATAATAATTCAGCAACAACAAATGGTGAAAGTGGTTTTGCTGGACGCTTAGCAATTACAGCATTATTACATAGATTTCAAGAGGTGCTGAAGCGATTTAATGATGACGAACGACAGAGTGGAAAGTGTCCATTGCCAAGGTATGTCCAAAGTAGAGCCGATTCAATATAGTTGAGAAGCTAATTAAAGAAAACAAGGAGGCGCATGAACCAAAACGATTAACCTCCTAGCACCAAATTTAGTTGAATCGGATTCTTTAAGAATAATCATAATCAAGAATTAGCGTATTTTAACACAATAAAGTATTTTTTCTGGCTCCTTTATTTCATTGCATGTTTTTCCTCTTCAGATATAGACTCTCAGAAATATCGTTCGTACTGAAAGCTGTAGCTACTTTAATAATGTCAATGAAGAAAGCTCCTCCCACAAAAGGTAACTTTACAAGATCACCTTTATTCAATTTCTTATTTCATAAAACAATTTAATTTTAACAAATTACCATTCAACAGTTAATAAAACTGCATGGGAGCAACTTATTGGCTTGTATCCATACCTAGTAGATTGCACAACAACAACGTCTGCCGAAGTGTCACGATCATTACGCGAAGCACTATTACAATATACGGAACTCTTACATGCTCCTGCTAATGCTAGCAACGAATCAATTGCAAATGGTGTAGAGAGTATTTGTTGAAAATGAAGAAAAGTGAAACCAGGAAGTATACATAATTTTAATAAGCAAACATTTTAACTGAGTAGAAAACGCAAAAGTTTAATTTTTTTTTGTAATTTATAAAAACAAAGCAAATAATGAAATATTTCTTTAATTTATCTACGAGTATGACCCATCTTCGTAATTTGTTGCTAAGTAATATTGTGTATATTTTGGCTTATTGTTATTCAATGAAACGTAAAAGAAATGTATTAAGTAGTATTAAATGTGAATTATTTTGTATATTTATTTCAACATTTACTACTTGCCTTGATTTTCTCTCGTTCCTTTCGTACCTCTCTCTCTCTCTCTCTATCTGTCTCATAGACAAATATTTTCTTAGTTTACTTAACTAGCTGATACTGCGTTTAATGTTGTAATTATTTGTTTTTATTGTGAAGTAAAAGACAAGATGGAATATATACTGAAAACTATTGGTAGACGAATTAAGCGTTATAAGAATTTACATTAAAATTTAATTATGAAGCAAATATTTGAAGATCGTTTCAATTATGTTCGTGCATGAAATTTTTAATACTCAAAAAATACCCACACAATATATTGTATTTCTTCTTAGGTTTTTCGTGCTGATTTGATGAAGAAGTAGAAAGTAGCATTCACGGCTAGGATTTTAAAATCAATAATTCTGTTAAGTTTCAATTGAAACGGTTTGGTACTGGTTGCCGATGTGGAGGTGCCTCGAAAAAACAAGGGTTCGAGGGACATGGGGAACCTATGCATTGCCCGCACCTTAACTTTATAAGAATAAGTGGGGGGTTTATTTGATCAGGAGATGCAAAGTTTAGTGAGCACCAGAATACTACCTCGTATAGTTTCACCCTAGATCTCATCAAGGGGAAGAAATTAACTGATGTCGGGCGAAAGAACTGATCACTTGGAGTATGTAGTGAAGTGAGTGGATATAAATGTCCGTGAAGGACTGCATCGATGGTCTGCTGCCTCGGCGAGCGAGGGTGGTGATGCGCGCCGAGAGTGGCCTTGTCTGAGGACGCGTGAATGCGCTGGCAGGCTAGCATTGCGGTGTCGTGGGGCGGGTCCTTTTCCCCAGCACAAGGGCCCACTACAAAAAAATTTCTCATTCACGAATTAGTGGATACCACAACTCGGTCCAATGGTGTCGAGGCCGAGGTAACCTACTAAAGGAGTAGATTGCCAAAGCAAACAAAAAACTAGGCCTGGCGAAAATGAACGAGACCTGAGAATATTTCGTCTTTACTGACGATACTTATGGCCCTCAAATAAGAGTGGGGCATCCAGGTTGAAACGGTGCCCTCTCGCACCCCTCCCATCCGGATCAAGATCCATTGTAGACGTGGCCAGATGTTTTTCATTTGAATGAAAAACTCATGCAAGCATAATTCGCATGAACTTTTCCCTCAAATGAAAACCATCAACGTTTCAGACTTCTGTTATAGTCTTATATAATGGAATCACATAATAATATAACATAAATAAGCACACAAGCGGAAGAGCACTTTGCCCTGCAAGAGCACTTGTAACGCACAAATAGGAGTGAGCTCACCCGATGGCTAGCTCATGAGTGGAGGGACCAGCCAACGTGGCGCGTCCCAAACCTGGTCCACGTTTCAAACGAATGGAAATACCGATATTGACAATTTAACTTTCAGTTTTATTTCAATATGATAAATTAAAAAAATTATATGCAAATGATCGAAAAATTTACAAAAAAAGAAATTTGATCAACAATTGGTGAGAATCTTCACTTCTACCCCATACTATTTAATTATTTTCAAATTCATAGCAAAACAAATAGCGCGCATCACAATTCTTCTAAACTACTGCAAAGTTGCTTTAATAGAATCCAGTTTACTATTTATAACAAATACAACATTTTCTAGCAAATTTTAAATTCATGGCAAAACAAAATAGCGCGCTTCACAATTCTTCTAAACTATTGTAATGTATGTTCATCAGATATCACAACAAAATCTCTGAATGGCTGAAGAGTACGAACGTTTTTGTCCAGCAATTTAATCCACCGTGGAAAAATTAATTAAAAGAAATATAATGCAACAAAATAATTTAAGACAATAAAAGAAAAAACGGGTACTTACCCAACCCAATTTTCAGCAAGTCGTACTGGTATAAAAATGTTTATTTCCATTAACATTCTACTATTATGTAAAAGACCCCCTAAAAACTGTAAGTTACTACGTATTGCGTGAAATCTACGGATTCTTTGCGAAAATGATTGCAGTTAGAAGCTAAATCGAACATAATTGTATTAACTTCCGAGTGCATCAACACAAACCGAATCAACCAAGCAGACATCTCCTACTTGTGGCGATCAGAAACAGACTTCCCTATGTGTCGCAACGGTGGTTTCTTGGCGAGCCCCACTGTTCGCGTCCAATCGGTATCTTCCATCGCGTGACACCGCAATTCATTTTCATAAATTGCGTTGCAAAGGGGTTGCCGTGATCGATATTTAATTGTAAATTTAAATATTTTTTTTTTCATTTTGCAATTAAAATTGGATCAAGTATTATGTTGTTTTTCGAGCAGTTTGCCTAGGCGACTACTCAATTACTACAAGTACTTCCAAAGTGTGCTACAAGCAAATTTCCTTCCGGCGTGATTACGATCGTTGCCTCCGGGAAGAGATTCCACGGAACAGAAAGAGTTTTTTCAAATGCTGCAAGGGAAGGATTATTCCGTCAACTGTCGTGGACAGTTGAGGGGCAGAGTCAACATGTAGTGAAACAAAACAATACGCCTCTATCAAAATATTATTCTGACGCCGATGCCCTCTTTGGCCCAGGTGGTTTTTGTTCCAATGGAAGTTGGAGGGAATGTGAGTGACGATTAATGTGATAGTGCCATCACTGACCCAAAAAATGACTCAAGTTGCATATACGATCTAATTTAGCGCATTACAAGGCCATTGGTAAGGTATCTGCATTTCAATATACGCTAAGTGACCTCGAGTGGTTGATTTGGTAGGGAGTGGAACATAAGTGGAATAAAAATGATCACCATAATAGCGGGTGCCCAGAAGTTTTGACATTTGGAACGGAAGTGCACGCAGAAAATTCGAGATGAAACGGAGATCAACGGGAAACTAGCGCTAGTAAAAAATCGCGGGGAACAGTAGAGCAAGGTTAGCAGTCAAGCCTAGTACTTCATGTTGGTCGTCCTGGGTAGAATTCGCGATCAACAAGGAAGCCAGGGGTAGCCACGCGAATTTAACGGTTAGAATATTAAGACCTGCACAACTCCAGAGCCACTTGTTCCATCCATGAAGGTGATAGTTTTGAACACTTTAGGGCAATGTGTGTGGAGTTTCATGAGTGCGACCACCCCTATATTCGTTTGGCAAACCAAATTAGGATAACAATCGCCGCTTTAGTGGTCGCACCAAAGACTCTGGAAGATCGAACTCGATGCGTTACCTTTGTCGTGTTGTAGTGTTTTAAAGAGTTTCCAATTCCGTACAGGGCACGGGTGCTGATGGGCTGGCACTAGAGCCAGCGAACTATAACTGGTGACTAAGCTCAGCTGAAATGGCTTTGACTTGCAACGCGCACGCGTGCTGGCTGCTAGCTTCTGCGGTGTTGCGGAGCGGGTTCTTTCCTTCAGCGCAAAACACACTACAAAATAATTACCACGCGTACGAATTAGGGAATCTCAATAATCCGTAAGGATAAAACAGGTCTCGGCCTGACGAAATAAATTTAAGGGATGGCGACAGTTCTACATCGAACATACCTATTTTCTACAGTAACGCGAGCGATTTCAAAAGGGGAACTCGTCCTTGAGTGTACTTACGGATCATAACAGAATAGAGCAATCCATTGGTGATGGTGCCCCATGCGCCCTCGCAACCGGATATAAAATCCTGATAACGTGGTTCACATGCGAGAATCACTCACCCCCTCGACCTGAGCCCCTGCAGCCTAAAGAGGAGGAGGTAGCGCCCGCTGGCTAGCTCGTTACTGGAGGAGCCATCCAACGTTGCGGGTCCCATCCCCGTCTTCGAGGTGCAAATAAGAAGACCGGGGGGTTAGGCTCTACTAGACATACATACCTGGTTTTATTTTTTCGCAATTTAAATGAAGATAGCGACGATGTGACAAGATTATCATTCAAAATACTAACATTATTAAAACCAGCAATATTATTAAAAAGTAGTAACATTATTAAAACAATTAAATTTAAAGCAACAATACCACTCAAAAATGCTAATATTGTTTAAAATATCAACATATAATAATATCAATATTATTAAAAACAGTAATATTAAATTCATAGGTTTTGTACTCGCTCGTGACAATCGACGAGCGCTCGTGGATGGTGACGGTGATCTCTTGTTTTGTTTTCTTTGTAAATAATAAAAGTCACAAAAAAACTAAAGTAAATAAAAGTCGACGTTATTTCACAAGGTGCGGTGGTAAATATATGTGAAATGCTGGGAAGTTGGTAGGGTCTTCATATCCCCTTGATCACTCAGAAAATCACAAAAAACAAGTTTTGTTTCCTTAAGTTTCTCGTTAGATGCGATATATTCTAGAGCAGTAAACCAAACTGGTTCCCACTTCAGACGTTATTCTGGATTAAAAGCGTTTCTTGATATGCCATGGTGGATGGTTTCGTGTGAGTTCGGTGTTTAGGGACCACATTCTTTAGTGTGTACTAACGACGAACGAATCGATATCACCTTTCCAAGCCAAGCTCAATTCTTTGGAGGGCACTGTCTCGAACGCAGACGGCAACGTGTTCGTTGGGGGAGACTTCAACGCTAAAGCAATCGAATGGGGCATGCCTTAAACAGACCCACGGGGAAAACGAGTTCTAGAAATTTCGGCCAGGACGGGAAATACGACGACTTTCCGCCGTATTGGCTGTGAAGGAACCATACGGGACGTGACATTCGCCTCGGAGTTCTTAGTACGGATGATACACAATTAGAGAGTATTAGAGGACTACTCAACCAGTGATCATCAGTGTATTCTGCTTGAAATCAGTGATGTTGTCTCAATTGGGTGGAACATCGTAAGGACGGACGTTGAGGGTCGCCGAAGTGCTCACGGCATGTGCTCCGCTGCAAGGTGATTAGCAGGGGACAGAACAACTGGCAGCTCAAGACGTATGAACTCAACTATGAGCATCATCACGACGACTTGCAACGCTTCTATGCCCCGTCGAAAACCCCGGCACGGCAAGCCCCCAGTGTACTGGTGGTCAACTGAAATCGCTGAAAAGCGAAGGGAGTGTCACAAGCTTCGGCGTGAGGTTCAACTGGCACGGAACAGTTACGAGGCATGCAACCGGGTAGCAGCATAAAAGTCGGCCAGGAAATGCCTTCGCAAATTGATAACAATAGCAAGGCTCGCTGCTGGCAAGATCTAGTGGACAATGTGAGCAAGGATCCGTGGGGTCTTGGCTAGAAGCTAGTTATGCGGAAGCTTTGTGATCTACGGATGCCTTGCATGCATGAAGCGGAAAAGATGGATGAGATAGTGCGAGCACTCTTCTCTGCCCATCCCGTTTGTGTTGACGGTGTCCACGGTGAAACAGCAGTCGAGTGCCCACTCTTCACACAGCCGGAACTGGAAGAGGCAGTCCTATCATTGAAAGCAAGGAAGGCTCCAGGCCCATATGATGTTCCAACTGATGTACTGCAACTTATCTATCGCCATTGTCCTACATTAGTGCTTAGCAACGCTTGCCTCCGGCATGGGGTTTTCCCGGTACGATGGAAGTTGGCGAGGCTCGTGCTGAACAGCAAGGGGAAAGGAAATCCCGAATCGCCGTCTGCATACCGCTCGTTATGCATGCTAGACACGGCTGGGAAAGTGATAGAGAGACTCATCAAGGGAAGACTGTCTGACGCAATTCGTGCTGCTGGGGATCTATCTCCTCGGCCGTACGGCTTTAGAGCAGGACGTTCCAAGATTGATTGCCGAAGTGGTGAGCGTGTTTCAAAAGATAGAGGCATATAGCGTACCAAGCGACGGATTGCCCTGTAGGTGACACTTGACGTTAGGAACGCCTTAAACTCCGCTAGATCGGTAGATATTCTGGATACAATGGAAACCCCTTTTCAGGTTCCAGAATATTTAATGTGGCTTCTGAGGGACAACCTGAAGGACCGAAGCCTACTTTATGACACGACACAGGGCCAACCAAGAATGGAAGTTACATCAGGTGTTGCCCAGGGATGTATTTATGAGATAAGTGAAGACGTGTTCACTTAGTCCCTATAAATAGATTTATTTAAAAAACGATTTTACAACATTTAATTTTACAAAATTTCGATGCGTTTATGTTCTGGTGTGTGAGTGAATGAATGACTGCATGGGGCGAAATTTGTTGTATCTGCCGCTTGAATGCATCAAATATGCTGACGCATATCTAATGCTTAGCCGGCGTGGACATGCACCTGCATTGCATTATGTGCAACGTCAGCAACAGCAAGTGCATCGTCCTCTTCGCCTGCTCCAATCTGCGGGTACATGTTTCATAGCCATGCGCTGTCTATGATTTGCCACTCGATGATTGCATATTCCGTGGCGCTCAAGCAAGTGTGGTATCAGGTATCAATAACTACACACTCGATTGTATTTATTTCTTGATTACTTCCTAAGTACAATTTCAATGTGCTTATTTTAATCTGACTGCTTCAATGCACCGTCGGGAAGCGAGAGAGAACTTATCGGCCCGTCATGCGACGAGATGTAGTGAGCATCGTGTGTATCTGGAGGTGCGACCCGGTAGCTGTTTATAGTTTCGCAAACAGCTGAGTTGACATGTCAGCTCTGTGTGGGCAGCGACCACACAGTGCTCCCTCCTGAGTTATGTCGTCCGCAAAATAACGTTTGGCTGGTAGGTATGTTTTTGTGATGTTTGGCGGTGGGTGATTAATTGATGTCCAGCGGATCCCTGGCTTTTGTAGATTGTCAGGGTGAACGATGGGACGACGATGTTACGTCATTTTTACTGATGCCGATGGAGTATCATATGCAGGGCTGATCTGATTGCCGGGTGTATCTGGAGTTACTTCAAGGAAAGCGGGTTTGAGACTCTCGGTTGATACATTTACTGTGCGCCCATTAACGTCAATCATAAACAACACTTCGGACAGCCGCTCAATTACTTTGTGCGGTCCGGCAAATGGCTGGACGAAAGCTTTTCGGATAGCAGGGGTGTTGATTTCGACCAAAAGTTCCATGGCCTCTGAAAACGTTGATACTACCTTCTATAAAACTTTTGAATATAAGGTGGTTCGAATACGCTCAGGCAACTGTTTTTTTATACATAGGGGTATTTTACATTCCAACAAAATTTGACGGAACTTATTACGAGAAGATATGTGAAATTATAAATTCCATTGCCGCATCTCTCGAGGAACATGATCAAATAATAATTTTGGGAGATTTTACCCGCCCTAATTTATCTTTTACTCTTGATGAAACTGATAATCATCTTCTACCAGGAAACCTCTCAATTACCATCGATCTTAATCTAATCAATACCTTTTATGGTAATGACTTACAACAAGTACCACTGACTCACAACCAAAACGGAAACTGGTTGGATCTCATTTTTATCAATGACAAAGAGAACCTTTTCTCTAACGCACGAAGCCATTTCGCTTCTTCGATTAAACTTTCCATATCTGATTTTACTTTTTCCTGAACGTACAATGACTAAGTGCTGATTATAATAAAGGAACAAAGCTCTATAAATTTATGAGAGATAACAACTTGGACACAAACCTTAAGAGTAAATATGATGAGCTGGCTATGGAATTCTCTATAAGATCTCGCGAAGCATATGATCATTATATCAATTTAACCGGGGAATATATAATTCGTAATCCCAAAGAATTTTTCAATTTCGTTAGAAATCAAGCTAAAAGCCACAGGATGTCCAACTTCAATGTATTACGGTGCAAGTAATTCGGGTCGCCCTCAAATTATATGCGGCCTTTTTGCTGAGAATTTCCAAATAGTTTTCCGCCCGGTGACCACTTTTTCCAGCATACCAAATTGCCATTCAACGATAGCACCATTCATTGATGAAATGGGTTTGTCAAGTGAAGATATCGTGAACGCGATTAAAGAACGTGATATTAACAAGGTATCTGGACCTAATTGCCTCCCTCCTAGATTTCTTTTTGAGTGTATACATCAGATCACTTCCCCTCTGCTTATTCTATTCAACACGTTTTTATCACGACGGGCTTTTCCATCTGTCTGGGAGTTTTTTTCATTTAACTCTAATTTTCAAAAGTGGCGTTAAGCGGTCTATAACAAACTATAGAGGTATTGCCACACTTTCAACTATTCCGAAGTTGTTCGAAAAAAAATATTTGTAATAAGCTTACCACGTTGGTTGAGCCACGATTAAACGAACAGCAGCATGGTTTTTGCAAAGGTCGATCAACTACTACTAATCTAATGCTTCTTACCTCAACTGTTCTCTGTGAAATGGGAAAAGGTAGCCAGATTGACGCTATTTATACGGACTTCAGCAAAGCTTTTGATCGAGTTGATCATTGAATTTCGATCTCAAAACTTCTGAAGTTTGGTATCTCTGGGTCCTTACTGAGTTGGCTTGCATCATACCTAAATATTCCAACGCAGTTTATAAAATGTCAGGGCACTTTTTCAAGAGAAATTATTGGCTCTTCCGGAGTGCCACAAGGTAGCCACCTGGTTCCCCTTTTATTCAACATCTTCTTTTCCGTCTTGTCTAAAATTTGAAGTGACGTACCTCATCTTCTGTATGCCGACGACCTCAAACTATACCACACGGTGAATTCCGATTCCGAGGCTATTTTTCTGCAGGCCAAAATAAATTCATTATTGAAATGGTGTAATGATAACAGAATTCATCTAAATGTTGGAAAGTGTTATGTTATAAGCTTCTTGAGGAAGAATTCAGTATTCAAGCACACTTACAACCTGAACAATTCCCCACTTCAAAAAGTTGACCAGATCTCAAACCTAAGCGTTCTTTTGGACAGAAAATTGAATTTCCATTCTCAATATGATGCAATGCTTGCTCGGGCATGTAAGCAGCTTGGTTTCATAAAATGTCCTTGAATATGGTTGTGTTATTTGAAATCCATGCCTTGGGACTCACAGCATCAAGGTCGAATCTGTCCAGAAGCAGTTTATTCTTTTTGCCTTGCGTGATACTAATGACCCAAGAGACTTTGCTAACTTTCCGACTCACCAGCAAAGACTTAATATTTTGAATCTTTTCCCGCTCTCATCTCGAAGAACTATCTAAAGCTCCTGCTTTGTTTTGGATGTAATCAAAAAGATAGTAAATGTCGCATAATTATCAAGTAAAATCACGTTTAAGGGAACTATTAAACGTACTAGAAACACTCGTTTGCTTCATACAGACCAACATAAAACCACCTACGCAGAGAACGAGCCAATTAATAGGTGTTGCAAGATGAGTGAACATTACTCACCTTCTATCTCAAAACTTAACTTAAAAAAGAAGATAACTGACGCACTAAAATAAGTTGTGATTGTTAAATATAAATTTACTTTTTTTGTAATTTGTTTAGATATGTTTGACTTAATAAATAAATAAATAATCACTGAGAGGAATCACTTCTGGCCACCTGAAAAAACAGTCCATCAGGGCGAGGCAATATTTGAATCGCTGACACAGTGCTAGGGGTCCTATGATGTTCAAATGGACGTGTTGAAATCGATCATCTGGGGCTTCAAAATACTGAGGGATGTTTCCCTGATAACGGCCAATTTTGGAACTTTGGCCTAAGCATATTAGGCTGTACAAACTTTTGGGAGATAGTCTTGCACGTAGCGCGACCGCTAGGGTGTGATACTTGATGGAACTGATTGAAGACGTCTTTACGTAATGAAGCAGGTATATAGGGATGAGCTTTATTGGTCGATGTGTCGCATACTACTTTGCCTTTACCATTTATTACCACGGGGGATAGCTGCAGCGATGATGTGTTGTTCTTCAGCAGTAATTCCAGGTCCATTACCGAATGCTGTTGCTCCATTAAATCTTCTGCACTGACTACACTGGGCATCGGAATGGCTTCGATACGTGAAAGTGCATCGGCAACTTGATTTCTTCTACCCGGGATATGCTTAATGTCCGTCGTGAATTGAAAAACGAAACTTGGGGATTGTGGTCTGTGTACACTGCGAAGACGGTACCTTCCAAAATGTGCCAAAAATGGCGAATACTGCTATAAATGGTCAGCAGCTCACGATCGTATGCACTTTATCTGGTCTCTAGATCGGAGAGTTTGTTCTGGAAAAACGCTAGCGGAAGCCATTGGTTGTTTTGATACTTTTCCAGTACGGCACCGATTGCAGTCTCCGATGCGTCTGAGACCAGTCTGGTAGGTTTTCCTTGTTGAAAATAATGCACTGTCTACCAGGCAGTTCCTGCAATCGTCGAATGCTATTTCGGACTCCGGGTTCCACTGTATTAGTCCTGGTGGAATGCTTTTAACAAGTCTATTTATGAAAATATCTGTTTGCCTGCTGCAATTCCGGTAATGTCTTCAACGTTTCGCATTTGGTACCTATCGGGCTGGGTTACAGCATTTAGGTGACGATAGTCGCTGCATTGACGCTACGTGCTATCCTTCTTAGGCACTGAATAGAGCTGGCTTACCCAAGGGCTGCTGGAGG
This sequence comes from Odontomyia ornata, assembly GCA_963969285.1. NCBI lineage: Eukaryota > Metazoa > Arthropoda > Insecta > Diptera > Stratiomyidae > Odontomyia > Odontomyia ornata. Next base: position 122,956,945 of record OZ017740.1, read on the forward strand.
ATCGTCACAAGCCTCTCTCCAGCAGGTAATTAAACTCCAATTTCACAACTTTCAGTTTTTCCGGCGTTAGTCTACGGGGACAATCGGCCACGGGGGGGCAATGGTAATAATGTAGTGCTGTACACTATGGGTAGTCGATTTTTGGTTTTTAGTGTGGTTTGTGATTTCCGGGAATCCTTTTAACAGCATATGAAACGACTAGGCCAAAGTGCATGAGGAAGTCGGCACCTGATATGATACGGCTGTGACTTGGAAATTCCAGGTTGGTGATTGCTGCAAACTTAGTGACAGTATCAAGCGTTTACTCCCGTCCGTATTTATGGTGCTGCTGTCGCGTCATCTGTTACTTCGCTGGCGCGAAATTGTACCTCGACACGCGTGAACCATAAGTTTGGTTGGTTTTCCCAGAAAGGGGGCAACTTCACGACGGCTATGCTATAGAGCTCTGATGGCGAAAGAGTTGTCGTCAGCTCGTCGGGATTTTGAACATCATGAAAATCTTCTGTAGACATTGCGGTAGAACGAGTCGAAGGTCAGCAATGTGGTATCAATAACTACATACTCGATTACATTTATTCCTTGATTACTAGCTAAGTACAACTTGAAACAATTTCAATGTATTTATCTTAATCTTACTGCTTCGATGCACGATCGGGAAGTGAGAGTGAGAACTTGTCGGCCCGTTATGTGAAGAGATGCAGCGAGCTTCGTGTGTATCTAGTGGAGCGAGCAGCTGTTTATAGTTTTAACTGCCAGAGGTGGCTTCGTAAACAGCTGAGTCGATATGTCAATTCTGTGTGGAGAGCGACCCCATACATGTATGCTGGCTGTGTTGCTGCGGAGACATTTGTGGCGCACGAGTGTGTATGCTGGCTGTGTTGCTCGTGCTACATTGTGCAACAATGTCGTGTGCGTGGTGGGTGACTGATCTGCTACGTATTCTTAGTCCAGACCGTGCGGCTCTGGTCCCTGTATGCACCATTGAACACGTGCAACTTAGGCTAGGTATGCTAATGCGCCGAGTGAGAGACTGGATGACTGCTCATGGGTTCATTCTAGCACTGAAAAAACCAAAGTGGTCATCTTGACAAACAAGAGAGTCCCTAGAGTAAGGATGATCAGTATTGGAGACATACTAATCGAATCGAAGCCAGCGGTGAACTACCAGAGGCTACTGATCGACTAGAAGATGAGTTTCTCTGAGCAAATCAGGGGAACGGCTGAGAAGACTGTTTCGGGAGTATCGACTCTGAGTCGACTTATGGCCAACGTAGGGGGACCCAACTCATCAAGAAGGCACATCTTGATGAGTGCTGTAGGGTCAGTGCTACTGCATGGAGCAGAAATATGGGGCGACGCTCTCTTGGCACAGGTACAGAGAAGAGGAGTACCGAGGATGGCATCTTCTTATCAAACAGGCCTAGATTCGACGGTGAGAGTTATTGCAGGCGTGATACTTGTTGCCATCTTTGCTAAAGAGCGCCCCGCTATTTACTTGCGTCGAAGTTAGGGCACGATGGAGAAGGTTGCCCGCGAGGAGAGACAGCACCCACTCAATGATTGGCAGCAGCCTTGGGTGAACAGCACGATGGGAACGTGGACTGCGCGCCTCATCCCGGATGTGAGACCGTGGCTTAATTGAAAGCGTGGTGAGACTGACTTTTATCTGACCCAGCTTTTGAGCGGGCATGGGTGTTTTCAGTCTTACCTGCACAAAATTGGTAAATCACGGTCTCCTGACTATCGATTTTGCCCAGGAGAGGAAGACGATACCCGCCACACATTTTTTATTTGCAAAAAATGGGGTAGGCTGTACAGGACCTCTACAGGGAGACGGGAGATCTCACGTCGGATAGTAAAGTTCGGGTGATTCTTGGATCGGTTGACAAATGGAACCAATTAGCACATTATGCTCGGGCAGTCCTAAAAGATAATCGGAACACACAGCAGCTGGGGATTTCGGAGCTGGTGGATCACTTGTCCCACACTCAAAGCGTAAATGACATTCACTTCCCAACCACAAAAAAAATATTATTAAAATAGATATTTTATTAAAATTAGCAATATTATTAAAAACAGTAATATTAAATTCAAAGGTTTTTGTACTCATTGGTGACAATCGATGGGCGCTCGTGGGTGGTGACGGTGGCCTCCTGTTTTTCTATTCTATATAAATAATATTAATGACAAAAAACTAAATTAAATAACAGGCGACGTCATTTCAAAAGAAAGGGTGGTAAATATATGGGACATGCTGGGAAGTTAGTAGGGTCCTCATCTCCCGTTGAACACTCAGAAAATCACAAAAAACAAGTTTTATTTCCTTAAGTTTCTCGTCAGTTGCGATATATTCTAGATCGCTAAATCAAATTGTTTCGCACTTCAGACGTTATTCTGGATTAAAAGCGCTTCTTGATATGCCAATAAGTTCAATCAGGATACGATTCACTTTAAATTAATAACTAAGGTTTTTAAAGCCAGAACGTAAAGCAGCTGGGTGGATGGACGTATGGCCAAACAGTGGTACTGACCATATCACCTTCTGGAGTGCCAATACATTCGATCAAGATAATGAGATACTTTAACACTATCTTTAAGCGCTAGAGCAAAAAAAAACCGCAATATAACACATTTCACGTTAGAGTATGTTTTATGAACATTACTCGCATGCATCTAAAGGTATATAAGGAACAATTTATGACGTTGTCAACGAAAAATTTTTCTTTCCCTTTTTATCGGGCGCACACAATCAGAAAGATATTCGAAGTCTCAGCCGGCTGAGTGCGTCGATGAATGAAAAGTAGGAGCTGTATATAAAAACGAATTGTGTATTTAATCAGAACAAACCATTTATCAGCTATATGAGTATGATAAACGAATGCTTTTATACAGTTTTATTTGTGGGGAGATAAATTTAGCAGCATAATGAACGTTTATTCTGATATCACAATGACATGTAAGCATTTAAGACCGACTGATTCCATATCGCCTTGCATTTTGTTTCAATCCGATTTCCTAGGTTGTACTTGATAAGAAAATGAAATTTTCACGCAATGTATATATTTTTCCTAGCCTGTCAAATTTGGCAAGAACTGTACTTTGTACAATATCTCAAGCCTTCTCCTCTGAACTATTCAATACATTACATAACATTAAAATTGTTACTATATTACGACAGTTTGACAGTGGCTGCTATATATAAAGGAGTTTGCAGTCCATCCGACCTTGCATTCACATCGGCTCCTGCATTACTCAACTTGCAAGCCGAATACGGTGGAGTCCATTTTAATTCAGTCTGAGCGTTTAGATTCACTTTGACTTTGAGCAGAAGTTCAACAATTTCTCCAGAGTTGTTACAACAGGCGCTGTGCACTGACGTATTACGATGCCTTCTTACTCAGGCCCATAAGGAAATCAATTAACGTACCTGACGTCACTTCCCGTACCGGAGACAGCTGCTCAGTAGCCCCAAATTTCCACAAACAGCTGTCCAGAAAACTTGAAAGCAACATCTCAGTAGGCTTTTGAGATTGTCAAATATGACAATTCTCAGATGAAGTTTAACCGAAATGATACAAACGAGAACAAAATACATATATTTGCGCGCTAATGTCTTCGAGGCCTCATACTTAAAATAAATCATTGACATAGTACTGATAAAATTTCAAAATGCAGTCATATATTCTGTCCAAATTTTTAAAAAAATTTGTTTAATTTAAACAGCACTAAATGGCGCTGATGAGGCTACTCGAAGAGGTTAGTTCCCTGACGTAGTGTTTCCGCTTTCGGGCCTGAGTAAGAAGGCAACGCTTCTTACTCTGGCCCAAAGACGGAAACACTACGTCACGTCACGGACTAGCCTTATCAGCGCCATCTAGTGCTATTCAAATCAAACAAGTTTTCTTAACATTTTTGACAGTACATATGACAGTACATTTGAAATTTTATCAATATTCTACAAGACTTGAAAGCAACATCATAGTACAATAACTAACAAGTATGGTCATTCTTGGATGTCAGTAATTACAACACCAAAAATTGATGGGGCAAGGTAAAATGAAGACAAGAAAGGCTTTCGCCCTTTCGCGAAAGAAGGTTAGATATAGCTGTGACCTATATTTGAAATTGTATTAGTAAGTTTCCCCGCGCTTGCGTTTGTATGGGTTTGTACGTGAAGCGGGAAATTATGGTTGTGTGCGTTGAAATTTAGCTATTTTCGTGCTACCAGATTAGTAAAGTTTGTTGTTTAACGAAAGATATTATTTCCAGATCGATAACACAGCTGATTTTTTGGCGGGAACGTTGATTTTGAAATGGTATCGCAAGTGAAATCTGTTCTTTTAAGAGCAATGGAAAATAAAGAGTGCACTGTAATTCAAATGATATAGAAAATTGTTCTGGCTTCCATCGGACGATAACACGTAGGTGAAAAATGAAATAAACCTTTTTGCTATAATTTTCGCAATAACTTTTCGCGCGATTATCTACTGAATCACCAATTGGATTGGTTCCGAAGATCTACATAAGATGTGTTTTTAGGGCATAACACAATAACACTATAATAGTGATTGTAATCTATTTTAGGTTTGATCAAATTGTTATACGACTATGGCATCGAGCGATTTTAAGCCGCAAATAAAAACACTGCGACAAGATTTGCCACAGATCTTTAGGCATGCGCAGAACTAATATACCTCTTAGAAGTTATGCCCATGTCAGGAATTATCCGCGAGTACCACAAGAATGTGGGACCTGAAAATTATTATGCTTAAAAACCAATTTTTTAAGAAAAAAATTGAGGTACCTTACGAGAACCAATTTTGGCGAGAGAATTCGCGAAGTCGTATGGCTGTTCCCATCCTTAGTCATGCTCACACTCACTTCATGCTTAATGGAGTTTGATAAATATACATCCGCCGCAAGAGAGAAAAATATGACATTTGTCTTTTGACACGAAACATTCGTTTAACTGAATGAAGAAATCGTTCAGTTGTTAATCGGACTTCTCTTTTCTTTCAATGCGAAGTATTTAACAGTCAGCTGATGACTGTTCATTCCTGTTTTACTTTCGACGAATTTGTTACATGTTCCCCATGCCCTGTCTGTGCACGCTGTCACACATACTATCTCAAGCGCTGGCAAGTCCCGTTATTCGGAAATTTGTATGAACTGACCCTACTTGTTAGTCATTGTATTATGGCAGCATCTCAGTAAGCCGAAAGTAGTGGGAATGTCGAGTATGACATTTCTCAGATGAAATTTAGCCGAAATGATACAAACGAAAAGGAAATTCATATATTGCGCGCTAGTGTCTTCGACGCTTCATATCTAAAATAAATATAGGATTTTCCAATAAGAGGTGTTATTTTGATATTAAAAACAAAATGCGATTTTTTAATATAAATGATTGGATATTTATTTCATTATCAAGAGGAAGGTATGTCGTTAATAGTGGAAAATAACATCAGGCAAATGACCACCACGACCACGCTTACAGGACCATATCCTTTTCAAGAACTTTTCCATAATTCCTCGATAGAATCACGAATTTCATCTTTGAGGTCTTGAATCGACGCTGGGCTGTTGGCGAAGACCTTCCCTTTCACGTGGCCCCAAAGGAAGAAGTTGCAAGGTGTTAAATCATAAGATCTCGATGGCCAATTGTGATCACCTCTTCGAGAGATAACACGGTCCGTAAAAGATCAACGGTTTTGTTGCTTGTGTGGCACGTAGTGCCGTCTTGTTGAAAGTAAACATTGTCCAGATCAATACCATCCAATTTCGGCCATAAAAAATCATTAATCATCTCTCGATAGCGCAATCCATTCATCGTAACTGTTGCTCCAGCCTCAAAGTCAAAGTCAAAAGCGCTTTAATTAATACCAATCGTTATAAATTTTTAAAAGAACATAAAGCAATTTGAAAAAGGAGAAAAAACCAACCAGCATTATTCAAAAATTACTTATACTACTAACACAACAATGAACCCATATCCTATACCTAATATGTTACACCCTAATTCTAAATAAGTTCAATCAAAAAAAAAAAAGTTACCTTGTATTGAAACCTATACCTAATTTATAATACAAATAAACGACAATACTAGATGTAGCAATAATGAGATGAATCTAAAAAACTAAGTAACGAGAAAAAGCACAAAAACAGAAAATCAACACGAATAATTTAGACATTGTCATTCAGCCACCAATATCTAGATTGTTCCATCTCAGCTCGACCAGCCTCAAGGAATCTAGCAAATGAGTATCTCCATTGGAATTGTTGGTCTCGTGAACTCAGATTCGGAGGACATTTTATCTTCTTATCGGTGGCCCGTCGATATATGTGATATATGATTGGGACGCCATCAGAATCAAAAACATATCGATTCATGTCCAAATACACGAATGCTTCTGGAGGAATGAAGCCAGTAGCGAGGCAAGTCACAATATACCCGTCTACAGGGTGGAACGGCTGTGAAATCCAAGGATTTTCACTCACAGTTACAGATCTTGCGATATGATTCCGAAGAAGTTTCAATATGAAGATATCGACTCTTGTCACTTGAGCGGTTTGATAAATTTTTCTGTTCGATATATAGTGCTTCCAATCCGTCTCAGGCTTTCTGTACAAACTAGTACATGCACGAAGACATTTCCTTTCGAAAACTCTCAATCTTTCCATTGTACTAGCACTCTGGTTGTACCAGATCTGACATCCATATGTCAAAACTAGCCTAACCAGGGTCTTGTAATAAATAACTTTGACTTTTTGATCAATATATCTGGAATGAAAGAGTCGCCGAAGAGCCATGACTACTTTTAGTGCCTTACTGAGCATGATTTTGACATGTTCAGTATAGTACAGATACTGATCGAGATGAACACCGAGGTATTGAACACAGGATTTATGTGGAACCCGTTCTGAACTACCATCACCAGCCATAATGTTGAAATCCTTCCAATCACATTTCAGGTCTTGACTGGCCCCCGCAGCGTTGTCCGAAACAAAATTGTTTCGCACTTCTGCGCATTGATTTTCATTCGCCAATTGTCAGTGTACAGCTGCACATCATTGAATATTTTTTGAAGATTGCTCTGAACTATTGTAGCTTTTCGGTCTGCCGTATAGATGATCAGATCATCAGCAAACGCTACCAATGATCGCGTTGGCGAGACATTAAAATCAAAGCTGATCAATAGCTTGCGAATGAATATTGAGAAAAGCAGAGGCGCAGTAACTGTTCCCTGCTGTAGACCATTCAAGACCTTGAATTCGCGCATTGTCGTCTGATTTCCATCAGTTACAACAAATGATTTCCCGTATAACATATTACACATCATGGCGACAAGGTGCCTGGGGAACCTGTCCTGAAGAAGTTTGAAAACTAGTCCATCTAACCACACCGTATCGAAGGCTTTCTCCATATCAATGAGACATGCTACAACACATTCTTTGTTGTTTAGTTTCCAACAGATGTCTGAGGTTACTTTCGTTATTGCATGTATGGTCGAATGCCTGGCACAAAAACCAAATTGGCAATTCGGCATCAACTCATATTTCTCAATGTGGGCGTTTAATGCTCTGTTGAGTATCACTTCAAACACCTTGCTGATGTTAGGCAGCAAGCTGATTGGGCGATAGCTTTTCGGGCATGAAGATTCTCTTCCTTTCTTCAAGACCGGAAATACCTTAGCCTTTCTCCACTCATTTGGGAAATATGAATTGTTCAACATGTTGTTGAACAATATGCAATAATTCCTAATAGCAACCTTAGGCAAATTTCGGAGAACTATATTTGGAATACTGTCAGTACCACATGATTTTTTGTTGTTTATCCTGCGAAATATGAAACACAAGTTTTCATAGCTGAAAAATAATCAATAAGATTCAAGGTCGGTATGAGGTCAGATGTTAATGTTTCATCGAAATGAAGAATTGATTGGCCGTTCAGGCTTGATTTGAAGTCGGAAACTTTTGCTTCAACGACCTCCGAAAATATTTCATTTCTTCTCTCTGGGTTTGGCAGATGAACCAATTCAAAATGTGTTCCAATTCGGGCAAGTTTCTGCGATCCATCACATATAATCCTGTTTCCATTTCTATCCGGAGTCGTACTATCAATTTCGATACCAGCTCTATCGAGAAGATTTATCTCATCACTAGTGACTTCAAGATTCGATACCTTTACTCGAGATTTCCTGCGGAATAAGCTATTCACTTTCGCAAAAACGCCATCTGGGTCCTGTGGGCTAATATCCCTGAGTTTTTCCGCCCATTGATTGCTGACCTCACTCCTGAAGTATGAACGGATTAAGTTCCGGACATTCCTCAGATGTAATTTCAAAAAAGACAACGAGGGATGGTTGTAGTCCAAAAATCGTCGATAAATATTGTTGACGCGGGTGAGAAGGCTTTTCAATCTTTTCAACCTTGTGATTGTTGGTGTTTCATATCCTTCTATATTGTTTCGATGTTTAATCTTGGGAACAACTTTCTCAATCGTTTCCAACGTCAGCTTCTCTAACTTCGACAAATAGAGATCTATTTCATCATCAGTTAGATTCCTGTTATTAGGAACCATTGAGCAAGCGTTGCCATCATCAGACGAGGGACATTGCTTCTGGTACTCCCGATTAAACTTCTTTTGAAACTTTCCCCAGTGTTTTTTTGAAATTCAACCGATGGTTTTCATGTTGAACTGGAATGAGGAAGAAATCATCTCTTTGATGATTGATTTCCATTACGATTGCGTTATGGTCGCTATCATAAGGAAGCACCTGCAGTTTCCGTTGAGGACTATTAAAGCTGAATTCAAGTCTAACGTCAGCAATGCAGAGGTCCAAATATGAATTTGTCCTAGGGTATGTTGGGAACTCCGACCCATATAGGTTGCACCTATATTCAATTGGTTCTCTGTTATCCATGATTTCAGGAATACACCTCTTGGATTATTGGTGGCGTTTAGTCATGATGTATGCTTGGCATTCAGGTCACCGGCAAAAATATAATAACTATGCAGCCTGTTCAATTCGAGTGTTTCAAACAAGGAATTGAGTTCCTCCTTGAACTTGAGAACATTTTGACCAGTTGCATAGGCAGAGATAACGAAGTGGTTATCCCCACCTGGCAGTGAAATTTTGATGACGGACACTTCAAGAAATTCAAAGTTTTTGAATTCGACTTTTTCAATATTTTGGAAATAAAAGGGTCTTCTAGCCCGGTGCCACCTCCCCCATCACCTATTACCCTATCGTTTCTTACGAATGCAAAATCTTTGAATTCCATGGAATGCCATGAATTGAGGTGGGTTTCAATGAGAAGTATGATGTCAGGCTTTTGCTTAACAATGAATTTAAGGAGATAATCACGTCGATGTATAGCAATGACAGAGTTGACGTTGATCGATATGAGGCGAAGCCTATCTATGGGAATATGACTGGATGACAAGTTATTATTAGGCATTTAAAAGACCTAAACGCTGAAAAGCAAAGTTAATTTTTGAATCTTGTTTGTCGATTCTCTCCGATAAAGAATAAGTTGCTGGTAAATTTTGAGAAGCAGCTCATTATTGCCACTTACATTATTTACATTATTTCCAGCATTTTCTGCTGGTGCTCTAGCGGCGAGTGCAAATGATACAACGGGCTTGACGAAGTTGGAAGGTATTATATTACGGTGTACTTGTGTATGCTTTGGAGCAAATTTAACTTTTGCATCTTGATATCGGGAGCATCCTCGATATGATGCTGGGTAACCAAAAACACCGCAGTTAACGCAGTATAATTTTTCTTTAGGCTCCGTCTGAGCCAATTTGCACTCACCGGGAGCATGAACGTCTTTGCATTTAACGCAACGATAGTGCATGGCGCAATTGGCAGCCGAATGTCCAAATCTTTGACACCGGTAACACAGGTTGACTTCTCTTTTCTGGAGGAGTTCCCACCTCACCACTCTGAAATTCAAGTACCTTATTTGTTGAAGGGCACTTGGACTGCTCTTATTCGCAATTTGTACCAGGTAAAGTGGTAAATTCTTCCTTTCTATGGTCGACCTTCTTGTCGCAAAGGCTTTGACTGAAACAAAATCAATATCTGGTGCAGCCTCCTTGAGCACCTGAAGAAGATCGACCGTAGCCTCTCCGCTGTCCAAACCCTTCCACAAGAAGGTCTGATTCTTTTCACTTTTTGGGGTATGGGTGAAGTGTGGAACCTCCCCAGAAATCAGCGCATCTTTGGCTGACTTGAAATCAACCAGCGATTTCGTCCTTATAGTTAATTTTTCGGCATTAACTCTTTTGATTTCGAAATTGGCCAGTTTATTTTCAGCTGCCAACAGCCGAATCATATCTTTCCCGGTTTGTCCGAACACGTTGATTGGCGGAACTTTTTCTGTCTTGTTGGAAGCATTTTCAGAGGAACCAGCAGAACTGCGGGCTGGTTTTTTCTCCTTATTTTTGTTCTTTAAATATTGAATAAAATTAACGTCATTATCTTGATTATAATTACCTCCGATGTTTTCTTCGATTTCCATATCTTCGGTTAATCCCTCCAGCGCTGCAAAATAATTTAGGCCCTCGCTTCCTCTGGAATTGCTTGCTTTGTACTTTTCTTCGGCTTTGTTACCTGTTGCCATTGATTTTGTGGCTGCGTCTTTTGAGGCTTCATCCCTTTCTTGAAAAGATCCTTGAGAGGCTGTATCTCTTGCCTTAGTTCATCATTTTCTTTCTGCAATTTGGCCATTTGTTGATTGTCCGCTATTATTTGCAGCTTGCACCCTCCATCTGCGGAGTTTTCTTCGTTATGTTTTCTTTTGGTGATTATCGCCAGTTTCGTATTCGTCGTTTCCCCAGGTTGCCCCAACGGTGGGAAGCCGTCGGGCTCCTCCATACCAGCGGCGAAATTTTCTTTGTGAATTTGTTTTTCGTTACCAATCGAAGTTAAAATATTCGATAGAAATTTCCTGAGTCGATTACGTCGACAATATAAGATTTTTTCCGATAAAAATTAACTTCGGACTAACGTTTTTAAAAAAAATTAATTTAATTTTTGAAAACTTTTGACAGGATTGATTTCAAAGACGTCCATACGCAAAGACTAGTACGATCCATCCTTTGCCTCATTTTTGAAAAAGTAAGGTCCAATGACTCCGCCGGACCATAAACTGCACCAAACAGTCACACGTTGAGGATAAAGAGGCTTTTCAACAATAACTCTTGGGTTTTCCGAGCCTAAGATGCGACAATTTTGCTTGTTGACGAAGCCACCGAGGTGGAAATGGGCCTCATCACTCAAGATGATTTTTCGATGGAATTCCGAATCATTTTCATGCATTTCAAGGACCCAATCAGCAAAGACACGACGTTGTTGATGATCGACCGGCTTGAGTTCTTGTGTTAACTGAACTTTATAAACCTTAAGACCCAAATCTTTATGCAAGATACGGTGCAATGATGTTTGTAGAATGCCTAATTCCAAAAAAACGACGAGGAATGGACAAACCTGGGTTTTCTTCAACACTTTCGGCTACAGCGGCAATATTCTCGGCTGTTCTTGGGTAACGTGCACGGGTTTTATTCTTTACATCACTAAGTTGTCCCAAGAGCTCGAATTTTTCCACCAATTTCTGTATTGCGGTCCGACAAGGTGCTTCACGACTACCCAAAAATGTTCGAGTTTTACGAACCGTCTCTGCCAAAAGCTTCAAAAGTGGCATCTACCGAAATAGCGGGCTATTCAAAATAACACCTCTTATTGGAAAACCCTTTAGTTGACATAGTACGTATAAAATTTCAAACGTACAGTCATATGAACTGTCAAAAATCTTAAGATAATTTGTTTGGTTTGAACAGCACTAGACGGCTCTGATGAGGCTACTCGAAGAGGCTCGTTCGCAACGTGACGTAGTGTTTCCGTTTTCGGGCCTGGGTAATAAGGCAACTGGTGGATTTAAAAATTTCAGGTTGAAAATGGAAATGGGAAAAACTTTTTATTACAATGATGATCACATGGATGAACTTACTTCGATGGAATTTGATACTTTGATATATATTGAATGAATCTAATTAAACGTTTTTCATTCCTTAAATAAATTCGTTCTATTGCATAGTCTAGTCTTACTTACCGTTTTTTTTAATTTAGTCCATGGAAATTACAAATAATCTTACGCTTTTTGTGAGTTATGAGTAAACTTATTTTTCGAATTTAAAAATCACGGAAAATGCAAATTATTTTTTTAATTCGAGTAGAAATATGTTCCAATTTACCCACCATAATTGTTATTTAATGATGTAAAGTATATCAAAGATTACCAGTACTGACTTTTCTACTTTCACATTCACGAAAACAATAAATATTTCGTACTTAAAAATATAATCTTTATTTCAAACTTGAGATAACAAATAATTTATGCATGTAAATTTAATAGAAACAATGAAAATGATCGGAAAAAGAGCATAGTTAGTACCTCTTAGTTTCTCGGGGGCTTCATCTTTTCCCTGCAAATAAGCAATTCCATAATTAGTTAGCATCTCTCCAAGTTGTGCAAGTAGTGTTACATAGAATAAAATCATTTCCAAATCTGGATACAAATAATTGACAAGAGAATAATATCTTAGTGGTTTTTTATTGGTCAAATACTTATACATTTTAACAACTTCATTTTGCAGATTCTTTCAGTGTACATATGCCGTTTATTTGATCATCGTTAACGCAAATATTTGGCATTTCTAAAGTATGCATAATAATTATTAAATTTTTTATTTGTTTAACATCATTTCAGATGTGAATGCTTGTTAACCCGACTATGTAGGTATCATAGCGTATAATGAATAACGTTTTGTGAGCCAATAATGCTCCAATCATCTAATTTTAAGTTTATTTCTTGGAAGACTCAATATTAATAGTGAGTGTGTGTAAGCGAATTCAAATATAAACTGTACATTTACGAAGGATAAACAGTGCAAAATTGAATAAAATGAATATTTTAATAGTGGAGATAGAAATTTGTTTATGCTTTTAATTTTTAAGTTGTTCATTAATTTATTTTTTAAATTTCGATCTACATATCCAATTGTTTTTTTTGCTTAAGTTGCTTTAACGAATATCTAATAGTAACGAGCTTAAATTGTTTAGCGTGTTGATACTTAATAATTTATATCGCGATGAAAAAACACACGACTACTCGAACACAATTTTTTCATATTTTTGCAAGGTTGATAGGCTTGGCAGGAAGTTGCAGATTATATGAGAGTAGTGAGTATTTGTATGAAAAATCTTTTGACCACACCAACCTTGACTAATATCCAGCAATGAAATGAAGAGAATATCCATAATTTTTTGTATTTAGTTATGTTTAGTTTTACAATATATGAAAATTATCACATGACCCCCTTTAAAATCTACAATTTCCCTTGAAGCTATCAATTGCTTACTTATATTTATTTGATAGTCATAAGTAGCAAATTTTCCCCGATAAGAAGAAGGCACTGAGCATTAGTGGAAAAACTATTTTTGCGATGAGAACGTGTAATTCCTGGTTAAAGATAACATATGATGTAAAAGTAGAAAATATTTAAAAATGCGAGAATATTCAGAAATATTTCTCTGTATATAGCAATAGAAGGAAGAAGAATTGAAAATTATATTTTAATACCATATTTGATTTTTTACAGGTTTAGGCCTTTTAGAGTTGTATCGATACCTTAATACTTCACAAGTAAAATGAATCTTGGAAAGCCGTCTTGTTAAATTAAAATAAATGCTTTAAATTTAAAGGGTTTCATAGAAATTAAGGGTGTTGCTACCATATTTAAGATTGTTTTGTTGAGTTCAAGATTGTTTGTAGACATTCATATATTAATAAATAATTCGGAATATTACAGTACACCATTGTATGACACTAATGATACACAACTTATAGAAAGTGTACACCCTTTGTAGTAGGATTGATCCACAAATGGATGTGTATTAATTAATTAGCAGTTACTGAAAACTGAATCATTGTCCCAAAAGTACCCGACCTGACTTATGAATACAGATAGTTTTAAAAAAACAATTACTGCGATTGACAATACCACCTTTCAACAACTTAATGCGAAAAATTCATAACGGTACGTTTATAATTATTACTTTTTACAGACATCCAAAGAGCACTCTCAGCGAATAAGTAAATATGGAAAAATCGGGCATCGTTATTTGGTACAATACTTTCATTTGAAAGGTCTAAGTCCCACCGATATCAAAGCCGAGTTGGATTCCACTCTGGGGAAGTCTGCCCCTTCGTTTACAATGGTCAAATATTTGGTAGCTGAGTTTAGGCGAGGTCATACGAGCTGCCAAGATGAATACCGCAGTGGTCGACCAAGTGAGGTCACTACGTCAGAAAATGTGAAGAAAATCCACAAAATGGTATTGAATGACCGTCGACTAAAAATGCCCAAATAGCAGACATGGCAGGCATTTCAAAAAGTGCTGTGCGTCGGTTGAGAAAGCTGTGCGCAAGATGGGTGCCGTGTTTGCTCAAAATGGAGCACAAACAGCAACGTGAGGATGTTCCCATCGAGTGTTTGACAATGTTTCGCAGCAATAAAGCCGAGTTTTTGCGTCGATTCATAACCATGGACGAAACATGGGTCCATCATTTTACACCTGAGACCAAGGAGCAGTCAAAGCAGTGGACTGAAAAAGGAGAACCGGCTCCAAAGAAAGCAAAGACAGTTCAGTCAGCTGGAAGGGTCATGGCATCCGTTTTCTGGGATGCGCAAGGAATGATATTTATTGATTATCTTGAAAAAGGAAAAACAATCAACGGCGCATATTCTTCTTCCTTTTTTTAGCACTCCAGCCCCTCTCGGCCCTTCGCTTCCTACAAATAGCGCCTCCAACTACTGCGGTCCATTGACAGCGTCCTCAAATTTCGAAATCCGAACAGCGATGAACTGTCTTCGTCGACCGAGTCAGACCAGCGTTCCCTCGGTTTCCCCACTGATCTCCGGCCTTCAGTTCTCCCAACGAATACCTTTTTGGGTATCCGTTGTTCGTCCATACGATTCATTCGGCGCATATTATGTAGCCTTATTGCAGTGTTTGAGTGATGAAATCAAGAAAAAACGGCCCCATCTGACGAAAAAGGAAGTGTTGTTTCACCATGACAACGCACCAGTCCACACGTGCGACATTGCGATGGCTAAAATCAATGAAGTTCGAATTGCTTCCTCACGCACCCTATTCGCCAGATCTGGCTCCCTCGGATTATTTTCTTTTTCCGAATTTGAAAAAATGGCTCGGCGGCAAAAGATTTTCCAACAATGAAGAGGTAGAGTCTGCAGTTAATTGCTATTTTGAAGAGCTTGACGGTCCCTACTATAAAGCGGGTATCGAAATTATTGAACATCGTTGGGAAAAGTGTATTGAGCTGTAAGGAAAATATGTTGAAAAATAAAAAACATTTTCGTAATTTTTTTACTATTTATTTTTGTCGGGTTGGGTACTTTTGGGACCGCCCTCGTAAGATGAAGAGAGATTCTGACTACAGTGAACAAATCCAGTATCTTTTACACTTTACAAGGTAAATGAGTCGTCAAAACATTCCAAAAAAGGATGGTGAAAAGAAGGATATGAAATCAGCAGCCAGGCCTCGAGAAAGTTGAAAGTTACAAAACAGGAATGAGTAACGCCAAATCCGGCACCTTTGTTAGCTTTCGTAGTTATTTGCTTAGAAACAAACGCGGCGAATCTAATACTGAAACAAGCGCCGGCACCTTTGTTAGCTTTTCTAGTCATTTGCCTAGAAACAAACGCGGCGAAGCTAAATAGTCAACAAATTTTGAAAAGATGAATACTGAAACCAGCACTTGTTCCCTACCATGTCTTACTTCCTCTTCCAAACCACTAACAAGATATCAGCGACAGAACATTGCATGCATAATCGTGATTAGTCTGTATGATATAGTGGTTAGAGCACTCATCCCAAATGCCGAAGGTCTCTGGTTCGAGTCTGGCGACAACGAGATTTGTTTCAACGATTCTTCGAACGGACTGTAAGCTCGTTCAGTTATAATACTTGCTGGTTTAAAATCAGAACGTATTGCAGCTGGGTGGACGAACATATGGCCAAACTGTGGCACTGACCATATCACCTTTCCGGATGCGAATACATTGGATCAGGATAATAAGATACTCTAAATATCTCTAATCGAAGACCCGAAAGGGGCTGTAGTGCTAAAGTAAAAAATAAAAAATAAAATAAAAAACCTTATATCACCTGATGAAAGCAGCAGCGCAGCGAGGGTAGATCTGATCAACGGCGCTAGTCCCTAGTGGTGAACAGATACTGAAGAGTGAAAAATTTAAGACCTTCAGCGCGAGGCTATTTGGGGATACAAGATGGTTTTCACGAATCAGAGTCTTCAAGGCCCCGAGTTACTAGGGCCTGCTGTGACGACAGTGAAACAACAACAGTTACACCGGTATGAGTGAAATCATTTAAGACATTTATGGGAGGCGTCTCGCATGCTTCGAGGTCTATTCAACATAATTTATTTCGTTTAAGCTTTCTGTTTAATACACAGCCTAATGATCTTTCTCTCAATCAAAGTAACGAACTCTCCTATCGACACACTTCTTCCAATAGTGTTTCTCATTTACCATGCAGGTTTAGCTTAGTTGAGAATATTCTTGAATGCTAGTGACGAATTGTTCTTTTTGTTCGTCGCCCGTCAGCACCGACTTTAAATTTCATAAACAAGAAGAAATGGCATGAAGTAAGGTCCTGGTATTGGGAGGCGGGGAAAATATCGTTTTCTGATTTTTGCAAAAAACTGACATATTCACAACGATGAGTGGGTAGGCGATTTGTCAACGTGATCTTGCCAAGAATGTGGCTTCTTTTAACGACTTTTTAACACAATATTTTTACAATGCCTTTCTAGTATAAAAATTGATTATTTGAGACAAAAACTGAAAGGGCCCGATTCCATTGAAATTGAAAAATTTGCAAACGTCCTTTCGAAAGAACTTTGCCGCCAATGGGCAATAACTCGGAAACTCGATAAGATATAAAAAATGTGTGAAACGTATGCTGTGCAGAAGGTCGTGACAATTGAAGTGGTATAAATCGCTGGTCACTATCGTGATCCATGGCCGTGTGAAGATAGAAATTTCGTTAACTACTATTTTTATTGAAATGGAGCGAGCAGGTGTTAATCTTTTTAGGTGTGGCCCGGATCAAGTATTTATCTTTGCTAAGTGTAGACCAATGAGAAAAGAACTCCACGAAGAAATAAATATGAACTCATACTTTTCCCAAATATACTTGTAGCGCACAATTGCCACCCACGCTGTACTTTAGACAAATGTAACACCAACTATCACAATTCCGCGTGGTGTAGTTGTTAGAGCGCTCATCCCGTAAGCCGAAGGTCCTTGGTTCGAACCCCGTTGGTGACGAACCGATTTGTTTCGAGTGATTTCTTCAGACGGACTATAAGCCCGTTCAGTTTTGATACGTACTGGTTTAAAATCAGAACGTATCCCAGCTGGTTGACGGGTCAACGGCCAAGCGTGGTACTGACCATATCAGTTTCTCGAGTAACCGATACAAACTATCAAGATAATACTCTAACTATCTCTTAGTGAAGGTCCGAAATGGGTTGTAGTGCTAAAGCAAAAAAAAAAATCACTATTGTTCAGACAAGATGGGTACGTAAAAAGAGTCTTCTATGACATGTCCATGATCCTTAGTGATTCCTCTGAATCGTTGCATCTAGTATCAGACAATTGAAAAACTAATACAAAGCAACTTCGAAAATGTCATGTCTGTATCAATGTTAAGGGGCTTGTATAGAGCCAAGAGTCCTTAAGTGGGACCTTGGGTGGCAGAAGCATACAAAATCTACAGGCACTGAAGACTGATTTAGTTGCTGCCTCGAGTGTGAGAGAAAAACAAGTTAGAGTAACAGGAGAGTGCTTCTGTCAGAAAGCTTGGCAAAAAAAACTAGTAATCAATCAATTTCTTCTTCAGCTTCAGCTCGTTTTACCTGAAGGTACTAGAAAAGCCGGCAATCCAGCATATAAAAAGAATAACAATTAGGACTGCTGTGAGCATGATGCCGTACGCATGCCAATGGAGAAAATCATTTGAAACTGTTCTTCTTTCTCCAGTATCGAAAAAAGGGGCCAGTGGAAGTCAAAGGATATGCATTAGTTGTATTCATCAACATTGAGGACCTCTTTGATAGCGCAATGTTTACCTTTGGAATTGCAGCAGCAAGAGCCCGGGGAGTTGAATAACAAATGAATGAATGAATTACGAGTAACAACTTACTCAAGTATATGCCACTAACCTCAATAACAGATGCCGGTGAATATACTGTAGCCAAAGGGCAGTCTGTGTGGTCTAGTGGTTAGGGCATGAACCCATAAGCCGAAGGTCCCAGGTTCAAATCTCGTTGGGAGCAACGTGATTTAGTTCAGGGGATTTTCCGGACAGACTATGAGTGTTCACTCAGTGGTGATATGTACTGATTTAATCAGATCATATCATAGCTGAGCAGGCACACGGGAGCATGGTACTGACCAAACCAACTTCCGAACAAATCAATATACGGTCATGAAAATGAGATACTCTAGCTATCTCTAAGCGAAGGCCCGAGAAGAAGAAGAAGAAAGGGCAGAAAGTGTCTCCTGGAGAAGGTTTTCATTGAGCTTTGCTATTGAGAACTATGTTTCATTCGATCTGTAAGGGCACAGTGTCAGCGCCATTCGCTATCAAGATAAAGCTTTTCACACAGAAAAGAAAATTGTTAATTTAATTCTACCCCAGTTGGATGGGATGGAGTCATTAGTGAGCCGAAATCAGAGATCAAATACCTTCGAACTACCTTGTATAAGAGACTTCCAACCGAATATTTGTATAATGCAATATCTTTGAGAAACCATGCGATTAATACACATCATGACTGTTTACTGGGTCATTCAGGCTCCATTTTTTATACTTCTGCAATCTGGTGATACAACACCTATAATTTTTGTTGATATCGTGTTTGGCTAGACTACAAAGAATGATGTTCCTGAAATTAACCAAGACATTTAGCACAACGTCATGTAGGGTCTTTAACCCTTGACGTGTTCATGAAATGGGAGACCCAATTATTTGGCCGCCATGGCGGGACACACATAGGAAAATATTCAGGGAGTAAGCATTTCAAATTTTGGCAGACTAAGCCACAAGTTGATAATGCAGAGATGGTTTCATGCAAGAATTCCAGGTAGGAACGAGTGGCCACATTCAGAGGTGTTGTTGCTTGGTTTTTTTCCATATGGGTGTAGTTCTAGAACACATCATGAATTATAATTCTTTAATCAAAACATTTTGAATTCGATAAGTACTGTTTTCTATGTTTCAGGCAAGAGTGTTTACTATACCATTGGAATAAACATAATCAGTCGAGCAGCCCCGTGGTGATCAGGAGTGGATGCTCCTGAAGAGATAAGGTGGTCACCCCGTCGAAATTGCTTAGTTTGTTGTTTTACTAGTTTAAAGTAAACTACATCCGTCAAGTTTCCATCCTTTAGGCAGAGATGAGTGGTTCACTTCAGCCACTTTAACATCTTTACGTTTGACATTCCCCTTGTAATGCAACGACCTTCTTCGGAGAAAGCAACGGTTGTTTTTAGTATAATGTTTGCGTTTGTCTCAACCTTCCGTGTCCGCTAACTTTAATGAGACAAAAAAAATGTTGAATTACTGTAGAGTAGCTTAATTGACACATAATATAACATTCCTAAAGATAATAAAAATTGATCGGTACGTCTCGTAGAGTAGAGTACGCGTGATAAATATTTTGTAGTGTAGCTTCGTGGCTCGACAAGAACCCGCCTCATATGATTCCGCAAATGCTAGTCGTCAAGCACGCGTACGCAGTCGTTAAGCGAAGCTAATTAGCTGAGCTCGGTGTTGTTTATAGCTCGCTGATACTTGTGCCAGACAATCGGCACCTGTGTCCCTCACGGATATTTGGAAAATCATTACACCATACTTGTTGTCATGCATCACGCCCAACAGTTTGAGGGGTAGGCGAATCTCTATTTGCAGCGAAATTTTAAGCAGCACTGCTTGCCCTCTTCGGGAAAAATGTATGGACTGCTTCCCTCTTCAGAAAAATCATCAAATATTTCTATTAATATGTAACTGGAACGGTGTTGGTAGCTACCATGCACTCAAGCTTCACAAGGTTTCAAGGCATAGAGACTACAAGGGTAGTGAGTAATGTAAAGTATACGGGAAGGAGTGTTCCGAACCCTCTAAACTGGATGCTTGTAGGAATGTTCTTAGCTCTCATATTCACCACAAGACAACCTGCTGAATGAAAGTTAATGCGACGACTATTTGCATGATAAAACTCTAGTGCATGATCCAATTAAGAAGTTCGCAGGCAACTTACGCAAATTAAATAGAAAATACTGCACTGCTTTGTTAGCGATACTTGCGGACTCGTACAGCCAATCATCTGGAAAACCTTCTTCGTTAATTCAAACGAAGGGTTTGATGGATTGGCGACCTTAGTACAATAGAGCATAAGTTTAGATGCCCAAAAGTTCTCTAACTAACCATCTCTCTCAAGCAACAACACAAATAACTAAGATTTTATTTGTGCTCGCATAATTTTCCTGATGGTTCGGACAATTCAATATATTGAAATTACACACTATCGAGTTGCGAAGAAAATTTCAGTTTTTTTGATAGATTTGAAACATACTAACCATCAATACGTACGTTTGTTGTGATTCCAAATAATTCGTACTGGTTTATCTCGCTTCATTCTAATCTTTATGAAATTTTTCGAGCTCAAGAATCTTTCGTCAGTGAATATTTTAAAAAATGTCAAGAAACCTTTAGAGGGTGTCATTACAATTTTCTGGAGCAAAATATAAACTTAAAAAATAATACTATTAGTAAGAAGTTTAAGAAAATTTGAGTTCCTTGGGGTTTTATGACTCTTCTACTCATAAACGCCCACCTACTTTTCAGTTGATAGGTGTCCAATCGACACCAACACTCTGTACTTTTCGGGTCTTCTTAGACCCCCTCTTACGAAAACCGGATTTTTAGTTTCAGGTTCAAAAACATCTTGTCAAGACCCTTTATTTGTTACATCACTACTTCCAATAAACACTTTTTTAAGGATTATTATAGAATATGAGGGATCCTTTTTAAAAACAGAAAATTTTGATAACGCCAAACTTCATTAGTACGCGTCGTGTAGTGGTTTAAGCACTCACCCCGTAAGCTGAAGGTCTCTGGTTGGAATCCCGTTGGCGACAATGAGTTTTGTTTCGAGTGATTCTTCGGACTGAATATGTTATTCAGTTATGATACGTACTGGTTTAAAATCAGAATGTATCGCAGCTGAGTGGACGAACACACGGTCAAAGCGTGTTCCTGACCATATCACCTTCCCGAACGCCGACACATTTGATCAAGATAAAGAGTTACACTGACATTCTCTAAGCGAAGGCCCGAAAGGGGCTGTAGTGCTAAAGCAAAAAAAAAAAACTTTCATTAGATCACTATTCCATAAAGTAGGTCGCTTTTATAGTTTCATAGAAAATTTTTTTCTGACATACAGACAGAGGGTCGGAAAGATGGGCAGATGGAGTAGCAGCAAACGAAACTGGTAGGCCTTCACCGAATTCGTTTTACAAGGTCCTTATGTGGTAAACTTATTCAGATATATAAAGACCGCAAATATGCAAAAGATAGCACGGAAACCGCCAAACCGTCCCATTGACACAATTCTCAAACAATGTTTTTTCTTCCCATTTCTGATTATCCTCAGGTCCTGCTCCCTAGACAGGAAAACAATAGAAAAAGTCTATGAAACTATCTTAAGTCCTTTACTATGCTACTGATATAGAACATCATCCTATAGTTTAGTATCCGCAATCATATTTAACGATTTCGAAAGGCGAGTTCTAAGCTGAATAATTTAATCAAAATGAGAAAGGGATAGATAGCAATGATTAACATGCAACCATAAGGTGTATTCAAATGTCTCTACGATGATATGATTGCCTTCATGATGCCAATGGATATTGAAACAAGCTGGGTAGACAGACCTACGCTCCTGTCAGAAGGATTTTATACTCAGCTTACGATATGCAATCACCAACAACGAATAAAGTC
Source organism: Odontomyia ornata (assembly GCA_963969285.1). Classification (NCBI taxonomy): domain Eukaryota; kingdom Metazoa; phylum Arthropoda; class Insecta; order Diptera; family Stratiomyidae; genus Odontomyia; species Odontomyia ornata. Next base: position 122,979,127 of record OZ017740.1, read on the forward strand.
ATGAAAAACATTAAAGATCCATTCATTGTTACTGATTTTCAACGGTCGCCATTTTGCTGCAATCTAACAAAAATCACCCACATCATGAATGCCCAAAAATATGTTATATGTTATTCATCTTATCTGAAAATTTTAAGAAGATCAAATCAAAACTGCAGTGTCTGATTCGATGGAAAGCCCATAGAATACCAAAATTGTGCATTGATGTTGTTGTAATTAGAGAAATTTCAAATGGCTATTACTTCTGTGAATATGATTCGATTTCCATCAAACTTACAGAACTTTTGCTAGACTACTTAAATATCGAATTCAAATCCATACGATTTTATTGGGGAAAATGTGAAATTCGAAAATCATACCATTACGAGTATTATCAAATTTGAGCGAATTTCGACTTCGAAGGAATTTGTTGTTGTTGTTGTACTCATAAAGACCTACCTCCAGGATTTTTCCAGGTTTTTCGGATCAATCGCGAGAGAGGGGACACAAATTTTTCGTATCGTTTATTTCCTCTTCCCCTGCACTTCACGAAGCCGGTAACACTGTTTTAAAACTTTATTTGAAAAGTTCTTTTCAAGATATCTAATTTGACAGTGTACATGACTACCTTTTGGTAAAAAAAATTTTGCGACTCCCCTTCGGATATGGGCACCCCCTATCCCCTTAATAAATTTATTGATACCCAAACTTCCAAAGGGTCATCATTTCTAATCCACCTACAAAGTTTGGTGTCTATTGGTGCTATAGTTTCGAAGAAAAACTGCTGTGACACACAGATAGACGGACAGACAGACAGGCGGAGAGACAGAACCGATTTAAATAGGATTTTATAAGTAGTACAAAACCCTAAAAAAGGTATTCAAAGGAAAACCTTAGGAAAAACTAGGCTGACCCTGTCGGTGAAGACCGTTTTAACTGTGTCGAGCGCAATAGAGCTGTGGTGCTACAGCTACGAGTATGTTACGACGACAATATCTCCTTTTCTAGATATTAATCTGGAAAAAAGTGTTCATATGCTTCGAAAGAAAAAAGTCGGTCTAGATGCTAGACTGGAGTGATACTTATCAAATATTTTTTGCATCGGAAACATCTAACAACTCAAATTCTTCTTCTTCTTAGCACGACATCCCCTCTCGGGCCTTCGCTTCCTGCAAATGGCGCCTCCAAATGTCTCAGTCCTTTGACTGCGGCCTCCAATTCCGAAATCCGAGCAGCGATGAACTGTCTTCGTCGACCGAGTCAGACCAACATTTCCTTGGTTTCCCCACTGGTCTTCGGCCTTCAGTTGTCCCAACGATTACCTTCTTGGGTATCCATAGTTCATCCATGCGATTCATGTGGTCAGCCCATTGCAGCTTCCGCAGTCTTACAATCGTTGAGACAACTCAAATTCAGTCTACTGGAATTTATAAATTACTCCTATTTTGTCAGAAACAAGGTATTACACTTTCCCTCGAAAATTTTGGAGGCGACTTAAGCCGTAACCACAGAAAAACTGGAAATGGGTTTGGCAAAGCATCGAGCCAACTATACAACTGCCACATTTTAAGGACCGAACACGTTCTAAACTTACGTTAAGGATCGAGGATGACGATTACCATGGTAATCGAAACTAGCATTAGCTCCCATTACCGTGATATGAGGTGGAAATAATTATGTAACTAGTTCGGATATTATGTCATTATGTATGTAATAATATCCTTTCAGAGTAGTCCCCGTAGTGTAGTGGCTAGAGCACTCATCCCGTAAGCTGAAGGTCCCTAGTTCGACTCTCGTTGGCGGCAAACAGATTTAGTTCGAGTGATTATTCGGGCGGACTATAAGCCCGTTCAGTTATGATACATGCTGGTTTTAAACCAGAATGTATCTTAGCTGGGTGGACGGGCACACGACCAAAACGTGATACTGACCATATCACCTTGCGGAGTGCCAACAAATTCGATAATGATAATGATATACTCTAACTATCTCTAAGCGAAGGCCCGAAAGGGACTGTAGTGCTACTTTTTTTTAATATCCTTTACGACGCTGGTTAGCATCCCCAATCTATAACGTTAGTTTCGGGTAGGACGCTTGTTGGCGTTAACGGCCCAGGACGATAGTTTTGGTTTGACGCCAATTAGCGTTCCCGATCTTTAGTGTCAATTGGATCATCATATCCAATACTTGAGTATCATACTCAGTGTCTCCATTATCCCAAACTTGATTTTATAGGGAGCATAGCCAATTCATAGCCAACAAATTTAGCCATAAAAATAAACTTTCAAACGAGAAAATTGTTAAAAATAGCTTAAATGCTCCTATTAGCTATTTATTGAAAGCACAACCAAACAACGCTGTAAAAACTTTATGTTTTGATTTCATTTCAATGTAATATGCTCAAAAAAGTTTAGATTATTCGTGTTTTACTTGTAGTGTGGAATAGATTCCTTGAGGACATACTATATTTTTCTTTCTTCGTAGCACTACAGCCCCTCTCGGACCTTCGCTTCTTGCAAAAAGCGCCTCCAACTGTCTCGGTAGATTGATCACGTCCTCCAAATTCGAAATCTGAGCAGCGTTGAACTGTCTTTGTCGACCGAATGAGACCAGCGTTTCCTCAGTTTTCCCACTAGACTCCACCCTTCAGTTCTTCCAACGAATACCTTATTAACGCACCGCTAAATCCATTTACTACAGCACCTAACTGACCTGCACATTATAGCCCATATTGTCCAAGAGAAATTGCACGAAGTTCTAGTATAATTGAATGAAGCTCAATAGGAACTGAAAGAAGCAACAACGTCAAATGAAAGAAAACTGAAGAAGCAACTGTCTGTTTGGTTTTCAAAAATTGAAATTTTTTATATAACTCTAATAATTCTAGTGTTTAAGATCATAAACATCCTAGACAAATATTAAAAGATCTTGAGAGCCAGGAATATCACCCTGTTTAAATTTATTATATTGCATTGAGAGATGGGACATCCCCAACAATCAAGGTGCTTCTACCTAGGCTCCAGGCTGATATATATTCTACTAAATTTTTCATCCCAACACCCACTTTGCGGACATTTTATATAAACTACTATCAATAGTCCGGACACCCATTAGGCAACTATCAGGACCAGGCTCGTTGCATTAAGTGTGATGTGATGTTTCACCATTCTTTTGAATATAAATAAAATATCCAAAAAGAAAATTACATGCATGGTACTGATAAACACTCGAAGCCAAATCTGGTGATTACGGTGGTTGATCGATGGTATTCATTGCGTTTTTGGCTTTGAATTCGGTCACAATCGTGGCTCGATGCGATGGTTATCGGGACGAGTCGAGCAAGAACGCGTTTCATACCCAAAACATCGACCAAAATCATTCGAACGGACTCGCGAAAGACGTCGAGCTCTCTTGTCGTCTCTCTAACACTTGCATGACGATTTTCAACACCATACCCTTCACTTTTTTAATGTTTTCATCAGTTGAAGAGGTCGAATGTTGTAGAGAACGAGGCATGTCTTCAACGATCTCTCGACCGTCTTTGAAGGCTTTGTACCATTCGTAGGCTTGTGTTTTTGATAAAACTGAATCACCGTAAGCCTTTTCCAACATTTGCAACGATTCCGCACACGAAATTTTGTTAGAAACACAAAATTTGAGACAAATTCTTTGTGCGATATTTTTATCCACTGTGAAAATCGCAACGCACTACTGAGGTGTAAGCAGCTGCTGTAAACAAACTGGTTGACAGATCGCGCTCATATTTGGTACAGTAATTAAGGACAGTTCTATCAACATAACAAAATACATTTTTTTGAGATGTCATTTACGCGGGGAATTTAAATTACAATTTCCGGGTACTTTTTTGTCACAATGTATAATGCTATCATCTCACTCCAGAGCTTTGCAAAAACAAATAAACATTTCCCAAGTTAAACCTGCATCAAAAATATGGATCAACACGTCGCCACGATGCAGGAACAATATTAACAATGATGCAGGCTATGACGGCAAAGATGATCCAAGATATGTTTGTATTATCTTAAAAATACGTAATTATATGCCCATCGATCATATTTATATTCCCATGTGGAATGCAAATTGCTTGCTTTTAAGGATTGCCAACCAGATGCAGTTCATATTCGATCATACTATAAATGTGACAACATCCTCATTCTGCACACTTTCCCGAAGCCTGAAAATAGTTTTTTCTTGCCAAAATGTTTTATGCCTAAATTACAGAACGAAAGGTTGTATAGGTGACCATTTATTGAAAAGAAATGGGACTGGTCATCTCAGTATAACTTCTGCTGTGCATAAATTGGAGAGCGGGAATACTGTGGTCACCGAGTAATTCTGTTTGGTCCCTCGGTTTGTTTTTGTAGTAATATTGAGTCAATAGTGTAGGAAAGTGTAGAAAAACAAAAATCTAAAGCTTTACTTCAGTTAAAACCCCATATTAACGATGACGTACCCGTTATCTCAAAATATTGGTGCAATGCCCAGAACACGGAAGAATGTCTGCAATGAGCTGCCCATTCAGACATTATATAAAATACGATTATAATAAGTTCCCCCTTATTGTATTATCAACTATTTAATCAATATGAATTCCTTTTTTCCTAACTATTAAGTTAAATGCAAATATACACCCTACATAGCCTTTATTCAGAGGAGTTCTTTTAGTTATAATTATATAAAATATATAACTCAGGAAATATACTTAACTATGATAGAAATATAGTGCATTTTCACAGGTAAAGTTTGACGCTGTCCTATGTGCAACATCAAAAGGATTTAATCCCATGAAAACAGACAACGCAGTTATCTACACTTACATTTACTGTTTAAAATTGCTAGAATAAAACCAAAAGAAATTGCCGAAACGGTAGTAGCTAAAACAAACAGTTGAAAAATCAAATCAAATAATCATCCCTTAGTATATTTGGATGATACTTTAGTTGAAAGAAAAGTCATTGAAAAATGCACAGTGCCAACGAAAGCGGGGCCTTACATTGTAAGGTAGTAAAGTAGTAGATTCAATGATAAAAAGACATTTAATTCTAAGAAAAAAAATGGTACACTTAAACTTTCATTCAATTCTAAGTAAAAGGCATATATTGTTCTATTTAATACCATAAACAAGTGCACAACAACTCTCTTGTCGTCTTAAAATACCTGAACGTTTTCTTTTTTTTTCTTTTTTGTTATTTTTAAAAGTATTTTACATATTGTAACCATTCACACTTCTTTATTAGCGAAAGAAAAACACTTCTTTTATTGCTACAAATTCAACGAAAACATCAAATTCCTAAATACATCTAGAATAGAATAGTTTTCTAGCAAAGATTTGAAGAAATGTAAATGTTACCTTTTTCGTTTTCGTTTAACTATATTTATATCATTTCCGTATGACTTCAATTAAATAATTGCTTCTATATTTCAAATATTAATAAGTGTTTTAGTAAAATAAATTAATTTTTCATATTCGAGTTAAACTATATTATATACAATTTATCGTTATCTAACACAACAAACAATGAATTTCATAAAGTAAAGGTCCGAGTCCGAGGCTTTACGGCTAAACTATCTGATCGTTCAACGACGAACAATGCAATTAATTCATCCGCACAGCCTACGCCTAAGGCAACACACGGTTAATATACGAATACTGCGCTATTGTAAAAAAGCCTCACCTTTGCAATAAATTATTAAATAAACGCCTAATTTACATTTTTTTAATACTACAGTATTATTACCATTGATACCGAGTTTAGAACTAATCAAATTCAATGCGAATTTTAAAAAAATACTTGTTACTTCTTATTAGTTTTTTGTCAAACGCATTTTAATTTACATCTAGATTTTTTAATTATTTTAATATATCTAAAATGTACTTCTACTTAATTTTAAAATTCATTTTGAACTTTCTATCTCTGTTTAAAACTACATTCAAGTTACTGTTATTTTTTCTGTTTGTTTCTCAAACATTTCTTGCAATTAGAACAAGTTCTTTAGTCTACGAAAAACAGTGCTTTTATATTTTACAAGTTTTTACATTAATTTCGAAGAACGAAAAATAAAATATTGAAAAAAAAAGCAAAAAAAAGCAATTGTGCCTGTTAACATCAATTCAATTAAAAAATTTCGTTTGCAAATAACAAGAAGATTAGTTTCATTTGGGTTTCGTGTATCTCAAAAAGTGTTCAGTATTTTTGTTATTTATATTTTATAACTAATCAAAAAAATATACAGGATCGCGCCTTTGAAAAAGCACAAGCAGCATCATGAAAAGTTGTTTACTTAATTTTATTCATAGTTCCGCCTCTTCTTTTTCCTGCAATTGTAGTAACAATAGCAATGTTTAGAGATTAAATGTATGCATTGTATAATCCCACATATTTAAAAAACCTTGCATACAAAAAATTACTGAAACTAATAAATTGGGGACGAAAGGCGAATGTTTTAAAATGAGAATATACTCTTTTCTGAATAGTGAACACATTTTCAACAAAGCCATTGTAAATACCAGGGTGGCGATAATGAGTGAGATCTGATCGGATGAGATTGTGGAAATGTGCTCAGGTCTAGCTTCTACTATTTGCCAGCTCAAATACTTAGCATATAAGGAGCAGGACTATTGGTCAAACGTTAATATAACTACAAAAGCTGAATTAAAAATAAATTTAAAAATGATTATTTTGTAACATATTGTTAGATCCAAAAATTTTTAAGTTATAGTCCTGCAAAACTATCATTCATCGGGCAAGAACAATCGACGATCAGTCAATCTTGGTTTGGGTGCAGATATCTCTATGGGGTGCAGTAATGAAAATTATAAACATAAGGATTGTAAACGATGGGAAGTTCATTATGAAATTTAATTTTAAGGCACAATACGAGTAGAAGTATGTGTGGTTTGGAATGATTTTGATGCTATTAGATAGAATTTGATCTGGGAATCATGTTTGTCTTGGGAATTCTTAAAAAAGTCCTTTGTTTTCAAGGTAATTAAGGATGAAGATCAGTAGTTTCCTTAAATTAAGCCTGATCGAATAGCAATAAATTTGCTGTCTCGATTACGAAAATCGTACTGATTTTCAGATACCATCAAAGTGAAGACATTTATATAGGTATGATTTCAATTCAGCAAGCAAAGCAAATAAAAATAAAGATGCAAGAATCTTTTATTGTATAAATTATTCAACTTGTGACATTCAGTTGTTTGACTGGAAACTTCAAAGCCAGAAGAATGCTTTCCTTGAAATAATCGGGAATATTTCAAAACATGATGATGACTGTGGATATCAAATCATGATCTTCTGCGAAAGAATACCAACAAACATAGCGATATAACTACAAGCTCATGCTGACCCATTACAGCAAGCAACTTAAACTTAAAGTGAATCCTCGAAGAAGATATGTGAGAATATTCCGAACTTTCCAGGATCGGAGTTAATAAGTAGCGAGATTTGAATCCTGAAATCCAGGGCAAGTAAAACCGATTGACATCTTGGCAACAAAGTAATTAATTGTGATAAAATGACACTCGTCTAAACCTCATGAATCGGCAGGGTTAGCATATTTGCTAGAGAACAAAAACCTACTGTAAAAAATGTCATGCGACGGAATATACAATCCGAAATCATCCATGACAAACTGCTAGATATGATCGACACCTCCACTGTGTACGGCTACTCCATTACGCGAGAAGATCGTAGAAAATATACATCTACCCTGATAAGGGTAGACGCACCGTTCAAAGACGAGGAAGTAAGGGCGAATATTGAAAGGTAGTAAGAATAAATATTACGCGATGTTGCAGTTGAACACTGGATGGTCTAAAGCAAATGGCATGAATTTGTACAAGACTAAATTCTTGAACCATAAAAATGTATCTAGTCCGCATGCTGAAATTTTGTTTTGACACTAGAAGGCATCATAGGAACGATTCAGATACCTTATAATTTATAGCTGTCAGTTCTTTGGACCTGCCTTTCAGACACGCTGTCTATATGGGGACAAACCTTATGCCGTATTCATCGAGGCCATTTAGATTCCAGAAATTCCGTCAATCGAACCAATGCTGAACAGGATCCAACCGTCTCAAATCATGCCTTAACCCGATTACGAAATATGAACCATGGGAGGACTTTTCGCGGAGCTTCAAGAACAAACGTATCCATAAATGTTTCCTACATATCGAGAATTAGCCCTTATTTCGACAACTTCTTAATACGTCGTGAGCTGTCTTACCTAGGAACCCAGTCCCGAAACATGACAAAGCCCCAAAAATTCCTAGCTACTATACTAATGGTATGGCCTTAACCATAAAAGTGAAAAACCAAAGCACCATGATCAATAGCTGAAAACAATTCGGATTCCGTTAATACAACTGAACTAGCAAAACATCCTGAAGGCTCTTCATCCCTATCCCCTTCGCCCCTGTGCATTCGACTTATGGAAAACTGGAATTCAAACTGATCTCGCCCAACTTATCTTTCTCTGATACGATTCTTCGTTAATAAAAATTTAATAAGTTTTTCACCCCTATGGACCGCACACAATAAAGTTTAAAATAAAATAAGTGTTCAATTACATTAATTTAATTAACACTGAAGATGTTACAAATGTGTTTTATTCTAAACGACATGTATGCATTTCGGTCGGTATTGCCGACTATTTCAGCGCTAGACGCGGAACTACCACTGCTTATTAAATTTTAATCGATACCGACCACAATAGTGTTCATCTAACAGGTTAAATTGTTAGAGAAAAGTTGCTGAAAAAACATGTAGCTTTGTTAATTAACATATAGATAATTCGCATTTTCACCGTGGAAAATATGCTGAGTAGTTACCGAAATAGCATTCTATCTAAAGAACTGACGACATTTAATAAATGTTGCGAATCGCAAGTAAAACTTCCGTGATGCTAGTAGAAAAGCGCTTGATTTAGCTGTCCAGTAAAGTAAGTCAAAAGGAGTGAATATACTCGTAGATGAGAAACCCGTATGAGTACATCCAAAGGAGCGCATCAAGAAAAGTATTTAATATTGGCATAGCATCCGTGACATTAATCTCTTCTCTCCTATCCAGTTTATGTACGTGTTCAACTTAGATAGATTTAGCGGTAGTCTTCGATGTAGTCTAACGTAGGCACACTAAGGTGGCTGATACCGCGATAAGAAGGAAGAAAAGGATAGACACATTCACACAGCATACACATGCCAACAGGTGTGATCAGGTGGTCTTCCCTCTAAGTACCGTACAAGGCCATACTACTTGAATTTGGTAATCTAATGAGAAGCGGTATAACCAGCATAGTGAAAAACACTAGCATACGTTCAATTTATAACCAATATAATCGCGGTCATGTGCATTTATTTTCACTGTTTTTTCGGAGGTTATTACAGGACCTGATAAAAATATGCACTGTTGCTTCCATAATTCGATTATTAATAATAGAAGACTTCAGCTCACATCACTTGGCCTAGCAAAATGCACAAACAAAAGATTACATTCTAGCTTCATACAGCAATAGATTTGATCTGAAGATAATTGCTTCAACCGGCCCTACATTTCGCCGAAAATCGAGCTGTGTCAATTTCTTCTTTATATAATATTTCAGAGTCCAGTATGCATTATACCTATAGTATCTTTGATTTCAGTTTGTTCATCTGAGTTTACAAAAAACAAAAGGGCTCCGATTCCTGGCTATGGAACCCAAATATTTCATTCCGTATAAGAAAGTAGACTCGAAAAAGCTCGGCCTAGATTTGGTAGAACAACTTAAACTTATCAATCTGTCGCCTGGTTAAATCAATCATAACAACTTCGACTCTTTTAATAGTCTTCAAGCTTCAGCCATTGATCATAATGCTATATCAAAGAAATCTTTTATTGTTCACTTAAAGATTTCTCTCGGAACATAATACAAACAGGTCTTCAGAAAAATCGTTCTTTTGAATTTACGCAGGAAAAATGAAGGAAGCTCTTTAACAAGATTGGGCTCTGAATACCAAGAAACTGTTCTTTTTATGCTTCCATCCACCATCACAAAAACTAAAATTATAACTCCATTCAATGCACTTGCACTAAAAAAGTTTTTGGAAAATCCAGAACGATTAACTTCCTTTTGAAGATACTTTACATACATTACATTTCGAAGAGCAAGCGAAGAAGGTGATATGTGAAAATTATAATATCCGCCTAATTTTACTGCTCTTATCTTTTGCGAGAAGATAAATTTGGCTCAAATGCCGAAAAATATAAATGAATTAGATACTATCCCTCTTAGATAGTTTCCCCTCAAAGCCAACACAACGGTTGCTACTCTAGAAGTCTTCAATGCAGCTATTTAGAGTTCTGTACGTAAGAATAATATTCTGGAAGTTTATATGATTGATATAGTGAACGCCCTCGGAGAAATCTGGAGTGACGGCTTTGTATTCAATGTAATAAACTTTGATATTTCTATATAACTTAATAACATCCTAGACAGCTTTCTACATAGCAGATACACCTTTCGAACCCAAAAGGAAGCAGTGGTTGAACTGTATATTTTTGCACAAAGGGCAACCGCTTGTACTATGCAAATGCTGACCTCATTGATTGACCATCAACTGACTGACTTTTAATTCAACTACGCGAAACAAAACAGGAGGGAAATTACAGTTAATAAGGAAAAATCTGAAAAAGCTCACATTTTCATATTTACTAATTTTAAATCGAATTGAGTTGCACTTGACAACTGGAGGCGGTTTTGAGATACGCCCATACTCTCTTCAGGCATCAAATCTATGGACGCATCGATTGATGCTACAACCGGGGAGGTAATGCTATCGAGTTATTTTTATTTATTCCAATTCAATTGGTGAATGTAAGAACGAATTATATTTCATGGTAAATTCCATGTAATCATTGAAATTAGTAAGTATGAGAAACTCAGGTTTTCAATTTAATTTATTCACTATCGGCGATGTCCAAGTGTTTTGATGGTTGGCGAATGTTATTATTGTCCAATGGTGGTCGTGCAACCATGCTTGACGGCAAGCTTTTGGTGTGGCATTAGGGGAGATTTATTTGTTTGCCATATTGCCAGCTTACCACAAAAGATTAAACGCGAAAATTACTTACATATTGCAATTAATTTAATATTTTTGTAATTTACGTTTTTGCCGTTTCGTTGAATAAATGTTGTAAACTATTTAAGCCCGCTTCATGATTAGTAGTGCGAAACCCTGCGAATAAACACAAGTTGTATAGTGGTTACCCCTCTTTACGAGGGCACAATGATTCAAACCTCTGTTTTCCTGTTCGGGTTCGTCGGGAGTGCAGTGTCCGGCCTTTCATAGTGCACAAAAATGTACGCCATTTGTTCTACGTGGGCAAGATTATACGCTGGCATTTTTGCCCAACATCGACCCTGTAACCGAAGCCCGGTCAACAGACACACCTACCTTGCCGATTGCTGTTCAGGCACGCAGTCTTACCTCCCACAGCGTACTTGCGACAGTCGATACAATAACCCACTACGCAAGCAGCTCCACTCCATTTGTCGGTATGGTACTCGGACGAGACGACGATGATGACGTATACATCGCACCACAGCCAGGCACCTTTCGAGCTGTTCCAGCAGTCACTGGCCCAAGAGGTCAACGTAATCGGCCAATGCAGGCTGCCGTCCTTTTGTCGCCGCTAGCCTTAGCTATAATTCTTTTGAGTCCCAATTTCAGGTGCACAAGGCTACAAGAGACCCAACAAAGTTCCACCTCACCATTGCCGAGGTAGCAGATATCATCCGCGTGCCATCGAAGTACGACATGTACGCAGCTTCAAAGTAGCTATCGTATCTCGCCTCACGGACTCTTCCGATTGACAGCTGCATAAGCTACTCATAGGCGTCGTTCTCTATTGACCTTCACAGCTGCTGCGACACACGCGCTTTCTAGCTGACAAGCGGGTCAGTGATGATGTCCTGCGGATTATGCTTTTACTGATTAGAAATCAGGAACTGGAGAAGCCCGCCACTGGAGCAGACAACGCACACGAGATGGGCCCGGATGTAATGGCCACGTCAGCGCAACTAGCCACACGCTCATCCGGCCGTTCATCACCGCGCTGTTCTCTGAACCAGGTCACCGTCGAGCTAGCTGCCCTGCGCTTAGTGATTGCGCAGTTGACTAGTTTGACCTCTGAGGGGCTCCAGCAACCACGCGCCAATGCCAACACGTAGCGGGGGCGCTCCTTGTCACGAGGCGGCTACCAACGCAAGCAGCCTTGCAGCTTTCTGGCTCGAGATACCGCTACTAAGCTCCCGGGAAACTGAGGTCGCGGGTGCTGTACTCAGCAAACACCTCGGAGAAACGCCTTTATGTCTCCGAGCCCAGCACGAAAACTCGGTTCCTGGTGGACTCCGACTCTGCGCTCTCCGCCATTCCGAGGCATCTCATCACCAAGCCTTTTTGGAAGCAGAGCTTCATACTGAAGGCAGCCAATCATCATCTTCAGCAATCAACATCTCACCTTGGACTTCGGGTTATGCCTCGAATTTCACTGGCCGTTTGTCATGCAGACGTTCAGACGGCTATTCTAGGAGCCGACGCACTCAATTATCACGACTTTCTCATCGACCTACGTAGACGACGCCTATTTGACGACCGCACTAACATCTCATGGCCTGTGTCCTTGGCCAAGCTCCACCATTACACATCACGAGCCTCCTGGCCAGGCCATCGACCTTGGAGGGCACCATCGGAGAGCTGTACAAGCAGATAATCGCCATGTACGCAAATACAGCTCTACGACCCGGTGAGTTCACTTCGATCACCGACCTACCCTCCATCGCCAGATAGTCACGCACGGTCCACCTATCTTCACAAGACCTCATTGCCTCGCGGGAGAACGCCTCACAGCAGCGAAAGCCAAGTTCGATTTCCTATTGGAATGAGGCGTCATTTGACGTTCATCAAACTAGTGGGCTAGTCCCCCTGTACATGGTTCCTAAGGACGGCAGCCGTTGATGAGCTACTATGGATTACCCGCCAACTCAATGCCCACACTCACGCGGACCGCTTCCCATTGCCCATCATCGAGGACCTGATCAGGATGCCAGCGGTTCAGTATTTTAGTCATCGACTTCCAGCGTGCCTTTAATCAAATCCCAGTCCGTCCCAGAGGACATCTGCATAACGTCACTACGACCTTCGGACCGTTCGAATTTGTAGTGATGCCTCTTGGTCTACGCAACGCGTCACAAAAGATGTAGCAGACACAACCATCTGTTGATTTCATCCGCGTCTACCAGGATGACATTTTGGTATTCTTGGCCAGCCATGACCATCACCAGTGTCACCTTGAGCAGCTTCTGGCCAATTGGAATAAATGTCAAGTCGGCCTACCCAAGGTTATTTTTGCCACCAGCTCCCAAGACGCAAGCCACCGCATGTTTTCCCAAACTAGCCGACTCCACGCAGCTGAGACGTTTCTTGAGGATCATAGTATACACAGTTTCCATTTACCCCGTGTTTCACCCTTTCTGAATTTTCCCAGGGGCCAGTCTGCTGAGCCGGAGTCGGTCAGCTCAGCTGAGGCCTATTGTATTTAAAAACAAAATAAAAAGCAAATAAAATATCCGACGCACGTATTTTTTACGCATTTCAGAATATGGAAGCATTGCCAGAGCCTAATAAAAAAACAAAGATTGTATAGAACGAATTTGTTTTTATGCATAATTATTAATAATTATTTTTATGCTAAATTATCAATTCTCCCGTCAGAATTTGCCCATCTACCTGCTGCCTAATATTTATGATTCGCTCTTCGGCTTGTGCTCGTTTTTTTTTCCGGAGGCTAGGTTGAGTGTGGATACTACGTGAATGTACTATGCCTTGGATAATCAACTTCTATCACCGCTGCATGCCACACGCCGCCGAGCTCCAAGCGCCACTCACTTGGCACACCGGATGCTGACGCTGCTTTTGAACGGCGCAAGCAGGGCCTCACCGCGGCAGCTACGTCAGCCTTTCTTTCGCCTTCGCACCCGCTGGCACTACGCACTGACGCGTTCAGCTCCACCATTGGACCAGCAGCGGAACAACGGTACTTGCGTACCTCTAAGATTCTTCTCGAGGAAGCAATCCGAGCGCTACTCCTCCTAAGACCACGAGGTTCTGGCTGTATTCGCCGCCATCAAGCTTTTCAACCCCATTCTGGGGGGGGAGGCACTTCGCCATCTACACCGACCATCGGCCATTAATCTTTGCCCCGACGCGGCTCGCGGACAAAGCCTCATCTCACCAAAGCAGACAATCGGACTTCATCGGCCAATTCGACACGCGGTTGAAGTACATACCAGGTGAATATAACATCGTCGCCAATGTGATTTCACGCATAGAGACGGTTGCAGTACTCGTCCCTCTCACTGCAAGAGCCATCAGCGAGGCCCAGACCATAGACGACCAGTTGCCGCACATCCCGAAGAGCTCCCGCCTCAAGCTGCATCAGTTAGTGTTGAACGGTTACTCAACGAACTACGTCGAATTCAACGGAGCTATCAAGACATACGTGCCAGTTGCGCTCCGCAGCTAAGCATTCGACACTGTCCACCATCTCACGCACCCCAATGGATGTACCATCTCAAAGCGCGTGGCGCTGAAATTCTTCTGGCCCGAGTTGGCAGAAGGGTGTGTTTCGTCCATCGAACAATCGCGCCGAGCTTGGTAGTTTCAAGGCGTCGGGTGGCCATTTCGAACAGATCTACGCCAACCCGATTAAGCTTCTGAAGTGTGAGGGCTACGGGAATTACATGCACTGGCCTCAAGCAATACCAGTACGCGACATCAAGGCCAGCACCGTCACCAGGGCGTTATTTGACCACTGGATCGCCATATTCGGCACTCTACTCGAGATCACCTCGGATCAAGGCCGTCAGTTAGAGGCTGACCTCCTAAAACAATTCCGTGCCTCTTGGGGACCACCCTCGTCGCACCGCCCACAGGCCAATGGTATGGTGGAACGGATGCACCGCACTCCCAAGAGTGCTTTAAAGTGTGTTGCCGAGACACCTTGGCTAGAAGAACTTCCGGCGATCTTGTTGGGCTTGCGCACCACGCTCACCAGCGGAGATGGTCGTCAGCACGTCACTACTTCCGAGTAATTTCGCGACACCGGCACATCCCTCATGGCGCAAGCAAACTCTAGCCCCGTGGCAAGTTTTCTCTTGCCGGGCAGATCCGCTTTCCGCCTGATTGCGTCACGACCTTTGGCTCCGTCATCGAGCAGCCATGTATAAAGAGATGGAAAACCTAGCGAATCACGTGCTACGACCAACTGAAATCAGATTCTGGAAGAGGATAATCAATTGCAACTTAGGATCAATACAAAAAAAGGCAACTACTTCCATATTCAGCAAGGTTTCTATATAAACTTAGAGGAGGCAAAAGATCACACTGGTAAAATACAACCAGGTTTAAAGGCCGAAAGACAGCTCAACCTAAAATATAAATAAGTGATCTAAACGCAAACCATATTAAATTTAAAATGGCAGCCTCTATTTAAATACATTTTTTTAAATTATTTATAGTTTATCGGATTTTGTGGGAACGTTTCAATATCACTTTTTGGTCTTGAATCGCCTACAAGTTGATCCTTTCTTTTTTTCGTATTACTTTCGATCAATGTTGATTGCAGTAGAGACGAACAGAAAGAGGAATTTACCGATGGTATTATAGCTATCGTGTTGTCATATGGTGAAATGCCAGGAGGGAAATACAAACCACTTTTCACCAATCAAGTTAATAATTGATTGGTAAAAACCAAATCCAACCACCGATGAATCCATCATTAACTTTAAATCATATAAATAATATCAACCAAAATATTAGTTTTTCATATTTTCTTTATAATCCAATTTAAATTATATATCTAGGCTTCACATTTTAAACCGAACACAAACTTTATCGTTTGCAATTTAATTTAGAGAAAAAATGACAATGTTCAATTTTCAGTACATTAGACAGACATCGACACCAAAACACTTCGCTGTACTTAATTGACCAGAAATTAAAGGACACTTCCTGGATATTTATTTTCCGGTTTCAAATTAACAATTTCAAGAATAATTGCATGGTTCATGTATATATGATGTGGTTTCAACGTAAGGTTATATTAACAAGATGATCATTAACATTAAGAAGATAAATGAAACAAATAAGTTTTCCTTAAATGCAAATCAATATTATTCAATTACGCATTCCAGGAATTATAACGAATGTTAATATTTTAATTTAAATTTTTTATTCAAGTTTCTATTCTCGTTTATTTATTGTTTTTTATTTATGCTAAATTAAAGTAAAATACCACTTTAGGTCTGACGTTTAGATGTGCAGAAGTAATTGCCATGTCTATCATCTACATACTTTACTATTTTCAATATTATTTTTTCGATTTGCTTACAATATTTCAATTGTAAAATCCAATTTGAAATATTGCCGACAATTACCATCTGCCATCTAATCCGTACAGAATGTAATTCTAAAATAATCATTCGCAAAACTTAAGCTATTGCACATTAAACAATTATTATTCTGTTACAAATTAAAAGAATCAGCGACTAACTAAAGTGCACCAAAAGTGTATTGGATAGCAATCGTAAAATAATTAAAATGATCAATGCAAATCTATTTTGTGTATGTGTGAAACTTGAAAAAAGTCTAGCAATTACATGTTCGACATTTGAAATAACATCAAATTAAAACGACAAAATTGTGGTAATGTAAATTGATTCAAGAGGAATGACATTCCAAAATAACTAAATGATTAAACTTTTGGAAGACTAAAATTAAACAAATTTTATATTATGTACATACACTATTATGTACCGTGGCGCATATACAATACGTTTATCTACTTAATAGACTTTGCTAATATTTAACAACAACTATTTATTCACATATGAATGCATTAGTTTTTATTCTTTTATTCTTCTCGTTCTTTTATCATCTCGTGAATATATCCGCCAACAAGTCGAATATTTTCTTATTTCTTTTTCAACTGTATTTTTCAATATATTTCAAACGAAACGGCTTCACATTATAGTATTATCTTAATGTTTCTTTTAATATTGTATACAAACTAGTAGATTAGATTAGAGTTTACTCTGGTTAAAAAATTTACATTTACAAATGAATAATTAGAACAGAAGAAAGAAACATAGAACGATTCCAAAAATCTCATCATGAGCAATATAGTGACTTAAATGTGTAATACGAATTCATAAAAAGAAACAATAATAATCCTATTATGTATGTATATATATTAATATACTCAATTTGCCAATCGAAAAAATGCATACATATTTATACAAACAGAATATAAACGTTTTTTGGCTAGAAATTTGTTTACGAGTTGGCAAAATACTTACTGCTCAGTATTCGGATCAGTATCACTTTCTTCGAGTTCTGTTTTGTTGCGTCTTTTTTCGTAAATTAAGATGATAGCACAGAGTACAAATACTTCTGCACAGATTCCTAGGAACGGCCAGAGAGCGGCAAGTTTTCCTAAAAAAAATAAGCACGTTTTAATTATTTGTGGCTGAAATTGAAAATGTTAAAATGAGATCATACAAATGTAATATAATATATAGACAGTGAGTTGGAACCCTATGTAGGACTGGTTTTGAGGATAAAGGGTCGAAAATATTATTTTGCCGGTATAAGAATTACTTCAACATTAACTGTCCATCAAGATCATCCTGGCAGATAAAAATCTTTTCAAGTAAAATGAAATCCATTATTTAATGTGAGCAATCTTTCGTTGAACTTAGTTGAGCAAATTATAATTGCGAGTATATGGGATCGCATTCCTTAAACTTATACTTTCGACTTACTTTTACAGTCCTAAGTAGTATAGTATATCAATTATACACTCATTTTTGCTACATCAACTGCTAAGCGCCGAAATGTTCATCGTTTATTTACTAGAAACTTCTATGCTCTTGCATTAAATTCTGTTTGAAGAAGATGATGTAGAAAGTTTTACTCAAACTTCAATAGCAAATTTCATAGATCCTAAGCGTTAATACAAAACTTGATTCTATCGCTTCATCATTGTGTTAAATAGCCTACTTTAAGTTCATAGCTTAAAAGGAAACACATTTCTTCTCAGAATAACACAATAATCAACACATGGTTAGTCCTGCAACGTTATTAGTTAACTTCTCCCATGCCTCCCACTTGAGTATTTTCAGTTAATTTGACCATCTCATCAAAAAAAAAAATAATATTGTAGTTATTGTTTGGCCGGAGAGATTTCATTTCCCCAAGCCAGACCAGTTCAGGAATACCGGGCCCGCTAGTCACGTCCACTGGACACCATCGTGCCTACCAAAAACAAACCAGCCAGCGCGAGCCGGCAGGCGTGTCAAATATACCTACCAGGTGTGTGGCTCAAATGACTATCTCGTCTCGCCATTCAGGTCCCAAGCAAAGAAGCTAGAGCTGACTTTCCAGCGGGAGCGAAAAGAATGGCAAAAGATTAGTAAACAAACAGCAACAAGCAGCGAGGGATCAACAAGTCAGTGGCAGCCAGCAGTGCAGTAGACCAGCGACAGCAAGCGAGCCGGGTGACACCACCGTTAACTTTTCATAGAACAAGAATTATCAAGAGCCAGCTTCTGACAATTAAAACATTCTCTGTAAACAGCGTTACAAATTAATTAAATCATATTAATGTTAACCAATAATTCAACGTCTTTTTACTGGAGTCCGATGTTAGTGTGGAGAGGTAAGCAAGTGTGGCATTCGACCACAACAATATTTTCCTACGTACATACATTCAGGCATCAAGTGACGAATACATCTTTCCCTCCCTTTACAACCGAACATTTCCAATTCCTTTCCGACAGGTTGATTATAAGCAAGAATTGCAGGAAACGTTATTTTTCAAGATGCAATTTTATCTTTTTACCGTGAAGGGACCGCAGGGACGACAGCTTAAAGTTTTTTTTTAGGTTCTTTTTTTACAGATTGTTTTGAACGCTTATGATTTACGGCACCATTTTTGCTGCATAACTAATATAAACGATAGAAGGGTTCGAGAGACGCAAACAGCAAAACGAATCTAGGGATTCCAAACTCTAATCCAAATTGATAAACGATGAAACATTACGGACTTTCACGAAGTACCATTGTTGCTGTAAACCGGAAGAAACACGAACCTGCTTCCATTTCTTTTAGAAGCAACAGCACCGGAAGCATTTTATGACACACATATGTGACTCGTTTTATGGTTAGAGATCAACATGTGTAAGCTAGCGGTAAAAGGTTAAGTGATTCGTTAAGTGTCGAAAACATGCTGCTGTACCTTCATTGTTTTGTCTACAGAATACATAAATTTTCCACGCCACATCAAAAGAATTCTGAAGGGTAGTGAACAAAGGAAGCGTCGTTTAAAAAAGCCGATGAAACGATGGGAAGATCCAGTTAATGCTGACCGTCATACCTTACTCCGAGTAACAAATCGGTTGACGAGACCCCGAAACGGCGATGAATGTAGGCGAATACTTCAGGAGACCACAGGCGAAGCGGACTGTCGGGGCATAGATGATCGTGATGTTATAAACTTGAATTTAGACGTCCAGACATGGATAGATGAACTTGCTGCCAAGACCAAGTATGTGCGAAGCGCAACAAGCAAGACCTAGACAGAGCAATTCCAGAAGCTTGAGATTAGTTTCCAGAGGACTGGCGAAAAAGTATCATATGCCCGGTACACAAAAAGGGGGAAAAACTAAGGTGTGAAAATTATAGAGTCATGGCTTTATTGTGTACGTCTTATAAAGTGGTTTCTAAAATCATAGAAATAAAACTAAAGCCGTACTATGAAAGAATTATAGAAGACTATCAGAGAGGCTTTCAAAGTGGACGGTCTACAATAGACAAAATATTCTCAGTTAAGTAGGTGCTCGAAAAGTGGTGGGAATATAATATCGATGTGCACCAACTCTTTGCAGACTTCAAGTAAGCCCGGTACTAAATAATACATGACTAACTAGTTTGCATGGTCAACCTACGTGCTAAGCACAGAGTCCCAGATCAAGGCAAGCGGCGAACTAACGTACAGCTTCAAAATGGACTCAGGCTTAGGACAAGGGGATGGGCTTGCCCCAATACTCTTAAATATTGCACTGGAAAACGTCATTACGAAAACATCAGCTGAAACCTCTGGTACACTAATGTTCAAGTCCACACAATTGTTAGCTTATGCTAATGACGTTAATATTATGGCACCTTCAATCCCAGATGCCAAAGAAACATTTCTGAGCCTAGAATCTGACGTAAACCAAATTGGCCTCGGAGTTAATAAAACTAAAACTTAATTCGTGACTCAAACGAGGGGGAACACTCCAGTCGAATAAAACCTGAACGTAGGAGACTATATCCTTGAAAGAGTGGATAATTTTATCTGCCTTGGGGCCAACATGAAAGAAGAGGCAACGAAAAGGATAAGATCGGACGCCGCAAATAAAGCCTATTACTCCGTACTTCCCATTTTAAGATCCATAGTTGTGCATAGGCAAAATAAACTTCGTATTTACAAATCACTAGTCAAGCCTGCGCAGCTATATGAAAGTGAAACATGGACTCTGAAGAGCGAATCCGAAGAGGCAGTGGAGATATTCGAACGCAAAGTGCTCCGGAAAAAATGTACGGCCCACTGAAACAAGGAATAGAGTGGACCACCTGTATCTACCTGCATGAAATAACGCAGTAATGGGCGGGCCATGTAGAAAAAATGAAAGAAAACCGGTTACCCAAAAGAACATTTAAGGGTAGAGCACAAGATAGACGTCCACCAGGAACTCAAGGGAATTTTTATGAAACGGTAGTGCAAATTGTTGTTGTCGACAGTTTTTGTTGCGGCCACGGTTTATCATGCATCGTTTTGACATTTCATATGTTTGACAAACGATTATCGGGGATGAAATAAGTTTTCATACGAAATTCCGGTGTTAAAACTTCTTCTTTGTTCGCTTGCGACCACCTCAAGAATCCCAGCTGCAGGTTTCGCACAAAATCGAACTCGGGCACGACGGCCTAAGCTTTTTGCTACGGTAAGTGAAATTCTCAATAAATTTTGCTAAAATTACGTCGGTCGAGCGCGCGACACCGTCTAATTAACATTAGGGAAGAAATTGGTTGCGAATTTGGTGGAGCAATCGCTCAAATGGATGGGATTCATGTTTTGGTGTGTCCCGTTTACTGTTCGAGGAGAAAAGCGTCGATAAGTGTGTCGCATCTTCAATGGCACTCGGAATTTAACACAATGCACTCGGAATTTAACACAGTTATGTTAAATTTAGCGTCTGACTGCAATCAGTTCAGCAGGGAATCCGTAGATTTTACGGAATACATAGTAGCTTACAGTTTTTAGGGGGTTTTGTACATAATAGCAGAATGTTAATTGAAATAAATAAATAATATTTAAATATTTAAGTGATCGTGAAGAAACCCTGACTCTGATGAAGTTATATAGTAAATATTCCTGTAAAGTTATTGCCAGATAAATTCCGAGCTTATTCAAGACTAAATTCGTTAACCATTTGTACACTACAGGCTTATCCACCCCAAAAGCGAGAGCCAGTACCCGTTTGTTTTTATATTAAATTATTTAAGAAAATTATATAACAAAAAAATTACCGCTTCCACCTGGATGCCCCACTCTTATTTGGGGGCCATAAGTATCATTGGTAAAGACGAAATATTCCCAAGTCACGGCTGTTTCCGCCAAGCCCAGTCTGTTTGCTTTGGCAATCTCCACCCTTAGTAGGTTACCTCGGCCTCGACCCCATCGGACCGAGTCTTGTCATCCATAAATTCGTGAATGCGAAATTTTTTTGTAATGTGCCCTTTTTTCGTGTTTGGGAGGTGAATGCCATTTACGCACAGAGTGTGGGACTCTTATGCTTGCAAGAAGGCGACTGGACTACCCACTAAACACCTCCCCTGTCAACCTGAGAACCCAGTCTGGAACCGTTTGACACATTACTTCGGGCCAAGCCTCGTTTTGTTACGCCGTGAGGCGCCTTCAAGCTGGGGGATCCCTTTCCTAACGGGAGGGGAGAGGGGAAGAGGAAGGGCCAGACAAGCAATCACCCAGCCCCAACGCGCCCGGCTGCTGTGAGTCCCTTTTATCTTTTAGGCCTGCCCGAGCATAATGTGCTACCTGGTTCCATTTGTCAACCGATTCGAGTATCTCCGCGACTATATTATCCGGGGTGAGCTCTCCCGTCTCCCTGTAGAGGTCCCTTCGCAGCCTGACCCATTTTGTGTGTGGCAGGCATTGTCCTCCTCTCCTGGGCAAAACCGACTATCGGGGGACCGTGACATACCGATCTTGTGCAGGTAAGACTGAAAACACCTATGCCCGCTCAAAAGCTGCGTTAGATAGAAGTCAGTCTCACCATGCCTTCGATTTAGCCACGTTCTCACATCCGGGATGAGGCGCGCAGTCCACATTCTCTTCGTGCAATTCACCCAAGACTGCTGCTAATCGTTGAGCGAGCGTTGTCTCTTCTCGTGGACAACCATCTCCCTTGCATCCTCGTTTCGGCGCAGGTAATTAGGGGCGCTCTCTAGCAAGGAGCGCAACAGGTATCACGCCTGCAATAACTCTCAACGCCGAATCAAAGACTCTCGGATACGAAGATGCAATCCTCAGTGCTCCTCTTCTCTGTACCTGTGCCAAACGTTTTCGGTATACCTCCTCACTGAGAGCGTCGCCCCATACCTCTGCTCCGTACAGTAGTACAGCGCCTACAGCACTCATCAAGAGGCGTCTTCTTGATGGGCTGGGTCCCCCTACGTTGGCCAGAAGTCGACTCAGAGCGGATATTCCTGAAGCAGCCTTCTCAGCCGTTGCCCAGTTTTGCTCAGAGAAACTCATCTTCGAGTCGCTCAGTAGCCCCAGGTACTTCACCGATGGCTTCGATTCGATTCGTTTATCTCCAATATCGATCATCCTTACTCTAGGGATTCTCTTTATTGTCAAGATGACCACTTCGGTTTTCTCCAGTGAATGTACACGCGAGCAGTCATCCAGTCCCTCACTCGGCGCATTAGCATACCTAGCCTAAGTTGCGCGTGTTTAACGGTGCGTCCAGCGACCAGAGCCGCAACCATCATCCGCATAGCCGACCAAGCGCGACTCATCTGGCATCTCGAGTCTCAGTAGCCCGTCGTAAGACACGTTCCAGAGGTCCGGACCAAGGATAGATCCCTGGGCAACACCCGATGTAATTTCCATCCTTCGTTGGCACTGTGCCGTATCGTAGAGCAAGCTTCAGTCCTTTAAGTAGTTCCTCAAAAGCCGATATTTTGGAACTTGAAAAGACTTTTCCAGCGTATCCAGAATATCCACGCATTTAGCGGAGTTGAAGGGGTTCCTGACGTCGAGTGTCGCCAAGAGGACGATCCGTTGCTTGGTGCGACTATATGCCTCTGCCTTTTGGACCGCGTCCACCACCTTTGCAATCGCATCAATGGTAGAACGTCCTGATCTAAAGCCGTACTGCCGAGGAGAATAGCGTCAGTGAGTCTTCCCTTGATGAGTTTCTCTAGCACTTTCCCAGCCGTGTCTAGCATGCATAACGGGCGGTATGCAGACGGCGATTCGGGATTTTCCTTCCCCTTGCTGATCAGCACGAGCCTCGCTCCTTCCATTGTACCGTAGGCGTAGCGTTAAATGAACTGAGCAGCAAGTTAGGACAATGGTGATAGACAAGCTGCAACACCTCAGCTGGAACACCATCTGGGCTTGGAGCCTTCTTCGCTTTCAACGAAAGGACTGCCTCTTCCAGTTCCGGCTGTGTGAAGAGTGGACACTCGACAGCTGTTTCGCCATGGACAGGGTCAACACGGACGGGATGGGCGGGAAAGAGTGCCCACACCATCTCGTCCATCTTTTACGCATCATGTATACAAGGTTTCCGTAGGGCACGAAGCTTCCGCATAACTAGCTTGTTCACATTCTCCACTAGATCTTGCCAGCAGCGAGCCTTGCTGTTTTTGATCAATTTGCGAAGGCATTTCCTGGCCGACTTATATGCTGCTGCGCGGTTGCTTGCCTCGTCACGGTTCCGCACCCGTTGGGCCTCACGCCGAAGCTTGTGACACTCCCTTCGTTTTTCAGCGATTTCAGTTGACCTGACACTGGGGGCTTGCCGTGCCGGGGTTTTCAACGGGGCATAGAAGCATTGCAAGCAGTCGTGATGATGTTCATAGTTGAGTTCACCACGTCTTGAGCTGCCAGTTCTTCTGTCCCCTCCGGATCTTCCTGCAGCGATGCACCTGCCGTGAGCAGCTCGAGGAGCCTCTCGACGTCCAACCTTCCGATAATCCATCCAATTGTAGAAAGCCGAGAGTACAGACGTCGGGAGACAACAGCGCTTATATCAAGCAGAATGGACTGATGATCACTGGCTGAGTAGTCCTCTAATACTCTCCAGTTGTGTATCCTCCATACTAAGGACTCCGATGCAAATGTCACGTCCGGGGTATGGTTCCTTCACAGCCAATACGATGAAAAGTCGGCGTATTTCCGCGGTTAAGTACGACGAGCGCCGTCCTGGCCGCGGATTTGTTTGAAGCATGCCCCATTCGATTGCTTTTGCGTTTAAGTTTCCCCCAACGAGCACGTTCCCGTCTGGGTTCGAGACAGCGTCCTCCAAAGCATTAAGCTTGGCTTGGAAAGATGATATCGATTCGTTCGGCTTAGGTACACACTAAAGGTGGTCCCTGAGCAACGAATCCACACAAAACCATCCCCACGTCCACAGCTCTCCGCCTGGAAATCACTAGTTTGAACCCAGATGGCGGCAGTACCAGTTTCAACCAAATACCATGATGTCGAAGTTTTATCATGGTGTTGCTCATTCAGCAGCAAAAAGTCGGCTTTCATGTCGCTCGCAAACGGTTCAAGCAGATTTTGGGCGGTTGAACTGCGGTGTAGGTTTAGCTGCAGAATGCGGGTCATCGAAGTTCTAATTTTGCCTTGGCCTTCCTGGAAAACGCGGCATTTTCCTGATCCCAAGACGTGTCCAAAATCAGGTCTTGGATCAGCATCCTTGCAAAGAATGCAGTGTGCCTCCTTCGTACACTCTTTTCTTTTATATCCCGTTTCACCGCATTTGTAACATAGAGAACTCCTATCGGGCCCTCTGCATACTTGTGCGGTGTGACCATAGCCAACGCATTTGAAACATTGAAGAAGCGTTGCTCCTCGCCGTATCCTAGAGACAACCCACCCTATTCGTACTTTGCCCTTATTCAGTAGTGTAGTGGGTCCTTGTGCTGGGGAAAAGGACCCGCCCCACGACACCACAATGCTAGCCTGCCAGCGCATTCACGCGTACTCAGACAAGGCCAATCTCGGCGAGCACCAAGATTATTGCTCGGAGAGGCAGCAGACCATCGCTGCAGTTCTCTACGGACATTTATATCCATCAAAATCACTACGTATGCTTGCTTAAAGTCAACGAAAATTTGATGTACGTCTATGATGAACTTCCAGCATTTTTCAAGTACCTGTTTGACGATGAACAATTGGTCTAGTGTCGATCTACCTGCTCAAAAACCAGCTTGATGCTCCCCAATAATACTGTTGGCGTATGATCCGCTTTTATTTTCCAAGATCTTTGAAAATATTTTGTACGTCGTACAAAGTAATAATATTCCTCTATAGTTTTCGCACTGTAGCTCGTCACCTTTTTTTGTGGATGGGGAATATAATTGATTGGGTCCACTCTTTCGGCATATGTTCTTGTTGCCAAATGCGCTGGATGACTTTGTGAATCGCTTTCTGAACACTGCTACCACCATATTTGATGAGCTCCAATCGAATCTCATCGATACCTGGCGCTTTATTATTCTTTTGGGCTTTGATGGTGGAATAAACTTCATCCGGAGTTGGTGGGGCCACTAAAAGCTCTACGGAAACATCTATAGGCTCCAATTTTCCGAAGCTGCCCTCTCGGGCCTTCGCTTACTGCAAATACCGCATCCAACTATCTCGGTCCATTGACCGCGTCCTTCAATTTTGAAATTCGAGCAGCGATGCACTGTCTTCGTCGACTGAGTCAGACCAGCACTTCCTCGGTTTCCACTCTGGTCTCCGGCCTTCAGTTCTCCCAATGAATACTTTTTTGGGTATCCGTTGATCGTCCATACGATTCATGTGGCCAGCCCATTGCAGCTTCCACAGTCTTACAATCGTTGAGACCTCCGGCTCGTCAAAAATTCCATACAGCTCATGATTGTATCGAAGTCACCATTGGTCCCCGTCTAGCTTCGCTCCAATTATCCGCCTCAGGACCAGACGCTCGAAGCCGTACAATATAGTTGCGGAAGCTTGCTTTAGGGTCCATGTTTCACACCCATAGCACAACACAGGTCTTATCACAGATTTGTATACTTGGAGCTGTGTTTTTCTGTGTATGCAGCTGATCTTCAAGATTGTCAAAACTAAAAAAAATATTTGATTTGCGAGCTGTATTTTTCGGCGTATTTCGTCTCTTTCATTGCCCGTTTTCGTTATTTTGGCGCTTAAATACACAAGTTCGTGTTGGAGGTATTTTTCCTCGACTACGTCAAGAGGTTTGTTTTATTCTTATTGATTTGTAGCCCTACTATTTGTGCTTCGCTGTCAAGTTTCAGGAAGAGTTCTTTGGCAGTTGTTAATGACCGTGACAAAATGTTGATGTCCGCATAGGGTACTACTTGGCTCGACTTGTATAGTAATGTACCTCGTGTATCGACAGGTAGCTTTCTTATGGCGTACTCCAGAGCCAAATTGAGTAACAATGGGGTCAGCCCATCTCCCTGTTTTAGTCCGATATTTGGGTCAAAGACACTGGTGAGTCGGTTATTGATGACTCATTGTCATTTTGGTAAGACGGACTAATTTGGCTGGGATGCCAAGGCAAAGTATTATTTGGTGGTTATTTACAATCAATACTGTAGTATGCATGGTTAAAATCAACGAATATTTGGTGTAAGCCTATGTTGAACTCCCAGCATTTTTCAAGTACCTGTTTGACAGTGAACAATTGGTCTATTGTCGATCTACCTGCTCTTAATGTCGGTGTCAAAAATAGATCGGGTTCTTATAGTCAGTGCTTATTAGAGTCTCATACTGCCAACACGTTTAACATTTTCTCAACTTTGTAATTCATCAATATATGTATATTAGTTCTGAATGTCGGTGTCATATCTATTTTTCTTTTGTCTGCCCGATCTTTTATGTAATAATTTTAATTAATTTTTATTCGATACTGTTTTTTTTATTAAATGATAAATTTAGAGAGCCATTTGGGCCATTAAGTTTTAGTCTTTTTATTGTATTCTTTGAAAGTTTATAACGATTAGTATTGAATAAAGCGCTTTTGACTTTGATATTTTATCAATAAGTACATTTGTCTTCTAAGAAAGTTTTTTAACAAGAAAACAAAGAACAATCTCTACAATTCATAACCGAAAAGCTATTGAAACTTACAGAATGAAAATTAATATTTATCATGGAATGTTAGAAATAGATGCAGCATAAATACATAAATTTGCCTTTGAACTTAAGGAAGTAAAGTAATCGAATTTATTTGCGACGAAGAAATTTACTCCAATTGACCTCATGAACACCGATCGCCAGAGCATTTTCTGGCATGCGGAAGAATTTTCTTAGAAGCATAACAGACAGGGAGCTCAGACACTGTACACCCACTTATGAAGGTTGAAGTACAGGACATAGGTCACGAAATGATATTCTCTAACAAATTTCAATCCTACGGATTGTTACTATGGGGTATTGTGTAATGAATTAACATTATTGATGAAAGTTGTGAAAAAATTCTTCATTTATGTGCGGCACTAACACTTGGTAAAAGTTAAATGTAGTTAACGGATCAAAAAATCGGGTTTTCAATTACTTTTGAATGGACCGTTTGATAGCGTTGATATTCAGATTTTTTTGATTTGTGCCTAAAAATATTATGAAAACTCACCTTTCACTCGGACAAGCGATGTATCTGAGGCAGGGTCTGCGTTACCATATTCAGTTGCTGGGTTTGTAGCAATACATTTGAATTCCCCTCTATCATCCATTGAAATGTTTTCGATACTCAGGATAGCATTTTTAAGACCCATTTCATCTTCCGTCAGAATGTATCTGCCCGTTGTTTCATTGATAGTTTTGTTGCCTTTAATTAATAAAACATTATTTAATACAGGTACGCGCCTCAATGAAAAGAATATGTCGCTTACCGATTGCCCAAGTAACTGTTGGATCTGTACCAACAACTGTACAGTGAATAGTTAGCTTCTCGCCTTCCACAACACCTGTATTTGAAGGGACTCTCACAGCAACAGCAGCTACAAATTATTATCCATAACTATCTTTTTAAAATTAAAAGAATTGGCTAAAAAGCTTCTTACCGTAAACATTGAAAATAGCACCTTGCTTCAAACTTTCTACCCAACATTCATATTGACCGGCGTCATTTTGTTCGGTTTTTTCAATGATGAATTTCCTTTCTTCAGCTATAATAGTATGTCGGCCCTTAAGCGATTCCACTCGATCGACGTCTGTTCCATTCTTTCGCCTGTACAAAAATTAACGAAATTAATCCATATCGATGTAAAGCCTTATCAATATTTCGTTACGCATCATTACGCAAATAAAACTTACCACTTAAGTTCAGGAAAGCCAGGTCCCGTGACATTACAGCTTAGTGTAAGTGGAAACCTAATTGCAAAAGATTTAAGCTTATGTTCTGTGTTATCGTAGTGTCCAATGACTTCGCCCGCTGAAATTAATAACAAAATACGA
Organism: Odontomyia ornata; assembly: GCA_963969285.1. Lineage (NCBI taxonomy): Eukaryota > Metazoa > Arthropoda > Insecta > Diptera > Stratiomyidae > Odontomyia > Odontomyia ornata. The sequence goes on from OZ017740.1 coordinate 123,007,983, forward strand.
TTATACGTACATTCTATACAGGTATCGAGAATTTAAAAATGAAGGAAAATACATCAATATTAAAAATTAACTTAGCTAAAATAAATAAACATATATATTTTGTGCCAACAATAATATAGCTCTTTAAATATGAGAGAAACGGGATAATGTTCTCGGTATCTGATTATGAATTTCTTGTCTAAGTATATATATACTAATGATGAGAAGTTTAAAAGGAGTTCTAAAGATAAATTTTGATTGTAGCTTTCAAATTTTGGGCAAACAACAGCGGCGGCGAGCAGAAAATAGCATAAATTTCGCTGAATCCATCCAATTTCGCATTAAGCTGTTCGGTTTCAAAACAACAAACAACTATCATAACAATTGCAATCAAAACGTATGTATATTATATATTCAATTTGCAACTACATTCTCTGGTAAACTATGCAATGGAAAAATTAAAATAAATATATTTTGTTGCGCTCTTCAACTATACACATTGAATGTGATGATTTGCAAACTAGTTTCCAAAAGTATTACATCACTTTTATTCGACTAATGCATTTAACTAAGATTTTATAGTTGATCCTCCTCTTGAAAATCCTGTTTGTGGTACTTGGTCTCTTGTAACGCCGTTCTAAGTATCTGAATAATTTATTAATAATTTCTTAACGCTGCAAATAGTTTCTAATTAGTTATTTTTAGAGTGGATTGACGGTCTCATCAATTCAGAAAAAATCAATGCGCAAAAAGTAGCATGTGTTGGTGAATTTTTTTCTGATCTCTAACTTTCATGTTTATATTACTGATAGTTTTACTTGGAAATAAACTATCCAGACAATCTGTCAGTATTGATAAATTATACTGAAAGGGGGGTGGAGGAAATATTTTGAATTTATAAAGCCCATGGAAATTCTAAACGAAGTTTATCACAAAGTTCGTGCTAGATGTGAATTTTGCGCCATTTTTACGATAAATTATGGCTAAAGAAATAAGACAGTGGCAGTACAGGGTTACTAAAATTGACTCCTACACAAAAGTTGGATCAATAAGAGATCTAAAACACTCTTGTTGAGGTAGGTCTTAAGAGTGTTGTTGAAAATCATTTCGTTGAATTATTGAACTTAGGTTTCAATGAATCGACGCGTGATCCTTGTTAAATAAATGTATCCACAACGTCTCACATTTGATGTGGATTTTTGGGTGAGATATCAACAGACAACTCTTCTTTAGAAATGCTCCTTGTTGGACAATAAGAGTTAGTAGTGCTAATGCAACTTTATAATACAGTATTTTGCGACTGAACACGCAACTAATGATGTGATCGACTTGGGTTTTCAACAAAGCAGTGCCATTCAATCCGAGAAATAATTCAAAATTACTTTTTGTGTGAACTTTTGTTTACCCGATAGCTACATTTTCCATATGTTCATATTACGTATTTTGTTTAAGGAAAATATTAGATGGAGCTAGTTCATTTTGGTGAATTCAAATATACTCAAAATTTATCAATTAGGATAGTTACTGAGTTTTATTAAAATACTTTTTGAAATGACAAAGGAAAATGATCAAAGAAAAAGAGACCTGAACGTTATTTCAGTATTTATGGGTCTGTTTTTTTGCTTAGGTAGTAAAAAAACCAGGCAAAAATACCAAAATAAGACATATTGACGACACACAAATGAGCCTTCATTCTGTTCTGCGTGTTATTTGGATGATTTTAACGAGTACTTGCTATTGACTTATTACTCGTAATACGTGCCAGGGCCAGCGCTGAGTTCGTCTTTTTAAGCTCCTCTATCGCACATGACACTATTGTCAAAAAACCGTTAGTGCATTCTAGATGCAGTTTGTTTGGAGAGAGGTGAAGGAATGCAACAAACAATGGAGAAGTAATCCATGTTACATTGACAGCGTCCCTTGGCGCCTATGATGAAAAGGGGTATAACTCGTGATCAAACTAGACGATAAGCAACTAAGGATAGCTAGAGGGTGTCTCACTGGTTATTTTACACTCGCAGGACCTCTTAAGAAGCATTGTAGATTAAACGACAGAATGCGTGCATAACTTACTGCAAGGCAACTGGCGCCCCCTGATTTTCCAAAGACCATTTGCGTAGATTTGCTCGAGGAACCCTAGGCACTCCACCGTTTAGTGCGTAGCGCAATTAATTCTAACAAACTTCAATAGTTATGACATATTTGGGAATGGACCGGCTAATGAATACCTTTCTGCTGAACAAATTGTGGTTACTGATAATAGTTCACGAGCGCTAACGGAAAGAATTTTTCAACGATGAGTATTAAAGTAATAATAATGAAATTCATGAAACTTTAATGATTCAAGAGGTGTAAGACGCAGTAGATTTAAAAATCCCCCCTGAGAAATATTGATCCGGATATAAACGCTAAAGGTGATATGTGCGACTATCTTCCAATAAGCAATTTATCCTATCCCCATTTTTGTTGCTGCTAAAATTATAAAAACAAAGGGTGTCTACCGAAGATTTCGATATACATAAAACGAAATTAAAAACGTTTGTTCAAATAAGCTTTCTTTTAGAGAAATAAGATCTCGAGAATGCAGATAATTTAATTTATTTATTGCTTTTTCTTGAAAAGCCGTCGGGCCTTGCTTTGTTGTGTGAGCAGACGCGTTTCGACTCCTTGAGTCATCTTCAGTGTCTGGAGAGGACAAGAAAAAAGAGAACTGGCCTGCGGATATCAAATAAACAAAATAATTGACTATAATTTAATTTACTTGGGAGCTAAAATGAACAACAGCTGGCCCTTCAAATCGAACTAGACATTTAAAATACTCGCGCCCATGGAAAGTCGTCTGAAATTTTTGTCCTGCGAAATGACAGAATTATTTAGTAGGTAAGTTAATTTGACACGTAAAATAAATATTAATTCACCACAGTTTTTTATCCACACCAATGCCTCTCCAGTAAAATCCTCACATGTAACAGGAAATTTATGTTTTTGAAATCAGATACAAGTTGATCGGTAACATCTGTTTTTAACATACAAATCCGAATACACAGTTATAAAGTCACTAATTACTATAAATATGTGATTAAATTCTTTATACTTTTGAAACCTGTTTCCATTTTTTAGAAATCCAAATAGAAACCTCAAAAAATCGCTTTAATAGCGTTTTTAATCGAAAAATTAAAATGAAATAAATCTAAGTGATGTAAAAATCTTGGATGCTAATGCATAGAAATGGTTTAATATGAGATGCCAAAAATCAGAATCAAATCAAATTTCTACAACTCTTAAAAATAGCCAACATAGCTAATTAAAATAATGTTTCAATGCATTTCGACAAACAACTCGCAAGGACAAAAGATAATGAAGACTACTGGGCTTTTGTAATTTTTTTGTACTGTATCAAAAATCTCACCCTTTCGATAAGGCTTTTTAGTTGTGGTGTGTGTCATGCTTGCAATGAAATTTGATGGTACGGTTGATATTTCTGCGCTTGGCTTACGAAAGCCTTTACTGTGTCTGATTTTTGGAGCACTTGTGGTTATTAAAGCACGAAAAGTATCTTCCTCATCGGACTCATCTATTTCAAAGAAATCCATTACTTCCTTATTCCTACCTATATTTGTGTTTGGTTTGTTTGTTTTCATTCCACTCTCCTCAGGTTCGAGTTTTGGCATTCGCTTTTTTGAGAATGTTTCAATGGTTACTGCTTGAGAGTTATCTCCCGATTTCCAATTTTCACCTTGGTTTTGATTGCTAAATATCTCATCTTCTACATTCGATATATTTAAAGAGCTACCAGGTTTATAATAGATCGATGTATTTTGATATTCATATTGAGAAACCGTTGTTGGCTTCGCAATTTCGTTAACATTCAACTCGAAATAGTTGGAATGGTCTTTATTGCATTGATATTTTCCTTTATGAACTAACAGTGCGTGTTTTACACTAAGGGTTGATAAGGTTTTATCACGTTCTCCTTGAATTGTATATAGAATATTATTTCAACTCTTAGAGTTCGTTTGACAAACAGCGGAGACATTGGACATGTATATGAATATCATGTGCTATCTGTTCTATACGGTGTATGGTATCGAATCAAACTATTTTTTTCCGTGGAAAATTGAATCACCAACAATTTTAAATTATAAAAAACCTGAATAAATAAAAGTTTGATTTGTAGAAAATAATTTCTTAGATTCATGATATTGTAAGGGTTCCATATGGCTGCCATCCAACGTATTCAAAGTTCAAAAGACACATACATATCAATGCAATCATAAAATCACACAAAAAAAATTAAGATAAAAATAATAGTCAAGAGTATGAAAAGCGGCGCAATTGACGATGGAGCACATTATATTCGATTCGATAAGCGAGCAGTCATCGAAGCAGCACGGATGGAGCAGCTTTACATTTTTTAAGGATTTCTTTGAAAATTGGAATTCGGAGGACTTACGGAATTTTTGAAATTGTGGTAAAGCGCCTGGGTAACGCGCGTAGACCGAGAACTAGGAGGAGGACGAGTGGATTGACAGGAGTGGACGGAAGGAGTTAAATTCGAATCAGGAATATTTGGAAAATAAAAAAAAAAATTTAATTAAGTATTTGTTAACTGTTTTTTTTTTCTTCTTTACAATACAATTATTTTACTAGGTAGTAAGGGTTGCAGTTTCTGTTAGTTTCTTTCATTTTCCAGCGACAGTATTCCAAGCTCTGTCTTGGAATCTATGGGTATGGGGGGTTAATAACAAGTATGAGGAGCTTTCCGCCGCGAAATCAAGCTTCACGCGGAAAGCGAGGAAAAACTTACTGTGTTTCTATGAGAAGTTTGGGGGGACATACAGGAAGAATTTATTTTGCACTTGCTTGCTAGTTGCAAGATGCAACTGCAAGTGCCAGAGGTTTCCAATGACATGGAGATGGACCAGGGAGGGAGTTCCACGGACAGTGGTGTCGAGGAGGAGGCTTTCGTAAAGCCAGAAAAGGAAACAAGAAAGAGGCCAGTAGGGTCTCCAACTCAGGGGCCTACTTCAAAGGTATCGAAGACCGTTGAAGTGAACGAGCAGGATATTTCCCAGCTCAAAAAGGTAGCAAAAGTAGCTTCCGTCAGTCAATGTCAGCATCCCTCATGGGGAAATCAATGTGAAGCATCCCTCATGGGGAAATATTGCATCTAGTGGCTATGGAACAGCTATCTCTAACTGGAGCCTACCTTCCGCCGAAGCTCGTCTATTATTGACTTCTTCATCGTGTCTGCCAATCTGGTAAGCCTCTCCCACTGTTGTAGGGACTTCGAGTGTGAAGTTCTTGACGCCGAGTCTGATCATCTTTTGGTTGAGCTGACCTTAAGATTGCAAAGCGGTGTGAAACTTGAGGTTGCAATTCCCCAACATTTTATTCAATACAAGTGAATCGATTGGGCAGCAGTTAGTACTGACCTTGATAGAAAATTGAAGGGAATTGCGATCAATAGATCGAAATGTTCTCGAGGTTCTTGTTAACGACCGATTTGAACAGACCCTGGGAAGTATTAAACCAGATTCTTGTATGTTTCCTAATATCAATAGGATGACCGGCAAAAACAGACTGCCCGGGGCCCTCACTTATGATGGGTGCTCATGGACGACAAAGCTACCTCTGACTCTATCGCAAAATATTTTGCGAAAGTTCATTAAGGAGAAAAAGCAAGTGAGGACTCTTCCGTTACTTCGTTAGTGAGCAGCACCACAACGAATTTCGACAGGGACCATGAGCAATGGTGCTTGAGCAACCAGGTTCACTGATTCAAATCCCTCTGACGTACATACTGGCGATGGTCTGTTTGTCAGTCCTGAGAGACTCACTTTGTTGGCACTGAGCAAAATTTCAAAAAATCAGTATTGGCTAATGGAATCTCCAATTATATGCTTAAAAGGCTTCCCCATGTTTTCTTTGTTCTCCTCGCGGTCATTCTGAATAATTGTATCAACATTTGCTACTTCCCTCAGCAATGGAAATGCAACAGACAAGAAGTCGAGTAGTACTGACGTATAGTCGATACTCGTCCGATTTAGTTGCTTTCAAATATTGCTAAGCTGCTTGAAAGGGTAATACTTGAAGGCATCATACAATTCTCTGTGGGAGCAAGAATTGTGCCGGAAAGACAATTTGGCTTCAAAAAAGACTACTCTACGGTGGATGCTATGGCCGTGTTTCAAGCCGATATAACGAGAAGCTGGCGCAACAATAAGCTTGTTGTAGCTTGCTTGATCGATGTGGAGAAAGCCTTTGACTGTGTATGGATCAATCGGTTTCTCTACAAAATGATAAATTTTGGCTTTCCGGTCCATATTGTTAAACTTATAGGCAGCTTCATTAGGGGAAGAACTACCTTTGAGATAGCTGGTGGCGCTAGGTTCGACCAATTTTGTATTAATTAGGGGGTCCTACAGGGGTCTATATTAGGCCCATTTCTTTTCAACATATTCACCTCTGACGTCCCGGGCCTAAGAGACGAATATAAGCCCGGAATCCAGGTGAACCTCTTCGCTGACGATTTGTAAGTGTGGTCATCTAAGCACAATTGCGCTTTGCTAAGTTGAGGCTCCAAATACATTTGGAATCTCTTAATGCATATTACCGGAAATGGAGAATTAAGGTAAATGCAAAGCAAAGTGAAAAAAAAACTTTGGTCAACGTGCAAGAGGCATCTGTGACTCCAGGATTAAGTTGAATAGGCAGATGGTGCACTGCTCTAGGCAAATGAAGTACCTGGGGGTAGTTTTCGATAGGAAGGCTACCTTCAGTGCTCACGTTAATATTTTGAAAAAGTGACTTTATGCGTACCATCTTCTTATACCTCTTTTCAGGAAACAGTCAACAGCGAGCAAGCGAACCAAGGTGTTGGCCTATAAAATCTTGATTCGTCCGATCATCACATATGCAGGGATGGAACTTCGAAAACAAAATGGGGCAAAATAGGATTAAGCGAAAAATCCTTCGGGGGTTGCACAGGCCTATACAGACGGGAGGACGGACGGTCTTACCCTAAAGAGTCGCTGAACCAGGAGGCAGCAATGGAGCCAATCAAATCTTATGCGGAAAAGCTGCTGGAATCAGGAATTAGGAGAGCCAAGAAACACAAGGCGGAAGTAGTCAGGAGAGCGACGGATAACCGCTCAATGGAACAGTGAAATAGTAGTTTTAATGTGGTCTTAAGGAAATAATGTACTTAATTTTAAGAAACTCAATATGTAAAAACTGCGTTTACTAGAGATAATGAATTTTACACCAAATTTCTTTTTATAATCTATTAATGTTTCATAACGTTGTTGGTCTCGGCATTTTAAAATTTGTTTTATCGAAAAAAAAAATAATATTGTAAACTAAGTAAAGTAAATGATTATAAAACTCCGGGAAAAGCCCTAAGGCACAACTCGTCCGAATATTGTTAAGCTAAGTTTTTTATGAATTGTACATATGTAAAAATTAGAAAAAATCATCCAAAAAAGATCTTGAATCTTGATGGCGCTCATTAGTAAAAGTTGTAGTGTTAGCATCAAACTGTATTTAAAGATATTTGTTGAGCTCAGGTTGACAAACTGTTATCATGATTGAATAGAAATCCAAGTATTACATATATTTAGACACCTAAAATATATTCTTTACTTTAAGTTCTTTCGTTTCTAACATTTTCCAATCAAAATTTTGCAAAACAAAACCTTTATATAGATATAAACATAAAATACGAAACTATTGATTATTAAATTCTATAAGCAATTTTTTACTTAACGGCAGGTAAAGGAAATTAAAATGCATGATTTCTAACATAAAACGGCCGAAAATCTGCAGAGCAAAATTTGAGCACGCAAGCATTCAGAAAAGAGTCCAAATTTAAAAACCAGCAGTCCGAATAAAAGAGGCAATATTTTATAAAATCTGAATGAAGTGCGTAATCGCTTTAATGCAAATAATATTTAATAAATCTTTCTAAAAAAGTTTACGTCGGCAGTCAATTTTCAGAGTGGCAGCTGTAACTTGTATGGCTTTAACCAATATCGGCTACCTATTTTGTAATTTGAAAGAGCGTACATTTGTACTTTTTGCATATAGTATTATTTTGCTTTTAATTAAATATAGACTAGGGTTGCTCATGAAAAGTTTCTTTTCAGTAGGTTTACAATACTGTACCAGGAGAAAACATTTTTAAATATCTACTAACGTCTTCTGAACCCGTATTTTAAATTGAGACTCCATGCCTGGATTCAGCTAAAGGGATTTAAGAAGCACTGAAACAAAATGAGCCATGAAAGACGACAAAAAATATATCAAAGACGCCAAATTCTTTCCAGCGATAAGAATTTCAGTAGAGAGCTTCCCCATCAGAAAATTAAGGCGTTGATGTATTAAGGAATTTCAGTGAGTGGGCAAGGGTTTTCCGCGCGATATCGGTGAAAAACTCAATGGGGTTCGTATTAATATGATATGATGGTTTCTAGGAGGAATGCTACAATTAAAAGGATTAAAAGAGGTTAGGAACCACAAAAATGTATTTGACGGTCGCATTGTTTTACATTAACAGCGGAAATTTAAAAAAATTAGTTGAGCTTTCACTGTCCACTAAGACAAATTGTTATATTAACAACGAATCTATTTAACCGAAAACTTTTATGTCATAAAAATTTTGTAAAAAAATAATTTAAGAGTACCATCTTCAAATCAATGTCTGTTTGTATTTAAATCACAAAAAATTGAACACTGAAGCAAAAACGTCGGAAGTTGTGATCTAATATAAATGGGCAAATACATTGCGAAAAATGTTAAACGAGCGGGGCTCGGCCAATATTTTTAAAGAAGATTTTTCACCTTATATAGCAAAGAATCGTGTCAAATTAAATGCCTTGACGAGGACAAATTAAATAAAATTAAACAAATGCTCTAACGAGGAATTTTCATGTGAAGGTTTCAACTGCAATGTTGATATCAAGGTGTGCGGGGAAACGGAAAAAACAGCTCAACCACCATTCAAAATTTCAAAGATTCTATCAAGCATGTGTGATTTGATGAAAATTTTTACTCTTATCTTTTTAGGTTATAATTTTACGGGAACCGTTCAATCAGTTTAACCAGGGTTGCGAACGCAAAATTGGGACTACTCTCAATAAAATCCAATATAATGTTCATAAAATAAAGAGTTTATGTAACTAACAACAATTCACTAAAGAAGAAAAAAGTATCTTTCTCTCTCGCTCTCGTCTTTTCTCTCTCCCCTAACTGCCCGAATAAAACAGGGAAGTCTTCATATTCTTAACATGCGCATTTTCAGACTCTCCAAAGGACGTTAAATGGGATTTTGTGATTTTAGGAAGTTATTAATATTATAAAACGATAGTTAATACAGCCCGAGAGGTTTCAGTTTGAGACTCAGTCCTGATTAAGGAATGGAGGAAGTTTTTAGTGTATGCGAGTCCTACATGCGTACCAACATACTTCCTTTACTGCAATAAAAAAAACAAACTAGCAGATAGCCGCATTGTGTTGAACCTAGCAGAAGTGTTATAGATATACTCGTACGTAAAACTTTAATCCCAAATTTGATGATCAGATAAGTGTCCAGAAATTCATGAAAAGCATGGTGAACAACGTAGTAAAAAAAATATAATCAAAAATAATCGAATACAGTTTATGAACCCCCAGACGGACGAATGGACAGATAGACGAAAGTACAGGCGGCCAGACAGCGGGAAGTCCACTTCAAATAAGCAAGTGAAGTGATTACTTGTGGCAGCTTCTAATGAGAAAACCTGATCACCTCGTCGAAACTGTTTACAAAAATGCTTGTTGCTCCTAAGGGTAATATATTAAAGTAAATTATACCCGCCAGGTTTCTGTAATTTAGGTAGGTATAAATGGTTCACTTTAGTTGCTTTTAACATCTGTAGATGTGGCACATTGTGTGCTCTCTCCTTCCCCTTGTGATGCACAGACGTTATTCGTCCAAGGAACGAAGGTTTATTTTCTTTAATGTTTGCATTCGTCTCAAGTTTCCGTGCCCGCTGATCTTGGTGAGATGAGATTTTTGTAGAACTAGAGCAGCTTGATCGACACTCAGTAAAAGAAAATTTTAAATAGAAATTGGTCGGGCTGTCTACTATATAAAGTACGCGTGATAAATGTTTTGTAGTGTAGCTTCATGCCGCGAGAAAATAGCTAGCCGACAAGCACACCTACGCGGCCGCAAAGCGAAGCTACTCAGCTGAGCTTGGTCTTCTTTCTAACTCGCTGACCTTTGTGCCAGACCACCGGCACCCAAGGACTTTAAACACTCCAGTTAATTACAAGGGGAAAACACCATCCTCTTCATAGCGTTCTTACGTTTTTAATTTTACTATCGACTGACAAACCGATGCAATTTCAATGTTTACCCTCCACCCCTTGTATCAGTTGGCATTCTAGGGAGGGTCCAGGACGTAAAGATAGAGCCGTCGACAAACTTTTTACTGTTGTTCTGCTTTTTGTCTACTGAATAGTGAGGTCTATAGTATCTCCTGGAATTCTTTGTTCGTGCTGGCTAGGTCGCATGAGCATGCCGATAATGTAATAGAGCATTACACCCCTGAATGTTGCCAGAAGAAAAGTTTCCAAAATTTCTTAGATCGAACAAAATCATGCTGCCTGGGATTTTCAAATACATTGCTATGAATTGCGACAGTTTTGACTCGCAGCTAATCTGATGTCCGACAATGACAAAGTCCGCATCATCAATTAGTTCAGAACGAACGGTTTTGGTTTTTAATGAGCATACTTTCGAAGCGGACAGTGCATAGTGAGGGGAAATTTATGAAAAAATCAATAAGTCAAACTTCGTTCAACTAAAAATTTTACGAATATTACATTTTTATTTATAAAATCGAAAGGTGACCTTTAAATTTGCCAAAAACTACATTTTCTGATGTTACAAATAGGTGCCAGTGTAAAAAATTATTTTATGTAATTCGAAATCCCATCATAGTACACCATGTAAAAATAAATCAAAGATTAAAAGTGTTTATTAGAAACTTTGTGGAAAGGTCCGAAGTGATGACTTCTTGAACGTTTTGGGGTGAAAAAGTTTCAGAGAGTTTTAAGGGAGGATTTTCATCAAAGGAAGTCGAATGGGATGTCACATGAAAGGTCTCAATTAGATCTTTCCCAAACAGGTCTAAAAATTACCTTATCGCTGTGGAGGGGGGCAGAAGGGTAAATGTAAGAAAATTCGGTTGCGGTCAGCACTTGCAGATTTATGACATTTTGGGTTTTTGTCTTTGCAGAACTTGGCGCTTGTCGTAGACAATTCGCACAATGTATCGGTTCATTATAGTAGTATTCTACTTTTGTCTTGGAGTAGCCAAAGAAATTGCGTCGGGTAAAGTTTCATCGTAAAAAGAGATCTTCACGGTCTTAGAGTTCACAAGTTTATCACCATTTTGCAGACCTTTTATCTTAATGCGATACACTTCAGCGTTTTTAATTTCATCTAGTTTATTACAAAGGTCATTGCAAATAAAGGGGTCTAGTTTGATCTCTTCATCAGTGATTTCCAGGGGAATGTCTCTAATGATTCCGTTTCTGAGAATAAAGTTATTTGGAATGAATAAGTTTAGTCCATATGACTTGGCGGTCCAGTTTTCAAATGCACTGTTTGCATAGGCTGCGGAATTAAAGATTATTTTTATTTTATTAAATCCAATAACTTGTTGAATATTTAGAATTCCTATTTTTTATTTAGATGGTGAATGAAAGCCGGGATATTTCTGGCGGTTTATTTTCTATGGATCATCTTCCGCAGATAACGAAAAAGATTTTCCTTTTTTCGCAATTGTCACATCTAATTGTTGATTTGTTGAAGACTGGAGTCTGTACAAGGTTTTGTGTGCTGTTTGAGGGGTTATAGGAAGAAGCATTTGTCGTTATCGATGACTTTAAAGCGAATGGGTTACGATTATGCATCTCACACGTGTTTGTAACCGTCTGGGTAAAGAACTACATAGTTCAAAGTTGCTATCAAGGCGTTGACTTCAAGCGATCTGATGGACAAGTTACTATGGATTTTTAGAGTTATCATTTCCTGGAATTAGGTTATTTTTGATTGTCAAAATGGCGTCGCTCAGTGAATGGATGAAAATGCATTTGGCTTTAGGTTTTAGGCTTTTCTTGTTTAGGGAAAATTTGAAATATGCACTTGGATCCGAGGGGAGTTGTCTCTTTCTCTTTGTTGAGCTAATAGTTTTATTTCTTTCTGCCGTTTTCGGGATTATAAACGATCCCCCTTCTGAGTCTTAAGTTCATATTTACGCACCAGAAGCCGTAGGTTACAGCCTATATCAATTGGCAAATCGTTAGCGCGCAAATCGTAATTTCTTTACGCGCACAAATCACTAACACAAATTTATACATAAGCAGGAAAAAACCTGTTTTACAAAACCGCTCGAAAGTTTTAAGGCATCCTTTTTGACATGGGTTATTCATACATTATTATGTTTAATAGAAAAACATTATAATAAAATGAAATACGTATTTAAAATGTGGTTCGGTAAGAAACACCCATTATATGTATGAGATAAGGATTATTTCCTTTACCTGCATTTGGCCGGATTCTCGGAAATTTTTTATTGCGATGTAATTACAATAATAATTCGTAGAAATTTCTGGGGGAAGTTATTTATCAAGTAAATTGTAGGTAATGATGCTTAAATGACCTTCCTAGAAGATTATAGTGATATCCGTAACTTATGGTCAGTTGCAGTGTAGTATTTACTCTGTTAAAGTCGTGAGCGAAATATCGAGTGATAGTTTTTTTGAAAATGGCTCCGCGAAAAGAATTGAATACAGAAACGCGTGCGCTTATAATAGCGTACCATAAAACTGGCATAAGTAATTGAGAAATTGCAAAAAAAAAAACAAAATGAAAATACCTCATGCTACGGTTGATTATAACGTAAAATAAATATTGGGAAAGTGGCAGTTATCTTAATAAAGACAGAGTAGGAGACCGAAAGCAATAACATCCGCAGATGATCGCAAAATAGTGGTTACCAGCAAATCAAATAGGGGTAAAACAGCCCCTGAAATCACCACAGAATTAAATATTAGTCGTCCAAAGCCAGTCAGTGTTACGACAGTAAAACGTCGTCTACAGAAAGCCAGGCTCTACAAAAAAAATAAGCGGAAGCGACTGAAATGGGCTCGTGAACACCAACATTGGACCACAGAAGAGTAGAACAACATATTATGGACAGATGAGTCTAAATTTGAACTGTTCGGAACCGGAAAGCAAATATTCGTGAGGAGATCTGTGAGTGAACGTGCCAGAGAAGCGTGTATTGCTGCTACCGTGAAGCATGGAGGCGGTTCAGTAATGGTGTGGAGTTGTTTTGCTGGTAGTAGTATAGGGGACATTCTGAAAATTGACGGTGTATTAAAAAAGGCTACCGTGAAATTTTGAAGAACCACGCAACCCCTTCCGGAATTCGTCTTTGGGTCAAAATTTTATCTTCCAGCAAGATAATGAATCAAAACATTCCTCCAAATTATGCAAAGGCTATTTACGCCAGATAGAAGAGGAGGGAACTCTCAAAATTATGAAATGGCCTCCCCAGAGCCCCGCCTTGATTCCGATCGAGTTACTATGGGAAGAACTGGATCGGGAAGAACGGAAATCGGCTCAAACATCAGCTACTGACATGTGGAACAAATTGCAGTCCTGTTGGACTTCAATAGCACAAGAAACTCTGGCAAAACGTATTGCGAGAATGCCTCGATTGTGTGCTGCAATTACTAAGTTAAGAGGAGGTCACATAGATGAAGGCAAAATTTAAATTAATCATTTGAATTTACGCATTTATTTAGTGTATTTTTATGAACGTATGTGTAGATATACATAAAAAATAAATATCACATTATTGCTGGGTTTTTATACATTTTTGCAGTTAAACGGAGTGTGAGCGGTAGTGTACATACTATGGTACGAACGCCACTGAGTATAGTGCGTGTTCGTGCTTTAGTGACTGCTCGAATGTTGTCAAGGGTATTTGGATTTAGGGTTCGATCATTACGACACAACTGTCAATCGAGTGATTTTTAGTCGCAAATATAAGCACACAGCGATAAGACTTGCAAAGGATCCTTAGGCATGCACGGAACTGACAATCTCATGTGTAGGTATGCCCTTGCTAGGACTTAACATATGTATGCGAGTATAACAAAATTGTGAGACTTGAAATTTATACTTAATTAACCGGTTTTTAGGAAAAATAGCAAGTCGAAGTGATAACCGAAAAGGCCAGAAAAGTCGCAAAGCCGCAGTGTGCGCGCTTCCTTTTAACCATGTGAAAATTACGATAGTCGCGCGACTAACTTCTCAGTCTGTTCTCACCCTAAGTAAAGAAGTCATCAGACAGAAGTTACACGAGTAACTAATCATTGCCAAGTTGTCTGCAAAACGCATCAGAACACATAACCTTACGCGTGCTCGATTGTTTCGCGCACTTGCCAAACACTCTCTACAGTTTTAATCTTCTAATTGAAGTCCCATGAATAAACATCGTTTTGTATAAATTGATACTATCCAATGGCAGACGTCAATGGTTTTGATAGACTTCATTTCAGCCGATTTACAGAAGTATTTTCAGAAATTTGAGGATAGATGAAATAATTATGTGATACTCAGTGTAATAATCGAATAGATTTTAATCACCGAAAAGTTCATCGTACTTTGTGAAGAAGGGCTAAAGTTGATTTCACAGATGAACATAAGTTATTGGTTTTAAAGATCCAGTTGCTTCCTCATTATTCTTAACGATATCTCTATAGAGAATAGTACAACTCTCAAAGAAGAAATATTCGAAGGAAATAGCTTTTCGTGACCTTTGGGCCTGTATAATGAAACTTGGGACGAATAACACATTTAACCCTAAAAGGAAGCTTTACATATAATTGTCACACTTTGATTATATATATACCGTGAGCCACTTGGTTATTCGTACACATGAGAAATAAAACTTTATGTACCGCTTTTTCGGGATCGAATTAAAAAAGTTACAATTTTTGAAAAGAAATCTTTTATTTTTATTGGCTTGAGGAATTCACATCTATTTGACATTCGTACAAAATTAAAAGCTAGAGAAAAAATAAGAACCCTAAGAAATAACTAATATTTGTATGAAGCCATTTATTCTTATTAATGCTTTGAATATTTGTAATCGAATTTATTTTCGCCTTCACAAAATACTCCAACTGAAAATAGAAAAAGACAGCTTCCTTTTAATTTTGTGTATTTTATTTATTTTTATTCTCGAAATCGATTTTCGACCGTAATCGATTTCGAGAATAAAAATAAATAAAATACACAAAATTAAAAGGAAGCTGTCTTTTTATATTTTCAATGCTTTGAAGTCTCTTGGGAACAGAATCTACCAACTTTTTGGTGTATTCAGTAGAGATATAAGGCCGTCCGTATATCAGCTTACTTATAAGAACTTCTTTATTAGTAATTGTACGGTTTCGAATGCGTGTATCAAGTTCGCTCCAAACATTTTCGATCAGATTAAGACCGGGTGATTGTGCTGGAGTTTCTATGACTTTTTCATAATTATAAAGAAGCCACTCTTGGACAATGTGCGATTTATGTTTTGGGTCGTTGTCCTGGTATGTCCCATTTTGATAGCGATTTGCTTTATATTTTGTTTCAAAATGTTAAGGTAAAATATCTTACCAACTATTCCATTGATAATATGCAGATTTCCAACATTGTGTACCGAATTACAACCCAAACTAACACCACCGCCATATTTTACGGCGGCGCGCAGATTTTGCTTGTGAAGCTTTTCAATTGGTGTTCTCCAAACGATTGTGCGCCCATCTGAGCCAAATGTAATAAAATTTGGACTCATCTACAAAAATAACGTTGTTCCATAACTCGGCATCCTTGGCTAGGTATTCTTTTGCAAACATTAAACGCTATTTCCCATTCTTCTCGAATAGAAATCGTTTTTTTTCTGGCCACTCGTCCGTTATAACCAGCTTTCCTCAGTATTCTCCGTATAGTTTCGGCATACACCCGCTTTCCTGAATGCTGCTCAAATGTGGCAGCTAACTTAGGCGCAATTAATGTAGGGTTTTCACGAATTCTTTAAACCCGCCAACGACTCTCAAGCTCATTCAACAAAAACATGAGACTTTTTTTTCTTATCCGCAACGCGGTTTTTAGTTTTAAAGCGTTTAATTATTTCTTCAATCGTAGAATGATTTTTATTAAGTATATTTGCGAGTCCCCGCAAAGATTTAACGGTTTTATGATGCGATATTCCTAATTCAAGAATCGCGACTGAAGTGGTTTTTAATTTACGACCCATTTTTCACGTTTTCTGGTAAACATTCATCCAAACGCGCTGAATCGGCAACTAACCTTCCCTGCAAGCATAAAACTGCAATATCAAATTAGGCTATTTTTTATGAATCAGAAAAATAACGGTAAAATACGGTGTACCAGGGCATTGAGATATTTTTCTATATATATAATTTTCTTTATTAGAATGTATGTGGTACAGAGTTCTTATAATATGCTAGGTGCTCTGACAAAGTCATTTCACCATCGTTTGAACATTATTTAGAACTATGTGGAGTATAGTATTTTCAATGTGAATATTCTTATTCTTCTTCGTAGCACTACAGCCCCTCTCGGGCCGCTTTCTGCAAATAGCGCCTCCAACTGTTTCGGTCCATTGATCGCGTCCTCTAATTTCGAAATCCGAGCAACGATGAACTGTCTGCGTCGACCGGGTCAGACCAGCATTTCTTTGGTTTCCCCACTGGTCTCCCGTCTTCAGTTGTCCCAACGAATACCTTTTTGGGTATCCGTTGTTCGTCCATACGATTCATGTGGCCAGCCCATTGCAGCTTCCGCAGTCTTACAATCGTTGAGACCTCCGGCTCGTCAAAAATTTCATACAGCTCATGGTTGTATCGCCATTGGTCCCCTTCTAGCTTCGCTCTGATTATTCGCCTCAGGACCCGTCGCTCAAAGGCGTTCAATATATTTGCGGATGCTTGGGTTAGGGTCTATGTTTCACACCCATAGCACAACACAGGTCTTATCACAGATTTGTATAGTTGAAGCTTTTGTCTTCCTGTGTATGCAGCTGGTCTTCAAGATCGTCAATACTGAATAAAATATTTGATTTGCGAGCTGTATTCTTCGGCGTATTTCGTCTCTTTCATTGCCCATTTTCTTTATTTTGGCGCCTAAATACACAAAAATGCGTCCGCATTTTCAATACTGTATTCGCCAAGTGTGATATTTTGTGTAATTGAGGTATTTTTTCCCGACTGCGTCATTAGCTTTGTTTTATTTTCATTAATTTGTAGCCCTACTAGTTTTGCTTCGCTGTCGAGTTTCAAGAAGAGTTCTTTGGCAGTTGTTAATGGCCGTGACAAAATGTTGATGTCTTCCGCATAGGTTACTACTTGGCTGGATTTGTATAGCAATGTACCTCGTGTATCGACAGGTAGCTTTCTTATAACGTATTCCAGAGCCAAATTTAATAGCAATGAGGCCAGCCCATCTCCCTGCTTTAGTCCGATATTTATGTCAAAGGCATCGATGAGTTGGTTATCGATGCGGACATGGGAGGTTGTCGACGTCATTGTCATTTTGGTAAGGCGGACAAAAGCATAGTATTATTTGGTACAGTAAGATACGATCAATACTGTCGTATGCTTAAGCAGGTCAACGAAAATTTGGCGTACGTCTATGTTGAACGCCCAGCAATTTTCAAGTACCTACTTTACTGTGAACAATTGGTCTATCGTCGATCTACCTGCTCTAAAACCACCTTGATACTCCCCAATAATACTGTTGGCGTATGATTCGATCTTATTTTCTAAGATTTTTTGAAAATATTTTGTATGCCGTACAGAGTAGTGATATGCCTCTATAATTTTCGCACTGTAACTTGTCACCTTGTTTGTGGATAGGGAATATAATTGATTGGCTCCTCTCTTTCGGTATATGTTCTTGTTACCAAATCTGCTGGATGACTTTTTGAATAGCTTTATGAACACTACTGCTACCATCTTTGATGAGCTCCACTGGAATCTCATCGATGCCCGGCGCTTTATTATTCTTTTGGGCTTTGATGGTGGAACAAACTTCATCCAGAGTTGGTGAGGCCAATGAAAGCTCTCCGCAAACATCTATAGGCTCCGATGTTCTGGAGCTATGTGGAGGATTAAGGAGGTTCTTGAAATATGATGCCCATCTTTCTATAATCTTGGTTTCATCAGCGATGATATTGCCGATGTCATCACGACAGAGCGTGGTTTTGGGCTGATAACCACGTTTCAGGCTTTTCACTACTTTTTATGCTTGTCTTGTGTTGTTACTCGCTAGACTTACATCTATACTTCTCAATTGCTCATCATCGTATTTTCTTTTCTTAATTCTAATTATCTTATTCGCTACTCTTCGGAGATTTTCATAGTGTTCTCTCTTCGTCCTGGTTTTCCTACCTACGTACTCTTTGTACGCCTGATTCTTTTTGTCTAACGCATTCTGGCACTCATCATCGGACCAATCATTCCTCTTGCGTATGTTTTGCCACGGTCTTAATAGCCGCTTTCACTTCCATCCAGGGCTCGTTGCTTGTCTTTATGGATGCGTCTGTTAACATAAGAGTCAGGTGGTTGTCTAGGGTTTCCGTGAAATTGTTGACCACAGACGCTGTTTGGAGGCTTTAGGTGTCAAATTTTTGTAGCGGGTTGATCTTCGCCGAATATGCCTTTGACATTCGACATCGATAGGTTAATTTGATCAAGTAATGATCTGAGTTACGCTTGGCTCCTGGGTATGTACGGACGTCAAGTATGCTCGAGGCCCAACGTTGTTGGATCAGAACATGGTCGATCTGGTTTTGTGTGTTGCCATCCGGTGATACCCAGGTCATTTTATGAATGCGTCGATGTGGGAAGTAAGTCGAACGTATGACTAGAATTCTGCTACATGAAAAGTTAATCAGGCGCTGGCTGTTGTCATTTATTTCATCGTGGAGGCTATTTTCTCCAGTCGTTCTCCGATGAGATAGCTCATTGCCAACCTTAGCGTTGAAATTACCCAGAACTATTTTTGTGTCCTTTGTAAGCATTGAATCGACTAGTCTTTCCAGGTGATTGTAGAACGTTTCTTTCTTATTAGCTAGAGCAAAATTTCGGCAAAAACCTCTACTGAACTTCGGGAATTGAGAACTGTTCGAATAACCAAGTGACATAAATTTTGAGGTTTTTTTTTTATTTGTGTGCAAAATAAATTCTAAGGGATTGATATACTTCTTAAATTGTTGTTCTAACTAAGTTCAGCAGATATGCTAAAATATATTGCAATACAACCTTACTAGGCGTAATTTAATGAAAACTTCCTCTAGATGAGGTATAATTAATGTGTGAATTTGTAAAAAAAAGTCTAATTGCAGATGACAATTCTCAAATTCATTAAAAAACTTGTGAATTTATAGATTTAGTTTATCTTTAAAAACCATTTTCACTAAATACAATAGATTGCTCTGTTTTTAATTTTGATAGGCTTTAGAAATTGTTGGAATTTGCATGTATAACTCACACGATCGTAACGTTTCGAAGCGATTAATTATAAAATATATAAAGGCATACCAACAATTATCAACAATCATCAAAACTAAAAAAAAATAACATTTCAAGATAGTCGAAATCGAAATTAAGAGTAATTAATGAATCTCGCTTTCGTGAAAAACAAAATAGGTTTCATACTTCAGAAAAACAAATGATCATAAGACGACTATAAATTCAGACTCAAAAACAACATCGTTGGTGATTCAATTAAGTTAAGCCCATATTTTGCTCCATTGAATTTTTTATTGGTTTCATCACATTTAACTGTCCAACATTCCACTTTGGAAAATCAGCATTTTCAAATCTACCTTCAATTTCATTTTCTGTTACTACATACGAATGATCATCCCGTCCATGACGTAAATTATGTGTTCTTATACTCTCCCCATCCTTCAACCATTCGGTTGGCGTTGAAATTGATATGCGACAATTAATTTTAAATGGCTCACCGACATTCACTGAACTATCGCCAAAGTAGATGGGTGAGTACGAATCTAATAATTCATCGTCGACCTCATCTATAATTTAATTCAATATTAAAATTTAAAAAAATATGATATTGAGAACAATATAAACAAATGGTCAACAATAATCTATTATTTTACGATATTGTTGACAATTTCAATGAAGTTGTAGAGAAATCTAAATACAATTTTCAACATTCATATCGAACCAATTGAAATTCAATTCACATCGCATAGCAACAGTCACAGTCACTTAAGCTTTTTATTCCAATGCCAGATGAAATAGCCAATCTTATCTTATTGCTGAGCATGTACGAGTATTACAGCATTGAACATTACAAAGAAATTCACGCGATTTTCTTCACAATCAAATTTACATTTTAGAAAAATTCTCAGATGAAAGTTCAACATAATTAAAATCCCTGCAAAAACAAATATCTCTCGTGCCGGAAGATCGGTCCTACGCCAAGTCTTTAAGTACTCGTATGTGTAAAAAGATCTGGTAGCATGACGAGAAATCAACTAGAATACATATTGACGTAATATTGCAGTGGAATTTTATTAGGTATCAAGATGAATCTTATGGACTTGCTCATGCCTTCCAAGCGATGTTTACTGAGTTTCGTTTACTTGAAAATTAACACATTGATAAGATATCGTCAGATGCGATGTGGTATTGTCAGTAGTAACACGCAGATAAAGAGATTTTATCTTATATAATTTACATATTTTAACACTATCAACTACTGATAATAGGACACATTATTAAACTCTGTCAATAACATATTCTGAAGTTATCGCATCGCATGATATTTCGTATTGATGAGTTTCAATGTTATATCAAGTTAAATTTGGTCAATAAAGCGACGAATTTTTTTTTTATTAGACCTTATTGTTGAGCGATCATACTTAATTTGATTTTTTTGTCTAATGAAAACGAATAAAGATAATTTGGAATACATACTAGTGTCAAGCATGATTGATTTATAACCTAAAACTCTTTATTTTCTTTAATTGTATTAAGTAAATTGCAATATTATCAGCAAACCAAAATTATATATGAAATAAACAAATTTGCCTCATGCAGATTGGAGTGCAATTCTTTGCGTGCAATGAGAATGAAGTGGCAATGTATGCGTTTATTTTGCTCATTCGTCCTCAAGGAGATGTCACAAATGATTAATTATATTTCAAACAAAACACTTTTCTCAAATTTCTTGATTGCGTCACTAATTTGATAGACGCCCATTTTCCCCACTTTTCGTTATGAAAAACCTTCAACCCAGAACAGCATACCTGTGGATCTTATGGCGACTGCTTTCAGTGCAAACATACGTGGGGATAATGTTATTTCGTGAGATCTATTTCATTTTATTCTTATCAGCAAGTATACTGCGTAATAATAAATTTAATTTCACTTCTCATGACACAAATACAATCCTATCTTGGAGAAACAATAATGATAAGATAATAACGAAACTCATTGTCACAAACTATGTAAAATATTTCCCTCAATTTTTGACGTATTTCAACAATCAAGATGAAATTAATCTACTCTGTACTTCATTTCATTGTACGTATGAAATTGTTGTTGCTAGCATGGACTTTATTTTACAAATATGACACCTTACGTTCTATTCACTGATTTAATATGCGGCAAATAATGTCTGCATGAATACGTTGAAAAACACATTGCTGAAAATTTTCATATAATAAACAGTATGGAGAAATTAGAAATATCTTAATTGTGAAACACGAGTCAAGATTAAAAATATATATATGAATTTTACCGAGACATTCCTTGCATGATATTACTCTAATTTTTGCTTTGTTTGCACATGGTGCTATAAGACCATTTATTCTTTTTTCTTTAAATTCATTCAATCTAGCATAATTCTAAAGATGCTATCACAATAGACAATGGGATACAGTTTGAAGCGGTATAATCCAATTTCATTGTACTTAAAAAAAAACGTGATTCATAAAAATTCTTCAAATTTTGTGAAACTTTTCACAGAACACACTTTTTTCTCGAGCTTTTACATTTAATTTCATGGCAAATATACCTGTTCAGTACAAGTTCATTGTAGCATTAAAACGATAAAAAATTATTACATCATACAGACTGCTGAATGTTAAGCTTTAACATTACTAAATAGAATATCTTGTTCGTAATTGCTTGGGAGAGTACACGCGAACTTTACATGCGAGTTAAGTTTTCACAGCATTAACGATTTTTTCTCATTGAAAAGACTTATAAATCAATTAGCTTAAGAAACTCAACGAGCCAATTTAATATGATTTCTTCTGTATAAACTTGTTATTTGCTATATTGAACATCATAAATTATCTGGTGGTTGAGATAGTGGCGTTACATTACTGTCAAATTTTTATATTCAATCTTGTGCACGTTTAATTGTTAATTCAATTATTCCCCGAATCGAGACACATTTCGACATAGTAATAAACTTAGTCTTGAAAGTATCGATTCTTTCTTGCTTTCAACTAGGTAAAATAGATTTAAGAAAAAACAAGTTGAGTAAGCAGGAGAGTGCTCCTACCAGAAGGTCTTTGTAAACATCCTAGGGTTAGAAACAAGTTTTCTAATGGCGTGAATCGATAACTTGAATTATTCATCCAATACTTGGATATGAAATCGTTCAAATTTATACAAAAGATGCACAGTTTCTTTCATAAGCACAGTGCAGCCGCCATTTCGATCTAGCTTAAATGATTTTTCTGAAAGCTCGGCCGATTGAACATGCTCAAGTTAAACACTATTCCTTAAATTTTCATGAAAATTGAAAGAAAATAAAAGTGCCTAAGTCAATTTTAAATATATGTAGGGTTTTCCAATAAGAGGTATTATTTTGAATAGATCTTGTGATTTAACACCTTGCGACTTCTTCCTTTGGAGCCACGTGCTAGAGAAGGCCTACGCCAACAGCCCAGCGTCGATTCAAGATCTGAAAGATGAAATTCGTTAGGCTATCGAGGACATAGGGCAACCACTTTGCGATTTGGTTATGGTCCTGTAAGCGTGTCGTAGTGGTTATTTGCCTGATGTTAGTTTTTGCTTTTAACGGCATATCTTCTCCTTTATAATAAAACAAACATCCGATCATTTATATTAAAAAATGGCATTTTTCTTTTAATATGAAAATAACACGTCTTATTGGAAAACCCTGTATCAACCATAAACACGTGTTATTGTTGTTGTAATTCCATATAATTGAAATGGCTATAACTCACTTGATTATGATTCGATCTCAATTAAATTTTGTGAACATATACTCGTATATCGATCGTTCAATGCTACAAATGAGTATCGAGAACTAGAAGAAGCCATCGGAAGTATTTTGACTCAAGATGATTCTAATGTTGCTTATGACTTTAGCTATTCCTCCAGCACCGTGTTTTTATGGATGATGAAGAAGGCGATGACGAATCAATGGTGAAATATTACGGACGTCATCCAGCTAAGCAGTTTATAAGAGCCAAGCCAGTTCGATTTGACTTCAAAAACTGGATGATTTGACTTCAAAGACTGGATGATTGCAAGCGCTGACAGTTATTATTATTTTATTTTGTGGTAAATCAGCAAGTGGAAATAGTAATGAACCTTTGGGATCAAACCTGGTGAAGGAGTTTTGCTAAAAGTTAAAGTTGTTACAGTTGAGCACATTGTTTATTTTGATAATTTTTTTTTGTAGCCATGCATTCTGGCTAACATAAAACTGGCACTGTGAGGGAAAATATGACGAAGAAATGCCTACGAGTAACTGTGAAGGAGATGAAAAAGTCGAGCAGAATTTGACAACAGATTTGATGAAGCCAATAAAATTGCGTCTGTGCGTTGACTTGACAACAGTGTTTGCACTATGGGTACAATCTAGGACTTTTTTTAACCCATTGGGCAAGGTAAAAAGATATGGAGTTCTGCAGACAGAAGAATAGTAGACGCAGATATTCCCCTAGTATTCCAGAACTACATAGAGGAATGGGCGGATTCGACCAGGCAGATCAATCGATTGCGTTGTGAAGAATTGCTATACACGGCAAAAAACATTGGTGGGTTCTACTTTCCTCCATGCTAGATTTGGATGTAGCTTACGCTTGGCGTCTTCATGTTCTGGCCGCTGAAGAAAAATAACACCAACTCCTTTTTCGGCGAAGTGCCGCCTGATTTTACTTGAAAAGCGAAGGGTCTGACAGACCTGATGGAAGACGCCGTAAACGTTCTTCAATAGTATCAAGTTTGAGTTAAGATGGTATTGGACATTTCCCCCAAAACTTCAGCGCTAGCTACGATGCACAGAATATCATATGAAGGACGTTGGTAGTATAAACGATGTTTAAAAACATTGTGGTTCGAAAAAGAATGTTTCGAAAAATACCATATTTAAACTTTTGAACCGATATTTTTTTATATAGAAAAAAAAAAACTTTTTTTTTATTATTTTTTGTTATATTATGTATACTAGCCCCCATGATTAAAACATCAAAGGCCTTTTCAATAATTTACAGCTGGTTTGTATTCGGGTCTTAATGGGTAACTATTTATTTATTGGTTTTTCTTATCAAAACATAATTAAAATGTACCTTTATCTAAATAATGGACATTGTTTCTTTTGCCTTCTATGGAAATTATGCCATTAAATCTTACAGTATAAATAAATAGTGGATATTATTCATTTAACCGTAGGTATATTATTAAAATTCAATTTCTGCAATATACTGTTACTGATGATATCCGCAGAGTCTCTCATTAGTAAAATTCTGCTCCGATATATTTAAGTTCAATAATTTGAATTTCGTATGGATCCACAATAATGAAAATCAACATAAAAATGGATCAGTTATGCCGAAAAATCATCGCAAAGGCTGAACATTTTTTGTTTAGACCCTGGTGGAACCAGGGAAATGAAATTGACACCTTTTACCGGTTTCCCATGTCTTTCAAATCGGGCCCAATGGAAAGTTTCTCAATATTTTAGTAAAAATAGGATTCATACCCGGACATATATGAAACAAGCAACAACAACAAAAATATACACGCATGAAACTGATAATATTCTGGCCCTAGGAAGTGTGCTGAAAACGGTAAGCGATCATTTTGGTCATATATATAGTCGTCTTTCATATACAACCTAATTAATGATAATCCATATTTGCGTCGATCAGTTATGCCGATGAGTCAAGGCAGGAAATTCTTTTGTTTTAACGGTAATTATCCTTTACCGTTATTAAATTTTCATGCCCTTGATTTGAGGAAAACGGACTCTTCTGCTAATCCGCGTTCAAAATTTATGCGTGAACATACGTAAAAAGAAAAAAAAAGAAAAAACGGGAAAAACGGACAACCTACTCTCTATTCAAGTCGGTTAAAAACCTTAGAAAATCATTGGATGGGAAATATTTTAAAAAATTAATTAGTGGGAAGGTAATGCACTTTAAGATGTGTTTTGAGACGAAGGAAGTATAGAAAGTAAGATACCGGTCGCCATAACCTTTCTTGGATATATATGAGTTGTGTAAAAACGAACTTATGATGCCGCATATGACCTCCCTTCACAATTGCTGCCATTCAAATTTCCTCACAAATATAGTCACCTTCAGTATCCTTCCGGCAGATCATCATCATCGTTCATACAGCGAATATCGAACGTAGGTCTCCTCAATGAAATCCTATCTTTTCAATCCGGTAATCGTGTTCTCCAATCTGGTGCTATAAGCACCTGTGGTGTGCTCTCACAGTCTACGTGATATTTGTGTTCGTCTATCTGCGCTCGCTTATCCCTTTAGGCATACAATTGTTGCTCATAAGTTTAATGTAGCCAATCTATTGCAGACGTTGCAGTTTCCTTGCGATGGCGATTTCCGGCTCAATTTTCGACCATTATCATTTGGTGTTCATAAGGGATCTTTGACTTTAGATAAAACGGTGACTTTGATTTTTACTAACATGTATCTTGTATAATACACGGTCTGCAACCGAAAATTGTATATCAAATTTGCCCACAAGTTATAATGGCTCTTTTGAACAGGTTAACATCAACATGTCACCTATGTCTGTAAATATAGACCTACATCTTTCAGGCAACAAGAGAGAGAGAGAGAAGCATGTGAAGAACTTACCGGCAAAAGATTGCAATATTATCCACTACCGAAAATTTATTTGACAAAATTATCTATTTCAAAGACATTTTTATCATAGAACTACGTCCGAGCGAACCAAAGTATGGTGATTCACAATCGCACCTATAAGGGTTATAGTGTTGAGCATTCTTTCTGAAATGGCATCACATTCGTACAAACTTTTTGACTGTGTCGATCTCGCTGAGTCGTTATAAATTTTCCAAAATTTGTAATGGCTAAACTCTTTGATCCATAGACTTACTTATTTAACAATCGAAACTAAACCGCATATCAAAAATTTTTCTTCAAAAACTCTATGTCCATTTTGACATCTCTTAAACGCAATCATCACAATTCTCTTTTTAAGATTTTTATATTGGGCCATTCTGAAGTTCATACACCTTATTTTTGCTGATAATCTTAAACTGTCTAATTTGATAACATTGCATTATGATTCATTGTTCCCTCAGAACAAGATTGGATAGATATTGCTGGAGTGATCCAACAAAAAGCTCTAATTCCTGATTGCCACTTATCGCCAGATGATGTTTTTCACGTAAAATGCATCTTTGTTAACTCACTATATCAGATAAACCTTATAAAATTTGACAATCTCATAAATTTTGTTGTTATTCTGGACAAGAAACACTGTTTTCAATAAAGTTCCGCAGAGAACTAAAAAATCTTGAGATTACACTAAACGACCTGAGTTTAAGAATTTGTCGCTAACAGAAACGTTATGCACATTATTAGTGCGCCCAATCCTCGAATATGATTACTATATACATATACAATGCTGTTTTCAATGTCCACAAAGAGAGATTCAAGCCTGTTTAGAAACAATTCTTGCTATTTGCATTGAGATTCCCCTATGAAATTAGGAAAACTTGAGTGTCGAAATTCGCTGGTGTAAGACAGGTCACTGAAGTAACATAATTAGTCGGGGCGATTATGAACTCACCCTGATACGTTATATCACCTTCTATTATATTGTTATGATCCCAAAATGATGCACTCTAAAACATTTAACTGTCAAAATGGCGACGAACCACAAATTTTAATTTTAGCTCTCTTTATTCTCTTGTGAAAATAAAAAATTATCGTGTAAGAATAATTATTTTGTTATTCAATTGTATAACTATAGTCGAAAGGAAAGCAAGACCTTTTCTTTTACAGTGAAAAATCATAGTTCGACTATAAAGTATCGGGAAAAACAGTTCAAAATTTTTTGATTGTTCGAAACGTTTACTCCATGTTTAAACAAAATAGTAACCTTTTGAGGTTAATTATACTTCCCGGGTTTCGGAAGGTACTTGTTTCCTTTGCTTATACTGAGATAAGCCTTCTAGATAGGGCTGGTATCGAAATTAATATTACAACTCCGGATACAGATGGAAATAGGATTACATGATCATAGAAACTTGCCCTGACCGGAGCTCATTTTGAATTGGTCCACCTACCAAACGTTGCGAGAGGGACACAAATACATTCAGAAGTCGTTAAAATAAAGTTTCCGGCTACAAATCAAGCCTGTATGGCGAATTCATTGTTCAATTCAATGGCACACTGATCTCTGACTCCATACCGAGCGGTAACCTTTTTGTCAGCTATGAAGACTTGTATCTCATATTCGGCAGGATAAACAACAAGAAATCATGTGGTATTGATGGTATTCCCAATATAGTACTGTGAAATTTATTTGAGGTTGCTTTTAGAAATTATGGTATTAACGATATGTTGAACAATTCAGATTTCCTAAATCAGCGGAAAAGACCAAAGAATAATTTCCAATCTTAAAGAAAGCAGAGGAATCTTCGTGCCCTAAAAACTATTGCTCTATCAGCTTGCTGCCTGACATCAGCAAGGTGTTTGAAGTGATACTGAATCAAGCATTAAACGCCCACATCGAGAAACATGAGGTCATGCCGAATTATCAGTTTGATTTCTACACTAGGCCTTCGACCATACATGCGATAACGAAAGTAACCTTAAACATTTGCTGGAAATTAAACAATAGGTAATGTTTTGGAGCATGGCTCATCGATGTGGAGAAAGCGTTCGATACGGTATGGTTAGGTGGACTAATTTTAATTTCCTTCAGTACAGGTTCTCCAGACACTTTGTCGCCATGATTTGCAATATGTTATACGGGAAATCGTTTTTCGTTGCTGATGGAATCTGATGACAATGCCTGATTTTAAGGTCTTGAATGGTCTACGGCAAGGAAAAGTTACTATTATTATTGAAAGTTTTGATTTTAACGTGTCGCCAACGTGATCATTAGTAGCGTTGGCTGTTCTGATAATTAATACGACCGACCGAAAAGATACACTAGTTCGGAGCAATATACAAAAAATGCTTAGTGATATACAGCTCTATACGGACAATTGGCGAATGAAAGTCAATGCGGAGAAACGCAAAACAATTTTGTTCCGGACAACGCTGCGGTTGGCCAATCAAGACCTGCAACGTAATTGGAGCAATTTCCACATTATGGTTGGTTAGGGTAGTTCAGATTGGGTTCCACATAAATCCTGTGTTCGATTCCTCGGTGTTCATCTCGATCAGTATCTGTAACTATACTGAACATGTCAAATCATGTTCAGTATTGCCCAAAAACTGATCATGTCCTTTCGACGACTTCCATTCCATATACTTGTATATTGATCAAAAGATAAAAGTTATCTGTTACAAGACTCTGATTAGAGGAGTATTGACATATGGATGTCAGATCTGGTATGATGGCTAGTACGAGTACAATGGAAAGATTATGGATTTAAATATGTTTTTTAAGAACCATTTGAGAATCATTGATCTAATCATTGCTGCTGATTCCTTTTATGATTCATCGATTTTCGAAAGCCCTTTCATTAGTATATACATACTTTCTACTAGACCAGAAATCAGTTGGCCAGTTTATTTGCATATATCGAGGAAGAGGGTAACAGCAACATATGGTGACCCGGATTTCATGATAGAGCACGTCTCTTCAACAACATTCCTGGAAGATCACAAAGCGCGACTTCGCTGCATTCCAAACTTCAAGAATTTATCTGGATGCTCAACAGGATACTATACAGGTTCTTGTCATTTTTTACGTTCTCCAAGTCGCCCAGATCGGGCCAACTAACGTTTGCTACTTCAACGACAGTTTTCCGGACTCACGAACGAAGAACTTCGGCATCAATTTTGTCATCTTATAAAATAACAAGATTTACTTTACTTCTCGAATTTTTTGCAAGGCTGCTGCGCAACAAGGAAGACTCGAAAACTGGAAGATTTTGGATATGGTTTTTGGAATAGTAGCAGCCGAAAATTAAGGAATATTTAAAAACAACAAACCTGACTGAAGAATTATTTATGAAAAACTGCAGTTCTATTTCGCAGTAACTGACCACGTAAGCAAACATTCAATGTAACTTTATATTTATTTTGCTGGTATTATCGAATGCTAAACTAAAAATTTTGAAAGAATTCAACACTGAGACATCTCAATATGCTAGAAACACATATGTACGAGTACTTCTGTCTCGAGATTTTCGTCGATTGCCTTATTTGCTCAAATACTTTTTGCATAGCATTTCAATCAACATTTTCCAGTTTGTAAGGTTAAAATTTGAGATACTTTTTTTTTGTATTTCACACATACATTCACAATTATGTGTCCAGAGCAACAACAACTTGCCATATCTCCTTCTTACAGTGTAGAGTCCGTATCTTTCAAACAACCTCCTTTCTGGAGAGATTTACCTGAGCTCTGGTTCAGACGGGCAGAAGCTCAATTCGATATCACTAAGATAGTTTCCGAAAGTACGAAATATAATGATGTCTTTGCGATTTTAGATTCCCACGCAATAAATATTGTAGGAGATATCATCCGTAATCCCTTTACTGATAAACATTATTCTATTTTCAGAGAGGCATTAACTTCTCGTCTTTCAATTAGCGCATCTGTCACACTTGGGCAACTTCTAACTAATATAAAACTATGGGATAAACTTATATCACAATTATTTCACGACATGCGCCAACTTGCCGATGATCAAGCCAGTAAAGACTTGTTGAAGTCTTTATGGCTACAACGTCTTTCTGATAACATGCAAGCTATTTCAGCTTGCAATTCAGTTGTTCCAATTTACGAGTTACTTAAAAGTGCTGATAAGATTAGTGAGGTATTAGTACATCGAGCTATGTTTGTTGTAGAGGCTGATAACTTTTCAATTTGGGAAGATATTCCTTTAACACTTTCTCTCGAAATCAAAGATTTGGAAGTAACTCTCCTAGGTTAAATTAGAATAGTTACTACTGGTATCATTACAAATTCGTTACGAGAGCTCACAAACGTATTCAACCGTGTAATTTTGATATTATCTTTTTCCAAATTATGAGCTAAATCAAAAAAAAAAAAAAAAAACCAAGTTGTGGGAAGTCTACGGCGGCAAACTTCACAACATCTAGTTCATGGCGCGGTAACATTATCAACGAACAACTTGTTACAAATTCCGACGCAATTTTCTCAGTATGAGACCAGACTCTCAGACAAAAACGGAAACAAGATAAAACAAACAAACAGACATCCAACAATCCAAAAAAAAAAACAAAAAGCTAATATCCCTCTACCTAATCTAATTTAGTACTTGAGCTAATTTAGCACTATCTGCTTAACCTATCCTTCGACTATAAAAAGTCATCCCCTTCAACACATCCTTTAGACACCGAAGATGACTCAAAGGAGTCGAAACGCGTCTGCTAACACACCCGACGGCTTTTAAAGAAAAAAAATACAAGCTATTCCCCATAACTTTGCTGAGTTAATTTTCTCCTCTTTGGATTTGGTAAAAGCTTATCGCTTAATTCCTAGGGATCCAAACGATATTCTGAAAACTGCTATATGTAAAGCTTTTGGCTTATTTGAATTTACCCGTATGACTTTTGGACTTTGTAATACTGCACAAACATTTCAAGGATTTATCCATGAGAGGCTGCAAAATGTTAATTTTCGTTTTTCATATTTGAATGATGTTCTCATTGCTTCAAAATCAGAAGAAGAACATTATGAACATTTAAAAATCGTTTTTGAGAGATTTGAAGAATATGGTTTTCTAAGCAACATTAATAAATGCGAGTTCTTTCGATCTCAAACTCAATTCCTTGGTCGTTTGCTCTCTTCTGATGGTATTAAACCTCCAGCAGACAAATGTCAAATTATTATAGATATGAAGCTACCCGTCACAATTCAAGATCTAAGACGGTTTTCAGGTATGATTTTTTTCTACCTTAATTTTTTTTTAAACACAGAAGCGCACCATTTAGCAATTTTGAATGACTATTTAAGAGGTGCCAAAAAAAACAGACAAAGTAAAGTAAACTGAACGCCTAAAGCGATGAAAGCTTTTGAATTTACAAAACAATTGTTTGAAACATCAGCTAATGCCTTTATTATTGTTGATGCTCTAAAATCAGCAGTCCAGCTCTAGTTAGCAATTCTTGGCAATCTTTTGGCTTCTTCTCCAAGAAACTTAACAATGGACAGCACGTACGACAGAGAGTTACTAGCGATATATTCTGCTGTAAATTTTTTTAAATACTTCATTGAAGGTAGAAACGTCATTTTATTTACTGACCACAAACACTTAGTATTCGGTATAAACAAAAGCTTCATCTAGGCAATTTTGACAAATGTTGTACATTACAAGCGCTCAAAATACCATAGCTGATACTCTTTCGAGCTTAGACGAAATCAATGTGCCAAGTAATATTGATTTTGATGCTTTACCGCAGGCACAATCTCCAGATCCTACCCTTGAAGAACTTATGAAAAATCACAAATCTTCTTTCACTCGTATTTCATTTCCGAACTATTCTTTCAGAGTTTGGTGTGAAGTTTCAGATGATTAAAATCAGACCTTTTGTTAGGTTATCATTTAGAAGAACAATTTTTTCATCGATTCATAATCTTGCACATCGTAGTAACCGATCCACGAGACGTATGGTTACTGGCCTGTTGACTTATGGTCCCGTCAGTGCATTCCTTGCTAAAAATCAAAGATTTTTAGTCATATTAACACACCTATAGGTTATTCCCAGCCATCGATTCAACTTTTCGAAAATATACATATTGATATTGTTGGCCCACTCCCTTATTCGCAAGAGGTTCCTCTTACTGCCTCACTATCATTAATAGATTTACTCGTTGGCCTGAAGCAATGCCGTTATAATATCACCACTCAATCTTGTGCGGAAACATTAATTAAAGAATGGATTGCTAGATGTGGTGTATCAAAGACGATTGTCACTAACCAAGGTAGACAGTTTGAATCGGAATTATTTAATGAGTTGGGCCGCATGCTAGGTTTTCAAAGAAAACGCATCCAACGGTATCATACAGAGGTTACATAGAACGCTCAAGGCAGCTATAATGGCGCATAATAATTCTTCCTGGACTATTATCTCTTGTTATTTTCGGCAATCGATCTATATTCAAGGAGGATATTGCTGCCTCACTTGCACAGTTAGTTTTCGAACAAAACCCGTGTTTACCTTCCGATTTTCTTGATATGCAACTCTTATTTTGCAAAAAAAAAAAAACTTGAAGACACGTCCCAACATGTAGCTAACAAAATTTTATCTTCATGCTCGCATGTTTTTGTCACAACTGACGCAATTCGTTCTTCACTTTAAGTACCTTGCGAAGGTCCATTTAAAGTTATTAGCAGGAACAAATATTCTTTTTCATTATAAATTAAAGATCATGAGGTTGATACTTCTCTCAACAGATTACAACCATGTTATGTCCTTACAACTGAAAAATCTATTGAAATACCTTCTCAAAAGTCTTCTTCCCTATCTGATACCGGTGTTGTACTTAAGAAAAGAAAAAGAGTAACATTTAATCTTGAAAGAAATTCTATTCACGATATTCCTTCAAGAATTATTAAAACATGCTTTGGCAAAAAAAACCTACAGCGCCATTTTCTTATCGCGAAAATTAGCATTCGCGGAGGGGGGAGTAATGGCAGTAACAAACATTTAATATTTTACTCTGCAATACATTTTAGATTTTTTACTAAACACAATTATTGATGATCACACTATAATAAATCAATTTATCTAAAAGTATACAACAATTATGTCATTAAAAATAAATCAAGTTTATTATAAAGAGTTCAAAAAAAAATTTGGAACATCATAGAATCTGTTCATGTTATATAATTTTATTAAAATCTAAATAAAGAAAACATTACTATACAGCATTTTAAATGTGTTTCTTAAGCATTATTTGAGAATCATTGCTCCTAATTACTTTTATGATTCATCGGTTTTCGAAGGGTTCTTCATTACTATATACATACTTTCTACTAGAGCAGAAACCAGTTGGCTAGTTTATTTGCATATATGAAGAAAGAGAGCAACATACTAAACACGCCGCTCATTTAAATCACTTTCAATGAGTTAATGCTCGTAGTTTCAAGGATTCCGATACACGCAGCTTTATAGGACTATAAAAGCAGCCTTCCCAGCATCGAATGCAAATTTGGCGTTTGTCACAAACGTATCAGACATTACAATCAGAGCCGCTTTGAAACAAAAAGTGGACAAATAATGGCAGCCACTGTTTTTGCAAAAATTTTTGTGTGGAAATGAAGTGCAAGAACTGAAATTCTTGGCCATATATGAAGGGACAAAGTATTTTCGAAAATATATTCACGATTGAGATTATGTATACTTGATCAGTAAAAACGTATTTCAGACAGCGTAGAAACTGAGTGAGAACTTATGACCAAAGAAAGAGCTGAGCAACTCACCGCAAGAGAATTGAGCAATGTGATTTTACAACCACTTTCCTAGTACGGGATTGCGGATATTAAACCCATCAGCCTGCAGCTATGAATTAGTATACCATAAATTCTGGACCTGCTTTAACAACATTGTCCCATCCACCGGTAATTCCAGGGTAATTCTTGAGACTAGCAACACTGTCTAAAACATACATATAGCCCAAACGGGAGAGATGAATTGAACGGTAAATTCAATGGTTACATTGATGGCCGTAAAGAAACTTACAGGGTCTGTATAATAAATAACAGGACTGAGCCTACCCCGCGCCGTCAAAGCGTCTGCTAACCGTTATCTGGTGCTGTAGTCGTGGTGGGGGTCTAGGTAAAGGGGACCGGGCTGCAGCAGTTGCCTCCAAGCGCTTGGAGAGATAGCATCGAGCGAGAGCGGAGTGCGTGTTCAGTTACGTCGTCGGAGTGAAAATGGAGCGTACGATCGAGCAACCGAACCAGAGTTTTTTAACCACGTTATTACAGGAGACGAGACGTGGGTTTTCAAATACGATCCTGAGACGAAGCGGCAGAGTTCGGAGTGGCTCACACCGGCGTCACCACGACCGAAAAAAGCGCGCATGAGCAAATCGAAGGTGAAGTCGATGCTCATTGGTTTCTTTGACGTGAAAGGCATTGTTCACAAAGAGTTTGTGCCACCCGGCCAAACTGTAAACGGCCAGTACTACAGAGAGGTGCTCCGTCGACTAACCACCCGGGTTCGCCGAGTCCGTCCGGAGATTGCCGATTCGTGGATCCTACATCACGACAATGCTCCGTCGCACACCTGCCTGCTCGTCACCGAGCAGTTGGCCAAACAGTCAAGGGCAACGTTGCCACAGCCTCCTTACAGCTCGGATATGGCACCAGCGGACTTCTCTCTGTTCCCCAAGATCAAGAGACACCTTAAGGGGACGCGGTTCGGGACTCTGGAAAACGTTCAACGTACTACGATGAGGGCTCTAGACAGCATCGAGGTTGCCGACTTCCAGGGAGCGTTCGGGGATTGGAAAATCCGGTATCAGCGTGTTATCGACTCCAATGGGGACTACTTTGAAGATTTCTAAAGAAAAATTGTACATATTTTGCCAATAAAAAATTTCCTGAGGTCAGTCCGGTTACTTATTATATTGGTCCTGTACATCTTGTCTACGTTACTGACGGTGCTAAAAAAATGGAGTCTTCATCAACCTCACAAAAAATGAGGCAAGATTATTCAGCTTTAAGGAACACGCCTCGATTTTGAATGCAGAACTGCATGCTATCCTTGCAGCCCTAAAAGATTCAGCGGTTATTACATCTATATATTCTCTGATTCTAGAGCAGCATTATTAAACTGCGATCATAACAAAAATTGTAAAAGGGTTGTTAATGACATCTGGCAAGTGATTAGGAAATATCCAAACACGAACTTCAATTTCCTTTGGACTCCTGCGCATAAAGGGATTGATGCAGTGGCAAAAATCGGTCACTTTGCTAAAGATGGTGTCAAAAGGGGTACCATCATACATACACTAGATGAACAGGAAGACATTATGGACATGATCACTACAAGACTGAAACGCGATTGGACAAATCATTGCCAAGAAAAAGTGGAGTGGCTCTCCAATTGCATCTGTAAAAGAGCCCACCGTTTAAGGGGTGGAAAACCAAGGTCTCTTTCTCTATCTACAAGCAGTCTTGCGGTCGAATCCACTAATAAAATCGTTGTTACCAAGGGATACAACAATCTAATGTGTGCAGTCTCTGCAATGAAGTTGACGACTTAGATCACAAATTTACTCGTATAATGACAGGAGGGAAGAGTTTGATTTTCAATAAATTCAATGATATCGATATTGTGGAGGATTTCCTCACAAAAATTACCTAAATCTGGTCATCGATTTTTGTGCCTACATCGATGTCGCTAGACACACGAAACTAACTAAAATTAAGATTTAAGACTAATGAAATTAAGAATTGAGTCTCCGGTTAACTCAGGCGCTACGATCAACCCCTTTAAATTTTGGACCACCATCTACACCGAGGATGGAAAGCTCATAAAGGTTGCTGTTGTTTTTCCCGCTTGGGAAATCACAGTTTAGCCCCTGTCTAATACACGTTTTACAAAAATTCCATCGCATAACCCCCCTACATTTTTTAATTTCCCTCACCACGTACTCCCTGTACAAATATTGGTATGGTTAAATTTACGTGACAAGTTACATAACAGGGTTGAAACACAGAAGGTGTTCACCCACATTTTTTCGTAGGTTATAGATTAGAGCCTGGCATCGTCTTTATAATTATGATTGGTTGAGACCTGTAGGCTGATGCCGCTTTGGCTGTATGTTCCACACCGGCTGTTGCCAAATTGATTTGTTTTTACTCTGAAAATTTATAAACACTTAAAAGATGATTAAGGTGATTCCCCCTCCCCTCTCCTATAATTTTTAATACTAACATATCCCAATCCCTTTCTAATTAAGAAGTATAATATGATGCCCTCTGTGGGGCTGTAAGCCATTCAGCCCCGCCCTAACGAGGCAACATATCGAACCCATTGGCCAGCGCTTTAATTTCTGCCCTGGCCATTTTTAGACCGGATTTTCCTGCGGCCATCACGGACTAAAAAAAAACAAAAAGTGGAAACTGACGTGTCAATCTTTTGTTTCACATCCATGGGGACATTCAGCCTTACATTCTCAAGACGTTCCGAAAGATGTTTTCGATGAACTGCAGAAACTCTAGCATATAAAACAAATACTCGTATGTACGTCTAGTCTGAAATGAAAATGAATTTTTCCGGTTGGGCATGAATTTATCTATACTGTCAATGGTAAACAATTCTTTGACACAACAAATGCACGCCTCATTATCGTGCCAATTTTTCAAGGTGATCGCTATTATCTTACCATAATACTTGTAGTGTTGGTGCTATCGCTGGCCTCAGTGTCGGTGCCTTCGCTGGTAGCAGCATTTTGGGTACACTGAATTGTACGATCGGGATGTCCGAAGACACAACTGAGCACAACTAAACGGTGTCAAAGGTCGCTCAAAGCAGCATGAATGTAATATCGAAATGACTATTAGCCAGAATTACTGCCAACTCGAACCATTTGCGGCAGATTTTTTGCTAATTGAGTCTTTCATTAACATATCCCCGCATATTTGTGGAAAAAGTCTGCAATATTTGCATCTTATCTGATCAACTACAGCAGCCCATCACATGGAAATGTGTTTCTTTTTAAAGATCACTACGAATGCTCTTACGTTTTCTTAGGAACGTATATAATGGAACAGGCGCTCGAACCTACGTTAATGATCAGTCTAAGGCATCGAAAGGGTGGTGGATTGTTTTCTCACTTTTCAGATAAAAATCTCAAAATTTAAACTGACCGACTGAAAACAACATTTATCACAAAGCATGATAATCTAGTTGTTACACAAAACTTAACGAATTATTGCAATTCTGGAATTTTCGTACAATTAAAAACAGACACCTTTTGAAATCAACCTTACACAAAGACCTACTAGTTTCACGACCTGTCTGTCCGTGCGGCACAGCAAGTTTCCTCGGAAATTATAAATGCTAGAATGATCAAACTTTGTGGAAAACTCAGAAATGAAGGCCTCTCAAAAGTTTAGGTCTTAACCAAAAATTTTAAATTTTTACAAGGTGTCCCCCTTATAACGAAGTAGCCCCTAAAAATTTTTTTTAATCAAAGGTAATCGAGTTGGGTATCAAATGAAAGGTCTTAATTAGAACTATAAGAATATGAAAAAAAGGTCATTTTATGCATCAGAGGGTCCAGGGGGTGGCAAAATGTACCAAATTTGGTGGCCACCCCCCTCGCGATTGGACACCTTTGAGCCGAAAAATCAGAAAATTGTCACAAAGGTGGGTCTTAATAAGTACAAGGGCCAATTCGCCCAACTTTGTTAATAATAGTATGATTTGTAGATTTTATATTTTTGCCCATAAAATGAAAATGGTACCTTTACGCGTCTTGAAATTTAATTAAATAGATCGGTGTAAGATCTTAATACTCACAAAATTTCATGAAAATCGAATCATAATTAAGTTAGTTATATCCATTTCAATTAAATGGAATTACAACAACAATAACACGTGTTTATGGTTGATACGTATTTCAAATTGTCCTAGGCATTTTTATTTTCTTCCAATTTTCAATAAAACTGAAGGAACAGTGTCAAATTTAAATATGTTCAATCGGCTGAGCATTCATTAAAATTATTTAAGCTCCATTAAAATGGCGGCTCCAATGTGCTTATGAAAGAAACTCTGTATCTTTTGCGTAAATTGCAACGATTTCTTCTCCAAGTATTGGAAGAATAATTCAAATTATCGATTCACACTACTAGAACATTTGTTTCGAACCCTAGGGTGGTTACAAAGACCTTCTTGTAGGAGCACTCTCCTGTTTACTCAACTTGTTGTAGGCTCGAATCAATCCTTCGAAAATAGTTCGAATTGATTTCCTTTATTTTTATATGCGAATATTTATTCGTATATTAAATTTCACTGTTCATTGTTTTACCCAAATATCGTTATTTTTTCCACGTTTGGTTCTCGTTTAAGTTCATAGAAACAACTCAACAATTTTCACCGAAAGAATTTTCACAAAAGCAACTTTTTTTGTGGTAGGGAGGTGAATGCCCATTTACGCAGAGAGTGTGGGACTCCCATGTTCGCAACAAGGCGACCGGACTACCCACTAAACACCTCCCCTGTCAACCTGAGAACCTAGCCTGGAACCGTTTGACACAAAAACAACTTAGAGTAGTGGTAATGCGAATTGTTTATTTTCAAAACGCAAATTATCTAGTATTTTTGTGGTGTCAAAATTTTATGTATTCTGCTCTATGCTTTTCCTCATAAACAAACTTCTGAAGGTCAATTTTAAATGAGTACAAAAGTGCGATAAAAGTTGGTCAATCGGTTTCATGGAAATTTTATAATTATTTTCAATAAAATATTATAACACTATTTTAGACGATTTTTGAATGTATTGATTCTCAATATTCGTTAACTTGAGCGTACGTTTGATTAAAATAAATATACTTCTATTTACATAGGAAGTCATTGAAAACTTCCACAATGGGTATACTGACAATTTGAGATACGAGTGCATATTAAAAACTTGTTCAAAACTTTATCATAGGCTAGTAAAGCTTTATCATATACACTTACACAAAAAAACAGGAAAAAATACGACAGTATACAAGGAGAAAGATTTTTATTTAAAATTAAAGGAATTTACTAGTTGTACATTTATTCGACTTTTTATTCAAAAGACTAACCAAATAAAAATAATAATGTTAGAAATGAGATTGAATGATAGGCAACATTTCTAACTTACGCCATCTTCGAGAACAATCACGTATTTCGTTTTTAATATGATTGCATATTTAATTGTTTAAATTGTGCAATAAATCGATACTTTTTCGAAGAATATTTAAGTGCTAAATTAAAACTAGTCCATGTGGAGCAGTAGGTTAGGGCACACTCCGCTTGCGCAGCGGCTCCCAAATGCAAACCTTCGCTAGACATTGAGCTTGAGCTTCTGATGCTGCTGTCGGACTATCCGCCCACCCAGCTGTGATGGGTACTACTAGAAAAATTAGGTAATAATCACTTGGCTGGG
This sequence comes from Odontomyia ornata, assembly GCA_963969285.1. Taxonomy (NCBI): domain Eukaryota; kingdom Metazoa; phylum Arthropoda; class Insecta; order Diptera; family Stratiomyidae; genus Odontomyia; species Odontomyia ornata. The sequence continues at coordinate 123,047,691 of OZ017740.1, forward strand.
CGTGATATTGGCCATATCACCTCGAATTCCGTTATGGTCATGGAATGACGATACCCTAACAAAATCTTAACGCCAAGGTTTGGACTTGGACTGTTGTAAGATGGATTAATATTTTTAAATTAAGACTAATAAGCTTCAATCATAACAATTTTAGTAAGAAATTATATTCGCGGTTTTTACCCTGAATTAAATTCAATTATAATAAAAAAAATCCTGGTAAGAAAAATATATTTTGCGTTTCAAAATAGCGTGCTGACTTAATGACGCATTTCTTAGCATTTTCGTGTATGGAAAATTTCAATTGACTAATTTGCTCAATTTGTCCGTCGCAATGGCAGAGCATTATTAATATGTTTTTTATCATCAAAATATTCTACATTCACGTTACATAATGAAATCACATCTCTACTTCAACGCCGCGAGCTTGCTGCTAGTTCTAATCTGATATTGCTTAGTATCACGATAATTTCGTATACAATCAAAAATTTTAATTCTTTGTGTATGACAGACAATTGTAGCCCTCATATAGATACTAATGAACTGAATAGATATTTTTTTTCAGTCGAACATTGTATTACTAAAATTCTATATGAAATCTATATGTAGACTAGACATTAATAGCGATGTCTAGATATCATTTCTCACGCAATCCGCTTCTGTGGACAACTCTAAACTAGTATGAACCCATTCAAAACTACAATTACTGAATAACATACAGATCAATAAAAAGTATGGTCAGAATCTATATACGAACATGTGGTATATGGATGAAAAATATTTGAAATAACAGTTCCTTATATGTGGATTAACAGAAATTGAATTTTTATAGCCTTAAAAAATATAACCACACTAATATTCATCAAAAGTATATTTTACTCAGGCAAGTGTGGAATAGGCAACACAACAAATTTAAATACAAATGACATGAATATTCGCGACTTCAACACGTGACTAATAAATTAATCGTACCAGCATTTTTTGATAACTTATTCTATACAATAAAATCATCACTACTAGATTATGCGTACAAAAATTTGATTTAATGTTTAATTCTGCAATGTGCTAACTTGAGCGATATAACCAGTTAAATCCGAGAAAAATCTGAATATACTAAATATGAAAATTTCAGGTCTAATCGAAAGATCCATTGGCCTGATTCCAACTTTAAGACATCTTTTTATTATTGAAGCAATTTACATCTGCTCATTTATTACAATTCAGTTGTAATTTGTTACTGAATGAATTTTGTCGCGAATAGCTTTTTGTGTTAACTTTTATAAGCTTTCATCGAAATTAATTGCTTGTTCGTTTATCTAATATTAATGTTCACGAGTAAGCGACAAGTAGATATTTACGATTATATTGTATTCGTCTCAACCTTATCAGTTCCTATATTTATGGCATTAACACTATTCCGCACAGCTATAAGATATTATAATGACTAATATCGTTTAATTTGCAGTTGTTCATTAGATATTTTGTGGTTGATTCGTCTCGTATTTCGAGCGCAAATATACAATTGCAAAATTACACAACTCTAAATATGCATAACCATTAATACGTTTTTCAGTCGGAAAATTATAAATAGATGATAATTAAAAAAACTAATCAATCAAAAGTTTAATTGTTTTTATTTTGAATCAAACCTAGCTAATCTCCTTTAATTATCTGTTAATAATATAAGCAGTATTTTGATTAACAAATAATAAGCAATTGAAAATATTAACAAATCCTTGATTGATACTGAAAGCAAAATAACCTGTGAGATCTCGGTATCGTGTGATCGAAATTGTATATAGGTAATCATGATTACTTTATTGCGAAAATGATCAATAGTCTTCGAATATGATATTATACTGAGAGTATGAAACTTCGATCTTTTGAGTATGAAGTAATTGCGTAAAGGATCAGGGTATGCTCGAGCGCAGTCTTCAAATTCTTGGTCTAGTGAAGCACGAAACTACAAGGTGCGTTCAAAATAAACGAGACTGAGCTAAAATAGAAACGACAGGAGCTTTGTTCTGATAAATTCGAGTTTATTTATTCAAAATAGTCTCCTCCGGTCTCGATACACTGTTTTGCGCAACCTAAAAGCTTTTCGAAAGAGTGTTTCAGGTCATTGACCGGAATGTCCTTCAGGTCATATCAGGCGAATACGGTGAGTGATTGATGGTTAAAATGCGATTTCTAGTCAAAAAATCAGTCACAAGAGTGGATCAATGAGATGGTGCATTATCATGCAATAAGCGCCAGCTTCCTCCTTCGCGGTACCCAGGCCGACGAATGCGATGCAACAAACGCTTCAAATTGCCATGATAGAAAATTGCATTAACGGTTTGGCCCGTTGGCACGAACTCCTTGTGGACAATTCCCTTGGAATCGTAAAAACAAATGAACATCGACTTGATTTTTGACTTTTCCCAACGCAATTTTTCGGGTGGTGGCTCATCTGGGGCCTTCCATTCGGCACTTTGACGCTTGGTTTCGGGTTCATATTGGAAACACCACGTTTCATCACCAGTTACAATGTTGTAAAGGAAGTTCTCGTCTTTTGTCGCCTCTTTAATGATGTCTTTCAAATGTTAATTCTGAGCAATTTTTGGTCATCAATTAACTTGTGCGGAACAAAACGTGCACAGAGCTTTCGTAAGCCCAAATGATCGGTTAAATTGCGATAAATCGATGTTTTTGAGATATTCAACACCGATTCCATGAATTTCATCCATGATTTCGGCTCATTTCTGATAAATTCAAGCACAATTTCTATGGAGTTTTTGGTGATCTCTGATCTTGAACGGCCCGTTTGTTCATCGTCATTTATGTCCTCACGACCGTCTGTGAAACGTGTAAACCACTTATGAATTCTGGCACGAGATAGACAATCATCGCCATAAACTTTAGACGCAATAACTTCGCTTCCACTGAACCGAATGTCACCAAATTTTCACTGGAAGTCAGGGAGGGATGTAACTGTCCATCGCACTATCTCACGCACAGATGGTGCCACCAAATTTTTATGACAAAAGTCACATTTATTTTGGAAAGCACCTTGTACTTTTCAAACAATTGGTAGCGTATACTGATGATGTTTATATTATGGAACGTTCAATCTCAGATGCCAAAGGAACATTTCTGAGCGAAGAATCTGAAGCAAACCGGCCGACGAGTTAATGAATTCATGACTTAAACGAGGAAGAACACTCCAGTCTGACAAAACCTGACCGTCTATCACCCCGCTTCTAACGGATTAATTGAACGCTGGCACCGCACGCTCTAAACGGCAATCATGTGGCACGAGCAACATACATCTTGGCCGGAGATACTGCTCACCATTTTATTATGATTACGCAGAACCGTCAAGGAGGTTCTGGCAGCGTCTTGTGTAGAAATTCTATATGGAACGACGCATAATTTCCCAAGATAATTAATAGTTCAGCAGTGTACAGCCGTCGAAACACATGAGTTCCTAGTTAAATTACGAGAAACTATGATGCGTCCTTCGACCACAGCTCAACGAAATTCGCAGCCACCATCTGTAAACAAAAGTCTCAGGACTAGCTCGCACGTGTTTATGAGGGCTGACACAGTTAAAAAACCACTGACTCAACCGTATTCGGGGCCGCACAAACTTCTTCGGAGAATTTCAGATACCCTGTACGTCATCGACATCAACGGATGCACAGCCTATATTTCCAACGAGCGGCTCAAGTCTGCCTTTCTCGAAACAATACACTGTCACACTGCTCAACAGGTTCAGGTTGTTGCGACCAAGAGGGCACCGCAGAGTATTATAGCCATTGGCATTTCATCCAGGTCAGCATCGCAACCAACAGCATCCGAAGCATCGAGAACCGCGTCGTGCACACCTCTAATTCAGATGATGACGAATGATTCAAATCATCTGGAGCCAGGTGCGGTAGCAGCCCAATGTAGAATTCTTCCGCCGATAAACATCCGCCAGAGGACGTATCCGCCCAGCAAAAAGCTACTGCCGCTTTTAACCAAAAGCTGCAGTTCAGCTAGATCGTAGAAATCGACGAAATTTCTCCCGAATCTGGCCTCAGTTAGATTTTCGCGAGACGGAATGCACCGTTTAACTACGCTCTATAAAATCAGAAAATCGAAAACGAAAAATGACAATTCATCACATTTTGTTTTTGTGACATTTATTCGGCTGGCAATGTCACTCGGGAGGGAGTGATGTAGCGCCACAATTGCACATTGCCCGAAAACGCACTTTCAGCACTGAACGCGCTAAAATTAAAAACGAAAGAAGAGATTCGGAACAGGCTTGAGGAAGACGTCCACTCACTCGACAGCGATCATTTGGTGCAGATGATTTCTCTGACTGTGGAATAAATAACGTGTTCGATATTCTAGCCAATAAAGTAATTTATTTAGTATTAACAATTCGTTTGTCCTCCTTGTGTAACCACCATCTGTACAGATCTTTCGACTGAAGCTAAATCTAAATGGCAGCAGCGACAAATATAAAGCCACGCTCGTGGTCAGTCAACAACACGGCATTGATTGCAACGAAACTTTCAGTACAGTGGCGAAGTGGGAACGATTCGATCAATTTTGAGTATAGCAGCAAGTGAGAAAATGCACCTTATACAGATCAACGTATTAACGGGTTTTTATACGGAGAACTTGAAGAAATCATTTTCATGAAACAACCACAAGGGTATGAAGATGGAACCAGAACTAAAACAAGCACCAAGATACTGGAATAAACGACTCGAAAATCAAGGAGTGGACATCTTAAAAAAGCCGGTGTCAAGGACACTTTTGAAAATCCTGTATGTGAAACTGGGACTGATGTAACTCAACTGTAATTAACAAGGGAAAGTGTTGCAATCAAAGTTCGTTTCGAATAATTATGCTAAATAAAAGTTGAATTCTATTTAGAGATTAATCGTAGATGGCACGTCGAAGTCAATCTTTTTTCTAGTTTTGAATTCGTCTTTCGTTTTTTTTCTTGTATTGCGTGTAAAAACTGACTGTCAACAGTATAAAAATCTAATAACTAAGTTAAGAGTATAAAAATCTAATTACAGTAATCCCTTAATATTCGCGGTCTTAACATATGCGATTTTCGTTATTCATAGATGAAAAAATGAGGAAAAAATTAACATTCGCGCCACCGGATTTCATTATTCACGAAAAAAAACAAAAAAAACGTGTAAAAAATTTGATTTCGGCATCGCATGGATCGGACACAAATTCCAATTCACTTTTCTCTCGTGGAAATTGTGTCGCGAAATGCCTCCTCTACCAAAACGTAAAAAACTGGCGAAAAAAATAAAAATTTTAGACAAGTTACGTGCGGGAGAAAGTTTTGCCTCCGTTGGCCGCTTGTTTAAAATAAATGAATACACAGTTCGTTCGATCAAGGCAAAAGAGAATTCAATCAGGGACAGTGTGGGTGCTACTACAGTAGCGTCATCAAAAAGAGTGTCACAAATCAGAAACAAGCTTTAGGAACATGGATAGAAAACATGTCTCAAAAGAAAATGCCCTTAAGTTCAGCTTTGAACAGAGAAAAGGCCAAAAAACTGTACGATAGCATTAATGAAAATTCTCGCTCTGGATTTATTTTCCAAGCAAGCAAAGGGAGTTCGAGAATTTCAAGAAGCGACTTAACTTGCACAATATCAAATTAGTTGGCGAATCTGCTTCTGCTGATCACGTAGCAGCAGCAAAATTTCTAGCAAGTCAAATTATCAATTACCAAGACAGGAGGGTATTTTCCACAACAAGTCTTTAACGCTGATGAAACTGGCATCTTTTAGAAGAAGATGCCGAATCGAACATATCTTTCTAAAGCTGAAAGAACTGCCCCAGGATTCAAGGCTGCCGAAGACCGTGTTACTTTACTGCTGTGTGCAAATGCATCAGTGAATTGTAACCTAAAACCTTTGATAATTTTCCGATCCCAAAATCCAAGAGCACTAAAGGGAAAAAACAAAGATCAGCTACCTCTTTTTTGGAGGGCTAATAGCAAAGAATGGGTCACTGGTGCCTAAGTCCAGGAATGGTTTCATTCTTGTTTAATTGAAGAGGTAACGACATATCTTACTTCGTAAAACCTGGCTTTCAAGGTGCTTCTTCTTATCGACAACGCTCCGAGTCATCTTTCCAGTTTAGTTGGGACTAATCCGAATGTAGAGGTGATTTTTTTGCCCCCGAATACGACATCATTATTACAACCACTTGATCAAGGGGTGATCGCAGCTTTTAAGGCTTATTACACCAAACACAGTTTTAAGCGAATTTTAAATTCGATTGAATGCTGTTCAGATGAAACAGTAACGAGTTGCTGGAAGAAATTTAACATTGCCGATTGCATTGGTGACGTCAATGCATCTTGGCAGGAAATGAAATCTAGCTCAGTTAACGTTTGCTGGAGACAGATATGGCCAAATGTGGTTGAAAAGGAAAGCACTTGAACTGGTGTTCAAGATGAGGAAAATGAAATAGTCCGACTAGCACATCAGACTGGTGGTGAAGGATTTGACGACATGAGACAAGACGACATGAGACAAGACGAAATTAACGAATTGCTGAATTCTCATGAAAAAGGTTTATTGGATGAAGACCTATTGCAAAAAAGGAGAGAAAGCTAAAGAATCTGAAGATGTTGAGTGCGAGGAAGAGAGCCGGGAAAATACGGGTAAGTATTTTGGCTAGTTTTTATCAATTTGTTTTTTCATTCAATATTTTGTATGCAGGCCAATGTTTTTCTTCAAAACAGCTCAGGGAAATTCTAACCTTGAGGGACCAACTTGTTCAAAAAGCAGTGGATTTGGACCCATCTCTTAATCGAATTTTGCAGTTTAAACGGGATATCGAGGCCCCTTCAAATCTGTATGTGGAAATCCTTAAAGAAGTTGATTTATCAGCACAGCAACGTTCAATTACGAGTTAGTTACTTCTTTCCATATACGTCAAAACTAACAATGGAAAAAACTAGCATGAACCTACATATTTTTTTATTTTATTTTTTATTTATACTATAATTTTGAATAAATGTTTATTTAATCTTGAATTCTATCTCAATTGTTACTGTTATGGAACGTAGTCCTCCTTATTACATAAGAAAGTCAACTCAACATTCGCGGATTTAACATTCACGGTAGTTTTCAGGAACCAATCAATCAATCAAAAGCGCGAATGTGAAGGGATTACTGTACTAAGTAATACAGACTTGTTTCTATTTCAACATTAGGATATGCATTGTAGCGCAAAATCCCCGATGAGGTCTTTCAAGAGTGCTCCATAGAATTGTTTAGAGAACTCCTCCCTGTTGGCACAACTTCGTCACTCCGATAAGCATAAATTTTAATCCATTCGAGAACGATGCAGGCGGTAAATATTTTCTTCAAAGTTTTAATTACTACATCAGCGGCTTGTTGAGCATAAACGGATAAATGCCATCCTCACCTGGTGATTTGATCGCCGGGAAAATGGGATTCTAGCAGAAGTTTTAGGGACTCTTCTTTAGAATTTGTAAAAGAGCCGGCAGCTTGCATCAGATTATCAAGCATAAGGTTGTTGTCTCCACCCAGGAAGCTTACCAGCTTGGCTTTGTCTCTGACACAATTTCTTCACAGTAATGCCTATAAGAAACACATTTTGGTGATCTTATGAGCTTCATATAAGCATTCCGTGATATTGCTAGGAGATTCAGTTAGCGATTGCATCCGATTTTCTTACCCGATTCCAAAGGCGCCCCGTATCTTTCATTAGCTTCCCGACTGTATCCCGAGGAAGCATTCTAGTTATAGTGCAGGCATCACGAAAGCTCTTCATAAGTGTGGTGCTCATTATATGATCAACTTTTTCAGTTTTAGAAGTTTTCTTCAGTTATCCCGTTGTTTGAATCTGTCATTTGAATAGATGCTAATAAGCTTTCCCTGAGTTTTGATAACGCACCGTTTCTTACCTAACCTCCAAGCACTTATAATCCGAGCAAGTGTCCTCACTCAAAGTACACCTTTTTTTGGTTGATTTACAATGCTTGTTGAGGTAAGCATTAGATCAATCACTTCTCTCTTTCTGGGTGTCACAAAGGTAGAAGTGTTTGTGTACTGCGCATTAGCATCGAGACCTATCATAATTATCAGTTCCTTGGAAGGAGCAGTAAGCGATTTATATGGAAGGTATGCAGGTATAACAACGAAGTCTTTCCATACACAAGTCGATCGATAAAAGATCTTCACTCTTGACTACAAAATGATCTGAACAAAACTATTTCGATATCTTTTGGAGCGATGATGCAGCGTCTTGATTTGACCGATTTTTTATCATAGTAAATGTTAGCGTTTGACATACATTGATTTTACATAGCTTCGGTCGGCTTTTATTTTATTTTCCTGCACACAATTTATTGGTTTTCTGTGGTGAGCAAGTCAGGCTTCATAAACAATTCAGCACGACTCAAAGATGCTAGCAATTTAAATTAGAAGTCATCAGTACAAGGGTTTATTTTCAGTAACTTAAGTGGTATTCGTATTCGTGAATGGCTTCAGTTCTTCTCTTGCATTAAAAATATTTTTTTCTTTCTAAACACACAAAACATTTTTGAGAATTGAATTGGTACCATTGAACCAACTATGTAATTCAAATCAACATTTCCACAATCCGAAAGATACGAAACTGGTATTCTGAAAAAACTTGTATTTTAAATGGACCACCAGAATAGGTCAACAACTTTTCACCCCCAGTCTAAACAGCATGATATCGAATAATTCAATAATTTTATAGGTCGAGGAACGGATGAGCTTTTGAATTGCTTTCAGCTAGCGGATACAATACAGACTATTCGATTTGAGATTCAATCTATCTTCGTAAAAACATTTCCGATGGATCATAGTCAATTCCTTCGAATCTTTAAGTGCGTTTGTCTACGTCTACTTATGTACCTAGAAATCAGGCACATGATTTATTATTCCTCGTGATTTATTTCTATTTACCGAGATGGTAGCAGTTTACTATAGTAGGAAAAACAAATTATCGATTTAAGCGCCACATTAACATCGAATGTTTCATGAACATGTCAAATATTTATTACAACCATGTGCGAAAAGAAATAATTATTATTGTTAGCAAACAACCCCTGTCCTTCATTTTAAATTCCGCGAGTAAATAATATAGCCAAATATGATTTACCCCACATACTCGTACTATCGAGCAAGTTATGCTTCAATCGAAACTGGAATCGAAATTCAGGTCAGTCGTTTTTTGCATAATCACAATGAAGTCAATCTTACAGATGATGTCATGCCGCCTAGAACACTTCGTCATAGTGTGGAATCGATAAAATTGATTCATCTGGCAAATAGTGACGTGATCCAACGTACGTAGTGAGGGCATCGATACACATAGTTCCAACATGTTGGTCAAAACTTTTCAAAAAGGATTAGAAACATACAATACCATTAAGGACTCATTAACAGTAGAGTTGATTGCTCCTATGTTCACCTCATTATTTCTCATTAATTGTTCAAGTCGCGAAGACAGAAGAGGATCATTGACTCAATGCTTGCTGTGTGTATTACATAAACACGTGCAAAGTAACAGGTGTGGCAAATTACCGCTATGCGGCACCCACTACAGCTACATTTGAATAAGCCTTTTAACCTTGTTTCAGAAAGCAAACATGCATTATCTCCTGCAGAACAATCTTTTTAGTCACTTAAATTGAGTTGTCGGCCTCAAACCAATTGTCATTAATTTAAGAGAATTAAGGAAATTGCGGAACGCTTAGCGTTTTAGAGCACAAAGACAAGACAAGACGATTGCGATGCACTTTCATTGTCAGGCGGAAGACAATGAGCGGATTATCAACGTATCTGGCGATTCAACAAATAAAACGATAGCTTTGTTGTGAGACTTTCTGCGAACGATGTAAACTCTGACGCCCCGCTTACGAGGTTTGATCGGAAATCAATCGAAAGCTCGATTTCTCTGAGTGGAGCAAAAGTCGAGTTGGTCAGAAAAGGGCATTGACAGACAATTTCTCTTCCTGCTCGCCGTACGCACATACTGCAGAAAAAAATGGGAATCCTTAAGCAGGTTACGCGGAGCATGTAGAAACAATGCAAATGTCACAGCACTATTTATTGTACCTAATCGCGCACTGAATTGAAAATCACACGGAGCACTCGCCCCCGGTTGCGATTCCGAATACTCGATAGAGTACACAAATATTAAATCTAAATTTAGGTTTTTTCACATTTTATGCTGCTGCTGTACAATATACATTAAAAACTATGCAGAGAGCAAAACGATAGCTTACCTGCTTTGCTTGAAAGCGCTAAAAATAGCAGAAATAGCGAGCAACATCGCACTGAAAAGAAATAATGTAACCGACTCTCCATCTTAATTATCGATCCAAGAAATTTCTCTGGTCGCCGACAACTTTGTTTTCGCCGATTGCTTTCTAATTCCCGTCGATTCTACTTTTCGACCGTGCCCGCTGCGCTGGCCGTTGTCGGGCTCGTCAAGACACTTTTAGGATAAAATCGCTGGACAATCGATTCTCGCCTTCCTCTACTTACGGGATCTCGTCGATTTCGACGTTCCGTCGTCGTTCTTCACTCGTTCCACTCGTGCCTTGTCAGATTTGTCACTGTGAAAAACCGATCACGAGCCGAAACACATGAAACTTCAAAATTCCGATGACTCTTTTCTTTTCTGCTCTTCTTTCTTCTCACACACACACACCACACTGGGCGAGACGTGACGTGAGCCAAGTTGAAACACAAGATGGCGAGACAATACTAATTTTTCAATTAGAAAATCCAACTAAGATGCGGAGACGTGTTGTTCGAAATGTTTCTGTCGTCAACACCGCGCTCACGATATCATTATTACTAGCCTACCAAACTAAACGTCTTTCACTCAGCGCGGACCTTTAGCAATTATGACTTTTCGCGAACCTGACAGAACCACCAACTTTTGCAATGAACTAAGAGAACGACTGAAATCCCACCACACGCACAGTTCACCATTCGCTATCTGCCATCTGCTCATAAGATCTACTTCCTATAAGAATGGAAAACAGACAGGTAGATAAAAATTTTATTGAGCCTTTTTACATAAATACATTTTTAACATGATAAGAAGGTACATAGCTTGACAACGGCACTAATGTCAAATAACAATTATTACAAAATTCGTTCGTAACCAATTCAATATGATTGAAAAATTGAGAAAAATCACACCAGTGCTCAATGGATTTTAAATTGAAAAGCAATACAATTAAGAATTATTTACAAAAACATAACAACAAGAAAGGAAATTATATGAATATGACACTTTTGAGCTTACAAAATAAAATTAGATTTTCAATAATAATAATTAATCTAATGAGTTAAGCAAATTAAACCAGAAGCAAGTGTTAACGTATATCATAATAAATTTAAGAAATGATATTTATAGTTAAACAATAAAATAAAGGTGAAGAAACATATCTAATATAACCATGATCAAATGCGTAATATTCAGAACTTGATGAGAACAATAATGGCTTATGTGGATCTAATGTGGAAGGAGTAACGAACGGTGAATTATCTACACTAAGTGTTGTGTATTAAATAAAAAGGCACGCATTTTGATACTCGTGTTCAATCACAAAAATTAGTCTTTATTAAGGAATGACTAAATTCAGCTGTCACTTGCACAAGAAAAAGATTGAATTAGAATACATGGAATGGAATGTCAGATTTAACTAGGGTTGCCAGAACCATTATAATTAATACATTACAGTCTCCCACGCTTAATGGAGTACATGGTCGCTTAGATGAGCAGGTAATCTCCTAATCCTGTTAGATCTTCTTAAGCTGGATTCTTGGTTCTCTACTGCTTGGGGTGTCAACTGTGGTTCAAAAACTGTTTCATCTCTTTGGTTGGCAACACTTCGCTCTATGAGTACCTCTTCTAGTCTTGGATTTTCATGAACAGGTTCCTCTTGAAACGTTACGGTCTTCTTTGGTAGTTCTACTCCCGATTGGTGCAGTTGGTTTATGTGGCGCTTTAATTCGTATCCATTGTCAAGCTTTATTTGATAATGAAGTTGGCCAAATTTTGCTTTTACTACACCAAACTTCTAAGTAGGCTTATTACGCTCGTACCATCGCACTTGTACTCTGTCACCTACACTTATCTGACGAATTATAGGTTTAATTGAAGCTGAAGTTCGTTCTTGATGCGGGCGGATAGCATCTAGTTTAATACGGATATCACGGCCAAGGTATAATTGTGATGGACTCCGACCACATGCTAGTGGTGTAGCACGATAACGTAAAATTATTTGCTGCACTTTGATGTTCAGTGGTAATTTATCTTCTTCCATCGCCTCTAATTAAGTTTTCAAGATTTGCACATACCTTTCCGCTAAGCCATTTGTAGCTGGATGTCCGGGGGCTATAAATTTTTGAATAATTCCATTTTCTAAACAATAATTTTTTAACATTGTGCTCTGAAGAATTGTGGCATTGTCTGAGACAATGACTTGCGGTAGACCATGATTAACAAATATATCTTGAAGTAATTCTATGGTTTTTTCACTTGTTGGGGCACTTCTAATGATGCGTATTTCCGGCCATTTTGATTTAGCATCTACCAGTACCAGGAAATAATGGTCTTGAAATGGTCCAGCATAGTCAATGTGCACTCTTTGAAAATTTTGATCCGGTTCTTCCCAGTGATGTGTTGAAATCTTTGGAGGGTCTTTTCTTACTTTTGCACAGCTTGAACACGATTTTACTAACTGCTCTATATCCGAATCGATGCCTCTCCAAAAGCAATACTTTCTTGCCAGCTGCTTCATTTTGACAATGCCGATATGTGTGTGATGGAGTTCTTTTAAAATTTCGGAACGAAGACTCATTGGAATAACAACACGATTTCCTCTAAAAATTACACCATCTTGAACAGTATACTCGAAATCAGTTTTCCTACCTTCAATCAAGTCTCGTTTAAATACTGAAAGTTCAGGGTCACGCTCTGTTTCTTTTGATATGGTTGTAGCCGTAATTGATAATGTTGATATTTCGTTTATTGTTTGATCTTGAATATTTTGAATTTCCTCATCTAAAAAATGTTTAAAATTTGATTTATCGTTAATTGGTGCTCTCGATAGACAGTCTACATTGACGTTATTTTCGGCATTACGATGTTGTATCTGATAATTAAACCCTTGCAAAAATGATGCATATCTGAGAAGTCTAGCTGAAGTCATAGCTGGTGTTTTTGCATTTTGATGGAAAATTCTAGATAATGGGCGATTATCTGTCAACAAGGTAAATTCTCTTCCATACAAATACATAAAGAATTTGTCAACAGCGAAAATTATTGCTAAAGCTTCTCTGTCTAATTGACTGTAATTTTGTTCTGCTTTTGTCAACGCTCTTGAAACAAATGCAACAGGACGTTCTTTTCCATCAACAATGTGGGACATTACTGCTGCTATTCCTGTTGGGCTTGCATCGCAGGCCAACGTAACCCGTAAGTTTGGATCGTACGGAACTAAAACTCTATCTTCCTGTATTTCTGATTTCAGTTTTTGAAAAGCTTGTTCACATCTCGGTGTCCATATAAATTTTTTATTTTTTTCTAGAAGCTGACGTAAAGGAAAAGTTTTTGTTGAAAGGTCTGGAAGAAATTTCGCGTAATATGTTATCATCCCGAGGAATCTTCTTGTGTCTTCCATGTTTTGTGGACGCGGTAGGTCTACTATGGCACGTATTTTATCTGGACATTTTAATATTTTGTTGTAACTGATGACATAACCTAGATATTTGATCTGTTGTTTGAAATATTCGCACTTGTTCTTATTTACATGTAAATTATATTTGCTTAATCTTTGAAAACATTTTATTAACCGATGCTCACATTCCGCTAGAGTTGATCCATAGATGACAATATCATCGAAATAGGAAATTGTTCCTTCAAGGCCTTGTAGAATTTGGTCCAAAATACGATTGAACTCATTTGGTGCAGTCTTGATACCAAAAGATAACCTATTAAATTGATACGTTCCTCGGTGTGTGGAAATGGTTTGTATTTCTTTGCTCTGCTCATCAACCATTACATGTAAATACGCCTTGTATAAATCGAGCTTACAAAAATATTTTGCGCTTTTTAATTTGTTAAAAATTTCGTCGATTCCACGAATTGGATAGTGCGCTGCCTCTAGTTGAGGATTTACAGCCACCTTATAGTCGACGCAAAGTCGAACATTGCCATCGGCTTTGGGTATTACCACCAATGGTGAACCCCAGTTGCTTGTATTTACTTTTGTTATTATACCGTCTTTTTCTAAATTATCTAACTCACGTTCAACTTTTTCCCGTAGAGCGAAAGGTACTTGTCTTTCTTTCAAAAATATTGGTGGTGCTCCGTCTTTTAACTTTAAACTACAAACTAAATTCGGAATACATCCCACCTTTTCTTCAAAAATATCAGAAAATTGTTGCTTTATTTTTGATATTGAATTGATCTTATCAACAGCATGTTGATCGATTTCTATTTGGTCGATTTCTGATAAATTAATTTTCAAGTGGCGAATCCATACACGTCCTAAAAGTGCTGAACGATCTGCGGCTACAACGTACAAATCTTCTTTAGAGGTTTCGCCTTTATATTTCACATTTACACCCACTACACCCAATGGCATAAAAACGTCACCCGTGTATGATCGAAATGCTATGTTAGTTCTTCATATAGGAGTATTTAGCTTTAATTTCTCAAAGTCATTTTGTGGTATTAACGTATACCCGGCACCTGAGTCAACTTCAAACTCTTGCTCCTTTCCTTCAATGTAAACGTTTGTATAAAATTTTTGCAAATCTGTTATTGGAACAGCTATTTTGTTATAGATGTCGACAATTTGGTTTACACCAAATTTATTATCGGCTGTAATCGAAAATGACTCGATAGCATTTGAGTTGTTGTTGACTTCACTTGTTCTTTCTCTTGATTTACTTCGCCGCATTCTATCTTTGATACAGACCTTTTGTACATGCCCAGCTTTTCCACACGAAAAACATTTTAATTTATTTTTGTTAGTTTTGCACTCGGTTGATAGGTGATTATTGCGGCCACATCTAAGACACAACCCTTCTATGCCCAAATCGCTGTAGTTTACTCGTGTTGATGAATTTGATGTCCTGCTTCTTGACATGTTGCGATTACGATTGTTAGCAACACGACGATTGTCAACATGTTGACGTACTTGAAAAACATTACTTTTGAACATGTTGCGCTGTTTTCAATCATTTTGTTGTTAATTTTGGCTGCTTCCAAAGTTGTTGCCTTATTGACGATTTGCGAAAAAGAAAATTCTGGGTCTTGAAGAAGTTGCTCCCTGATGTACCCGTCGCTAAGTCCTCTGATGAATTGTGATCTCAGAAAAATATTTGAAACTAATTTACCACATTCACACTTAAAATCGCATTCTGTTGCATGGTTTTGTAATGCTGCTACAAAATCTGATATAGATTGTTCACTGTTCTGTACTTCGGAAAGAAATTTGTGTTGTGTAATGTGACGCCTACGCCCGGGAATCGAAGTGATTCCGATCCCGAACCCTTGCAACCGGCCAGATGGGTATGTCCTCGAAGTGCCAGCGGACTTCATCTGTCGTGCGGATATCGTTGCGCAGAAAATATTTCTTTTCTGTCCAAATATTTAGATCTGTGGATATAAATATTCGAAATATAAAATTAATCCAAACCCCGACACATTTCGAGACATATCCATCTGGAAATGCCCCTCCACCGTGGCCATCGAAAAACTATGCCACTGGCGACAAATGGAGAGGCACATTGCCGCCATGTGGCGTGCCATTCCACACACATCTGCTTTGTCCGATGTGACAGCGGTTGGATTTGACAGCCACATGTCGAAGAAGTACGGTTATTATTATTATTGCAAAACTGTGCGCGTAGCTAGCGGATCATTCGACCAAACGTTTTTCTTCTACGTCGCCCAGAACGTGCCATGGTGTGGTGTCGGTAGCGACTTGGCGCGGTCCTAGATTGGGTAGAACTATTAAGAGTTCATCGCCCCTCGTCGTCGTAGCAGCCAAACGTGACCGAATCAAATGATTCTGAAGAAGAGATTGATAACGACAAAGAATACAAACCGAAGAAGAGTAACATTATCACGCAGACCAAAGTGACTCGTGCGCAACGATCACCTTTGGCTAAGGCTAGAGCAGCTTCACCAATTATAATTCGAAAAGATTCTACGCCCAAGGCGAAGTCAATGTTCAACAAGAAGCGCTTCAATCTTTCTTACAAACAGCAGAGCGGTTGTCAGTTCAAGGCTGTGGAGGATCCTAATTGCCCAGCTAAGTATCGGAGTTAACCATAAGAAATGAGACATATGGGGTTGCTGGGTTGTCTAGCACTAGTATACTCAATGGCCTAGCCAGAAATATCTCTTTGACATCCATGATTGCCTAGTTGTTTGATTAGTATTTGTGTCAGTTCTGCAGACCGGGTCAAATATCAATATTCATTGGGCAGTGTTTATATTCCGCCCGGCGTATCTTACCGACTGAAAGCGAAAGTATATATTTGATTCCTTGAGAATAAAACCATTCCTCAAAGATTTCATTTCCAAAGCAAGTTTCCGGCGGTCCAATCGTTCGGCACCGCATATCATGGAAGTTCCTGATTTGTATTACAGTCGCGATGAATATGTTTAAACGGCTTCGGGTAATAAAGTAATTCGGCAAACTGTCCTCTGTGGATCTCAGAACATTGTCTTGAGTGGGAAGGTTATAGTTCAAAACGGCGCTATAATTCGAGGCGATCTTGCTAACGTCAGAACTGGCCGTTATTGCATTATAAGTAAAGAAGCAGTTATAGGACCACCATTTAAGCAATTTAGCAAAGGCATGTAAATCAATCTCTTAAATCGACACTTAGAATACCTTTAACAATACACTTAATCCCAGTCACGATTCCCCTTCGGTTAGTATTTTTTTATCGAAATACACAGAACGAAAAGCGATAGGGGGAAAAGTTAATGAGTTAGTTAATAGGACCGTGAAAATGTAATTAGAAGAGGAGTGAGGCTTCTACTTTTGTAACTTACAGAATTCTTTCTTCTCTATGCATGAAAATTTGCTAATTTGTTATTCCTGAGCGATAGCATATTATATTTTTTTTAATTATTTTTCTTATTAGTTGGTAATTTAAGTAAGTTATGTAAGAAGCATTTGAATATATTAATGTGAAATGTATGTCTGTTTGTTCCCTTCTTTGGTGAAGTAGAAATTTTTGTTTTGTTAGTTGAATGCATGACATTTTCGTTTCCTATTTCATCCTATCATGCATTATATTATAATTGTTAAAAGGAAACTTTAAGATATTTTAAATATGTTTAGGATGGTGTTAGCCGGTTTTCAATTTACTGATTTGCAATAGCGTTTATTTTAAAATAGCTCAATAATGCGAAAATAGAATCTATTGGTGAGAGTTATTTATAATAGAACTGCAAATTAAAATTGTAACTAATAGGAACTGTTCTTCTGTGTGAACATGAAAAGTAGATAAAAATAAATCAAACTGATTAAATGCATATTCTGCCGAAAAACCCAATAATTACTCTTAATATGCGTATTTGAAATGACTAACTAAGTTTTTTTTAATTGATATTCTACATTGGGATGTTAAACCAAATCAAATTCGATCCATTTAAATGCAATCGTCATTTAGGCCTGCGGATATAAAATAAATCAAATAATGGACTGCAATCGTCATTGTTTACACTCCCCAAAAACGTGTCGTTGAGCATAGTTCTGTAAGTTTAAGCTTTAACAAGAGATTTTACCATAAATTATCTTACAAATGTCGCAACTTGTTGATTAACGTGTGCAACTAACTAATTTTTACTCGTTTTAAAAAAATTTACTGTTATCAACTGAAGGTTGAATATGAAAACCCAAGTTATTGTACAAGTAGGATGATGCTAAACCATTTGAACACAAACATTTTGTAGTAATACGCTGTAAACATTAGCACTAGGAATTCTTTATCATATTTATTATTTTGATGGTGATTATCCAATCAAATGATACCTTTGAATAATTCTAACGATTATATTTTAAGTAGTTTAAAGTAAGCTTGTTCAATTATTAAAATATAGGCGCGGAAAGGATGAACTGAGAGAAAATATTATAGCTTGAATAGAATTGTTACAAACACAAAAAAATTACAATTCATTGATATTTGCATAAATTTTATAAGAAACACTATTTCTTCTCTACAAGTCTACAATTCAAGAAAAAAAAAACATAGAATGGAATTTTTTTATAATTTATTCTTGAAGAAAACTTTGATATTTAAACTAGACCTAAGTAATTAGAAAAATAAGAAGGAAACCTTACACAACACCCCATCAAAAATCAAATAAAATTTATGCTACTTCAGAACAATCACAGATTGAGGTTGTAATTAAACAGATAGATTTTGGAATAACAGCATGAAGACAGATTTAATGTATTTAAAAGGTATTTGTAATGATTGCTTATTAGATTAAAAGAATTTTACAATATTACATTATTTTACACTATAATTTGAGTTATTATATTTGCTCTCAAATCTTTTAATGTTAATATACACAAGGAAATACTCACAAGGTGTAACTTTAAATCATATTAATTTAATAAAAAATGAATAAAGCCATGAATTGTTAAAAGTTAACCACGACTTTCCTTTTCAGTGGCTCGTTCTTTTTCAGTGGGAAGAGAGAGTGTAGGGTAGGTATGCCGTCGCGAGGGTAAGGTTTCGACAAATCCGCTGAGGTCGGTTTCGCGTCGCGCGCGGTACGCGGTACCTTTGATTGTTTCGTCATTTCATTAGAGTAGTTTTCGTCGGTTTGATTTCGAGTAGCATATTTTTCGGTACCGCGTCGGTGATTCGGTAACGAGCCTATGGGATTTTTGTAGCGTTTTTGATTTAAGATCTGTGGAGAGATCACATCCAGAATTAACGTAACGTAGGTTTCCCGTTCTGGATGAGTAGTTGTTGACGCGTTTGGAAAACGGGCATGTTCAGGTGGCTGAAATATTGTAATTGAGCGTAACCCATTCGGAGACCCGCGACCGAAATCCTCTCCGAACTAGCTGGCCGACAAGCAGTCACCGCGTGAATGGGTTACGGTGCACGGATTGGTTGACCTGTTGGTACCATCCGTTGGCACTACTCAGACTTAACGTCTAGAACCGATGAGGGGTTGGTTCCGCGTTCGAACTGAAAAGTGAAAATCGTTACAGTTGCTCCACTAAAATGTTCTTCCTTGGACAGAAATGCGTTTCCAATAACTCTATTATTTCGTTGTATTTAAGTTCATTAACATTTTTCGGCGCTGCTAATGTTGTTAAAATGGCGTACGTCGTCGATCCAATATATTCTAGAAGTAATTTTGCGCATAATTCTTTGTTGTCAAAGACCTTTTTGATTTGAAGATGAATTTCGAGACGCTCTTTATACATTCGAAATGATTCTTTTTTAGGGTCGAATGAGTCGAAGTTTGTTATTATGTTGATGCTGGTGCTGCTCGCTTGTTGATTTTGCTGCTGCTGTTGTTGTTGCATTGCTGTAATCATGGCGTTTATTGCTTGTAGCAATTGCTGTACTTGAGCCTCCATGTTGATTTGAGGTTAAACACGATCACGACCACCTGTTTTTAATGCAATGCACGCACTTTATAAATTTGAAGGCGTTATTGTTATTATGCACTTATTTCAATTAGTTTACGATTTAAAATCCTCGTCGCCATTCAATTGTTGTGTATTAAATAAAAAGGCACGCATTTTGATACTCGTGTTCAATCACAAAAATTAGTCTTTATTAAGGAATGACTAAATTCAGCTGTCACTTGCACAAGAAAAAGATTGAATTAGAATACATGGAATGGAATGTCAGATTTAACTAGGGTTGCCAGAACCATTATAATTAATACATTACACTAAGTGATTTGATAACGCCAATCAAGCTACATCATTCACTTTATTAGGGGACATTCATTATAACTCCATATCTTCTTTCTAATTTATTGCTAACTTATTATGAAATAAAAAACCCTCCGAAAAAGTGGTAATATGGCTTAACACAAGCTACACCAGCCACCCCCGTAACTTAAGGACCAATAAGATCGAAATGTATTCGATGTGGAATATTTTATTGCTAATTGATTGCTGGCGATCTAAGCAACAAGCAAGCTTCCGAAACTACCCCTTCAACCTTCACCACGTTTGTACGTAACGTGTACGTACTACGTAGCGTAGACGCTACATATCTGCGAAATAATATGAAAGAAAGAAGTTTTAATGTGGTTATGTATATTTGAAGTTTATTATAATTAACATCGGTGATGACTTTTAATGTTGCAGGCTTTAATAATATTTTTCAATTAGTTGATTTTAACGAAAATGTTTAGCATATCAAAAAATAACACTTGATATTTCCTCGATCAAAATCAATAAGTTTTTAAATTAGACATTTAAATGAAAAGACGTTAATCCCTAATAATTAATTTAATTCGTCAACTATCAAAATCACGTTAATATCATTTAAATTCCCATGAATAGAATGGTAACGATTAACAATTATAGTAATCGAGCAGTCACACAAGCAAACTGCTCGAAAATGTTCCTATCTCCTATTCAAAATTTTAATGGCGGATTTGGAAAATCTTGAATTATTCACACGTAATCGTAATTTGTAAAATAGTTTTCTTTCTTATTATTAAATGTAATTTTATACCAATTTTCCTTTATATTAAATTTAAATGTTTCCCTTTAAGTATATTCGCCATGAGATTTAACTTTTATTACAATTTAAAATCCGCTTCAATTTTCTTTACTTCAGTTAAATTTTGTTTTGAAAAATTTTAAATCTGCCACATATAATTTCGAGTATGGAAACGCTGATCTAGTACACTCCAATGGTGTATTATATCACGGAAGGCAGGCTACCTAAGCTGAGCTCAGCTGATGCGATTTACCGTATACACGGTAATGAAAAGAAGAAAAGGTCGGGAATTTCTGGGACGGTTGGTTAGTATACTTATGATCGCAATAGAGAAAACAAGTCGACGGGAGACCTTGTTTCGGTTATCATGTCGTAGAGAATATAAATTTTTCATTGTTTAATCTTCGATTCTGTACGAGTTTATTTTGCTTTTTCACTACCCCATTCTACAACCCCATCGGTTTTAATATCGAAATTTATCGAATACGCGTTAATGATTGCCAATTCGAATGCATATGCCATGAAATCGGAAAATTGACGTGGATGGAAATAGGACGAAAGCGGTGGTGTTCATTGGCGTTGCCCAGAAAAAATGCTCGGGAATTTTGTATTTGGATATAATAAATGGAAGATGTGGGAGTTGATTTGATTACTGCTTGAAGTGTTCAGGAGCCCCTTTTGAAAGTGAAAATTAGCGGCTCCATTTGTCTTCTGTTCCGGACAAAGGATCTTGACTCCCCATTCGTGAAATCAATTTGAGGTGTGAATTTGTGAAAAAATAGAAGCACCGAAAAGCAATTAAAAGATTTCATAAAAATTAGTGGACGTCTTGTATAGATAATTTTCCGTTTGCCAGAAAGAAAAGAATCTTCATTTAACATTTCGTTTTGTAGTGAATTTTTCGATGCAATTGAGTAAGTGATGAGAACGACGGAAATTAGTCAAGCACGCGCGTGTGTGAAAATTGCTTTAAATGTACGTAATGGACGAATACGGATCTGATTACGGAGCATTTCGTGATATTTTAGTGAACCTATGCTGATAGTTGTAATGATCGAGCAGTCACATAAGCGAACTGTTCGAAAATCTTCCTATCTCCTATTCGAACTTTTAATGGCAGATTTAGAAAAACAATTAATTATTTCCATTCATAATCGTCATTTGTAAAATAGTTTTCTTTCTTATTATTATTATTAAATGTAACTTTATATCAATTTTCCTCTATATTAAATTTAAACGTTTCCCTTTGATTATATTGTTCATAAAATTTAATTTTTATTACTATTTAAAATTTTCTTCATTTTTCTTTACTTCAGTTAAATTTTGCTTTTAAAAAATTTAAATCTGCCCAATAAAATTTCGAGTGTGGGAACGCTGATTGAGTGCACCCTAATGGTGTATTACCTTGCGGAAGGCAATAGAGCTCAGCAGATGCGATTTACCATATACATGGGATACCAAAGAGGAAAGACAAGTTTTAGGGACGGATCGGGGAGTGGACTTACGACCGCGACACAGCGAGCACGCGAAGAACGGTCGGGAAGAAAAGAAATTACTTAGAGTAAAAGAAAATGCTCAATCGCGGAGTGCAATTCTAGCCGGCGAACATATAACACTACACTGCTTAAATTTTCCGTAGTTGTGAATTATTCCTGATAGTATTTTTACGAGTTCAGTGATGGTGTTCTCTTGCAAGTGACTCAATTCGTCCCCAAAATACCTGCCCACTAGCAAAACTCGAACAAAAAAGTATTCCTTTGCTTCCTATTAAACATCTCAAGTGGAATAGTCATGTATACGATGGTGTTTGCCGAGATAATTGGCTAAAAGATTGCCGTTGATGGAAATTTAGAGCAAGGAAGATTTGATTACGAGTTTCCCATGCGAAAACTACACATATGTTCATCGGCATCAAAAATTAACTTAGCGGTTACTTGTGACGCATTTAATAGTTCTCTGGAAGAAGCCAGTATTCAGTGACGTTTGAGGCAGATATACTGCTATCAGGACTTGTTTTCGATTGCTGACGGAACTATAAAACACATTCAAAACAATACCTCTGAAGTACAAGCCCCTGAAGCATTAGACAAGTGCATTGGAGATAACATTATCATTCCTGAGTTTAGATTTCTTGATGAAATTTCAGGCAATAAAGAAAATCATAATGTTGCATTAACGGCTAAATACAGCAGAACCAAGTTGGGAAAGTTGACAATTTTCAATGACCGAGGATCAACAAATAATAAGACGGGAGTCTTCCACGAGACACTTTGGGAGTGATTTGGATTATTGGATCCGTTCCCCGAACATTGTGCAATTGTACTTTGTGTGCCACTTTGACCCAATGATTATGTGTTTGAAGAATTGACCACGATAGCAACGGTGTGGTGTACCTGCAGTGTTATTTTACGCCTTAATGAACGGCGCGGCGTGCTGTACTGTGGTTGTTACAATTAGGACAGGAATACCGAAATTGAAGTGTCCGAGTATACAGCACTGCGGGGCAAATTCATTAGAAACCTTTGACAGAACTATATAAAGTTTCTTTGCAAATAGCTCTTCGAATTCGGTGAGTCTTGACGTAAATGGAGACAAGATGGAATGCATCGTAGTCACATTCGTGCTTTCAACGAGAACTGGTGAGTGATCGTTTTTAATTCGATTTTGCTTTAGGATGTCATTGGGAGAAGCCCTTAGCCGAGGGCGTTCATGTTTGAAGTCGTCAATTCGCAAGCGTGTATCGGCGTATATGTGACGGTGAAATAGACTTATTTTTAAAAGAAACTTAGTGGTGCTAATACCATGGAGTGCGAACATTTATATTTCCAATTGGTAAAAGTTAACTCTCAAGCAGTGAATCGGTAATTATACATTCGAATTGTATTTGCCGTGTGGAAATTCTTACTCAGGCTTCCATTGGGACTTAAGTTCCTACTCTTCTTATGAAAATTATCCTTGCTCAAACCTGCGCTACAATCACTCCTTGCCAACGACATTTCATTTGGCAGAACTAAAAGCGAAGAAGTTGGAGGTTATACTGCAGTGAATTCGAGAACAACTACAATTAAACCTTTTGAAATAATTATTAAATTAATCCGGAGAGGGACAACAAGGAAAATAATGCGAAATTTCGTCAAATAGATCAAGTGATATAGAAAATAAAAACCACAACAAAAATTTATCTGATACAAATACTTTTTCATTCTCACTACTATTACTGGCTAATCTACTCTCTTGATTTTTTCCTATTTTTGTTTTGATTATAAAATGCCAAATCTAAAATTTTTGTGTTGTAAGAAGACAAATCCATACAAAGTTCATACAAACAGAGGCAGCCACTAAAACTTAATCAATTCATAGATTTGTGAAAAAAAAATTTTTTTCATATCTTCAAATTGCATGGACCAAACCTCCAACCCACCGTTAATTGGGAGATACATCTTGCCTTATCAAACTTTCTATGATAATAGTAAAGTGTTTAAAATGCTTCCATCACATAATTCTATAACATAAATTGGCCACGTCTGTATTTCTCATTTGATGGGAAAGTTCATGCAAATTATATTTGTGTGAGTTTTCCACTCAAAAGTGAAATATATGGCTACGTCTACGTTTGGATCTTGATCTGGTTGGGAGGGTGCAAGAGAGATTGTTGGGTAACGACAAAGTCCTCTTAAATCCGTCTGTCTTCCCCAGGTCCAGTTTGTCCTTTGAGTCAGCAATTTCTGGCCCTTAGTTGGTTACCTCCTTTTCGACTTCGATCGACCTTTATTTGACCCCAGGAATTCGTGGATTATTTTGTAGTGGGTCCTTGTGCTGAGGAAAAGAACCCGCCCCACAACACTGCAACGCTAGCCTGCCAGCGCATTCACGCGTCCCCAGACAAGGCCAATCTCAGCGGATCTCAACATCCTCTTTCACTAAGGCAGTAGACCATCGCTGCAGTCGGACAATTTTCCATAAATATCACTACATAGTGACTGCTTGCATTGGTCAAGCTTTTGGGATATATCATTTAAACCCAAATTGAGTGGAGTGAATTGTATGCTTTCACGACACAACCAACGATCAACGTTTCTTGACCGCCTTCTATACGACTCTTCAAATTCGGTGAGTCTTGACGTAATTGGAGACACGATGGAATGCATCGTAGTTACAGTCACGCTTTCAACGAGAATGGTGAGTGACCGCTTTTAATTCAATTTTGCCGTAGGATATCATTGAAAGAAGTCCTTGGCCGAAAACGTTCCTATCCGAAATCGTCAATGTGGAAGGCGAACTGCACTTTATTTATATCAACGTGATTGGATTGGCGCGCTTGACTCAGAAAATTAATCGATATCAACGTCTCATATATTTTTCACGTCCGTAGCATAAACTCGCTTCATTTCTTGTATTGCGATGCGTTGTTTGTACTGTTTTGGCTGAAGATAGGTTCTTCTCAAAATCAGGCATGGCACAGCAACGCAATTAGTGATATGGGAGTAGTCAACCATACGTGTATAATCTTACCAAGTATATGTATTAGAGCGAAGCATTTGCTGGAATTCATCACTATAACTGGCCTTCAATTTTATTATAAAACCATTGTGATTTTGCTGATGCGTGGTTGCTCAGTCGTCAGATACCGGAAGCGTGTATCTGCGTATATGTGACGGTTCTCGAATAGACTTATTTTTTTACCGAAATGTAGTGGCGTTAAGACCACGGATCGTGAACATTTATATTTCAAATTAGTAAAAGTTAACTCTCAGGCAGTGAATCGCTAATCATACATTCGAATCGTATTTGGTTTGCTTTTGTCCATCACGGCGTGAGAGGATCGAAGGAGATTAATGCTCAATTATATAGGAATCAAAACGAAACCCGCAAAGGTATTACAAAAAGGCATCCTGCGCTGTGGGAAATTTTAGCTCAAGCTTCCATAAAGACTTAAGTTCCTACTCTTCCTATGAAAATCATCACTGCTCGAACCTGCGCTACAATCACTTCTTGACAACGACATTTCATTTGGCAGAATTAAAAGTGAAGTGGAAGGTTTTTCAATGGTTTGTCTACTGCAAAAGTCATTATTTCCAAATTAATTGTCTTAACGTCTTTCTTAAAAATAACTTGGACGATAGCTAATATTTTTGTCCCTAAAAATCTTCAAGTAGTACCACTTATGAAACAAGTATCACAAACAAATGAAGCTATAACTTTTATAGTTTTTGTGATTTGTATTAAATCTAAGACAACAAATGAAAACAAACAACAGTTATATAATCCTAATATTTCAATATTAGAACGTAATGTCTGGCCAAGCTAAAAAATACCCCAGTTTCAAACAAATAAGTTTATGTGTTCTTTTGTTTTAATTTTAATTTATAGAATGAAATTTTATTATTATATTCTGATATAGTACCCAATCTATTATTAATAAAACCATGAATTGTTAAACACTATGCCTTTCGGTCTTTCCATTTCGTTTTACCTGACCAGGTATAGGACCCGCAACGCTGGCAGGCTCCTCCTATAACATGGGCTAGTCATCGTGCACGCTCCCCCGTGTTTGTTGTTTGACAGGGGCTCTTGCCGGCTAGAGTGGCCTTCCGCTCGCGTGCCCTTTTATGGTATAGAGTTATGTGATTCCATCACGTAATTCTATAACATAAATTGGCCACGTCTATATTTCTCATTTGATGGGGAAATTCATGCAAATTATGTTTGTATGAGTTTTCACTCAAATGAGAAATGGATAACAACGTCTACGTTTAGAACTTGATCCGGTTGGGAGGGTGCGAGGAGGCACCACCTCCATCTGGATGCCCCAGTCTTATTTGTGGGCCATAATAATCGGCAGGAACGACGAAGTCCTCTGATGTCCATCTGTCTTCCCCAGGTCCAGTTTGTCATTTGAGTCAGCAATTTCAATTCTATTGCACCCGAGAAATTCATGAGTGCGAAAGTCTTTTGTGGTGAGTCCTTGTGCTAGGGGGAAAGAACCCACCCCACGACACCGCAACGCTAGCCTGCCAGTGCATTCACGCGTCCCCAGACAAGGCCAATCTAAGCGGATCTTAACATTCTCTTCTGCTGAGGCAGCAGACAATCGCTGCAGCCCTGAACGGACAATTCAATCTTCCCCATTTCACTATAAAATGAATGGTGTGAAATGATCACTATACCCTCTCCCACCAGCGAGCCTTTAACCTGCGAAGCAATAAACTTTAAATAATGAGTCCCACGTATCGTTTGGGTTTAGAAAGTTTACTATTGCCATCTTCGACGTAGTTATCTGGAGACGGGTTAATTATGTTAGATTTCTGATCACTGATGGAAGAATTGTGTTTATGAATGTAGTAATCGAGCAGCCCGCCTAAGCAAACTGCTCGAGGAGCCGTAACGAAAAGGACAATGGGAAATAAATACTATTTGCAATCATTAAATAGTCCTCTCCACTTCAACACCTCATTTAGCCCGCAAAAATATCTTCCTGATCTGCTAGCCGCGTCAACCCCGCAATTTAATCGTCCACTGGAAGAGACTCGTTTACCTGTTCGATATTTCAGCAATCCAAGCTGCAATATAAACATAAAGATCTCGAATGTGTTGATCCCGATCAAGTCGCATGAGACCGCTCAAAATCTTTGGGGATGACGCAGCCAATGCAAAGCTGCGGAGGTTACGGTTTACACCATCAATACGCAACTTATTATACGAGCCGTGCCTCTTTCGTAAGTGCAGTCAGCAGTTCACCGTTTTTGCATCAATTTAATTTGCCATTCTACGGAGCGCCTTGTTCAGTATCTTCATCTGGATCTGGTCCAGCATCTGCGTATTATGCTCCATCTGAACAATCTGATAATCTGTAAGACCTCAATAATCAGTATTGTTACGGCCCACAAATAAAAGTGGGGCATCCAGGTGGTTTTCCAGCTATTTGAAGACAGCTTTAAGCGTCAATACCAATCCCGAGACGAAGTCAACCTACAGCACATTCGAGATTCTGGGATAAAATCGAAAGTGAAGCATCTTATCAAAACATATGCGCCCAGTAGAACGAGAGATACAAGATTCGAGATGCGAATCGTGCTCAGTGACGATGCACCGGTACACCAACATCCTTGAAGGTTAACAGCTGAGCAGAGAAATATTGTCAACAATATCGTACACGATTGGGCGAAACAAGATTTGTTTGATATAGTCTATCGCCATACGCATCTACAATAATTTTAGTGGAAAAGAAAGATGGAACCACCAGGTTGTGTGTCGATTATAGGTCCCTAAATAAGAAGATAATTCGTGATCCATTCCCATTACGATTGATGGAAGACCAGCTTGATTGGCTGCAAAACTCAACGATATTCACTACCGATTTGAAGAATGCATTTTCCACGTCCCCGTAGTGAAAGAAATTGTTAATTACACAGCGGTTGTGATACCAAACGGTCATTTTGAGTTTAACCGCGTACCCTTTAGACTAAGTAATTCACCTGCTGTTTACCAAAGACATGTTAACACCGTTTATAGGGAACTGATAGCTGAAAGAGTAATTCTGACATACTTAGACGACATAATCATTCCGGCATGCCGCAAAGATGAAAGCTTAGTGAAGTTGAAGCGAGTTTTGCATGTTTCGAGTAAGTATGGATTTTCAATTGGAGTAAATGTGAATTTTGCCCAGACGCCATAGAACACCATAGAAAATGGAACCATTATACCATCATTGAAAAAGACGAAGGCAGTTACTGTTTTTCCAGTGCCTAAGACGGTTAAAGACGTTCGTAGTTTTTTCAGGGTTGACAGGGGCATTCCGTAAATTCATTTCGAACTATGCAATTGTTATGTGATCTTCAACTAACTTGTTGCAAGAGGGGATCAATTTTGAATTTGGTGCACACCAGGAGAAAGCTTTTGAGGAGCTAAAAACAGCATTGATGCAGAGCCCAGTTTTAAAACTATATCGTACTGGCGCTGTAACAGATTTACATACAGACGCATCCAAACACGGACTAGGTGCGATTTTGTTGCAGAAGGATTTAGAAGATGGAATAATGCATCCTCTCCGGCATGCTAGGTGGAAAACGAAACTCAATCACGTTACACAAGTTATGAACTAGAAATATAAGCAATTGTTCAAGTGCAGACGCCATTCAAAATTGTGATGGACTGTTAGGCTTGCGCTCGAAGGATGTCCAAAAAAGATACCAGTCTTCACGTTTCACGTTGGCGTTGCTAATGAAAGAATTGACATATGCTGTGGATCACCGTTCAGGTTTATCCATGCGACATGCCGGCGCTTTAAGCAAATACCCAATGATTTGTATGCTTCATCGAGCTGATAGAGTGATCACCGAACAAATCAAAAGAGAGCAACATAATGACGATCAACTACTGAAAATACTCCAAGGTATTTGTGACAATAAGAATACAGATTTTGTATTACAGACTGATATTTTATAGGGTGGTTCAACCAAAACGCACGATGTTAATTGTAAATAAAACCAAAAGTTTTCAGAGAATTATGTTAATGTTATGTTAATATTTTCTATTATAATAGAAGGATCTTTAACAATTATGTATGAAACAAAATATTACCCGAATACTCGCCATGACTACGGTGGCATACTTTAATCCGATGGTCCATATTTTCAATGACTCTGAGACATAATGAGGTTCAATATCGTTAATGTGCTGAACTATCGCATCCTTCACCCCTTGAATTGTTCTTGGCATTTTTTCTTTTAAATATCCCCAGAGAAAGAAGCCCAACAGTGTCAAATCACCTGATCGTGGCGGTCAATTAACATCACCATAACGTGAGATAGCACGGCCATTGAGTTTCTCGCGCAAAAAAGCCATCCTGTTAGAACCATATATCGTCCAGGTCCTTAACCTCAATTTCTAGCCACAAGAAGTCCGTTCTCATCTCACAATAGCGAACACCATTCACGGTAGCTGCTTGGTCGTCTTCATTTCCGAAGAAGTACAGCCCGATGATGCCGCCAGCCCATAAAACGCACCAAACAGTCACTCTTTGTGGATGCATCGGCTTTTCAATAATCACTCGTAGATTCTAATTTGCCCAAATGCGGCAATTCTGCTTGTTAAAGAATCCACTGAGGTGAAAGTGTGCCTCGTCCTGAAGATGATTTTCTTTGTCATTTTCTATCCAGGCACAGCTTTCACCTCAAAGGCTTTCCAGCCATATTGTCAACAAGAAAGAATAAAACATTTGTCGACAACAACAGGAGTACCTCACGGAAATGGACAAATCGAACACAAGAATTGAATCTTAATACCAATTTTAATGAAGCTATCCATCGAGAATCCAACGATGCGGTACAAGCACGTTGACAGCGTATAACAATACATTAACGCATCCTATAGTAGAAGTGTAGAGGTGAGTCCTTTTGAGGCAATGTTTGGTCAGAACATGAGACTGAGCAATGATGACGATTTGTGAGCAGTAATTGACGAGGAAATTATAAATAGTTCCCAGGAACATCGATCACATTTGTGGCAAGAAGCAGCTAAGAATAAACAAAAGGTTCAACAGGAAAATAAACGGAATTATGAAAAAAAGTGTAAGGTAGCGAAAAGTTATCAAATCGGAGATTTGGTGGCAATACGATGGATCCACTCGAAATAGGACTGAAAGTACACACGAAGTTTCTCGGGCCTTACAAATTAACAGCTGTTCGATACTTGGTGGAGAATGTTGACGAGCATGAAGGACCTAATCGAACGAGAACGTCATGTGACAACATGAAGCCACTTTCAACTTCAGCAGCATCAAGCATCTGTCTGAACGAACATTGAATGAACTTTTCCAATTTTTGAATTTTCGTCCGTTTAAAAGATAATGACATTGAGAGATGTAGAGAGTTGAGTTTTTGATATGCACGAGAGAGGTTTTGCCTTCTTGGCGCGAATAAATGATTTGATTTTTATTTAAAAACGTGCGTTTCGAATTTTCGCGAAATCCGATCCCTACGTACATATATATATATATATATATATATATATATATATATACTCGTATATATATATATATATATATATATATATATATATATATATATATATATATATATATATATATATATATATATATATTGTTACATGCCCAACCAATTCTGCGAGCTACTGTCGCAATTGTTATCGCAACTATTAATAACATCATGATCAATATTGATTGAAAAGAAGAAACCAAGAAAAGTAAACGAATGACGCCAAAAGCATGTACTCGAAAGCACAAGAATGGACCAAGTAGATCCATGATCAATATCTGAAAGTGGAGTCACTGCAGGCATTCAGAATTGCTCGAATATTTCAGGTATTTCTCGTCAGAACATTCGCCAATAAACGAGAACTGGATTGAATGGCTAGATGCCCTGTATGAAGACAAGCTGAATGAATGGGAGAGATAGTAATAGTAAAACTGCAATAATAAAACTGTGATAGCAAAAACTGCGATAAGAGTAGAGCCCGAAATAAAGGCGATATTGATTGATAGTGAAGTAAAAGATGTTCGTGATAAAATGAAGACAGTTGTAATATAAATTGATTGACAAGTGAAAAGTAAATTAATATGCGATTTGTGAAATAGGGAAATCAATCATTGTGCATTCTTGGTAAATAAACTCTTTTAACTTAATTTAAAAGACAGTGCGTTTTCACTTTCCTTCAACATTAAACTTATCAGCCACGAACCGTAACATGCGAAGCAATAGTGAAATTTAATGTGGAAACTGGTGGAAAAAAGGCAAAATAGTAAAAATGCCACGAATTGACCATGTCGGAGCTTAAGGGAGAAGCAGAAACACCAAAATAAAAGAAAATGTGCTGATACAAATGTTGGTGCCAATGCAGCAAGAGTAGCCACAATAGTCATCCAGTTTAACTGTGAACCTAAATGAACAATCAGCGCAGTTAAATGAACAAACAGTGAAGCTGGACCAACATGCATTCGAAATCAAGGCAGACATCATACAGAAGCTGGAGGAGCAATCAACGAAGCTAGACCAACAAGCATTCGAAATCAAGGCAGACATCACACATAAGCTGGAGGAGCAATCAACGAAGCTAGACCTAGAACAGTCAACTAATTTGAAGGCAGATTAGTAAAAACATTCAACCAAAATAAAAGCGAAGCTCGGTTCTCTGAACAACCAAATTAAATGCGTCGAGGAAAAGGTTTACCAGGTCGAGGAGAAAGTCAGCCAGGTCGAGGAGAGAATCAACCATGAGATGAAAAAAATGAAAAAGGAATTGAAAGCAGCAAAGGCAGTAGTAACCACCTCACCAGCCTCGCTTATAACCGCAGCGCAAAGCACATCCAGAAGTGTGAAAGCACTTATATTTGACGGGCAAACGATCTGGAGTATTTACAAAACCCAGTTTGAAGCCGCCGCTAGGACAAATCACTGGAATGAGCAACTGCACTAATGCTTGCTCTGAGCGGCCCAGCTGCCGAGCTTTCGCAGGCTCTCCCAGTTGAGTTGCACTTGAACTCGGCTGCTTTGATGAAAGTGCTTGGCATTGGTTATAGAGACGATCATCTGAAGCAGATTTATCGGCATCGGATGCAGAAGTCTGGCGAAATTCTACAGCAGCTATCCCAAGACATTGAGTGACTGGCACTTTTGGCTTACCCATCCTACGACCCAGAATATCGAGATGATGCAGCAACAGAAGCATTTATCAGCGCATTAAAGGACCAGTAATTGCAACAAGCCATGTATTTAGGACGCATTGGCTTATAGTCTGAAGTTTGAGGCAGTGCAAAATGTGACTCGTACCCCTGCCCGGGTTCACGAGGTAGTGACAAACGAGTGCAGATGTGAGCACGCGGAATTTGAGCAAAAGCCGCCTAGACGCTGGAATTGCGGAGAGAAGGGGCATCTGCAAAGAGACTGCAAGAAGCCGAGCTATTGTGCACGGTATGCAGCTAGGAGGAGATCCAGACCGAGTCAAGAGCCCAGAATGGAAGCCCTTAATGCTGAGGAGTAATGGGGCACAGGTTGGCTAGGAGGATCAACGTCCGAGCACTACCATCACCGTGTCAAGACTACATCGTAGAGAAGCTGACTTATGCCTACCAGGTCAAGTTGGCGGAGAACATTGCACCATAACAATCGACACTGGTGCAACCCGATCGATTATCCGACCAGACCTAGTGAGGCAACAACTACTTCACAAGGGTAGGATTTTCTCTCTATGGATAGTTACAGGAAAAACTGCACCTGTCCATAGAGAGGTCACCCTCCAGATACAGTTGAGAGACGTTGCGTTCCGACATAATTTTCTGGTCGTGAACATTATGGATGACTGCATTCTCGGGTATTGAAGTATTGATGAAGGATCCCAGCGTTCAAATTCCCAAGATAAATGTGGTAGTATGTGTCGACACTGCTGTGCCAAAATCTTCCGAGAGCATTGTATGGGCCAAGCTTGATGATGATTCTCGAGACTATCGATCTTATCTAATAGAGCCAACGAAGACGTTTGTATTGCGCAGTTTGATTGTAGGACGAAGCCTTGTAAAATATATAAGGAACGGATACGTGTCGGTTAGAGTCCTTAATACCGCAGACTCAATCAGAAGCATCAAAGCGGGAGAAGTCATCGGTAGCTGCCAGCCCGTTTTCACCATCACCTCTTTGGAAGCTAGTCACGACCATCATTGGAAAAGGAGCCAAGACACAGACAAAGCCAGGGAATTCACGTCTGCAATATTGAAGCAGACCAAATTGCCAATACAGCTATTCAAGCGAGCCTCTGGTCTGGTAACCAAGTACAGTGACATCTTCTCAACAAGCCCGGATGACCAAGGCCGAGCGAGTATGGTAGCTCACGTCCTAGATATATAGGGAGCCAAGCTGATTCAGCAAGCACTGAGACGTCTTCCTATAGCCAAACTAGGAGAAGTGAGCACACTGATCTTGGACATGGAAAAACAAGGTGTTACCGAACCTTCTGTCAGTCCATGGGCCGCGCCAATAGTTTTAGTAAAGGAAAAGGATGGTAGCACTCGTTTTTGTGTCGACTATAGGTAGCTTAACGACGTCACTAAGAAAGATAGTTAACTCCGCCGTAGACTTCCCAAGCTCGTTTGAGAAAGGAGGAGGGAACCCCTTGTTTCTCCAACCCATAGCTTCCATGATTCCTCATCCCAAGCCCCCTCAAGTAAATGGTGGTAAATGGTCTCTAGGTGCACATTTGATTTACTGGTTCCCCAACAATGTAACATTAAATGTCGAGAAATGCTCATAACTGTAAATACATCTACAGCTCTGCTACTAAATTCTATTTACACCTCGTTTGTGAGGACGTAAGAGGGTGAAGGCGAATCTTCCGCGCCTGATAACGGAATCAAAGTAATAACTATGCCGCCGGAATGGAGGTTGGGCGACGGGCTAACTCCCCATCCCTGGAAAACCTTTAATTGTTTCGAAACCTGTAGATAGGCTTCGGAATGGATTAGACCTACGGCAACGACCTCGCAAACGAAAAAAGGACTTTGGCATTGGATCCTGGAATGTCAGATCACTCAATTACTCTGGCGCTGTTAAGGACCTTTTACAACAGGCCAGTCAATATCAATTATAAATACTGGCAGTCCAGGAAACGAATTGGACTGAAAACAACATACAAGACATGAGATCATCGGTAGCTGCCAGCCCGTTTTCACCATCACCTCTTTGGAAGCTAGTCACGACCATCATTGGAAAAGGAGCCAAGACACAGACAAAGCCAGGGAATTCACGTCTGCAATATTGAAGCAGACCAAATTGCCAATACAGCTATTCAAGCGAGCCTCTGGTCTGGTAACCAAGTACAGTGACATCTTCTCAACAAGCCCGGATGACCAAGGCCGAGCGAGTATGGTAGCTCACGTCCTAGATATATAGGGAGCCAAGCTGATTCAGCAAGCACTGAGACGTCTTCCTATAGCCAAACTAGGAGAAGTGAGCACACTGATCTTGGACATGGAAAAACAAGGTGTTACCGAACCTTCTGTCAGTCCATGGGCCGCGCCAATAGTTTTAGTAAAGGAAAAGGATGGTAGCACTCGTTTTTGTGTCGACTATAGGTAGCTTAACGACGTCACTAAGAAAGATAGTTAACTCCGCCATAGACTTCCCAAGCTCGTTTGAGAAAGGAGGAGGGAACCCCTTGTTTCTCCAACCCATAGCTTCCATGATTCCTCATCCCAAACCCCCTCAAGTAAATGGTAGTAAATGGTCTCTAGGTGCACATTTGATTTACTGGTTCCCCAACAATGTAACATTAAATGTCGAGAAATGCTCATAACTGTAAATACATCTACAGCTCTGCTACTAAATTCTATTTACACCTCGTTTGTGAGGACGTAAGAGGGTGAAGGCGAATCTTCCGCGCCTGATAACGGAATCAAAGTAATAACTATGCCGCCGGAATGGAGGTTGGGCGACGGGCTAACTCCCCATCCCTGGAAAACCTTTAATTGTTTCGAAACCTGTAGATAGGCTTCGGAATGGATTAGACCTACGGCAACGACCTCGCAAACGAAAAAAGGACTTTGGCATTGGATCCTGGAATGTCAGATCAATCAATTACTCTGGCGCTGTTAAGGACCTTTTACAACAGGCCAGTCAATATCAATTATAAATACTGGCAGTCCAGGAAACGAATTGGACTGAAAACAACATACAAGACATGAGATACCTACTGGAAAACGAGAATTTGGAGTGGCCTTTATTGTGGATAGGGAGTTCAAATCGCACATTATTGATTTTAAGGCAGTCAATGAACGGTTGTGTACGATCCGTATAAAAGCGAAATTCTTCAAAATCTGGCTGATTAATGTTCACGCCCCGACCGAAGAAAAAGACGAAGAAACGAAGGAAACGTTCTACAATCACCTGGAAAGACTCATTGCCCACAAACGGCACAAAAATTATTCTGGATGATTTCAACGCTAAGGTTGGCAATGAGCTATCTCATCGGGGAATGACTGGAGGATATAGCCTCCACGATGAAACAAATGACAACGGCCAGCGCCTGATTGACTTTGCGTGTAGCAGAAATCTAGTCGTACGTACGACTAGCTTCCCACATCGACGCATTCATAAAATGACCTGGGTATCACCGGATGGCAACACACATAAACAGATCGACCATGTTCTGATCCAACAACGTTGGGCCTCGAGCATACATGACGTCCATACATACCGAGGAGCCAGTTGTAACTCGGATCATCACTTGATGAAATTAAACTATCGATGTCGTATGTCAAAGGCATATTCAGCGAAGACCAACCCGCTACAACAATTTGACATAGAAAGGCTCCAAATAGCGTCTGTGGCCGAAAATTTTACGGAGACCCTCGACAACCAGCTGGCTCCCATCTTATCAGACGCATCGTTAAAGACGAGCAACGAGCTCTGGATGGAAGTGAAACGGCTATCAGAACCGTAGCAGAACAGACTATAGGACATCAAGCCCGACGCAAGAGGAATGATTGGTTCGATGATGAGTGCCAGAATGCGTTAGATAAAAAGAATCAGGCGTACAAAGAATACGTAGGTAGGAAAACCAGGACGAAGAAAGAACACTATGATAATTAGGATTAAGAAAAGAAAATATTATGACGACCAATTGAGAAGTATAGATGAAAGTCAATAAAAAATAAGCATACAAAGTAGTGAAAAGCCTGAAACGTGGTTATCAGCCCAAAACCACGCTCTGTCGTGATGACAGCGGCAATATAATCGCCGATGAAATCAAGATTAAGGAAAAATGTGCATCATATTTCAAGAACCTCCTTAATCCTCCGCACAGCTCCAGAACATCGGAGCCTATAGATGTCTGCGGAAAGTTTCCATTGGCCCCACCAAATCTGGATGAAGTTTGTTCCATCATCAAAGCCCAAAAGAATAATAAAGCACCGGGCACAAAGTCATCCAGTACATTTGGCAACAAGAACATATGCCGAAGGAGTGGAGCCAATCAATTATATTCCCTATCCACAAAACAAGGTGACAAGCTACAGTGCGAAAATTATAGAGGTATACCACTACTTTGTACGGCGTATAAAATATTTTCTAAAATCTTAGAAAATAAAATCGGATCATACGCCAACAGTATTATTGGGGAGTATCAAGGTGGTTTTAGGGCAGGTAGATCAGCAACAGACCAACTGTTTACAGTCAAGCAGGTACTTGAAAAATGCTGGGAGTTCAACATAGACGTACACCAAATTTTCGTTGACTTCAAGCAAGCATACGACGGTATTGATCGTAACGTACTGTACCAAATAATGCTTAGTTTTGGCATCCCAGCCAAATTAATCCGTCTTACCAAAATGACAATGACGTCGACAACCTCCCAAGTCTGAATCAATAACCAACTCACCGATGCCTTTGACACAAATATCGGACTAAAGCAGGGAGATGGGCTGGCCCCATTGCTATTCAATTTGGCTCTGGAGTACGTCATACGGAAGCTACCTGTCGATACACGAGGTACGTTACTATACAAGTCGAGCCAGGTAGTGGCCTATGCGGACGGCATCAACATTCTGTCACGGTCATTGTAAACTGCCAAAGAACTCTTCCTAAAACTCGACAGCGAAGCAAAACTAGTAGAGCTACAAATCAATGAAAATAAAACAAAGCTCATGACGCAGTCGAGAAAAAACACCCCAAATACACAAAATATCACACTTGGCGAATACAGTATCGAAAATGTTAGCAAATTTGTGTAATTAGGTGCCAAAATAACGAAAACGGGCAATGAAAGGGACGAAATACGCCGAAGAATACAGCTCGCAAATAAAATATTTTATTCAGTATTGACGATCTTGAAGACCAGCTGCATACTCAGGAAAATAAAGCTCCAAGTATACAAATCTGTGATAAGACCTGTGTTATGCTATGGGTCTGAAACATGGACCCTCACCCAAGCATCCTCAAATATATTGAACGCCTTTGAGCGACGGGCCCTGAGGTGAATAATCGGAGCGAAGCTAGACGGGGACCAATTGCGAATTCGATACAACATGAGCTGTATGAAATTTTTGACGAGCCAGAGGTCTCAAGGATTGTAAGACTGTGGAAGCTGCAATGGGCTGCACACATGAACAACGGATATCCAAGAAGATATTCGTTGGGAGAACTGAAGGCCGGAGACCAGTGGGGAAACCGAGGAAACGTTGGTCTGACTCGGTCGACAAAGACAGTTCATCACTGCTCGTATTTCGATATTGGATGACGTGATCAACGGACGGAGACAGTTAGAGGCGCTATTTGCAGGAAGCGAAGGCCCGAGAGGGGCTGTAGTGCTAAGAAGAAGAAGAAGAAGAAGAAGAAGAAAGATAGTTACCCACTTCCACGCATCGATGACATCATGGACGCTTTCGTCGACCCAAAACAATTTTCTACACTCGATCTCAAGAGTTGCTACCAGCAGGTAGAAATCGACAAGAAGGACCTAGAGAAGACCGCATTTTCAGTTGAGACCGGATTGTGGCAATTTGTGGTGATGCCATTTGGGCTTTGCAATGCTTCAGTCATCTTCAAACGCCTGATGGAGTACGTGCTACGAGGCCTAACCTGGAAGACCTGCATGGTGTACGTAGATGGCATCGTTATTATCGGGAGAACGTTCGAAGAGCACGTGCGGAACTTAGAAGAGGTATTCTCCCGATTGTGATTGGTGAATTTGAAACTTAGTCCCGATAAGTATATGCTTTTTGCAGCAGAAGTAAAATACCTGCGACACGTTGTTTCAGCAGAAGGGGTCGAAACAGACCTTGAGAAAATTGAAGCTGTGAAAAGCAGGCCAACACCAAACAACAAGCGCCAACTACGAAGTTTTCTGGGTTTGGCGACCTACTATCGAAGATGCGTCAAAGAATTTGCCAAAATGGCTAAGTGTCTCCATTAGCTAATCGAGAAAAATGGTCTGTATATCTGGAATGAACAATGCCAGGCAGCCTTTGAAACCTTGAAAGATAAGCTATGTGAATCACCCGAGCTGGCATATCCAAAATCTGGAAAGATGTTTGTAGTTGACACCGATGCGAGCAACAGTGGGATTTGAGCTGTACTCTCCCAACAAATCGATGGCGACGGAAGGTTCCTCTCTTATTACCGTCGACAAAAGTGAGAGGAACTACTACGTCTCAAGAAGTGAGAAGAACTACTGCGTGACCAAGAAGGAACTATTGGCTATAATAGAGGCCACCAAGCAGTTCCACAAGTACCTGAATTGCCAGAAATTTTGTAATGTGACGCCTACGCCCGGGCATCGGAGTGATTCCGATCCCGAACCCTGGCACCAGGCCAGATACGTATGACTTCGAAATGCAAGCAGACTTTATCTTTCGTGCAGCCATCATTGCGCCGAAAAGATTTTTCTTCAAATATTTATATTTGTGGAAAAATATTTTCTGTCAATGTGAGCCGCTGAAGTAAAACTCTGATACATTTCGAAGCATATCTATCTGGCAATGCCTCCCACGAGTTGCCATCCAAATGTCAAACAGGCAGAACGTGTTCGCCGGTTAGCTGTCCGTCGAATTAAAATTTTCGCGAGGGTTAGCGGATTAGCGGTAAGTCCGGAAAAAATTAGCGTGGCGTGCATATAACGCAATCTAAATTTATCCACAGGAGGAGGTAGCAAATAGAGGACTTGGCGAGCCTATGAACCGTGTTTTGGGAGTCAAGCTGCACTGGACAGGAAAAAAAAACATAGCGAGCGGCTTGGAGAAACACATTTCGAATCTACCGCAATGCCCATTAATACGCGGTCATCAGATGATTCGAGTGACGGATACAGCAGAGTGAAATAGGCAGGCGACTTAATTCCAGGTTAGAGTAGCCATAGTAAAAGTAGTTATGTAGCACGTGTTAACCAGTTTGATGCCATACAATTTGACAAGGATATCATAAA
Organism: Odontomyia ornata; assembly: GCA_963969285.1. Taxonomy (NCBI): domain Eukaryota; kingdom Metazoa; phylum Arthropoda; class Insecta; order Diptera; family Stratiomyidae; genus Odontomyia; species Odontomyia ornata. The sequence goes on from OZ017740.1 coordinate 123,087,392, forward strand.
GATTTTACGAGAGCAATTCTTTTCTACGATCCAGTGTCTTTCGCCATCAATCCTTGCCCGGTTACAACCAGAATTTGAACTACTGCTTCAATCAGCTGTTTGGCTGGGATCCATCGGTAAACAATTTGCATCGTTTGGTCAACAATTGCTTTTAATTTGCTACGATAAAGATGAATTAACCCGATCAAGGCTTTGTTTGCATTTTATACTCACAATACTACCGAAATATGCAAAACAGAATGTTGATCATCGGTTTGTTGGAAAAGAGTGGATTAATACCGCACTTTCGTGGACGGCAAACACATTGCTTATCCTGGCAGTGATAAACTTCGTTCGTTTTTTAAAATCGGGAAAGAAACCCACATTGATAGATTTTCTACTTGGATTGGATTATATTACGTCGCATAGTAGCAGGAGACGTGATGTTGGCTATAGTCATATCACAAGGGAACTAATATGGAATGGATTTATGGAACTTCTAATGATTGTGCTTCCTCTACTTAATTACAAGAAGTTGCAAAGGAATGCAAAGAGGTTTTTTTTGGAAGAAAAACAGAATTCTTAAACACTAAGACAATAATGCCTGTTATGAATGTGAGAACTATATGTGCCTATTGTTGAGATCGACCAAGTCTCCCTCACCATATGTGATGCGGACATATATTTTGTTATTATTGTTTAGAAGGAAATTTGATGGCGGATCAAGGATTTATTTGCCCACATTGTGGCTCTTCTGTTTCAAAGATAATGGCAGTGTCCACAATTGATTGATTTTTAGGGAAAGGTTGTTTCTAATTTAGATAAGAAAAAAAAAGATGACGGATGAAAAGTAGACTAAATATATATTTTTTTAAAAGAAAAAAAAAATATTTAAATTCACAAAATCCTCCGTTTATAAAACATAAATGCTTAAAGTAATTCGCGTATATGTTTCCTCCTAATGATTTACGGGTACAATGACTGCAAAAGTTAAGTTTTCCCATTATATAAATATTAGGGAATTTTTGGATAATTTAAGTGCATGTATAGATAAACATAGATATACATAAAGTTGCATGAGTTTCTTTAATGGAGTGTAGTGAGTTAAGTTTAATATATTGAGCTTTATTTGAAAATTGTATTCTATCCCTAATTTGTCTGTCAAGACTATACTTTCAGAATTACTACTCTAAACTTTAAAATAGTATCAAGTTTATTTGATTGTTCAAACAAATATTCATATGGAACAAATGCTTATTAGTAAGAGATGCGAAAATATTAAGGAATTAAAAATTGCGAATAAGGTCAAAGTTAATTATGAATTACGACAAGTCGGTTTGATTGAAACGCAAACGGTCAACAGACATAAATAATGTTTTTAGCAGTGTAATATAATGTGATGATAGATATATCTTACGCATCCTATGTCCTATTATTTAAAGTTCCAATACCCTGTACAATAACATATTTTGATGTGCTCATTTCGTTGAAAAAAAAAAGAGAGCGCACATGCTTTAATATTACCGCTTTATCCTTTGCATAATATCATCTATGATTCAATTTGGATGTTTTTACAATACATAATCTTAGAGTCGCATGAAATCGTGGACGGTGTATGAAAAGTTTCAAAACAAACATTGGAAGAATTGTAAATCAGATTCGTACTCGTAAATTTAAAAAAATCCGCGATTGTGTCGTTCGGATAGTGTAATGTACTATTCTCTTGAAATGGCTGTTCGGTTGTTCATGGAAATATTTTGAATATTTTAGAATTACGATGGTAGCGATAATGATGCAAAAAAGCAGTTGTAAATAGTATATTTAGCGTATAGCGTATAGCGTTTAGAACTGAGATCTATATAGGTAGTGAGCTGAGTCTGAGCGAATAAGAAAGTTAGTACTATAATAATGTTACATAAGTGTAGGCATTTCTCTTGGACTTATATTCACCATAATTAATAGGATTACAAGAACGAAAACGCTTAATAACTAGAAGTTAATGAAATTGTTTGATTTTATATTTTCATCGATGTTAGGTTCTATTTTTTTGAATGACTTTTATTACAAAATATTTCCGCTCGAAAGTTTTTCATGACAATAAGTAGAAGAAGAGTAATTCGAGACTAAAGATGAAGCGCAATAGAAGATAATAATTTTCGAGGTATGAAATGATTCGACATCATTTTGCTTATTTTAGTAAAGCCTAGTTGTATATTTTACAAAGTTTTGAAGAAAAGAAACAAGTGTTTTGTATCGTATTTGTTATTCTGATTGATTAAATTTATGCCTTTGAATTCTTAAAACTTCTCTTTTTTTTCGAAACCATCCTTGTGAACAAGATAGATGGAATTAATCGGATAAAAAGGATGTAATGTAATTTTTAATAGTAATGCTAACGAAAATATAGTAAAACGCTCATATGTGAATACAATTAAAGATATGAAAAAAAAATTCCTTTCTTTGAATATCCGAAGAGCAAATGTTTATATTTAATTTATTTTATAGGAAAACCTTAGTTTAATTGTTGTAAATGAATATAATAGATAAGCAAGGAGTAATAAAATGAAGTACTAAAGGAGCCATAAGCCTTTCCGTTCCGCATGCTCTTTCTTTTATAGCGAAAGTGATGACCGAGGGTAAGTAAGTCTCGAAGGGGGCTATGTTTTTATAATCTGCGGATGATTGATTTCGAGTCGGTTACGGTCCGCGGTACCCATGTTTGCGCTCGTTTTTTTTTGATTAGAGTAGGTTACTTTGGACTCGAGGTAGCTTAGCTTGTTTTCTGGTACCACGTCGGTGATTCGGTAACGCGCTTATGGTTTTAGATTTTGTAGTATTTTGAATTGAGATCTGTAGTGAGATCACCTCCAGAACTAACGCAACGTAGGTTTCCTATTCTGGATGAGTAGTTGTTGACGCGTTTGTAAATCGGGCATGTGAATCGGTGGCTGAGTTACGTAACTCGGACTTAGTCTGCTCGCGTAAGACCCGCGACCGAAACTCCTCTCCTAACTAGCTAGCCTACAAGCAGCCACCACGGAGTAGACTAAGTGTGACCGGACTTGTTGACCTGAAGGGTACAGCCCGTTGTCACTTCCAAGACTGCACGTCTCGAACTGATGAGAGGTCGGTTCTAATTGCGATCGAACGAGACGGAGGTAGGAAACCGTTACAATTTGTTCTTCGAACAGACCATGCATCGCTGAGATGGCTGCTTAACTTCAAAAACCCCAAGGGATAAGTTGCGAGATGGATCGAAATATTGCAGTCATACGACTACAAAATTGTTCATCGGAAAGGTGGAGTTCATGGAAATGCTGTCCATGTCCACCTAACTGCAAGCATTGCCAACGGATTGAGGAAAAGGAGCCAACCGTTGATCTGCGAGTGATAATGGTGGAGTTCGATGAAGGTTGGTCATTGGAGGAGATTCAAAACGCTAGCCGATGAAGACATCGGGCCATTACTTCTATGAAAGGAGACAACTGGGTGATCTGAGTGGAAGGACGTTTCAACGCATGGCGCCACCTTGAAAAGTTATTCGGTACAATGGAACTCCCTTCAGGTGGAGGGTGGCGTACTCAAGCGGAAATGGGAAACGGTGGATGGCAGCTCCTATAGGATGCAAACTTTACTTCCCAAAAGCCGACTCCACGATGTGGTTAAGGAAATGCATGAAGGATTCTCGGGAGGCCACCTTGGTGTTAATAAGACCTTAGTGAAATTGCGGGAAAGAAGATTGGTGGCGTAGGTGCACAATTTGCGCTTCCGTCAAAGTTCCGAAGTGACGACTGAGGGGACAAATGCAATCCTATATTGTAGCTGCACCATTTGAAAGGATTGCTGTTGACATCGCAGGACCCTTTCCTGAATCTGAATGGAGAAATCGATACACGCTGGTTGTAGCCGATTATTTCAGCAAGCGGCCCAAGGTCTACACCACTCCCAACAAGGAAGCAACTACTGTGGCCGAATAGCTAGTGTTAAATTGGGTCGGTAGGTACAGCGTACCTTTTGAACTACATTCGGATCAAGGCCGAAACTTTGAGTCACTAGTTTTCGGCGAAATGTTCGAGCTGCTGGGAATACAGAAAAACGAGGACAACACCGCTGCATCCGCAATCAGATGGAATGGTCGAACGTTTCAACAGCACACTCAATAAACACCTGGCCAAGATAGTTGACGAGAACCAAAGGGACTGGGAACGGCACATCCCATTATTCTTGATGGTGTATAGAGCTGCCAAACATGCGTCGACGGGCGAAGCCCTGCCAAAGTCATTTTTGGAAAGACTATTCGTCTGCCGGCTGATATAAAGTTCGGAACACCCCCTGAGAAACCTCAAACGATCTCGGAGTACGCAAGTGAGCTAAGACAACGATTGAACGAGATACATCGGACAGTGCGAAAATACCTCGAATCGGCCACTGACCGCATGAAGGCCAGGTATGATCTAAAGGCAAATTCTACTGGCTTCCAGCAAGATGATTTGGTGTGTCTTTATAACCCGCAACGGCGGAAGGGTAGGTCACCGAAGTTGCAGCATAATTGGGAGGGTCCATATCGATTTACAAAGCGAATCAACGACGTCGTATATCGCATACAGGAACACCGTAAGCTGAAAGCCAAAATGAAAATCGTGCACCTGGACCACCTTGCCGCATATTACATCCAGGGAGACTTGACTACAACAGGCGACACATCTTTTCGGGGCGAAAAGAACTGAGGATTGTTATCGTAACTATTAACAGCATCATGATCAATATTGATTGAAAAGGAGCAACCAAGAAAAGTAAACGAATGACGCCAAAAGCTTGTACTCGAAAGCATAAGAACAGACCAAGTAGATTCATGATCAACATCTGAAAGTGACGTCACTGCGGGCATTCAGAATTGCTCGAATATTCCAAGTAGTTCTCGTCAGAATAATAGCTAATGTACGATAAATGGATTGAATGACTAGATACCCAATATAAAGCCGAGCTGAATGAATGGGGGATATACAAATAGTAATAGTAAAGCTGCGATAGTAAAAACTTCGATAAGAGTGGAGCGCGAATTAAAGGCGATATTAATTGATAGTGAAGTAAAAGATGTTCGTGATACATTTAAAGACAGTTGCAACATAAATTGATAGACAAATGACAAGTAAATTGAAATGCGATTTGTAAAATAGTGAAATTAATTACTGTGCAAATAAACTCTTTTAACTTAATTTAAAAGACAGTGCGTTTTCACTTTCTCAGGACATTAAACTTATCGTCCGCGAACCGTAACACGCGACATATAGTATAGCCATTTAATAATATAACATCGCAATTTTATTTTGAGTTGCATGAGATTTTATTTCTTTCCTAGGTCTTTGAAATGATTAGTGATATATGCTGCTCAGATGGTATCGCAATTGGTTAAAATAATTTTGTATGGTGAATTGTTGCGTGTAATATTCGTAAAAGTCTGTAATATTTGTAACAATCAATTATGAATTATTTTTTTATGTAACAGAATATTTACGTTGAAATTTAATTATCTTCTTAAAAAATTAAATAAAAAATTCAGCAAAAACATTAATAACGCATGGCAAACGTTTATACACACTAAAATTTTACGTTCAATTCATCTGTCAACTGACTCATGACATAAGATGTCGGCCAACTTAACACAATAGGTGTAGCTAGAATTTTGTGTTTGGGTTTCGTGCGGGATTCGGTGTTTGATCAATTGTTGATTTTGTTTTCAAGTGATAATAGTGAACTTTTAAGTTATTCCTATTTATTTTCTAGTTTACTTCGAAAAGTTTTATCATATCGCTTATACATATGACGCGAGCGAATAGCATATAGGGAGATATTCATCGAAAAAGACGTTCAAAAGAAGCGTTGTAAGTTATATGGGCGTTAACCTTTTCTTCATCATCATCATAATGATGATGAATAAGATGTTTGCGATTTAGTTCGTTGCATGTTTTCTAAATAGTCTAATGTTGTGCACTTAAAACTCACTGGAGTTGTCAAACATACCCTAGTGTTTCCTTCTATGCGGCAAAATAATTAAGAATGTGTATAGTACGCAGGCCTGAAGTTTAACTAAATGCACCGGAATTTCGCTTTGAAACAGGAAGATTTATTCTGTTTGGAGAAATTTTAGTAAAGAATATACGTTTTCCTGGGTTCGACTTAAAACTAGATACGTACTTTCTTTTGAATAAAAACGAGTAGATCTTTGAGCAGTTGGAATTAATAATATTCTTGAGAAGACATTCAATAAGCTTTAGTTTCAATGCTATGAGAGTTGATTAATTACAAAAACTTTCCTTCCATTGGAGATATTTAATAGTACAATTACCTGGGCACATCTTCGGTCTAATATTTTACATATATTGATAAAACTAAATATACAAATTAGCTCAAACGAATTTACTTGAATTAGGGGATGATTCAATGGCAGAAATCAAGGATATGTTTTCTAACGTTAATTGCTTCTATTTCCTTTAGTATTCCGCTCACCCATTGATTGAATCGATTCGCTGCAATTGATATCCCTAGATACCGTATCCAGCACACCACGTAACAGCCGTTATTTTCTTACGTAATACAAATCTCACTTGCACCCCTACTTTTGGATTAATGATAAAAGTCGTGGCTTATATTATTGGGTATCTAAATAATTAGCATTTGTTTACGCATGTTGCTATTGCTTTAATCTTACTATCACCAACAGTTGAGTTACATGGATGCACAGTGTTCAGATGAGTTGAGTTTTTAAGATAAAATTGACATTTTTTTAGGGTTTTATAAAAATATTTCTTTACAATACCGTTTTTTTTTTACAATGGGTAATGGGGTTGGATCGGTAACTGGGCTTCTTCACTAGGCACCACTGAAACGCATTCATTCAAGCTTCTGTCATATCTTTATTCAACATACTTCTTCGTAGCACTACAGCCCCTCTTGGGTCTTCGCTTCCTGCAAATAGTGTGCAACTGTCTCAATCCATTGACCGCGTCCTCTTATTTTGAAATCCGAGCAGCAGTGAAATGTCCGTCGACCGAGTCAGACCAGCGTTTCCTCGGTTTCCCCACTGGACTTCGCCTTTCAGTTCTCCCAATGAATACCTTTATGGTATCCGTTATTCGTCCATACGATTCACGTGGCCAGCCCATTGCAGTTTCCGCAGTCTTATAATCGTTGAGACCTCCGTCTCATTAAAAATTTTATACAGCTCATGGTTGTATCGAATTCGCCATTGGTCCCCGCCTAGTTTCGCTCCGAATATTCGCCTCAAGATTCAAGATCTTTATTTGGTGATTTATAATTTTTTTTTACTTATATACAATTCATAAATAACTTAAACTAACAGTATTCATGAGGGTTGTGCCTTAGGGCTTTTCCCGAAGTTCAATATTTACTTACTTTAATTAGATTACAATATTAATTTTTCGATAAAACAAAACTTTAAAATGTTGACACCCACAACATTATCAAACATTAATAGATTATAAAAATGTTTGGTGTAAAATTCATTTCCTCTAACAACTATAGTTTAAAAAAATTGATTTCCTTAAAAGTAAGTACATTATTTCGTTAAGACTACCTTAAAACTACTCATTCGCTGCATTCATTGAACGGTTGTTCGTTGCTCTCTTATTACTCCCGCTCAATTCCTGCCTCCTGGTACAGCGCCTCGTTGGGTAAGATCGTTCGTCCTCCCGTCTGTGTAGGCCTGTGCAAGCCTGAAGGATTTTTCACTCCACTAATCCTATCTTCCCCCATTTTGTTTTCGGAGCTCCATTTCATATCATCGCATATATGATGATCGGACGAATCAACGTTTTATAGGCCAAAACCCTGACTCACTTGCTCTGTTGAATGTTTCCTAAAAAGAAGTATAAGAAGAGGGTAGGCATAAGTCACTTTTTCAAAATATTATCAACGTGAGCACTGAAGGTAGCCTTCCTGTCGAAAACCACTCCCAAGAGCTTCGTTTGTAGAGCAGTGCACCATCTGCCCATTCAACTCCACGACGACCAAAGTTTTTGTGAGGGTTCTTAAACACAATTAATTCACTTTTCTTTGCATTTACCTTGATTCCCCCTTCCGGTAATATTTAGTAAGAGATTCCAAATATTTTTGGAGCCTGATCCTAGCAAAGCGCAAACTATGCTCAGATGACCACACTAACAAGTTGTCAGCGAAGAGGTTCACCTGGATTCCGGGCTTATATTCGTCTCTTAGGCCCGGGACGTCAGAGGTGAATATGTTGAAAAGAAATGGGCCTAATATAGACCCCTGTGGGACACACTAATTAATACAAAATTGGTCGGACCTAGCTCCACCAGCTATCTCGAAGCTAGTTCTTCCGCTAATGAAGCTGCCTATAATTTTTACAATATGGGCCGGAAAGCCAAGATTTGTCATTTTTTAGAAGCCCATTGATCCATACAGAGTCAAAGGTTTTCTCCAAATCGATCAAGCAAGCTACAACAAGCTTATTGTTGCGCCAGCTTCTCGTTATATCGGCTTAAAACACGGCCAAAGCATCCACCGTGGAGTGAGGTTTTTTAAAGCTAAATTGTCTTTCCGGCACAATTCTTGCCCCCGCAGAGAATTGTATGATGCCTTCAAGTATTTCCCTTTCAAGCAGCTTACCAATATTTGAATATCGACTACGTCAGTACTGCCCTACTTCTTAGGTATTGCAAATATTTTTGCGCATTTCCATTGCTGAGGGATGTAGCAAATATTAATGCAGTTATTCAGAATGATCGCGAGGAGGACAAAGAAAACATAGGGAAGCCTTTTAAGTATATAATTGGAGATTCCATCAGCCCCTGCTGATTTTATGGAATTTTGTTCCAGTGCCAACAAATTGAGTCTCTCAGGACTGACAAACAGACCATGGCCAGTAGGTGCGTCAGAGGGATTTGAAACAGAGAACCGAGTCAAGCACAATTGATCATTGACCCTGTTGAAATTCGTTGTGGTGCTGCTCACTAACGAAGTAACGGCAGAGTCCTTACTTGTTTTCTCTCTTTGAAGAACTTTCGCAAAATGTTTTGAGATAGAGTCAGCGATGGCTTTGTCATCCATGAGCCTGGATCCATCATAAGTGAGGACCTCGGGCAGCCTTTTTCTGCCAGTTATCCTAGTGATATGAGGAAACATACAGGGACCTGGTTTGATACTTTCCAGGACCTGTTCAAATCGCTCGTTAGCAAAAGCCGTAGTTCTCCTCGAGATCATTCGGTTTAGAGACGTAATTATTAGATGAATACGTTCATACTCCCAGTTGACCATATTTAATTTGCGGTGGTAGATTGTAGCGAGTAGCTTTCTAATCCGACTACGTCTACGATGAAGCTCCAAGATGTTTTCTGGTAAATCTCGATAAAGGTAATTCGTTGAGGATTTCTTAATGGAGATCTTTTAGATGGCCGTATCCAGGGCTAAATTTATATATGCGACTCCCTCATCGATTTCAGTCAAGGTCAGCACTTACTGCTGCCCAATCGATTCGCTTGTATGGAATTAAAAGTTGAGGATCTGCAACCTCAACTTTCACACCCTTTTTCACTCTTAAGGTCAGCTCAACCAAAAGATGGTCATACTCGGCGTCAAGAACTCTATACTCGAAATTCCTCCAACTGTGGGAGAGATTTACTATATTGGCAGACACAGTAAAGAAGTCAATAATAGACGAGCTTCGGCGGAAGGTAGGCTCTTTCGGGGCAATCAGTATGAGATCCATAATTAATCGAACCCTGTTAGAGATAGCTGTTTCATACCCATTAGTTGCAATATTTCCCCTTGAGGGATGCTTTGCATTGAAATCACCTCCCATGGAATAGAAATCGAATTTAAGCACTATTTCCAAGTCGTCAATGAGTTCTCTCATCGAATATCTATGTCGAACATAGATCCCCCCGAACTTATTATTTCTGCTTCAATACATATCAGACTTGAAGGCAGTGCCTTTGGACTTTCAGGTGAACTTTGTGAGTCATAGCAACTCCAAGAATTCTATCTGGATCATCACGCCTGATGATCTTTTATTTTCCCAGATGCACTCTGTGTCTTTCTTTGAGTCTTGTTTTCGACATAAATAAGAAGTCTGGTCTATGGGCGTTCAAGTATTCTTGAACAAAATTGCTTTTATAGCATGGAGCTAGTGAACATATGTTGAGGATGGAGAGTTTAATGGAACTCATCACGGCAACATACTTTAAAGGCAAATTCTAAGTACGGACCTTTTTTCTCACTAGGATTAGTGAGTTTTTTATAGTGGGAATCCCTTAGATGGTGTTAGCGGTCCAACTTAGTCTATATGGATATGAGCAAATCTTCCCGAAGGAACTTCAAATTCGCCAAAGGGCGAAGAAGTATGCCTGCATACCTTTGCTTTTTGGCACGGAATGCATGTTTTGGCCCAAATGTTAATGTCAGTGTTCATTTTCGGCCAAAAATATTTGGAACTAATTAATTTCCTTGTTGTCTTAATACCAGGATGCGACAGGTTATGAACAGAGTTAAAAACAACGCGTCGTAAAGATAGTGGGATGTATGGCCTAGTTCTACCTGTAGAGGTTTCACACCGTATAACTTGATCCTCTAGTGGAACGTTTATTCTTTCGAGCTTAAAAGAAAGTTCCAATCGTGTTGATTGAAGAATTTCTGACAGTTAACCGTCTTTACTTTGTTGTTGGTGTAGAATTTCGAAGTTAATTTGATCGATTTGGTCAATAGAGCTAATATGGGTTCTAGAAAGTGTACCTGAGACAATGTTTTCACAACCTCTAATGTGTCTTATATCGTTTGTAAATTGCGAGATATAATCCAACTGGTTGGTTTGTCTGGGATTTTTCTCAGATTTACTTGAAAGCGCTTTTATCAAAGGCTTATGATCCGTGTACAGTGTGATTCTCTTCCCTCGACGTAGTATCAATATCTTTTAATCGCTAGATATGCTGCAAGGAGCTCTCTATCGAAGGATGAATATTTCTTTTCAGCTGGCTGTAACCTCTTTGAAAAGAATGATAGAGGTTCCCAGGTACCGGAAATGCACTGTTGGAGAACTGCTCCAACAGCATCACTCGATGCGTCTACCCATAAACCGATTTTGGCGTCAATGGCTATAAGAACAAGAAGTGTTTGACTTTGTAACAATTTTTTTATATGATCGAAAGTATCCTCATGTACTTTTGACCATTGAAAATCATTTTTTGTGTTCTTGTTTTCTTTTAAGAAGTCATACAGCGGTATTGCAATTTTAGCCATGTTGGGCAGAAAGCGGTGATAAAAATTCACCATACCCAAAAATCGCTGTAATTGCTTGATAGTTGAAGGTGGTGGGAACTCACTAATGGCTTGCAGACGATTTTTACTAGGTACGATGCCTGCTGCAGATATGGAATGGCCTAAGAAATCAATTTGCGATTGTCCAAATACGCATTTGTCTGGATTAACTTTGATGTTATATTCCTGTAATCGTTTGAAAAGTTGCCTCAGGTGTTCTTTGTGCTCCTGAGGACTTCGACTGTATATAAGAATATCATCAACATAGACAAAAATGAAATCAACCCATTTAAAATTTGATTAATGAAGCGTTGAAATGTCTGCGCTCCATTTTTCACGCCGAACGGCATCCGTGTAAATTCGAACAGTCCAAAAGGTGTTGTTACAGCTGTTTTATGAACATCTTCTGGCGCTACAGGAATTTGATTATATGCCCTCATCAGATCGACTTTGGAAAAAAATGTGCATCCGCGCAAATTCAAAGTACAATCTTGAATGTTGGGCAGCGGGTACTTATCGAAGATGGTTACGGAGTTTAATAATCGATAGTCTCCGCAAAGACGCCACTGATTGGATTCTTTTTTGGCTACCATGTGCAACGGAGAAGCTACGTTAGAGGAGGATGGTCGACATATACCTAATTTAACCATTTCGTGAAACTCGGACTTTGCAATCTTAAACTTTGGCGGGTTAAGTCTCCTGGGCTTGGTTGATGGCAGTGGTCCATTAGTGTTGATGTAGTGAACCACGCCATGTTTTATTTTCATGTTAAAATCAGGAGGTGTTTTCAAAGTGGGAAAGTCATTTAGTATAGAGCCGTATTCACCTTGAATAGGGAACAATTTAGGAGAACATACGTTGACTTCACGAACCAAGCAGTTGATAGAAACCAGTGTTTGTTTATGAATGAGCTTGCGGTCTCTTAAATCAATTAGCAGGTTATTAGCATACAAAAAATCTGCACCAATGATGTGGTGATCAATTGCGGCAATAACAAAATTATGTGTATACGTTTTATCAAGACCAAAATCCAATGATAGGCATTTGATCCCGAATGAATTTATGGGCGAGCCATTAGCGGAAACTAGTTTGAAGGAAGTTTTCGACTGTAAGTTTGAGAATCCACGATTTGAAATAATAGATACGTCAGCACCAGTATCTATCAGAAATTGTGTGCCTGTTCGTTTATCTCTTACGAATAAGCGGCCAGAAACATCCTGAAACTCCGAAGCCGCAGTCGAAGTTTCTACATTCCGTTTTTTTGATTATTTTCCGTTTGGAATTTGCAAGGACTAATGCATTTTTTTGCTTTGGTCCCAAATTTGAAATGATACCAGCAGAATGCATGATTGTTTTTGCTTCGACTGTTGGATCTATTTACTGAATGATAACGATTTTTCGAAGAATTCCGTACGTTGCTACGAGAATTTCGATTTTCCAATCGCTTCATGCGGTCAGACAAGTCGTTAACTATTTCTTCAAGAGAGGATGCAGAAGTTGGTATTTTACACCTATGATCCACTGGTGAAACTACTGTCTGCGTAGAATCGTATATTTTGTCCGCATTTCCCTGTCTGACAAATCATTCGCGGACATGTTAATATTTTTAGATTCACTATCACCTTCTTCAGTAGTTTTTGTCCCCGTGGGAGCCATAATAAATATATATGTGAGTGTGTAACTCCAAATCAAAAAAAAAAAAAAAAAAAATCGCACAAATAATTAGCACTTAAAATATAGATATTTTATAAAATGATAATGATAATGATTATATATAATAATATATACCAAATAATTTATTAAAATGAAAATGAAAAAAATTCACCTGAGCTCAGGACCATTCAAATTAAGCGACGACTTTCGACGATTGTTGATACTGTTGACAGGATCCATGCAAAAGTACAGAAGCAACATTCAAAAGTGCCAAACGGATGTTAGGTTATTGTAGCGAACACGATGAATTTGTGTTTGCGATATAATATTGACAGTGCTGCGACCCGCGATGATGTGTCTCGCTGCGTTTGGGGCTCTGGTTGTTGGAGCCGGCAGGATGGAAAACGCAACGATCGCCGTGAAACTAAATGAAGCACGCAGAAATAAGCTGTAGCACTGCACCTCCGAAACACTCCTGAAGATATTGCAACACAATGACAGAGCGCACTGCACTTATCGTTGAAGAAATTGCAGCACCAAGATGAATTTGTTTGTCTGGAGCGTCCATGTTGACGAAGCGTTGCTCGGGGCGCGCTTTGTGTTGAAAGTCCCTTCTGATAGTGCACTCGTTGTCAGCAGAAGAAAATTGCGCGTAGATGAAGCACGATGACTCAATGAGAAATTGATGAGTATCACCTTGGATGTCAGACTATAACCTCACAAATAGATTTGCCAGCAAATATTGTAATATTCATTTTTTATCCAGTTCACGTATCTGCGGATTCCGGGGTTTATGCACTCTCGATAATATTGAATAGTTTATCGCGGAACGAGTTCTGGCGGGGTCACCAATTGTTTCATTAGCAAAAGTATGATAAAAAAACAAATGCAAGTACAATACTGATGAATGTTCAATTTATTCAAATGAACCAAGATTTATAATATTTAGATGTAACGTTATACCTGGCCGTGACCTGCACGATGTGCGGATAAGAAGAGAGTGAACGAGTGTACGTTTTACTGAAAACTTAGAACATAATGAAATTTTATGGAATCTAAACGCAAGTACATTTAGGCAACTTGACAAACTTAGTAATTGTACTAGATTCTGATAAAATTTGTTGCAAGACAAATTTGAATCTCTAACGAGGTCGCCACAAGAGTCCACTTTTCGAATTAAGATCTCGTCTTTTTTCTCGTCTTTCGAGATTGGACATTGAATGGACTATCGCTGCTTGTCGCATTTTACCCATCTTACTTCAAGTCCGCAGTTAGAAGCGACGTGGGCAAATCTTTGGCAATTGAAGCACTGGGAAGAACCTCTTTGCTCAAAGGATATCTTCTCCGAGATGCTCGTTCAGCTCAGCCACGACATCGTCTTCGTCGTATGAGCTGTGCACGCCTTTGAGAAGGAGAGTCACCAGTTCCAAGACAGACCTTCTAATACTGTCGCGGGAAAATAAAATAAAGTAAAAACTGAAAACCTTATTGTCTTGTAATTAAAAGACTGAAAAGCAAAACAATTATATTATAAACAAAATAATACTCCAAAAAGCCTTAGTAATAATCTTTTCTTTGTTTTAGTTTTTTTTCAATTTCTTCAATTCTAATTCAACTCCTTAGCTCCAATCCTGTCATGCCACTTGTTTTCCTACTCGTGCTCGCACTACGTGCCGTGCCCAGGCGCTTTAACTCCTTTTCTCCTTCCACAATTTCCAAAAAAATTTCCCTTCAAAATTCCTCCGAAGTTCCTCCAAAATTCCGCAATTCCTAAAAATTCCAATTTCTTCCAAATTTCAATATTCATAAAAAATCTCTGAAAATCTTTTGCTGCTCAATCCGTGCTGCCTCGACGACTGCTTGACTCGAACCTCTAATCTAATGCTCTCAAGACCCGTCACTCAAAGGCATTCAATATATTTGCGGATGTTTGGGTCAGGGTCCATATTTCACACCCATAGCATAACCACAGGTCTTATCACAGATTCGTATACTTGGAGCTTTGTTTTCCTGAGTATGCAGCTGGTCTTCAAGATCGTCAAAACTGAAAAAAAATGTTTTATTTGCGAGCTATATTCTTCAGCGTATTTCGTCTCTTTCATTACTGGTTCTCGTTATTTTGGCGCCTAAATACACAAATTTGCTAGCATTTTTGATACTATATTCACGAAGTGTGAAATTTATGTGTTTGAGGTATTTTCCTCCGCTGCGTCATGAGCTTTGTTTTATTTTCATTGATTTGTAGCCCTGCTAGTTTTGCTTCGGTGTCGAGTTTCAGGAAGAGTTCTTGGTCAGTAGTTAATGGCCGTGACAAAATGTTGATGTCGTCCGCATAGCCTACTACTTGGCTCGACTTGGTATAGTAACCTACCTCGTGTATTGACAGTTAGCTTCATTATGACGCACTCCAGAGCCAAATTGAATAGCAATGGGGCCAGCCCATCTTCTTACTTTAGTTAGATATTTCTATCAAAGGCATCGGTGAGTTGGTTATTGATGCGGACTTGGGAGGCCGTCGATGTCATTGTAAGACGGCTTAATTTGGCTGGGATGCCAAGGCAAAGCATTATTGGTACAGTACGTTACGATCAATACTGTTGAATGCTTGCTTAAAGTCAACGAAAATTTTGTGTACTTTGGTGTAACTCCCAGCATTTTTCAAGTACCTGCTTGACTGTGAATAATTGGTCTATTGCCGATCTGCCCGCCGAAAACCATCTTGATACTCCCCAATAATTCTGTTGGCATATGATCCGAGTTTATTTTCTAAGATTTTTGAAAATATTTTTACGCCCTACAAAGTAATGATATGCCTCTATAATTTTCGCACTGTAGCTTGTCACCTTTTTTTGTGGATGGGGAAAATAATTGATTGGCTCCATATTTCGGCATATGCTGCTGGATGAGTTTGTGAATAGCTTTATGAACACTGCTGCCACCATCTTTGATGAGCTTCACTGGAATCTTATCGATGCCCGGCGCCTTATTATTTTGGACTTTGATGATGGAACAAACTTCATCCAGAGTTGGTGAGGCCAATGGAAGCTCTCCGCAGACATCTGTAGGCTCCAATATGGTGGAGCTGTGTGGAGGTTTAAGGAAGTTCTTGAGATATGATGGCCATTTTTCCTTAATCTTTGTTTCATCAGCGATTTTATTGCCGATGTCATCATGACAGAGCGTGGTTTAGGGCTGATAACCACGTGTCAGGCTTTTCACTACTTTTTATGCTTGTCTTGTGTTGGTGCTCCCTAGACTTACATCGATACTTCTCAATTGGTCGTCATAGTATTTTCCTTTCAGAATTCCAGTTATCTTATTCGCTACTCTTCTGAGATTTTCAAAGTGTTCTCTCTTCGTCCTGGTTTTCCCACCAACGTATTTTTGTACGCTTAATTCTTTTTGTCTAACGCATTCTGGCACCGGGGTTATTGTCCGATCGTCTATTCTGCTACGGTTTTAATAGCGGCTTTCACTTCCATCCAGAACTCGTTGCTTGTCTTTAACGATGCGTCTGATAAGATGGGACCCAGCTGGTTGTCGAGAGTCTCCGTGAAATTTTTGGCCACACACGCCTTTCGGTGTCAAATTTTCGTAGAGGGCTGGTCTTCACGGAATACGTCTTTGACATACGACATTGATAGGTTAGTCTGATAAAGTAATGATCTGAGTTACAATTGGCTCCTCGGTATGTACGGACGTCAAGTATGCTTGAGGCCCATAGTTGTTGGATCAAAACATGGTCGATCTGACTTAGTGTGTTGCCATCCGGTAATATCCAGGTCATTTTGTGTATGCGTCGATGTGGAAAGCAAGTCGAACGTATGACTAGATTTCTGCTACACGCAAAGTCAATCAGGCGCTGGCTGTTATCATTTGTTTCATCGTGGAGGCTATATTCTCCAGTCGTTCCCCGATGTAAGGATGGCTTCAGTTCTCCCAACAAATACCTTTTTGGGTATCCGTTATTCGCCCATACGATTCACATGGCCAGCCCATTGCAGCTTCCGCAATCTTACAACCTTTGAGATGTCCGGCTCGTCAAAAAATTTCATACAGTTGAGTATGTAGCTGATCTTCAAGATCGTTAAAGCTGAATAAAATATTTTATTTGCGAGCTGTATTCTTCGGCTTATGTCGTCTCTTTCATTGCTGGTTCACAAATTCGCTCATATTTTCAATACTGTATCGCCAAGTGTAATTTTTTGTGTATTTGAGATATTTTTCCTTGACTGCGTCATGAGGTTTGTTTTATTCCAGAGATTTATAGCCCTACTAGTTTTGCTTCGCTGTCTAATTTCAGGAAGATTTCTTTGGCAGTTGTTAACGAGTGTTACATAATGTTGATGTCGTCCGCATAGGCTACTGCTTGGCTCGACTTGTATAGCAATGTACCTCGTGTATCTTGGGTTTAACCGGGTGATTTTTTACAGCCAAAAAACCGGTTTTTGGAAGAACCGGTTGGTCGGTTTTTTTCTTAGCAAATTTTTTAAATAAAATAACTCGAATGAAAATTAAATTTATGTATTTATGCCCATTGATTTTGCGATTTTTTCTCACAAGATTATTTCAATCTGTATGAACTGAACGATATTTTATCTTTGCGTTAAAAATAGGAAACTAACGTATTGAAAACCAAGCCGACAGCTTTTACTGTTAAGCAAAGTCATTCATTTACACTTTAAGAATGAAAGATCCTTCAGTTCAGTCCCCAAACATTTTGCATTTATTGTGTATCGTGTGCTAGCTTCACTTCGAACTCCGAGTGAAGTCCTCCGCATTGAAACCAAACAAATAACTAATTCCCAAGAACTAATCAAACATAGATATTTGCTTTGTTCTGGCGATTGCGGTTATTAATGCTGCCTAAGTAGGGATGGCGAAAAAACTGTTTTCCGATTTTTAGGGTTTTGTAAAATTATTTTACAAAACCCTACTAAAATCGCGCCGGTCTGTCCGTCTGTCCGTCCGTCCGTCCGTCCGTCCGTCCGTGTGTCACTGCACTTTTTCTCGCAAACCGATAAGCTACAAACATAAAATTTTGTATATTGGTGTAAAGTGATGCCCTCTTCAAAGTTTCACTACAAAAAAATTTTTACAAGGTGGTTAAGGGGGGTCTCCCCATAAAGGAGAGTGGCCCCTGAAAAAAAAATATTTCATCAAAGGTAGTCGATATGGGTATCAAATGAAAGGTCTCAATGAGAAATTTTCAAAACAGGGCTTAAGCTGGCATTTTTTGCTTCAGGGGACGCACAGGAAGGGGAAATACACGAAAAATTGGTGTGCCCCCCCCCCCGCGATTGGACACCTGTCATCCGATAAATCTGAAAAAAATTATGGGGATAGGTCCTTATAAGTATAACAACAACAAATACCTTAGGAGTCAAAATTCACTCAACTTTGTTAATAATAGCTTGAATATCGAATTTCACATTTTCCCCAATAAAATCGTATAGACACCCTTAAATTCAATGAAAAGGAGTTTTATATAAGATCCTAATACTCTGCATGTTTGATGAAAATCCAATCATATTCACGGAAGTTATAGTCATTTGAAATTTCTCCAAATACAACAACAAGAACACGTGATTTTGGTATTTTACGGACTTTCAAATTGAATCAGACACTGCAGTTTTGATTTGATCTTCTTGAAATTTTCAAATAAGGTCAATAATATAATTTTTTGGGGGAATTGATGATTTGAGTGATTTTTGTTAGTTTGCAACAAAGTGACGACCGTTGAAGCAAGGGATTTTCTTATAAACGGGCACATCTCGCCTTTATTTGTTGCTGGTGACTGCATTTCGCACGTTGGGTATAAAACCCTTCTGACATGACCGTAGGTCTATTTACCCAACTTGTTTGTATTCAATTGTATCCGGTTCTTGAATTTGAAAGAAAAAACAGGTTCAAACCGGGAGGAAAGAACCTCTAAACCGGTGCGATTTTACCCGTCCCTACTCCGATGAGATAGCTCATTGCCAACTTAGTGTTGAAATCGCCAAGATTTATTTTTGTTCCGTTTGTAGGCAATGAGTCAACTAGTATTTCCAGGTGATTGCAGAACGTTTCCTTCGTTTCTTCATTCTTCTCTTCGGTCAGGGCATGTACATGTATCAGCCAGATTTTGAAGAATTTTGCTTTTATACGGATCGCACACATGCGTTCATTGACTGCCTTAAAATCAATAACCTGCGATTTGAACTCCCTATCCACAATAAAGGCCACTCCGTATTCTCACTTTCCAGCAGGCTTCCAACTTTTGAATATTGTGTACGATCTCATATCTTGAATATCACTTCCATTCCAGTTCGCTTCCTGGATTGCCAGTTTGTTTAATGTATTAACTGGCCTGTTATTAAAGGTCCTTAATAGCGCCAAGGCAATTGAGTGAATTGACATTCCAGGATCCAATGCCGTAATCCTTTTTCGGTAGCGAGGTCGTTTCCATAGGTCCAATTCATTCCAAGGCTCTGTTGCAGGTTTTGAAACAATTTCGATTCCGTTATCAGGCGCGGAAGACTCGCCTTCACCTTCTTACGTCTCCACAAAGGGGGTGTAAGTAGGATTTAGTAGCAGAGCTGTCGGTGTATTTATTTCTAGGCATTTAATGTCCCATCATTGTAGAACAAGTAAATTCTATGTGCGACCCCGAGACCATTTACTACGATTTCGTCGTGGGATCTAGGATGAGGAACCATGGAAGCTGTAGGTTGGGGAAACAAGGGCATCCCCCCCCTTTATCAATCGGGCTTTGGACCGTCTACGGCGTTGTTTTCTATTAATAGTATGAGTTACACTCGGAATTCTACAAAAATACGTAACCTGATTCGTTTGTACTCGACAGTTTGAGGGAATGTAAATTTTTACAACTTTTAGCTGAAAAATCTTGAAAAGTCTGTAGCTATTCAATTCCCAATCTTGACGTAATTTAAAACATCCATTTGACATGTCACAACAAATCCCCTTCTTCCTTTGCACCATTTGGTAGCTAGTTTATCTTCATTCATTTTAAACAATCTCTTGTTCGTCTTCGCAAGTAAAGCCTTCTTCTTACATTTTTCTTCTCTCTGTATTTCCGTTTTGACTTTCAAGTCATCATTACTTACTATTTATCTATCAGCTCGAACTGTTCATCCAGGTCTTCTTTACAGCAGATGATTTCTATCTAGCGATTGATAGATTCAATTATAGCCCTTTGATAGGTGTTTTTTTTTAATTTTCTTATTAGCTCTGTCAAAAATCGAATTATGACGGGTTTTACTCGCATTAAATCAATTATAAGATTAGATAATTTATCATGAAAGCTTACACTTTTAAGAAGATGCTAAGTTTAATTCTCAGGTTTTTATTTATTTTCAGGTAAAAAAATGCTTCGAATATCTCTCAGCACAATCTCAATAGCATTGAGTTTGTGTTTAGTTGGTTGTCAACAGTTCCCTCAAAACCAACCTTTTCCACAAAATCAACCGTTTCCACAAAATCAACCGTTTCCGCAAACATACACACAAACACCATTCTCACAACCCAACTATAATAATGATTTCAATCAACCAAATGCGTTAGATCCGTTCCGAACCAATCAACAATCCGGATCATTTGACAACAATGTTGGTAATGCACCAGGAGCATTTCCTGCCAGTAATTCACCAGGAGCGTTTCCAGGCAGTATATCACCGGGAGGATTTCCAGGCAGCATCTCCGGTGAAAATCCAGCAAATCCGTTCTATCCCCAAGGTGACAATGCATTAGATGATGAAAACCGGAATCCAAACTTCCCCAATTACAATGTTCCAAACAATCCAAACTATAATAATCCGAACTTTAACGATCCCAACTTCGGAGTTCGCAATGACGACAACGGTTTTGGGCGGGGAACAAGCAGAAAGCAAACATACTTCGAAGCCGGTGTCTCCCAACGTGCAACATATTTCATAGTAGCCTCAAAAATGGTGCGTCCTGGCCTTATATATCGTGTAGAGGTTTCGGTAATGCAGACTCCACAACCAATCACAGTGAGGGCCAGTATATCCAGAAATGGAGTTGAAATGACAGCCGATTCAAAAGACGTAAAGGAAGGTGTACCTGAAACATTGCTGATGAGAGTGCCACCAACTAGTGTAATGGGTGAATATAAATTGAGAGTAGAAGGCCTCTACAATAATCTGCTGGGAGGAATTGCATTCTTCAACGAAACAAAACTGACCTTCTCGCAGCGCTCGATGACAATATTCATTCAAACTGATAAACCTGTGTACATGCAAGGTGAAACGGTTAGATTTAGAACGATCCCTATTACAACGGAACTGAGAGGTTTTGACAGTGCTGTGGATGTTTATATGTTAGATCCTGATCGACATATATTACGAAGGTGGTTATCTCGTCAATCGAATTACGGAACAGTGAGTCTTGAATATAAACTCTCAGATCAACCAGCTTATGGACAATGGACAATCCAAGTGGTTGCTCTGGGGCAAATTGAAGAGCACAATTTCATTGTAGAAGAATACTATCAAACCAGGTTTGAAGTGAATGTGACAATGCCAGCGTTTTTCTTTAGCACTGATCCGTACATCTATGGCAAGATTATGGCTAATTTTACAAGTGGTGCCCCCGTGAAGGGAAATCTTACGCTTAAAGCGACTGTACGTCCGATCGGATGGTTTGATGCAAAGTCATTAAATCAGCAGTATCGAGTTGGAAACACGATAGACTATAAGCGAGACTTACATAGTTTTTATCGATACGGCAATAACTATAATCCGTACAATCCGCAGAGACCAAACCTCATACAGAATATCAATGCCGATCCGAACTACGTTCAGAATACATATCAAGATCAATATAACATTGAAAAAATCTTCACGTTTGAGGAGGAATGGCCTTTTTGGCTGCAAAGACCGGAACTTAGCTATGATCGCTGGTCAGGGTCCTACAGGAATACATTGCCTTATTTGAGATATTTTAATGGAACATACGAGTTCAAATACCCCATGGGAGAGCTCGAACAACTAGTTCCGAATTTGGCTGGCATGGAAGTTTTAATAACCGCAACTGTAGGTGAACGGTTTTATGACGAAATAATATCAGGATACGCTGTTGCAAGGATTTATAATTCATCGATTCGACTATCATTCCTCGGAGACTCTCCGCAGGTCTTCAAACCGGCTATGCCTTTTACATGCTATTTAGCAGTTTCATACCATGATAACTCAGCTATGAAAATGCGTGACTTATACCGAAGCATAGTTGAAGTGACCGGGTCCGTTGAAAGTCGTTCAGGAGGAAGAAGAGAGTACCCTATGATACGAAATCTTCGAATGTCCGAACAACCAGGTATATGGGAGCTTAATGTAGACTTGCGAAATGATTTGAATTTGGGAGAATCAAAGAATGCACGGGAATTTTTGAATGATATACAAAATATGCAAATACGAGCCACATATCGTAACGATCGTGGTGATTATGCGAATGCCGAACTGATGCTAGTGAGTCATTATTCCCCGCAAAACTATCAAATAAAAGTGTCAACCAGCACACAACACCCCAAGGTTGGAGAGTACGTAGTTTTCCATATTCGATCAAACTTCTTCATAGAAACGTTCAACTACTTGATTATATCAAAAGGAATAGTTCTACTAAATGGACAAGATACAATTCACGAAGGCATTCGCTCAATGGCAATAACACTGAGCTCCGAAATGGCGCCGGTATCGACGATAGTTGTTTGGAAGATAACGCAAAAAGGTCAAATAGTCGTCGATTCGCTTTCATTCCCAGTAAATGGTATATCTCGAAATAATTTCACAGTTTACATTAATAACAGGAAAGCAAGAACTGGAGAAAAAGTAGAAGTGGCAATATATGGAGAACCTGGGGCGTATGTCGGACTTTCAGGTATTGATAATGCATTCTACACGATGCAAGGAGGAAATGAGCTGACTTACGCCAAAGTCATAACGAAAATGTCGAACTTCGACGAGCAAACAAATGGCACCCATAAACAAGTTTGGTACTCGCATGAAGGAGAGCCCGACGCTTTAGTATATTATCCTGCATCTACGTTTGGCATTGACGCGAACCGAACCTTTGAATACGCAGGTTTAGTTGTATTTACCGATGCAGTTATGCCCCGTCGAAATGAAGTTTGCAATTACACAGGCGGGTATGGGGAATGTCTCACAAGGGGCTGCTACAGACTTATTAAAAAGTGTGATGGTCTCCGCGACTGTGAAGATGGAACTGATGAAATGGATTGTAATCCATACAATGAGACGATTATTGCAGAATACAGAAAATATCGATTTAATAGAATCCGAAGACACTATGAAAATGTTTGGTTATGGAAAGATATTAATATTGGTCCGCATGGTCGGTATATTTTCAACGTAGAAGTGCCAGATCGACCAGCTCTATGGATGGTATCAGCGTTCAGTGTAAGTCCATCAAATGGATTTGGAATGTTAAACCAAGCGATAGAGTACGTCGGAGTACAACCATTTTTCATAAATGTCGAAATGCCTACAGAATGTCGTCAGGGGGAGCAAGTGGGTATTCGAGTGACAGTATTCAACTATATGACGAATGCAATCGAAGCAACTGTCGTTCTGCACGGTTCACCAGATTATAAATTCGTTCATGTCGAAGAGAACGGAATTGTTCGTTCATACAATCCTAGAACGTCTTCTGGTGAACACCAGTTTTTTATTTACTTGGAAGCACAGGAATCAACGGTAGTATACCTTCCAATTGTTCCTACCCGTTTGGGAGACATTGATGTGACAGTGCATGCTGGTACTTTATTAGGTACAGATCAAGTTACACGAAGAATTCATGTTGAGGCTGATGGCTTGCCGCAATATAGGCATCAATCGATTTTACTGGACTTGTCAAGTCGTGCTTACGTGTTCCAATATATGCATGTAAACATTACGGAAACGCCAATCATTCCTTACGCCGTACACAGATACTACGTTTATGGATCAAACAAAGCAAGAATATCAGTGGTGGGAGATGTAGTAGGACCTATCTTTCCGACAATGCCGGTAAATGCAACGAGTTTGCTTCATTTGCCAATGGACTCGGCTGAACAAAACATCTACAGTTTCGCTGCCAATTTGTACACAATATTATATATGCGTCGAATAAACCAAAGAAATCGTAAAACTGAAAAAGAGGCTTTCTACTACATGAATATTGGCTACCAACGTCAACTTAGTTACATGAAGGAAGATGGATCATTCACCCTATTCCGCTCAGATTGGAATAATTCTGACTCATCAGTGTGGCTTACAGCATATTGTGCTCGCATATTCCAAGAAGCTTCATTCTACGAATGGGAAAACTACATTTATATTGATCCACAAATAATTCAGAAAAGTATTCGATGGATATTACAACATCAGATGCCTGAAGGTTCGTTTTATGAAGTAACTTGGTTCCCAGATAGGAAAATGAATCGATCACGTAGTGATGTAAATGAACAATTAAGACAGAGGAATATAACGCTGACGGCGCATGTTTTAATAACATTAGCAACAGTGAAGGATTTATCTGGTGTAAGTGGGTGTAAAATCCATTATATTCTTTTAAAATATTTCTTTCTGTTTTTTATTATTCATGCAGAGTTTAGGATCGAGAGTCGCAATCGCACAACAAAAAGCGATATCCTGGATTGATAAAAATATGAAATTATTACAAGAGTCCCAAGAACCGTACGAGATTGCCATTGTTTCCTATGCTCTGATGCTGGCCAGGGCAGCCAGTGCGGAGCATGCATTTGGATTGTTAGCGAAACATGCTCGAAGAATAGGTGAGAATATGAAGTGGTTTCTTGACAAGTAATTTTATAGGAAATTATTTAGGTACCATTAATTTTCTATTTTTCAATAATTTGAGGATAATTTTGCGATACTCAAATTTTTTATAGATTTCCATTCTTAAATTATTCTTTTATTTTAAATTATTTGCAACTGGATTTGCTTTATGCTGGTGAAGTAATGGAAAAAAGGGGAAATAGGCTCACTTGGATGAAATATAATATAACGATGATACTGTTTATATTAATACCTTTCATTTGTGATCATTGGATGCAAGAGAAGGTGGCCAATTAAAACACACAAAGGTTATTAAATTTGGTTGAACTAGTTGCGAAAGCCGATAAGTGTAGATAGTGGGTACCGAGGCATTTCTTGAAAAGGTTTCAATCGTGGCTAGGTCTGATGGAAGTAAAGAATCAACTTATTCTGCTTTATAAGGAAATCTATAGCATTTTTATATTTTACGCAAAAGCCACACCCCAACAAACATTCAATTTTCAATCTGCAAATATCGTCCAAGTGTCCACCTCACAGAATTATACAATAATTATCGATTTTTATCCACTAAAAGAAAGAATCGGAAAAATAAGAAAAACTATTTAATAATGACCAAAAGTGACGTCGAGTAGTGAACTTTAATCATAATCATGGTTTATCTGGGATTTTGTAAATTTCCAGACTTTCTATTATATTAAATTGGTGTGTTCGGTGTACCACCGAAATAACCTTCAAGTCCTCCTTCGTGATAGTATGTCAAGTCTCCACTATGTGTCTCGCTACGGATAATTTGATGTAGTTGGCCCTCCTTCGTTTCCTGGTTGCGTTTTCATCGTCGCTCAAATACTCTACATCGGACGATAAGTTTAAAAACGCTCGACTGTTCTCGCTTTCCGTTTCCATGCTGTATGTTCTTGTGGATGGAATTGATGTCAGATAGAGTTTATTCTAGTTGGTCCTTGTTTTCTAGTGCCATCACATCATCAACATACACTAGGCTTGTTTCCCAAATCCTGGATCCGTTATGTTGACGATGTAATGCACAAATACACTAGTCTAAATATTCGTACACAAATTCGCCCACACATTCGATATTATGTTATATTTCCCAAATGTGATATTTTGTGTATTTGAGGCATTTTTCCTCGACTGCGTCATGCACCAAGTCTGCATTTGACAGTGAAACTGTACGGTCGTGTTAACGGCATTCGGAAATTGTTATTGCGTTTGTACTAGTCCAAGTGAAAATTAATAAGCACCAAGGTTGAAAGAGGGAGCAAGAAGGAGATAAGGCAGAAACAGAAAGAGAAGGAGATATTAAAAACGAATCGAGGAGTCTTCTGGGTCTGGTTTTTGGTTTCCCTGGTTGCGGGACTATATTATTTTGTTTAATTATTCAATATTCCGAACATAAACATATAAAAGTTGAATCGGTTTTTTTAACGTGATTGAGTTTTATTTGGGTGGATTGTAGATATGGCTGACATATTCACAATGGATAAGGATCAGCAGATTGCTTTGCCGATTTCAACACTTAAAGCTTCGCAAACTGCAGGCACAGCTTAGCGAATACTACAGCAGTTGAGACAAGCGCAACAACAACTTGCTGAAACGAGTACAGAGTGGAAGAACAACGCCGGGTTAATCAAGAGTTAATGGAGCAATTCAGGGATTTGGCGCGGGGCAAATCAAAAAAGAAAAACAAAAAGAGGAAAATGGAGTCTTCATCTTCCTCATCAGAGAGCTGTCCGCCCTCTCCTCGTTCTTCGGAAGAGGAAACAATTCAAGAAGAAGATGAAGAAAATTAGTTCATACAGGAGAACTCTGCTGATGAAGATGAAGAATTTCCTGCTCTGCCGCCGCCGCCGAGTCCTTCAATGGCTCTGCCAGAACTGGCTATCCCGAAAGAAACCACTCCTTCAGCACCCATCTAATCCAAATCCTCAGACGATGACAGAAAAACGGACAACGGTACGCGTCATTCTTTGCAACCCGACAAGTGGACCCAAGTCCTAAAAGAAATGAAAAAAACTTGGGATTAAACATGAATCTGAAAAAGGGTCTATTTGAGGTTTCAAATTATCCTCCAGACACCACAAGCCCACAGAAAACTTAAAAAATACTTCACAGACGCAAAAATAAGTACCACACATATTTCCTTTCTGAAGAAAAGATGTATGGACTATCCATTGAGTATATCAAAGAAGATCTAGAGAGCCAGAAATTTCACCCCATCAAAATCCACTATACGAGTATCAAACTAAAAGATGGGGCTCCAAGGTGGTGAAGGTCCTTCTTCACAAAGCAAAGACTGATATGTCACCTCGTTTGCACTGTCGAAGCGCCACATCCTCGCACAGGAAAAGTTATGTCCCACAACTCCAAAAACTATCATGCACAGGCATGTGTTAAATGCTACCGTCATCCCCATTTTTCAAAATGCGCCAAAAAAGCAGAGGGAAAGCCGAAATCTGTTAACTGTGGTGGAGGGCACCCGGCCAACGCACAAGTTGTAGCAGCAAATTGCAACCAAAACAAAACCATCACAACACCTACAAAACAAATCAAAAACACAAAAACAAACAAACACTCCACAAAAATAAACAAACACTACACAAAACACAAACAAACACTTCACAAAACACAAATAAACACTCCACAAAACACAAACAATAACATGGGCAGACTCTTTGCCACCCTGCAGACATAATTTCAAACCATGATGCAAGACATGATGGGGAAATTGATAGAGGGCATGTTTTCATCACAAAATAGCATTAATAATAAACCTTAAAACAAACAATAATGAGCTTTATGGATCACTTAACCATTGTCAAATAGAATGCGAATTCCCTGCTCCATAAGACTGGTGAGCTGACTCAATTTATATTTGATTATAAATTTGACAACATTCTCATCCAGGAAATCTTTTTGAAGCCTGCAAACCGCCTGCGTTTCCCTATTTTCTGTACAGAAATAATAGAACAATAGGTAGAGGAGGTGGAACGGCCATTCTTGTGAGAAGAAATGTGAACCATAATCTCATATTTACACCTATTTTACAAGCTCTAGAAGCCACTGCAATTCAGGTGCGGACGGATTCTTTTGAATTCGTGGTAGTCTCGGTGTATAGCTCTGCACATGCGCCTATGCTCATTGAAGATATCAAAAAAATTCTGCACTTTCAGGATCTCATACTCCTTTCCAGAGACTTGAATGTCTATCACCGAAGTTGGGGAGATGTGAGATGCAACTGTGCTGCGACTGAGTTAAATCGGTTCATCATAGATAATCCATTAAGCATGCATATTCCCAGCGAGCCAATACATTACGGCTACCGAAATGGTTGTCCTCTCGATATCGGTATTTCACGTACCTTTGAACACGATGTACGCATCGAAGTCACCCGGTCACAATTTGATGCTCTTCATAATAGGAGGAATATACAGTACATAGACGAACCCCTAAAAGTAAAGAAAAAAAGTGATTAGCCAGCTTTGCAAGTCACGCTGGCTTAAAGAAGCCATTGCTCAAACACCTGAAACAGTCAGCGGTGTTGCAAAAATGATAGAAGATATCACAGACAAAATAGTACAGGAAAAAGAGGACAACACAGTTACATCTCTGACAAGGGTATCAAATCCCGATGACAAACAATAAGGAGGAGGAATCGAGTTCAGAGAAGAGCTGGAAACACAGGTGATTCTAGATAACGCCAGCAAGCAGATCAATTCATGGCCCTTACGTGATAAAATTCGACAGTTCCGGTAAGGCGGAGGCCTTTGCAGATTCTCTGGAACAGCAGTTCTGTGAAAATTCATCCGATGAGGAGAACTTTGACGAACATGAAGATCATGTCAATCGATTGACCAATAGGCTCATGACATTGCAAATTCCGGACAATGCAGCACCTGTCTTCAAGAGGTAAAAGACATCATACGAGCACTAAAGAGACGGAAAGCACCAGGAGGATTTAATATCAAATACGACTATAAACGCGATTTTCCGCTTGCGAAAAAAAATCCCCAAAATATGGAAATCGGCAAATGTTATTGTCCTTCCAAAAGCTGGTAAAAACCTCATGTTTCCATAAAACTACCGACCTATTAGCTTATTATCTTCTCTGTCGAAAATAGTCGAGCGAGTGCTACTCAACCGATCAATTGTGGGTGTTATTGAAAAGGAAATAGTTCCAGAAGAACAATTCAGCTTCATGCTGACACATTCCACAGAACTCCAGTTTACTATGGTGGTCCAACGTATATAACCGCATGGAGTCAACGGGTTTGGTTATGCTTGATATAGCCAAAGCCCTTGATAAAGTCTGGCATGCAGGACTTATTTACAAAATACATGAATTTCAAATGCCACTACATCTCACCCAAATCATTGGCTCCCTCCTAAAAAAACAGATCATTCCGTCTCAAAATAGACAACCATCTCAAGCCTGCGTCAAATTCAAGCTGAAGTCCTAAAAGAATCACCCATCTCCCCAATATCATGCAATATGTTTACCCCAGACCTACCTCGGCTGCCATTAAACGTTCAAAAGTCCCTATTTGCCAACGACACCTGTATTTTTTACTCATCCAGACAAGCACACGCTTTTGGAGTATCTTCGTAAGTGGAAGATTAAGTTGAACACAGACAAGATTCAGGCATTATTTATAACTAGGAAAAGACGACTGCAACCGACAACGAAAATATTGCATGGTCAAGAATAGCCAAATACTTAGAACTGACATTCGACAACAAACTGTCCTGGACCGATCGCATATATAACAAACGAGAACACTGCTATGGTTCTTATCCTAATTTTACCCTAGGCCAAAAGACTCAATTTTAAGACTGCTACTGATCTACAAGGAAATAATATGACCGGCGCTACTGTATGGCAGTACCGCCTTCTACCAGACGACGAGGACCAACAAATTGGCACTACAATCCATACAAAACAAAGCCATCATGCAGATCTTTGCAATCCCATGGGATGTTAAAAATACGGATATATACAAGGACTTCAGGATCGAAACCGTTGAAAAATGCGTACGCGACAAAGCACATAATTAAATTGCTCGACGCAATATACAGACGTCCTAACAATATCCTGGGAACCCTAAGACGTCAAGCGCTCTACAATAAAGCCTATCCAACTATACGCGGTTGTTGTAACTAAATATACTATAAATAAGAACAAAATGCTATGATCTGGCAGTTCAAATATGATGGAGACACAACGCTGTAGATGGCGCGCGTTTGTTTTGAAGGTCGTAGCTTGAGTATGGGATAGCTGGGTCCCTTACGAACAGTGTGGCATAGTGTTCGTCGCGAGTGCATGTTTCACGCGCGTGCTACGACCATGAGTGAACGCAAGTGCCGACCGCCGTTGCGCAACGTATTTTCATTCGTTTTTCAGTGTAGGGAGGCGTTAAAAACGGAAATTTTTCTGCGTTTGCAAAATCAGCTCGGTAGTGGTAATCGCAGGGTGATAAATCCGGACTGAATGGGGGGGGGTGTTCCACTACCTCTCATCCCAATTCCGATATTGTATCGAGCGTGAGACGTGCGGTATGAGGGCGCGCGTTATCCTGGCGAAGAATCGCACTTCGTGCTGGAGTACTCTTCCGTTCCGAGCGATAAGCGGGTTTCACGTGTGTTTTCAGAAGGTTAGAGTAGTATGCAGCATTGATGGGATGTTTGGTGCGCAGGAAATCGACGTACATCACACCCGCCGGTCCCAGAACACAGTACACATAACCTTACCCGCGGACTTGTATATCTTCGCTTTGACTGGCGCCCCTTCTTCCTCCACTTTTTAGACATCTTGCTTTCGGGAGTGTAATAGTGTACCCATGTCTCGTCTGTAGTGAAGATACGCGTTAAAAAACCGCCCCCTTCACGTCGTATCGCGTCAGCAAGCGGCGACAAACTTGCAACCGCGTGAATATTTGCTCGAAGTTCAACAGTTTAGGAAACCATCGCGACGTTATTTTGCGATATTGAAGGTGTTCGTGGATGATCGACTCTACACTACTAATACTGATGCCGAGTTCACCCGAAATGTCTCGAACATTCATCTTACGGTCCTCCAAAATGAGTTGTTTACGCGGCAAATGTCTGGTGTGATGCTGGTTTTCGGTCGTCGATCATGCGGCTTATCTCGACGGTTTCACGACCATCCTTGAATGCTTTGGCCCATTTAAACACAGCAGCCCTACTCAGGCACTCACTACCGAACTGATTTCGCAAACGCAGAGGAATTTCCGTGTTTTTAACGCCTTCCCACCCTAAAAAACGAATGACAATACGTTGCGCAGGCGGTCAGCACTTGACATTCACTCATGGTCGTGGCACGCGCGTAAAACATGCACTCCCGACGAACACTATGCCACACTGTTCGGAAGGGACTCAGCTATCACATACTCAAGCCACGACCTTCAATACATATATGCGCGCCATCTACAGCGTTTGTCTTCATCATATTTGAACCGCCCTCGTAATTGCCCACAGATAGAAGGGAGCTAGGGTGCTAAATCACACCAACTCCAAGTAAAACCACTCCAAGGAAGGACTGCGTTATGAGTTTTGTTTTATTCTCATTGATTTGTAGCCATACTAGTTTTACTTGGCTGTCGAGTTTCAGGAAAAGTTCTTTGGCGGCTATTAACGACCGTGACAAAGTGTTGATGTCGTCCGCATAGGTTACCGCTTGGCTCGACTTGTGTAATAACATACCTCTTGTATCGACAGGTAGCTTTCGTACAACGTATTCCAGAGTCAAATTGAATCGCAATGGGGCCAGCCCATCTATCTATCTAGTTACACTGATGAAGTCCTAGTGTGAAGGACGAAATGTACATATGTATTTAAATAGAATACATTCACGGTTTTGGAAAAGAAAAAATAAATATTTAGTTCAATATACAAGTAATTTAAATAAACCGTTGAGATTATAAGGGTTGATTGAGAAATCGTTATTTTGAATATTGTATGCGATCTCATACCTTGCCATTCCAGTTTCCTGGATTGCTAGTATGCTTAATTTATATTGACTGACCTGTTGTGAAAGATCCTTACAAGCACCAGGGTTGTTCAGTGATCTGACATTCGAGGATTCAATGCCATAGTCCTTTTATCGGTTGCGAGGTCGTTGTTGTAGGTCTAATCCATGCCGAGGCTCTGTTTCAGGTTTCAGAACAATGTTCCGGTAATCTCAATCTAAAATTCTACCCCAATCAACAATTAACTGTTTTGTTTGTCTTAGGTTGTTATCGTCCAAACAAATAAAACAGATAATTTTTATCACAATTAGACTTCGTCTACAAGAAGCACACTATAAGAAGAAACATTGTTGGGAGTGTGTACAGAGGAACATGAACGCCAAATATTTGGGTCTGATATTCGACCAATGACTGTCTTGAACTGAATACGTTCTATATCTTTAGTGGAAACATTCATAGAGACGTAACAGGTGCTAAATTGCTCTAGCTCCATAATAACAGAATCTGTAGTCAATTAGAGAACAACTTTGAAAGTGTGTGTACCTGCTAAACATGTACTCGTATATATTGTGTGTTTGTGTGCAAAAGAAGCTTCGGTTTTTCCATACAAATTTTCTGGGAACTGTGAATCATAAATCCTTGATCCTTTTCCGTAGCATGTAGTATTTTGGACTTTCCACTAACGTGACTATCAAAAGAAATCATTGTAGCATTCGCATCTTAATTTTCAAGTAAAGCTGGTAAAGTGCATATTAGTTATTGTTTACTATGCTATTGTAATCTTATACTCTATTTCCATCTACATCAAATCTCAAGATTTGAACAATATTTTCAAATCTACTTCGAAATCTTGTAGATTTGCCATATAAAATTCAAATCTAGAAGATTTTGAAATCTAGTAGATTTGCCCGAGATCTACATAAAATCTCATCGTTACATATGGCATACCTCAGGTAATTTTTATTCAGATATTCAGCAAATGTAAAACAAACACCAAATACAATTGTCAAATTTGCATTACGACAATTCAGAAGCACTATTGGCAACTGTATATGTCAAAGGTGACATTTTCACATTTTTACAATAACAAGTAGAATCTGTTAACTAGATGGAAACGCGTTCAAATCTCCTCAATGAAATCTTGTGATTTTGAGTAGATGGAAACAGGGTATTAGATATAGCGCAGGGGAGACACATTGGAATATAAGCTGAATTTATGCGGATAACGCACTAACTAAACAAGCTGTCAACAGTAGTTTCAGCGTTGGAGAACGACAGCATGAAGATCAGCTACCATCCGGACGAACCAAGATGGCAGATGGTAATTTATTGGAAGCAATGCAAGGAGGTGACAAGGTAATCATAACAGAATTATAGGAGAGGATCTACGTCCACAGAACCATTATAGACAGAAGAATTTATGCACTTGGATATATGGTAAAGTTGGATGCTTGGGTACCCCACGAAGTTGCATAAGAAACAAGTGTAATGATTTTTCAATTATTTTTTGTTCGTTCGAGATTTCCCGAGGGAACTCTAAACCGACCTCTCATCGGTTATAGACGTGAAGTTTGGGAACGTGACAACAGACTGTACCCATCAAGTCGACCAGTCCGGACACTCTTAGTCTACTCCAAGGTGGCTGCTGTCTGGCTAGCTAGTTCGGAGAGGAATTTCGGTCGCGGATCTTCCGTGAGCGGACTAAGTCCGAAATACAAAAATCAGCCACCGGTTCAAATGGCCGACTTAAAACGCGTCGAACAACTTCCACCGATTCGACTTTAACTTACTTTACTTCGGTTTCTTTTTCCTTTCGATTCGAGGAAAAGAACCACACCAAACCGTTAACCAAAAACACACGCTCCCGAATATTCACCGACACGGTGCCCGAAATAAACTACTCGAATTCAAAACCGAAACAATCTACTCTAAAGAAAAACGCAAAACCAAATTACGGCACCGCGTACCGATCATTCGAGGATTATCGAAACCCTACCCTCTCGGCGGCATACTCATCGTCGCCGTCGCTTCCCTCTGAAAAAAGAACAAGTTTGCTAAAAAGGAAAGACTGGGTTACTTTAGCAATTCATTATAATCATTTATTATTATTAAACTTAAACATAAATACGACAGTCATAAATTTCTTCATTTCATTAAAATTCTTCAAATTTACCATTTAATTAATTCATTAATGAATGGATTATTATATATCAATACCTGTGTTTCAATATTGTAAATCTATTACAGTTTTATGTATTTATGTTATTTGTGTGTTTTGTCTATCTTTTCATTCCTTAATAGTCTATGTTTGAAATATGCTTCAAAATGTGTAATTGTATGTACGTATTGCATTGCTAACTTTCCGTTTTTGTAAATAAATCAAGTTCAATATTTTTGTTTCTTTACTATTCGTTACGAAATACTTTCTTCTAGTGTGTGCTTCCACCATTCATATAATCATAATATAATAATTAATGTATACTAAATTTTCTTTTTTTCTTCAAATTATATTGCATCTAATTTATGGTGATTAAATTTGTTTATTTTTTTCTTTGTTCATATTACTGCTAATTATTTTGTTATTACCTATGTGTAGGTATTCTATTTGTAGTTTTGGTTCTATTTCACTATTCACTATCACTATCACGTCAAGGGGCGGTTCAGTCGCAAGGATGCCAGTTAGTTCACTCATCACTTGTCAACGTCAGTGGCGTTTTAGTCTTAGAGATCTTTCATCCAACCTTATCAGCTGGTTGGGAAATTTGTATAGGGATGACAGATCTCTACGGGGTATCGCTACTACACAAGGAAGGTCAAATCACCTGCTGTATTTCCCATTCTGCTCGTCAGACGTAAAATTTGTCCGACGGAGGGTTACTGGGGAAGAAAATGAGTTCTCTATAAGAACGTGAAACGGCGCAGAAAAGTTTGTCCAAAAGGTGAACCACCAGTATCCACCTTAAAAGGAGGCCTGCATCCACGGGAAGCTTTACTAAAGAGGATCTTCGTACAGGAGCAAATTTTTTCGAAGGTCAGGGAAAAGATATCTATAGAAGAGGGGTCCAACAACCTTCAGAACGTTGGAGACAAGTCATAAATAAATGAAGGCTGAAGAACTAATGACTCCCATTTCTTTTTTTGTTTTGAAATCGATTGACCCCCATTTTGATATTGTACAGAATGTTGTTATTAAAATCATTAGCATATATAAAAATAAACCCGACTAATCTACATATTTTCCAATTCTTATTACAGGTGAATTCATATATTGGGGTAATATTGAAGTGCCGCAACCGCCGACCAAGCTAGAAAATCAAAAATACTTTTCTTTACCACGCTTGCCCTATGAATATGATTCTCTAAATATTGAAACAACTGCATACGCTCTACTGGTATATGTAGCTCGACGTGAGTTCTTTGTCGACCCTATTGTGAGATGGTTAAACGCACAACGCTTGAATGATGGCGGATGGGCGTCAACACAAGATAGTAGTATCGCACTCAAAGCATTAATTGAATACACAGTCAATTCTCGGATTAGGGAAGTTACAAAATTAGCTGTTACAGTGGAAGCAACGTCATTGCCGGGTCAAAAGAATGTTCTGTATATTGATGACAATAACCTTGCTCAACTGCAATCACTCGAGGTTTGTAGGCTAAATTTCGTAATTTTAATGTTTTATTTACGTAACTGCTTTATCAGATACCTAACGCATGGGGAACAGTGAAAGTGCAGGCAAAAGGAGCTGGCTTTGCAATTCTCCAAATGCATGTTCAATACAATGTTGATATTGAAGAATTCCAAACAAAACCTCCAGTACCGGCATTTGATTTGCACACACAAGTACTTACAGCTGGCAGGAATCACTCTCATATTTCATACTTAGCTTGTCAAAGGTAGATGAAATTATTTTTGTACCTTTAAAAAATCTATTTATTGAATCTTATTCGATATCTCATAAAGATGGACAAATGTGAACGAATCGGTGCGATCCGGAATGGCAGTGCTTGATGTGACTATTCCCACAGGCTACTTCATTCAGCAACAGAAACTTGATAGCTACGTTCTGAGTCATCGCGTTCGCAACCTGCAGCGTGCGAAATATCAAGAAAGGAAGGTTTTGTTTTATTTCAGCTTCGTAAGTTATACATGTAGGAGTTTTAAAAAGACGAAATTACATTTATGGCATTTCAGCTTGACGATGAATATACGTGCGTTAACTTTACAGTGGAACGATGGTATCCCGTGGCAAATATGTCTCGATACCTGCCGATTAGGGTGTATGATTATTATGCTCCTGGTAAGAATTGCTCGAGAACAATTAAAATAACAATATTTCACTTGAAACCAATATTTTCAGAACGCTTCAACGAAACTATATTCGATGCTTTGACGACATATCTACTAAATATTTGCGAAGTGTGCGGCAGTTCTCAATGTCCTTATTGTAATATCTACAACATAGCAGTGAAGGCGCCTATACCGGTGATGCTTATGATTTCAACGATGGCTGTTGTTTTTATGAGACAGTTATATTGGTCGAGGCTTAGAGTTTTTGAGGCATCGTAGAATTGCCGTCTATTTATAGGATTAATACTTATTTTTTGATAATTAAAGTTTTATGTACAAACAAAATGACTAAACGTATTCCGTCCAAAAAGACATTATTGCAACCATTTTATCTGGTCATAAGATTACATCTAAGCAACGTTAAAAAAATTGTCTTGTGAATCTTTCGCTCGCAATCCGAATCGAATGAAAAACGTTTATTTTAAGAATTATTTTGTACTGTTTTTTGCGCTCATTTGTAAGCAATGATTAGGACAATTTTAAAAATGATTTATTTTACTAAAGAAGAGACAAACAATAGATAGTCTGATAAAAGTGTCTTAAAGGCGAAATGCAATTAGAGTGTATTTTAGTAGATTGTAGGTAATGAAAAGATTCTGTACTTGATTAATATCCGTCCATTGTTACAGATTGAAATTTGTATATTTTTATATATTTGCAAAATTATTAATAGAGAATCTCAATATAGTGATGAAAAAATTTATACAATTTGTTCTTAATTGGATTTGGAAGGATCGTGCTTTTTTTTCTTCGTTACATACCATGAAAAACGTGATCAAATCTGTATCGGAGAGTTCATTGACCTTGCAGAGCCAAAAATCTGAATTTAGCCGGAATGACGGATGAAACTGTATTAAAGGCAGGTGAACAAAAGGTAATCAGACAGATCAGTGGGATATTCGCCAATGATGCAATTTGATTCACTGGAAAACATTTTTTTTTTTCTTGGAAAGCCCTTGGGCCTTCCTTTTTTAAGTGAGTTGGCGTATTTCGACTCCTTGATCACCTTCAGTGTCACAATGTGAGATAGTCTCAATTACATTATTTTCACTAGCATCAGCAGTATATTTACTTTTATTTTAGTGCGAAAGGTCCTATCATCTTTCAAATTAAACACGATATAAATAACAATTTTCACAAAAGACAAAATAAATTTTTGTTATTCCACATCACAAACCCAACAAATCCCTCAGCGAAAGATAAATTCAAAATGGGGAAATACAACAGCGTGAATTATTAAGGCTGCATAATTATGCTGTAGTCGTTTCCTCTCCGTTTTCCTTTAAAATCCTACTGCATCAAAGTCAAAGTCAAAAATGCTTTATTCAATTCTAATCTTATTAATTTTCAAAGAATATAAAGCAAACAATAAACAGTAAAATTACTAAAACTTAGAGGCCCAAATGGCTCTCTAAATTTACACATTATTAATTAAAAACCTTTAATTAGAAAAACAATATAAAATTCAATTTAATTAAAATTATTACATATTTTATGATTCAATTGGAAAAGGAGAAAAAACAACCAACATTACTCAAAAACTAATTATAATATTAACAAAGAACTGTAAAAATTTGTCCTAGATCTAATATGTTATAACCTAATTCTAATAAAATTCAATGATAAACTTTATCTTATACTAATACAATGCTATCACAATATTCCTAACCTAAACGTTAAACCTATCTCTAAACCTAATATAATAAAAATAACATATACCTATCCTAAATACTGAAACATATCCCTAATTTTTAACATAAACAAACAACAATAATTTTAACTATAATGAGCTGAAAATCAAATTAAGTAACGATAAACACAAAAAAAAAAATAACCACAAATAATTTAGATATTGTCATTCAGCCACGAATACCTAGATTGCTCCGTCCCAGCTCGACCAGCCTCAACGAATCTAGCAAATATGTTATCTCCATTGGGATCGTTGATCTCGTGAACTCATATTCGGAGGATATTTTATCTTCATATCAGTAGCCGGTCTATATCCTCTTCTTCGTAACACTACAGCCCCTCTCGGGCCTTACCCGCGTTTCCTCGGTTTCCCGACTGGTCTTCGGCCTTCAGTTCTCCCAACTAATACCTTCTTGGGTATCCGTTGTTCGTCCATATGATTCATGCGGCCAGCCCATTATAGCTTCCGCAGTCTTACAATCGTTGAGACCTCCGGCTCAAATATCATACAGCTCATGGTTGTATCGAATTCGCTATTGGTCTAGCTTCGCTCCGATTATTCGCCTCAGGACCCGTCGCTCAAAGGCGTTCAATATATTTGCGAATGCTTGGGTTAGGGTCCATGTTTCACACCCATAGCATAACACAGGTCTTATCACAGATTTGTATACTTGGAGCTTTGTTTTCCAGTGTATGCAGCTGGTCTTGAAGATCGTCAAAACTGAATAAAATATTTTATTTGCGAGCTGTATTCTTCGGCGTATTTCGTCTCTTTCATTACCGGTTCTCGTTATTTTGGCGCCTAAATACACGAATGCGCTCACATTTTCAATATTTTACTCGCCAAATGTGATATTTTGTGAGAGGTATTTCTCCTCGACTGCATCATGAACTTTGTTTTATTCTCACTAGTATTGCTTCGCCGTCGAGTTTCAGGAAAAGTTCTTTGGCAGTTATTAATGACCGTGACAAAATGTTAATGTCGTCCGCATAGGCTACTACTTGGCTCGACTTGTATAGTAACGTACCTCGTGTATCGACAGGTAGCTTCATTATGACGTACTCCAGAGCCAAATTCAATAGCAATGGGGTCAGCTCATTTCCCTGCCTTAGTATGATATTTGCATCAAAGGCATCGGTGAGTTGGTTATTGATGCGGAGTTGGGAGGTCGTCGACGTCATTGTCATTTTGGTAAGACAGACCATGATTTGGTATTGTACGTTACGATCAATACTGTCGTATGCTTGCTCAAAGTCAATGAAAATTTGGTATACGTCTAAGTTGAACTCCCAGCATTTCTCAAGTACCTGCTTGACTGTGAACAATTGGTCTATTGTCGATCTACCTGCCCCAAAACCACCTTGATACTCCCCAATAATACTGTTGGCATATGTCCCAATTTTATTTTGTGAGATCTTTGAAGTTAGTAGTGATATGCCTCTAAAATGTTCGCACTGTAGCTTGTCACCTTTTTTGTGGATAGGGAATATAATTGATTGGCTCCACTCTTTCGGCATATGTTCTAGTTGCGAAATGTGCTAGATGACTTTGTTGACAGCTTTATGAACACTGATGCCACCATATTTGATGAGCTCCACTGGAATCTCATCGATGCCCGGCGCTTTATTATTCTTTTGGGCTTTGATGATGGCACAAACTTCATCCAGAGTTGGTGGGGCCAATGGAAGCTCTCCGCAGACATCTATAGGCTCCGATGATCTGGAGCTGTGTGGATGATTAAGGAGATTCTTGAAATGTGATGTCCATCTTTCCTTAATCTTGATTTCATCAGCGATGATATTGCTGATGTGATCACGATAAAGCGTGGTTTTGGGCTGATAACCACGTTTCAGGCCTTTCACTACTTTGTATGCTTCTCTTGTGTTGTTGATCGCTAGACTTACATCTATACTTCTCAATTGGTCGTTATCGTATTTTCTTTTCTTGATTCTAATTATCTTATTCGCTACTCTTCTGAGACAGTGTTCTCTCTTCGTCCTGGTGTCCTACCTACGTACTCTTTGTACGCCTGATTCTTTTTGTCCAACGCATTCTGGCTCTCATCATCCAACCAATAGCTTGTAATAAACATAAACAATCGAGCAGCCCCAGGGTGATCAGGAGTGGCTGCTCCTGATGAGATAAGGGGGTCAGCCCGTCGAAACTGCTTAGTTTGTTGTTTTACTAGTTTAAAGTAAACTACATGCGTCAAGTTTCCATCCTTTTGGCAGAGATGAGTGGTTCACTTCAGCCACTTTAACATCTTTAGGTTTGACATTCCCCTTGTAATGTAACGATATTCTTCGGAAAAAGTAACGGCTACTTTTTGGTCAAATGTTTGCGTTTGTCTCAAGCCTCCGTGTCCGCTAACTTTAATGTTGAAGTACTGTAGAGTAGCTTAATTGACACATAATATAACATTTCTAAAGATAATAAAAATTGATCGGTACGTCTCGTAAAGTAGAATACGCGTGATAAGTATTTTGTAGTGTATCTTCGTGGCTCTACAAGAACTCGCCTCATATGATCCCGCAAACGCTAGTCGTCAAGCACGCGTACGCGGTCGTTAAGCGAAGCTAGTTAGCTGAGCTCGGTGTTGTTTATAGCTCGCTGACACTTGTGCCAGACCATCGGCACCCGTGTCCTACACGGATTTTTGAAAAAAAGAAATTCATCACAAGTTTCTCTTACGTCGGGCTTGATGTCCGATCATCTGTTCTGTCACGGTCTTAATAGCCGCTTTCACATCCATCCAAAGCTCGTTGCTTGTCTTTGACGATGCGTCTGATAAGCTGGAAGCCAGCTGGTTGTCGAGAGTCTCAGTGAAATTTTTTGCCACAGACGCCGTTTGAAGCCTTTCGATGTTAAATTTTTGTTGCGCCGAATATGCCTTTGACATACAACATCGATAGGTTAATTTGATCAAGTAATGATCTGAGTTACAATTGGCTCCTCGGTATGTACGGACGTCAAGTATGCTCGAGGCCTAACTTTGTTGGGTCAGAACAGGGCCGATCTGGTTTTGTGTGCTACCATCCGCTGATACCAGGTAATTTTATGAATGCATCGATGTGAGAAGCAAGTCGAACTTATGATTAGACACACAAAGTCAATCAGGCGCTGGCCGTTGTCATTTGTTTCAGCGTGGAGAATATATTCTACAGTCGTTCCCCGATGAGACAGCTCATTGCCAACCTTAGCATTGAAATCACCCAGAACTATTTTTGTGTCGTTTGTAGGCAATGAGTCGTCTAGTCTTTTCAGCTGATTGTAGAACGTTCGCTTCTTGGTCCCTTTCTTCTGTCAGGGCATGAATATTTATCAGCCAGATTTTGAAGGATTTCTCTTTTATACGGATCGCACACAACCGTTCATTGACCGCCTTAAACTTAATAACGTGCGATTTGAACTCCCTATCCACAATAAAGGCCACTCCGGATTTTTGTTTTCCAGTAGGCTTCCCACTTTTGAACATTCTGTGCAAACTCATGTCTTAAATATCATTTCCACTCACAGTTACAGATCTTGCGATATGAAGATATTCACTCTGGCTACTTTAGCAGTTTGATAAATTCTTCTATTCGATATATAGTGTTTCCGATCCGTCTTAGGCTTTCTGTACAAGCTAGTATATGTACAAAGACATTTCCTTTCGAAAACTCTTAATCTTTCCATTGTATTAGCACTCAGGTTGTACCAGATTTGACATCTATATGTCAATACTGGTCTAACTAGGGTCTTGTAACAGATAATTTTGACCTTTTGATCAATGTTTCTGGAATGAGATATTCGTCGAAGGGCCATGACTACTTTTTGTGCATTACTGAGCATGATTTTGACATGCTCAGTATAGTACAAATACTGATCGAGATGAACACCGAGGTATCGAACACAGGATTTATGTGGAACTTGTTCTGAACTACCCTCGCCAACCATAATGTGGAAATCCTTCCAAGTACATTTCAGATCATGACTGACTCCCTGCAGCCTTGTCCGAAACAAAATTGTTTCGCACTTCTGAGTATTGATTTTCATTCTACAATTACCGGTGTAAAACTGCACATTTTTAAAACATTTTTTGAAGGTTATTCTGAACAATTGTAGCTTTTCGGTCTGCCGTATAGATGATCAGATCATCAGCAAACACTATCTACGATCGCGTTGGCGAGACATCCAAATCAAAGCCGTTTATTAGCTTGCGAATGAATATTGAGAAGAGCAGAGGTGCAGTAACTGTTTCTTGCTGTAGACTATTCAAGACCTCGAAGTCGCGGAGATCACGTCTAGCAGACATTTGAAGTTTGAGAGAGAAAATGAGGAACTCAGACTTAGGATCCATTCGCTAGAAGAGCTAGTTGGCAAATTAACTTTCAACAAAGAAAAGCAAAGGACCAAGAAAATAAAAGAAATAAAATCAAAAGCAACTAAAGACAAAAACCAAAGAAATCACAAGAGAAACCTAATCAAGAAGATGTCCTCCAGCGCAGGCGGGACAAACGTCAGTGCAAACTATTATGCAGCGCTAACTGGGCTAGATGATTCAATGAACATTGA
Organism: Odontomyia ornata; assembly: GCA_963969285.1. Classification (NCBI taxonomy): domain Eukaryota; kingdom Metazoa; phylum Arthropoda; class Insecta; order Diptera; family Stratiomyidae; genus Odontomyia; species Odontomyia ornata. The sequence goes on from OZ017740.1 coordinate 123,129,728, forward strand.
GGAGGACGAAGGTAACAGAAATTCTGAAAATTGCTTTACGAAGCCTGATAATATTTTCATCGAATATTTGAAAATTAAAAAAAGGGGGGAAAACCAGGATTTTTTTCTGCTGGGCCGTCAGTCAATGTTAATAACAAGAAAGAAAAAGTTCCAACAATCAATGTATTTGGGCAAAGTGACAAAGATATGGTTCGGCTTTTGGCAGCCGAATATAAATTAAATGATTTTGAGATCAAACGAGGGATGCCGACAAACTGATAATTAAAACTAAGTCACTGGTTGACCTTCAGACAGCAAAAAATGCGTTGGATTCTGGAGACTTTACGTACTCTCCCAAGAGCGAGGCGAACCAGACCTTTTTATTGGAAGGTCTGGACTGTGGAGAGGACACAGTCGATCTCCTTCAGGTGCTTCAAGAAGTTGCACCAGAAATAGAATTTATTGGACCTTGCAACAAGGAGATTGATTGTCAATCATAAAAATTTGCCTTCTTACTTAGTCCAAATTTCGAGCAAAAGCAGTCCAAGTGCTCTTCAATAAATTAGATACTCGAACTTCCGAGTGGTGAGATGGGAACGCCTCTGGAATAGCGAGGTCAACCAGTGCTATAGATGCCCAAGATTCGGTCATTCGGCTGCCAATTGTATCATGGAATACAGATGTATAAAGTGTAAAGATGTCCATGCCCCCTGCTGAGTACAAATTGACTTAGACGGAGCAAACAGAAAAACTATATTGTGTGTAATGCGGTGTCTTTGGTCATTCAGCAACATATTGAGGATGCACCCGGTATCAAGATCCAAAAGTAAAATTTACTCCAAAACAAACTCAAGTACAGCTTTCAATTTCGTCAAGCCCGGGGTGTCATTTGCACTTGCATCTAGGGGACCAGCAGGCAAAAATGTAAATAATGTGAATAATGTAAGGGGCAAAAATGAGCTGCTTCTTAAAATTTACTATCGGAGAGAATCGATAAACAGGATTCAAAAATTAACTTTGTTTTTCGGCGTTTAGGGCTTTCAAATGCCTCAAAATAACTTGTCATCCAGTCATATTCCCATGGAGAGGCTTCGACTCATCTCGATCAACGTTAACTTCATTGTGAGTCTACATCGATGTGACTGTCTCTTCGAATTCGTTGTCAAGCAAAAGCCTGAAATCATGCTTCTCACCGAAACCCACCTCAATTCATGGCCTTCCATGACATTAAAGCATCTTGAATTCGTAGAAACGATAGAGTAAACAGTGATGGGGGAGGTGGCACCGGGATATTGGTACGAAGACCCTATTGTTTCCAAAATACTGATAAAGTCGAATTCAAAAACTTTATCTCTTGAAGTGTCCGTTACCAAAATTTTACTGACAGGTGGTGATAACCTAGTCGTAATCTTTACCTATACAACTGGTTGAAACATTCTCAAGTTCAAAAAGAAGCTCAATTCCTTGTCTTCAATCTATATGGGTCGGAGTCCCCAACATACCCTGGGACAAATTCATATATTGACCTCTGCATTGCTGACGCAAGACTCGAATTCAGCTTTAATAGACCATAACGCAATTGTAATGGAAATCAATCATCAAAGGGATGATGTCTTCCTCATTCCAGTTCAATATGAAATCCACCGGTTAAATTTCAAAAAAACGGACTGGGCAAAGTTTCAGAACAAGTTTAAACGGAATCACCAGAAGCAGTGTTCTCCTTCTGATGATGGCAACTCTTGCTCAATGGTTCCTAATGACAGGAATCTAACTAACCATGAAATATATCTCTATTTGTCGAAGTTAGAGAAGCTGACGTTGGATACGGTTGAGAAAGTAGTTCCCAAGATTAAACATCGAAACAATATGGAAGCATATGAACCACCAATCATTGCAAGGTTGAAAAGATTGAAAAGTCTCCTTCTCCCACGCGTCAACAATATTAATCGGCGATATTTGGACTACAACCACCCCTCGCTGGCTTTGTTGAAATTACATCTGAAGAATGTCCGGAACTTAATCCGTTCATACTTCAGGAATGAGGTCAGCAATCAATGGGTGGGAAAATTGAGGGATATCAGCCCACTGGATCCAGATTGTAGTCTTCTTCGCACACGCGTCAACAATATTTATCGGCGATTTTTGGACTACAACCACCCCTCGCTGGCTTTGTTGAAATTACATCTGAAGAATGTCCGGCACTTAATCCGTTCATACTTCAGGAATGAGGTCAGCAATAAATGGGTGGGAAAATTGAGGGATATCAGCCCACAGGATCCAGATGGCGTTTTCGCGAAAGTGAATAGAATATTTCGCAATAAGTCTCGAGTGAAGGATCGAGTCTTGGAGTCGCTAGGGTTGAGATAAATCTTCTCGATAAGGCTGGTATCGAAATTGATAGTACGACTCCGGACAGAAACGAAAACAGGATTATATGTGATGGATTACAGAAACTCAAATATTTTCAGAGGTCGTTGAAGCATAAGTTTCCGACTTTAAATCAAGCCTGAACGGCGAACCAATTCTTCATTTCAATGAAACATTAACATCTGACCTCATACCGAGCATGAACCATTTTGATTATTTTGTCAGCTAGGAAGACTTGTGTTTATTTTTTGACAGGATGAACAACAAGACATCAGGTCTCCGACATTTGCCTGAGGTTGCTGCTAGGAATTTTGCATTTTGTTCAACAACATGTTGAGCAATTCAAGGAAAGGAGTCTTCTTGCCCTAAAAGCTATCGTCCAATCAGCTTGCTGCCTAACATCAGCAAGGTGTTTGAAGTGATACTAAACAAAGCATTAAACGCCCACATTAGGTTTATGTTATGTTTATTATATTAGGTTAGAGATAAGATTAAACGCTTAGGTTAAGAATATTGTGATAGAATTTTTTAGTATAAGATAAAGTTTTTGATTGCATTTTTATTAGAATTAAGTTATAACATATAAGTGTAGGATCAAAGTTCACTGTTGCGTTTGAATTATAAATAATTTTTGAATAGTGTAGGTTGGTTTTTTTCTCATTTTTCCAATCAAGTCATAATTTATGTAATTATCTTATTTAATTTGAATTTGTTGTAGTTTTTTTGCTAAAATGTGTTTAATGATAACGCATAAATTTAGAGAGCCATTTAGGTAAGTTTTTTTGTTCAGTTTTATTGTTTGGAATTTGCTTCATATTCTTTTAAAATTTATAAGGATTAGTATTGAATAAAGCGCTTTTGACTTTTAAAAACGCTGAAAAACAAAATTAGTTTTCGTATCTTGTTTATTGATTCTCTCCGATAAAGAATTTTGTTGTTGGTAAATTTTGAGAAGCAGCTCATTATTGCCCCTTATATTATTTACATTATTTACCGCTTTTTCTGCTGATCCGCTAGTGGCGAGTGCAAACGATACTCTGGGCTTGAAGTTCCGAGCTAACACACTGCGTTGTAGTTGTGTTTGCTTTGGGACAAATTTTACTCTCGCATCTTGATATCGGGAGCATTCTCGATATGATGCCGGATGACGAAACCACCGCAGTTAACACAGTATTATTTCTCTTTTGGCTCCGTCTGAGCCAATTTGCACCCACCAGCAGCATGAACGTCCTTGCATTTGACGCATCGATAATGCACACCGCAGTTGGCAGCCGAATGTCAAAATCCTTGACAGCGATAACACAGGTTGACTTCTCTTTTTTGGAGGCGTTCCCACCACACCACTCGGGAGTTAAAGCATCTGATTTGTTGAAGAGCACTTGGACTGCTCTTATTTTAAATCTGCACTAAATAAAGTGGTAAATTTTTTTCCACCGTCAACCTTCTTGTCACGAACGTTTTAACGGAGATAAATTCAATTTCTGGTGCTACTTCCTTGAGCACCTGGAGAAGATTGACGGTATCTTCTCCGCAGTTCAAGTGTGGAACCTCCTTAGAATTTAGTGCATTTTTAGCTGATTTGAAATCAACCAGTGATTTCGCTCTGATAGCCAACTTTTCGGCATTGATTCTTTTAATCTCGAAATTTGGTAATTTATTTTCGGCTGCCAAATGCCGAACCCTGTCCTTTCCACCTTGACCGAACACATTAATTGGCGGAACTTTCTTTGTATTCCTGGCAACATTTTGAGGAGGACTAGCAGAACTACGGGCTGGTTTCTTCTTCTTGTTTTTATTTTTTAAATAAAGTATAAAATTATCATTATCTTGACTAACATTACCTTCAGTACATTCGTCAACCTCCATTTCTTGTTGGAGGCCGTACAGCGCTGGACGTTCTGGCTGTCGTTAGTGCCTCCTTACTTCTTCCGGGATGACTTGTTTGACAGCTTTCTTCTGCTTAGCTTCCGTATTTGTTTGTCGTACCGGTTCTGCATCTTGAACTTTCTTCGCTCTCTCAAACATATCTTCGTACGTTTCCAGTCTTATTTGCAATTCTTGAATTTCAGCTTGAAGTCCTCACTTCTTGCTTATCTTCGACTACTTGAGTCTTACGCCCACCTGGGTACTCGTGTATCTTCGCTTATTGACGCTTGCCGCCAATTTCACATTGCTATTCTCCCCCGGGCCCCCCAACGGAGGGAAGCCGTCGGGCTCCTAAATACAGCAGTCCCGAGTTAGTCTTCGATTTATTTGCTTTCGTCGATTTATTGATTCCGTGGTGGTTTTGACTGGCTCGTAAAAAATTAATTCAATTTTTTGAAACTGACTTTTGTGAAAAATTAATTACTTTTTTTAAATAAATGACAGGAGCGATTAAAAACACATCTACACGCAACGAGCGCTAGACGTAGAATCTCTACCATACTAAACCTTTCCGGCGCGTATGGATCAGTACAAATGACGCGCGATTCAAAATGTCAAAATCCGGGCTTAAAGTTTCTTCCCTGAAATATTTTCCCTCTCTCTTACACCACAGTCCAGACAATTTACTTCCACAACTAGGCAAAACTGAAACTGTTTTGGCTTTCCCGTTAAATTTATACTTTACGTTGTTTTTCTCAGAAGTACATGAAAAACTTCCCTTTGTTGTCTGCTGATGACCGAAAAATTGTAGCAGTTAAGATCAACAAAATAAAATGAAATACTAAGTCCCGCGAACACGACCATCCTCTCTCGCCGAGGCAGTTTGTAATGAATCGGGCGACGCCGCTAGGTGACCACTACCAACACACCCTGCTGCTATGTGGCTTGTCATCCCATGGTGGTTGTGACGTTTGCACATCCCACGTGAATTTTGTCGTGGGATGTCAAATTGAAGTTGACAGCCACATGGCAGTGGAGTTTGGAAGTGTGTCACTCGCTCTCTGTCGCGGTTGCCTCAGTCGTCGCGAAAAATATTCTTGCGAGATGTGCCGCTTTCGTGTTGACTATTTTACTTCCAGTTATTTCCTCCGAACAAGCCAATCCCTGAAGTGTTTTATCTATATACTCTGTGAACGCGGCAATTCAACGAAGCACCACATATCGTAAATGGTGACACCTTCATAAGTGATCGATTGCCAGCTCCAAGGTTAGGTGATCGTCATATTGGTCGTGGGTTGGATACGCTATCCCTGAATGGTGGCATCTACGACAGCAGTGGCAATCAAATGGAATTTCAAATACCTGCAACTTTCCGTAAGTTTTGAAATAATGCAAAAACCCACAAAATTTTCATAGGCTAATGAAACCAAACAAAATCTTATGAATACAGAACAACGCTGGGCGGCGGAACAGTACCCTGGATGGTTGCAGCGCTAGCGCAGCCCAATCAACACTCGTCACACTACGAACAAACCCCATCATCAACACAAATTCATCGCGGAATCGCACTCACCTCATCGTCAATAGTAGCAACCAAATCCCATCCAACAACAGTGTCACAACATTATGTTAATTCCTCATCCATTCACCAGTCGCATTGCCTGAATAGCCCGAATGCAGCGACGACCCACATTGTTAACTCAACGGGAACTTCGCCACATGATGAAGTAGGGACCCTCAACGAAAAAACAAGGTACGGGTAGTTATAAAATAAATAAAATGAAAGTAGAACAAGGACTTGGTTCACACAACTAAACAATAAAAACTAAATAAATGTACTTTTTCTGAAAAGGAACAAATGCCCCCAAACAAAATAAACAAAAATATTCATAACCTCAATATAAACGATATTGGGGAAATCTTGGAAAAAGCAAGAAAACACGGGATTTATAAAGAGAAAGCAAAGGCAAAAATTTTCAATTCATCTTAAGTAAATTAAACTTATTTACGAAACAGACAGAAAGCATTGATTGCAGTTATATGTTGTTTTTCCTCATTTTTTTTGTTTTCAAATACACCATTCACAATTTTTCCACTTCCATTGGGTACAGTAAAGAGAGGAAAAGTAATTATGAAAATTATCACCGGAGAAAAGACAAAATCGAACAAAAAAATGAATAAAAAATTGAGAAAATAAATATAAATCGCAAATTAAGAGAAAATATAACGATGAAGACTTGTAACCCTATTGTTCTTACATTTATAAAGTAAAAATAAAAAATTAGTTTGAAGGAAACAACTAAAAGGTGAAAGCAAAACAAAAACAAAAACCTTTTAACAATAAACTAGTTCTTGTCAATAAATTAAAATAATTGTAATGATAATATAATATTTAAATAAGTTACAACACAAAATAACAAGGAGGAGCAACACTGAACTATGAAACACGATTTTCTTAAGATTATATGATGGACCTGTGTGCGTTTTAATAAAAGTTTTAATGTTCTTTTCATTTTCTGTTTCTTAAAAGTAGTTATAACGTGAGAAAACTGTAAACATAATACTTAGATGGAAAACTTACATATACATCTACACCACCTGCTTGAGCATTGTGTTTACAAGAACGAAGTAAAAAAATTACTATTATTTACTAGGCAAAATATAATCGTAAATAATAAAATGTAGAAGCAAAAATAATTGCAATAAGCAACTTAATGAAGAAAATCTGATTCGACGATTTCTTTTCGATCTTTGAACCATGAACATACAACAAGAAATAAATTATGATAAAAAAGTAAATACATTACTCAAAACAATCGAATCGAAATGCAATTATCATTACGAATATTTATGTATAGACTCGAGTGCGAATTAAAATAAACAAAAAAAAGAAACTTAGAGAATAAAAATAACGTAATTTATATAAATGGTAGTAGAAGTGTGACTATGTCGCAATGCGTCGTGTAATGTTTTCAATTCAATTTTTCATTTAGAGCTTTTTGAACTAGTTTTTCCTTTTGTAACTAATATTTAAACAATCACTTACTGATATTAGTCGTGGCCTTAGTGGAGTATTAACGTTCGCTAAATTGAATTTACAAGTGAAAATGTGAGACTTGTTTTTTTATTGAAAAATAGATCGCGTTTCCTAATTATGACTGCATGACACGATTACTTCCGTTGTTGACCAGGAAATTCAGATTGTCAAACAGAATTTTCACAATCATTGGCTAGTAGTTTCCCATGATACATAATTCTACTTTGTATTTTACTATTATTATTTTCTAAATATTATTTACTTGTTTTTCTAGTTTAGAATTTATAGTCGATTTTATTAAAATAATATGGATTGTTAAACCTTAACAACGATTTTCCTTTCCAGTGGTCCCTTTCTTTCAGCGGGAATTAGAGTGAATGGTAAGTATGCCGTCGCGAGGGTAGGGTTTGAGGAAATCCGCTGAGGTCGGTTTCGCGTCGCGCGCGGTACGCGGTACCTTCGTTGGTTTTGCCTTTTTATTAGCGTAGCTTTCGTCGGGTTGAGTTAAAGTAGTATATTTTTCGGTACCGCGTCGGAAATTCGGGAACGCGAAGTAAAGATTAGATTTTTGTTCTTGACTGATTGAATGAAGCAATACGGAGTAACGTTAAGTAGGTTTCCTCTCCGTATGGTTTTGTTTTGTGACGCGTTTGAAAACGGGCATGTATTGGGGGCTGAAATTGTAGATGAGCGTAATCCATTTGGAGATCCGCGACCGAAATCCTCTCCAATCTAACTGGCCGACAAGCAGCCACCGCGAAAATGGATTACGGTGCACGGATTGGTTGACCGGTTGGTACCATCCGTTGGCACTACTCAGACTTAACGTCTAGAACCGATGAGAGGTCGGTTCCTCGTTCGGATCAAGACTTTAAAAATCATTAGAAGTTGCCCATCGCGTAGTCCTGAACGGATATTGTTATCTATTCACTTCACTACACAGATTTTACTCTCGCATCTACTAAACACAAAATTTTAAATTACTTTTTATGGAATTGTTTGCAGCTACATATAAATGAGTTGCATATTTTGAATAATAATTTTTCTGAAAAATTATTAGAGAAGAAAAATGTTAGAAGAAGGTGGTTTCGACGTGTGCACTAATTCTCCTCAGGCCATCACACTTAGATACACACCGGTGATGGCGACCACCATGCTCAGAGGTGAGGGAGTTAATTTTTAATTTTTCTACTTATGCAAACTCAATATGTTTTTGTATCTGCAAGTTATATTCAAGGTAAATTTCTCTTGTAAGTATTTGTATTAGCTAAACTTTTTAATTGGATCATTTCACCCTTTTCACATCAACTTAATGTAAATCTATACGACAAATTTGCTCTACATTTGAAGCTTATCTAACGTCGCGCGGATATCGATCACTCTTTCGGATAAGTAGAAAAATTAAAATTAACTCCTTCACCTCTAAGAATGGTGGTCGCAATCACCGGTGTGTATCTAAGAGTGATGGCCTGAGGAGAATTAGTGCACACGTCGAAACCACCTTCTTCTAACATTTTTCTTCTCTAATAATTTTTCAGAAAAATTATTATTCAAAATATGCAACTCATTTATATGTAGCTGCAAACAATTCCATAAAAAGTAATTTAAAAATCTATCGGAGCCATCCGAAAGAGTGATCGATATCCGCGCGACGTTAGATAAAGCTTCAAATGTAGAGCAAATTTGTCGTATAGATTTACATTAAATTGATGTGCAAAGGGTGAAATGATCCAATTAAAAAAAAGTTTAGCTAATACAAAATTTTATTTTCACTCAAAAGGTCACAAATTCATTGATCCACCGTGGCCAAGATCAAGCACACAAAAAAAGAGAGTAAATCTTGGCAAGCTTTGATTGTTTTACTGTCAAAGTCAAAGTCGCTTTATTTAATACTAATCGTTATAAATTTTAAAAGAATATAAAGCAAATTCCAAACAATAACAATAAAAAAAACTTAATGGCCCAAATGGCTCTCTAAATTTATACGTTATCATTAACATATTTCATCAAAAAAAACTATAGCAAATTCAATTAATTAAGTTTATTATATTTTTAAAATTTAATTGGAAAAAGGAGAAAAAAACAACCAACACTATCCTAAAATTATTTATAATTTACACACCACAGGGAAAATTTGATCCTACACCTAATATGTTGTAACTTATTTCTAATAAAATGCAATCAAAAACTTTATCTTATTCTAAAAAAATTCTATAACAATGTTCCTAACCTAAGCGTTTAATCTTATCTCTAACGGAATATAGTAAACGTAACATATACCTAACCTATACCTAATTTTTAACACAAATAAACAACACTAAATGTAGCAATAATGAGCTGAAACTCAAAAACGAAATAACGAAAAACACCAAAACTGAAAATACACACGAATAATTTAGACATTGTCATTCAGCCACCAATACCTGGATTGCGCCGTCTCAACTCGATCAGCTTCAACGAATCTAGCAAATGAGTATCTCCATTGAAATCGTTAGTCTCGTGAACTCAAATTCAGAGGATATTTTATCTTCTTATCGGTGGCCCGTCGATATATGTGATATATGACTGGGACGCCGTCAGAATCAAAAACATATCGATTCATGTCCAAATACACGAGTGCTTCTGGAGGAATGAAGCCAATAGCGAGGCAATTCGCTATATACCCGTCTGTAGGGTGGAACGGCTGTGAAATCCAAGGGTTTTCACTCACAGTCACAGATCTTGCGATATGATTCCGAAGAAGTTTCAATATGAAGATATCGACCCTCGTCACTTGAGCAGTTTGATAAGTTCTTCTATTCGATATATAATGTTTCCAATCCGTCTCAGGCTTTCTGTACAAACCAGTACATGCACGAAGACATTTCCTTTCGAAAACTCTCAATTTTTCCATAGTACTAGAACTCTGGTTGTACCAAATTCTGACATCCATATGTCAAAACTGGTCTAACCAGTGTCTTGTAACAGATAATTTTGACCTTTTGATCAATGTATCTGGAATGAAAGAGTTTTCGAAGGGCCATGACTACTTTAAAGTGCTTTACTGAGCATGATTTTCACATGTTCAGTATAGTACAGATACTGATCGAGATAAACACCGAGGTATCGAACACAGGATTTATGTGAAACCCGTTCTAGACTACTCTCACCAGCCATGATGTGGAAATCTTTCCAATTATGTTTCAGGTCTTGACTGACCCCCTGCAGCGTTGTCCGAAACAAGATTGTTTCACACTTCTGCGCATTGATTTTCATTCGCCAATTGTCAGTGTACAGCTGTACATCATTGAACATTTTTTGGAGATTGCTCTGAACTATTGTAGCTTTTCGGTCTGCCGTGTAGATGATCAGATCATCAGCAAACGCTACCAATGATCGCGTTGGCGAGACGTTAAAATCAAAGCCGTTCAATAGCTTGCGAATGAAGATTGAGAAGAGTAGAGGCGCAGTAACTGTTCCCTGCTGTAGACCATTCAAGACCTTGAATTCATGCCTTGTTGTCAGATTTCCATCAGTTACGACAAACGATTTCCCGTATAACATATTACACATCATGGCGACAAGGTGTCTGGGGAAGTCGTCCTGAAGGAGTTTAAAAATAAGTCCATCTAACCACACCGTATCAATGAGACATACTCCAACACATTGTCTATCATTTAGATTCCAACAGATGTCTGAGGTTACTTTCGTTATTGCATGTGTGGTCGAATGTCTGGCACGAAAACCAAATTGGTAATTCGGCATCAACTCATTTTCCTTAATGTGGGCGTTTAATGCTCTGTTGAGTATCACTTCAAACACCTTGCTGATGTTAGGCAGCAAGCTGATTGGGTGATAGCTTTTCGGGCATGAAGATTCTTCTCCTTTCTTCAAGATCGGAAATACCTTAGCCCTTTTCCACTCATTTGGGAAATATGAATTGCTCAACATGTTATTGAACAATATGCAATAATTCCTAATAGCGACCTCCAGCAAATGTCGGAAAACTACATTTGGAATACCATCAGTACCACATGATTTCTTGTTGTTTATCCTGTGAAATATGAAACACAAGTCTTCATAGCTGACAAAATAATCAATATGATTCAAGCTTGGTATGAGGTCAGATGTTAATGTTTCATTGAAATGAAGAATCGATTGGCCGTTCAGGCTTGATTTGAAGTCGGAAACTATTGCTTCAACGATCTCTGAAAATATTTCATTCCCTCTCTCAGGGTTTGGTAGATTAACCAATTCAAAATGTGTTCCAATCAGGGCAAGTTTATCCAATCCTTCACAAATAATCCTGTTTCCATTTCTATCCGGAGTCGTACTATCAATTTCGATACCAGCCCTATCGAGAAGATTTATCTCATCACTAGTGACTTCTAGGTTCGATACCTTCATTCGAGACTTCTTGCGGACTATGCTATTCACTTTCGCAAACACGCCATCTGGGTCCTGTGGGCTAATACCCCTCAATTTTTCCGCCCATTGATTGCTGACCTCACTCCTGAAGTATGACCGGATTAAGTTCCGGACATTCTTCAGATGTAATTTCAACAAAGACAACGAGGGATGGTTGTAGTCCAAAAATCGTCGATAAATATTGTTGACGCGTGTGAGAAGGAGGCTTTTCAATCTTTTCAACCTTGCGATGGTTGGTGTTTCATATCCTTCCATATTGTTTCGATGTTTAATCTTGGGAACTACTTTGTCAATCGTTTCCAACGTCAGCTTCTCTAACTTCGACAAATAGATATCTATTTCATCGTTAGTTAGATTCCTGTCATTAGGAACCATTGAGCAAGAGTTGCCACCATCAGAAGGGGGACATTGCTTCTGGTACTCCCGATTAAACTTCTTTTGAAACTTTCCCCACTCTGTTTTTTTGAAATTCAACCGATGATTTTCATGTTGAACTGGAATGAGGAAGAAATCATCCCTGTGATGATTGATTTCCATTACGATTGCATTATGGTCGCTATCATAAGGAAGCACCTGCAGTTTCCGTTGGAGACTATTAAAGCTGAATTCAAGTCTTGCGTCAGCAGTGCAAAGGTCCAAATATGAATTTGTCCTAGGGTATGTTGGGAACTCCGACCCATATAGATTGCACTTGTATTCAATTTGGTTCTCTGTTATCCACGATTTCAGGAATACACCTCTTGGATTATTGGTGGCGTTGAGCCATGATGTATGCTTGGCGTTCAGGTCACCAGCAAGAATATAATAGTTATGCAGCCTGTTCAATTCGAGTATTTCGAACAAGGAATTGAGCTCCTCCTTGAGCTTGAGAACAGTTCCACCAGTTGCATAGGCAGAAATAACGAAGAGGTTATCCCCACCTGGCAGTGAAATTTTGATAACGGACACTTCAAGAGATTCAAAGCTTTTGAATTCGACTTTTTCAATATTTTGGAAACGATGGGGTCTTCGAACCAATATCCCGGTGCCACCTCCCCCATCACCTGTTACCCTATCGTTTCTTACGAACTCAAAATCCTTGAATCTCATAGAGTGCCATGAACTGAGGTGGGTTTCGGTGAGAAGCACGATGTCAGGCTTTTGTCTGGCAATGAATTCAAGGAGATAATCACGCGGATGTAAAGTAACAATGGAGTTGACGTTGATCGAGATGAGACGAATCCTATCCGTGGGAATGTAGCTGGATGACAACTTATTTTGAGGCATTTGAAAGCCCTAAACGCTGAAAAACAATGTTAATTTTCGAATCTTGTTTATCGATTCGCTCCGATAAAGAATTTAGTTGCTGATAAATTTTAAGGAGCAGCTCATTATTGCCACTTACATTATTTATTTTATTTACATTGTCTGCTGGTCCTCTCGCAGCAAGTGCAAATGACACCCCGGGCTTGACGAAGTTGGTAGGTATCATACTGCGGTGTGCTTGACTTTGTTTCAGAGTGACTTTAATCTTTGCATCTTGATACGGGGGGCATCCTCGATATGATGCTGGATGACCAAAGGCACCGCAGTTCACACAATATAGTTTTTCTTTTGGCTCCGCCTGAGCCAATTTGCACTCGCCGGGAGCATGAATGTCTTTGCATTTCACACACCTATATTTCATGGCGCAATTGGCAGCCGAATGCCCGAATCTTTGATACCTGCAGCACTGGTTGACCTCGCTTTTCTGGAGGCGTTCCCACCTCACCACGTGGAAGTTCAAGTACCGTATTTTCTGTAGGGCACTCGAACTACTTTTGCTTGAAATCTAAACTAAGTAGTGAGGCAAGTTTTTGCGCTCCACAATTGATCTTCTCGTTGCAAAGTTTTTGACTGTAATGAATTGTATTTCTGGTGCAGCTTCTTGGAGCACCTGAAGGAGATCGACTGTGTCCTCACCACAGTCCAGACCCATCAATAAAAAGGTTTGGTTCTTTTCGCTTTTCGGGATGTACGTGAAATGCGGAACATCTCCAGAATTTAAGGCACTTTTTGTTGCCTGGAAATCAACCAACGACTTAGTCCTTATTGTCAATTTATCGGCATTGACTCTTTTTATCTCAAAATCTTTTAGCTTATTTTCGGCTACCAAAAGCCGAACTATATCTTTGCCCGTTTGCCCAAATACATTGATTGGTGGGACTTTTTCTTTTTTTTTATTAATCTTAACGGACGGAGCAGCTGACGGACCAGCAAACAAACCTTTTGGTTTTTTCTCCCGATTATTCTATGAACTCATTATCTAACTTAGACGTTTTACCTGGATCCTCTTCAATGTTCATCGTTTCTTCAAGACCAGCTAGCGCTGCATAGTAATTTCTGCTGTCGTTTGCGCCTCCTGCGCTGAGGACATCCTCTTGATTAGCTTCTTCCTTTGGCTTTTTAGTTTTCTTGTATTCGGTTTTTGAATTTGCTTGTCGGCCTTTCTTGGTTTCTATATCTTTGTTGAACGTGAACGTTCCTACAAGTGCTTTTAACGATTTAACTCGAAGCTTGAGCTCTTCATTTTCTTTTTCAATTTTTTCAGCTTTTTCTTTCTTTGATCAGCTGCTCGATTTCGACTATCGATAGGATTGTCGGTTTTTCTTCTTTGTCGTCGTATCTTCTTTTTAGTTTGTTTTCGCCCGTCATCGTTGGCGATGGGCACGAACCTTCTGGTTGATGGCTGAAGCCATCGGGCTCCTCCATCTCGTTGCTTTTGCAGCGAGACTAGAGGGAATGTTCTCGGACCGGGACTTCCCTTGAACGTATTTTCCCTTTTGATTTTTCTTCAGGAAATGAATTTCAGGTATTCGATAAATGCCTGAATAATTCGACGGTGATGGTTTTCAATCAAAAAAATTATTTTCAACTGACTTTTGTGAAAAATTAATTAATTTTTAAAATTAATGACAGGAGCGATTAAAAACACGTCTACACGCAACGAGTGCTAGACGTAGATTCAATGTTTTACTGTCAAAAGGTGGTAGCTGCATTCTGAAAGATTTTAAGACGATTGACTACGTAAAAATAAACGGTTGGAGCTTCTTCTTCTTCTTGTACAAATCCAAAATTCTTTTGGACAAATTACTTAAATGTAATAAAGGGTGGTTCAACCAAAACGCATGATGTTAATTGTAAATAAAACAAAAAGTTTTTAGAGAATTATTTTAATATTTTATTATAATAGAAGAATCTATGACAATTATGTCTGAAACAAAATATTCCCCAAATGCTCGCCACAGCTATGGTGACATATTTCTATCCGATGGTCCATATTCTCAATGACTATGCGACATAATTGAGGTTCAACGTCTTTATTGTGCTGAATTATCTCATCATTTAGCTCTTGAATCGTTCTTGGCTTATTGACGTACACTTTTTCTTTTAAATATCCCCAGAGAAAGAAGTCCAACGGTGTCAAATCACACGATCATGGCGGCCAATTAATATCGCCCAAACGTGAGATAACACGGCCATTGAATTTCTCGCCTAAGAGAGCCATTGTTTCGTTGGCTATGTGGCATCATGCTGTTAGAACCACATATTATTAGGGTCCATAGCCTCAATTTCTTGCCACAAGAAGTCTGTTATCATCTCGTAGTAGCGAACACCATTCACGGTAACTGCTTGGCCGTCCTCATTTCCGAAGAAGTACGACTACGATGACGGCATCAGCTTTAAAACCACACCAAACAGTCACTCTTTGTGGATGCATCGGCTTTTCAACAATCACTCGTGGATTCTCATTTGCCCAAATGTGGCAATTATGCTTGTTCACGAATCCACTGAGGTGAAAGTGTGCCTCGTCGCTGAAGATGATTTTCTTTGTAAAGTCACTATTCCCATGTGACTGTTCAACCAACCATTCGGCGTATTGCCGACGCTTGAAATAGTCAGTAGGCTTCAGTTCTTGAGTCGATTAAGCCTTATAGCCTCGTTTACACGGTGACAGTAATTGCGACAGTTGCTGTCAAGTCAAAGTCAAAGTCAAAAGCGCTTTATTTAATACTCATCCTTATAAATTTTAAAAGAATATAAAGCAAATTCCAAATAATAACAATCAAAAAACTTAATGGCCCAAATGGCTCTATAAATTTGTACGTTATCATTAACTCATTTCATCAAAAAAAACTATAGCAAATGCAATTAATTACGATTATTACATATTTTTAAAATTCAATTGGAAAAAGGAGAAAAAACCAACCAACACTATCCTAAAATTATTTATAATTAATACACAACAGTGAAACTTTGATCCTACACCTAATATGTTGTAACTTATTTCTAATAAAATACAATCAAAAAAACTTTATCTTATACTAAAAATACTATAAGAATGTTCCTAACCTAAGTGTTTAATCTTATCTCTAACGGAATATAGTAAACATTACATATACCTAACCTATACCTGATTTTAACAAAAATATATAACAATACTAAATGTAGCAATAATGAGCTGAAACTCAAAAACTAAATAACGAAAAACACCAAAACTGAAAACAAACACGAAAAATTTAGACATTGTCATTCAGCCACCAATACCTGGATTGCGCCGTCTCAACTCGATCAGCTTCAACGAATCTAGTAAATGAGTATCTCCATTGAAATCGTTGGTCTCGTGAACTCAAATTCAGAGGATATTTTATCTTCTTATCGGTGGCCCGTCGATATATGTGATATATGACTGGGACGCCGTCAGAATCAAAAACATATCGATTCATGTCCAAATACACGAATGCTTCTGGAGGAATGAAGCCAGTAGCGAGGCAAGTCGCTATATACCCGTCTGTAGGGTGGAACGGCTGTGAAATCCAAGGGTTTTCACTCACAGTCGCAGATCTTGCGATATGATTCCGAAGAAGCTTCAATATGAAGATATCGATTCTAGTCACTTCAGCAGTTTGATAAATTCTTCTATTCGATATATAATGT
Source organism: Odontomyia ornata (assembly GCA_963969285.1). Classification (NCBI taxonomy): domain Eukaryota; kingdom Metazoa; phylum Arthropoda; class Insecta; order Diptera; family Stratiomyidae; genus Odontomyia; species Odontomyia ornata. The sequence continues at coordinate 123,146,340 of OZ017740.1, forward strand.
TTCCAATCCGTCTCAGGCTTTCTGTACAAACTCTTAATTTTTCCATAGTACTAGCACTCTGGTTGTACCAGATCTGACATCCATAGGTCAAAACTGGTCTAACCAGTGTCTTGTAACAGATAATTTTGACCTTTTGATCAATGTATCTGGAATGAAAGAGTTTTCGAAGGGCCATGACTACTTTAAGTGCTTTACTGAGCATGATTTTCACATGTTCAGTATAGTACAGATACTGATCGAGATAAACACCGAGGTATCGAACACAGGATTTATGTGGAATTCGTTCTGAACTACCCTCGCCAGCCATGATGTGGAAATCTTTCCAATTACGTTTCAGGTCTTGACTGACCCCCTGCAGCGTTGTCCGAAACAAGATTGTTTCACACTTCTGCGCATTGATTTTCATTCGCCAATTGTCAGTGTACACGGTATATCATTGAACATTTTTTGGAGATTGCTCTGAACTATTGTAGCTTTTCGGTCTGCCGTGTAGATGATCAGATCATCAGCAAACGCTACCAATGATCGCGTTGGCGAGACGTTAAAATCAAAGCCGTTCAATAGCTTGCGAATAAAGACTGAGAAGAGCAGAGGCGCAGTAACTGTTCCCTGCTGTAGACCATTCAAGACCTTGAATTCATGCCTTGTTGTCAGATTTCCATCGGTTACAACAAACGATTTCCCGTATAACATATTACACACCATGGCGACAAGGTGTCTGGGGAACTTGTCCTGAAGAAGTTTAAAAATAAGTCCATCTAACCATACCGTATCAAAGGCTTTCTCCATATCAATGAGACATGCTCCAACACATTGTCTATCATTTAGTTTCCAACAGATGTCTGAGGTTACTTTCGTTATTGCATGTGTGGTTGAATGCCTGGCACGAAAACCAAATTGGCAACTCGGCATCAACTCATTTTCCTCAATGTGGGCGTTTAATGCTCTGTTGAGTATCACTTCAAACACCTTGCTGATGTTAGGCAGCAAGCTGATTGGGCGATAGCTTTTCGGGCATGAAGATTCTTTTCCTTTCTTCAAGATCGGAAATACCTTAGCCTTTTTCCACTCATTTGGGAAATATGAATTGCTCAACATGTTGTTGAACAATATGCAATAGTTCCTAATAGCAACCTCAGGCAAATGTCGGAGAACTACATTTGGAATACCATCATTACCACATGATTTCTTGTTGTTTATCTTGCGAAATATGAAACACAAGTCTTCATAGCTGACAAAATAATCAATAAGATTCAAGCTCGGTATGAGGTCAGATGTTAATGTTTCATTGAAATGAAGAATTGATTGGCCGTTCAGGCTTGATTTGAAGTCGGAAACTTTTGTTTCAACGACCTCTGAAAAAATTTCGTTCCCTCTCTCAGGGTTTGGTAGATGAACCAATTCAAAATGTGTTCCAATCAGGGCAAGTTTATCCAATCCTTCACAAATAATCCTGTTTCCATTTCTATCCGGAGTCGTACTATCAATTTCGATACCAGCCCTATCGAGAAGATTTATCTCATCACTAGTGACTTCAAGATTCGATACCTTCACTCGAGACTTATTGCGGAATATGCTATTCACTTTTGCGAACACGCCGTCTGGGTCCTGTGGGCTAATACCCCTCAATTTTTCCGCCCATTGATTGCTGACCTCACTCCTGAAGTATGAACGGATTAAGTTCCGGACATTCTTCAGATGTAATTTCAACAAAGACAACGAGGGATGGTTGTAGTCCAAAAATCGTCGATAAATATTGTTGACGCGTGTGAGAAGGAGGCTTTTCAATCTTTTCAACCTTGCGATGGTTGGTGTTTCATATCCTTCCATATTGTTTCGATGTTTAATCTTGGGAACTACTTTGTCAATCGTTTCCAACGTCAGCTTCTCTAACTTCGACAAATAGACATCTATTTCATCGTTAGTTAGATTCCTGTCATTAGGAACCATTGAGCAAGAGTTGCCGCCATCAGAAGGGGGACATTGCTTCTGGTACTCCCGATTAAACTTCTTTTGAAACTTTCCCCAGTCTGTTTTTTTGAAATTCAACCGATGATTTTCATGTTGAACTGGAATGAGGAAGAAATCATCCCTGTGATGATTGATTTCCATTACGATTGCGTTATGGTCGCTATCATAAGGAAGCACCTGCAGTTTCCGTTGAGGACTATTAAAGTTGAATTCGAATCTTGCGTCAGCAATGCAAAGGTCCAAATATGAATTTGTCCTAGGGTATGTTGGGAACTCCGACCCATATAGATTGCACCTGTATTCAATTTGGTTCTCTGTTATCCACGATTTCAGGAATACACCTCTTGGATTATTGGTGGCGTTCAGCCATGATGTATGCTTGGCGTTGAGGTCACCAGCAAGAATATAATAGTTATGCAGCCTGTTCAATTCGAGTATTTCGAACAAGGAATTGAGTTCCTCCTTGAGCTTGAGAACAGTTCCACCAGTTGCATAGGCAGAGATAACGATGAGGTTATCCCCACCTGGCAGTGAGATTTTGATAACGGACACTTCAAGAGATTCAAAGCTTTTGAATTCGACTTTTTCAATATTTTGGAAACAATAGGGTCTTCGTACCAATATCCCGGTGCCACCTCCCCCATCACCTATTACCCTATCGTTTCTTACGAATTCAAAATCCTTGAATGTCATGGAGTGCCATGAATTGAGGTGGGTTTCGGTTAGAAGCAGGATGTCAGGCTTTTGTCTGGCAATGAATTCAAGGAGATAATCACGCCGATGTATAGTGACAATGGAGTTGACGTTGATCGAGATGAGACGAATCCTATCCGTGGGAATGTGGCTGGATGACAACTTATTTTGAGGCATTTGAAAGTCCTAAACGCTGAAAAACAATGTTAATTTTCGAATCTTGTTTATCGATTCGCTCTGATAAGGAATTTAATTGCTGATAAATTTTGAGAAGCAGCTCATTATTGCCACTTACATTATTTACCCTATTTTCCGCATTTTCTGCTGGTCCTCTAGCGGCGAGTGCAAATGATACTCCGGGCTTGACGAAGTTCGGAGCTAAGACACTGCGGTGTATTTGTGTTTGTTTTGGGGCAGATTTCAATCTTGCATCCTGATATCGGGAGCATCCTCGATATGATGCCGGGTGACCAAAAACACCGCAGTTCACACAATATAACTTCTCTTTTGGCTCCGTCTGAGCCAATTTGCACTCACCGGGAGCATGCACGTCTTTGCATTTAACGCATCGGTAATGCATGGCGCAGTTGGCAGCCGAATGTCAAGACAGCGACTGTCATGATTACTGTCACCGTGTAAACGATGGTTACGATCATGGCAGTACTGTCGTACACAACTGTCGCATATCAGCCTCGTCTTGATTTTGCGGCAGTGCTGTCGTGGGAGTTAGTGTACTGTCAAGAACAACTGTCGCATGTAAACGCATTGTTGTGACAGTATATTACATGTCCACAAAATTTGACAGATGATTAGATATAAGTATGTATTAATTTGCGTTGGATTATTCGTGAAAGTGATTAAACAGAAAAAGTGATTAAAAAGGCAAAGTTATTATTCAAAAACAAAGTGATAGAGACTTGAAAGTGATTGAAAATGACACACAAAAAAAATGATTAAAAAGACAAAGTTAATATTAAAAACAAAACTGATAGAAACTTGAAGAGATTGAAAGTAAAAAAGGAGAAGTGATTAAAAAAGAGAAAGTTCATATTAAAAAACAAAGTGATGGAGATTTAGAAATGAGATGATTTAGTTATTAATTGCAAATCGTGGAGTGGAAGAAAATTTAAGCCCAACAATGAATACCTATGAATTTATAGAGGAATACCAAAAATATGAGTGCCTGTGGCTAAAAAGTAGCCCATTTTTTAAAAATAGAGTGAAACGGGATGCTGCAGAAGCTGCTCTACTTGAAGCCTCAGGTGTTCCCTCGGTGAAGGCATTGAGGCAAAAAATAAGAAGTATAAGAGGAACGTACAACCAGGAACGAGCGAACGTCAGGGCATCGAATGTAACAGGGAGTGGAAGCAGTGGAATATACAAGCCACGATGGCTTGCGGATGGCTTTTTAAGACAGAACGAAGCCAACGAAACACAAACAAACTTGGTAAGTGTTACTTTTATTATTATTATATTTTCATCTTACATATTTTTTATTATATTTTCATCTTATATAAGAAATTTTTTATTTTTTTGACATTTTGACATGTTAAAAACTGTTATTGTATCATTCTATCTTGCCAAGTGACTGCTCCTTCCGCAATAAAGAAAGAGGCAAAGTTGTTCCTTTTTTCTCTAGCCTCTAAGAGGTAGTTGCGATGTTGTGATGCTGCAATATCCATTAAAGCCGTTGGTGTTTGTTGTTTGTTGTTGCTTTCTCGCCATGAGCCAGGTATGATGTTTCCTGTGAAATGGTCTTCAGCATCCACCGTATAATTATGTTTTTTATGCGTTTTCCTGATCCAATTGTGCAAAGCACATGCAGTTTTAACAATCTTTACAACTTTCGAAGGATGTAATAGCATTGTACTTCTGAATACACGAAATCGGGATGCCAGTATTCCGAATGCATTTTCCACAATTCGTCTTGCGCGGCAAATTCTATAATTGAATATCTTTTGTTCGTATGATAATACATTACTCCTCGGATATGGTTTCATTAGATATGGTCTCAGTGGAAATGCTTCGTCTCCCAAAATTACAGCATTGTCAGGCAAATTTAGTTTATTTCCTTCAATTGCACTACGAAGTCTTGATTTTGCAAATATACCACCATCCGCAATGCTCCCATAACTTCCCACATTAATGAATGTGAAGTTGTAATCATGGTCTGCCATAGCCAATAGTACAATGCTAAAGGTTCCCTTGTAGTTAAAGTAAAGAGAGTTCGAGTTAGGTGGACACTGAATCATGACGTGTTTACCGTCGATACACCCGATACAGCTTGGAAAATTCCATGTATTATCGAACCCTCTTTCTATTTCTTTCCAGTCTTCTTCACAGCTAGGTACCTGAAAAAAATAAACATATCTATTACAAGCTAAATTTTTGTTAAAAATTTCGTTGTAGAATATAACACAAAATGATTTGAACGTCTCGCCAACGCGATCATTGGTAGCGCTTGCTGATGATCTGATCATCTATACGGCAGACCAAAAAGCTACAATAGTTCAGAGTAGTCTTCAGAAAATGTTCAATAATGAGCAGCACACTGACAATTGGCGAATGAAAAGCATTGCCCAGAAGTGTGAAACAATCTTGTTTCGGACAACGCTGCAGGAGGGATACAACCAGAGTGCCAGTACTATGGAAAAATTAAGAGTTTTCGAAAGGAAATATTTCATGCATGTACTGGTTTGTACAGAAAGCCTGAAACGGATTGGAAACATTATATATCGAATAGAAGAATTTATCAAACTGCTGAAGTGACTAGAGTCGATATCTTCATATTGAAGCTTCTTCGGAATCATATCGCAAGATCTGTGACTGTGAGTGAAAACCCTTGGATTTCACAGCCGTTCCACCCTACAGACGGGTATATAGCGACTTGCCTCGCTACTGGCTTCATCCCTCCAGAAGCATTCGTGTACTTGGACATGAATCGATATGTTTTTGATTCTGACGGCGTCCCAGTCATATATCACATATATCGACGGGCCACCGATAAGAAGATAAAATATCCTCCTAATTTGAGTTCACGAGACCAACGATTTCAATGGAGATACTCATTTGCTAGATTCGTTGAAGCTGATCGAGTTGAGACGGCGCAATCCAGGTATTGGTGGCTGAATGACAATGTCTAAATTATTCGTGTTTATTTTCAGTTTTGGTGTTTTTCGTTATTTAGTTTTTGAGTTTCAGCTCATTATTGCTACATTTAGTGTTGTTTATTTGTGTTAAAAATTAGGTATAGGTTAGGTATATGTAATGTTTACTATATTCCGTTAGAGATAAGATTAAACACTTAGGTTAGGAACATTGTTACAGAATTTTTTAGTATAAGATAAAGTTTTTTTGATTGTATTTTATTAGAAATAAGTTACAACATATTAGGTGTAGGATCAAAGTTTCACTGTTGTGTTTAAATTATAAATAATTTTAGGATAGTGTTGGTTGGTTTTTTCTCCTTTTTCCAATTGAATTTTGAAAATATGTAATAATCGTAATTAATTGCATTTGCTATAGTTTTTTTGTTTTTATGGAATGAGTTAATGATAACGTACAAATTTAGAGAGCCATTTGGGCCATTAAGTTTTTTTTGATTGTTATTGTTTGGAATTTGCTTTATATTCTTTTAAAATTTATAACGATGAGTATTAAATAAAGCGCTTTTGACTTTGACTTTGACTTTGACAGCGAGGTTTTAAAAACAGTGGAAAATGAAACACCGGCACATTCACGCTCAAGCCCAACTAAACTGCGACCAAATAATTCAGAGGAGTGTCTAACAGAAATATGCAGCTCAGTACCGAAAAGGAAAAAAAAACGGTTAATCCACAAAAGGCACATTTGGAAGACTCGTTGGACAATGCTGTAAAAATGCTTCAAGAAGTAGCACAGCGATCTCAACGAAGCGATGAGTTCACCTGTTTTGGGCAGCACGTAGCGTCACAGCTACAGGCTCTCCCTCTAAGAGAAGCACTTCAGCTACAAGCTGACATACAAAATTTAATCACATCTGTCCGTATGAAGGCACTGGCTCCACCTCCATATTTTCAGGGTTCACCAAGCACGCCCAGTGAAAATGTAAACAATATAGCGAGCCATCAGCATATTACTATTCCCGTGGAGGACAGAGACATCAACGAGTGTGACAGTGAGACAGTTTCTGGTGTTACAACATTTTTCACTAATTGGACCGAATTCGAATAACAACATACTACACTAGTTTTTGTCAATTTAATTCTTTTTTGAAAACCGGAATTATGAATTATGTTTTTAAATTTAATTTTAGTGTGAAAATCTTGATCTCATTTAAATATAATTTTTCATTGTTTTTCATGCAAATATATTTTTCGTTCAAAATCAAAATTTACCTTAATATATTCTTTTAATACATCGTAAATGGCATCCAATACTTCTTCAATGAAGACACAAATAGTGCTTTTTGGAACTAGATATAATTATTGGAGGCTGGCGTATGAATCGCCTGTGGCGAGAAAGCGCAAAGTTATTTCTAATTTCGTTGTCGCAGGTATGGCATTCCTCATAATCGTGTCTTGTTTTTGTATCCTGGTTCCAACCTGAAAATAGATATAGATAGATACATATAATTGCAACTTTCTAGGTAGGTATCTGATTCAACAAACCTTTTTAAAAAGAGAATCGAACATTTCTGTCCCAATTCGGAAGAAGTTGAAAAAACTTTTCGGGTCTTCATACCGTAGTTCCTTCACTAGAGTGTCCGAGGCTCCATAGCGGTTTCGTCTGCGAATCCATTCGTGAGTCCAACAAGTTCTTTTGGTTTTCTTTTTACGAGATTCGCATAATTTTTTTATAACTGATCCAACTACAACAAGCGCTGCGGCTTCCTCCATTTTTTTCGAATATAGTAACCTAAATAGTAAATTTAACACACTTTTTCACTAGTAAATTACAAATTTAATTCCATTTTTGAAATTAGTTTTATTTTTCCACTTTTACTTTAATTCTAAATTTTACCGTTTATCCTTATATTTTCGCTTTTCACTTTTCAATTGAGCCGTAACAACAATTCAATTTCAATTTCACCGTATGAATGTGCATTGAAAAACACGACTGTCGCGGCACCGTGTAAACGTTGTACTGTCGCAATGCCATGGAAGTCAACTGCCATGGCAATATTGTCATGACAGCTACTGTCATCGTGTAAACGAGGCTTATAAGCGTGTAAATTCAAATCTTTATCCAAAATTCGCATCAGTGATGTTCGTGAGATGTTCAATTGTTACGCACGACGACGAGTCGAGGTTGCTGGCTCTTCTGCCACACTATCGCGAACAACAGCAATGTTTTCCTTAGAACGAACTGTGCAAGTATGCACAGGTGATTTCACATTTCCTACAGATCAGGATTGCTGAAATTCGCGCACAATTCTCCCGATTGTAGAGACATTTGGTCGATTATGCGGACCAAAAAAATCACGGAGTGCAGGAAATGCATTTTGATTTGAACCCCCATTTTCGTAAAAGGCTTCAACAACCTTAACGCGCAGCTCGATTGCGTACCTCACTGAAGTTGGGCGAAAAACTTGGCGTTAAGATGTGACTCACAACAACGCCTGCTTACTCAGGCCCGAAAGGAAAGCAATTAACATACACGGCGTCACAGTAGGAACTGTTCAATTGGTCTAAAAGAACAGGTCAATAGGTCTAAAATCTTGAGGCGCATTGTGACATCATGCTTCCGCTTTCTGGCCTGTATGAGGGGGGCATTGCTCACAATTAACATCGTGCATTATGGTTGAACCACCATCCATGTATCGAAAATAACCTAATTCTCGACGGAATGATATAAAGAATTTTTCTTTAGTCAATTTTCTATTCCTTGTTATTTCTCTAAAATATGTTCAAATTTATTATAGTTAGACAAATTGGCAGAGAAATTTGATCCAAATATATTTTCCAAGTAAAAATAACAAAATCAATTATGGTATTTACATACGTGGAGCAAATATTGTCAATTAAAACTTAATTTTTTACTTATTCTTTCTGATGGTGCTGTAAGAGAAACAGTATCTTTTGGTTCCGGTGGGCTCATTTCATTTACCTTATATTTTCGATTGGTATGAAATATTTTTGAAAAGAAGCTGCTCAAAATATTAGTGGGCTTTAATTGGTTATCTGGCGAATTATTGGTTTTTTCATCTTGTTCGGATGTTATTGTTCTTCGTTCTAGAGTGAAAAATTTCTTTTTCTTGGCATGCAGTGTATCTTTTAAGCAATTATTTTCTTGTCTGTATTCAGCCAATAACTGATGCTGATATCTCAGCTCATTACTAATATTAACAAATTTGGTAGCAGCTTCTTCAAGTTTCTTTTCATATATTGCGACGGTGGAGTTTCGTTCAGCTTTTAGACGATTTTTTTCAAGTTCTAGATTGCTGGATAATGATTCGACTTCGTAAACTTTTGATTCCAAATGTTCCTTAAAATAAGAAAAATCACGCATAAATTAACGTTCATAGTCATTGATGTAACAGAGGAAAATTAAATGAGCTTGATATTCATTTCAAAAATAATTTAGAATTCCTAATCGAACATAACTTTTATGAAATAATTAACACATATGCAATAATTACCAGTGAGTACAGTGATTTTGAATATTGGACCAAATTATCATTTATCATTTTTAAGGGGTTTCGTAGTAAAATACACAGCCCTATTGCAATCACGACCTGTGTCCGTCTGTATGTCACAGCACTTTTTCTCCGAAACTATAAAAGCTATAGCCATGAAACTTTGTGAAAAGGTCAGAAGTGGTGACTTGTTGAAAGTTTTGGGGTGAAAAATTTTTTCAAAGGGATATAAGGGGGTCTCTCCATATAGGGAGGTGACCCTTTAACATTTTTTTTCACCATTGGTAGTTGAGAAGGGTGTCATTGGAAAGGTCGTAATGAGATCTTTTCAAATCAAGTCTTAAAATTGCCTTATAGGTACCGGGGGGCGGGGGAAGGGGAAATGAACGAACTTTTCGCGTACCCCCCCCCCGCGATTGGACACCTTCCATCCGAAAAATCTGAGGAAAATCATGAATGTAGGCCTTTATGAGTACAACAAGAACAAATACATGAGAAGTCGAAATTCACTCAACTTTGTTAGTAATAGTATGATTTATTGATTTTACATTTTCTTGAATAAAATCTTAACAGTACCTTTAAATTCAATGAATTCAATGTTTCATAAAGATAAAATAGTGTTTAACGAAGTTATAGCGGTTTGAATTTTCCTGTATTACTATGGAACAATATGCGCTGTATTTCGTAGTGATAAGGGTAAGTATACAAGTCTGTAAAGGACTACAGCGATGGTCTGCTGACTCGGCGAAGGAAGATGTTGATATCCGCCGAGAATGCCCTTGTCTGGGGACGCGTGAATGTGCTGGCAGGCTAGCATTGCGGTGTCGTGGGGCGGGTTCATTCTCCCAGCACAAGGACCCACTACAAAAGAATTTCGCATTCATGAATTCTTGGGTCTCAAAGAAAAAGGCGATGGAAGTCGAAAAATTGTAGGTAACTACAAAGAGGGAGGAGTTGCTTGTTCAAAGAACAAGTTGAAACAAACCAAAATAGACGGACTTAGAGGAAGCTCGTCGTTACCCCACGATTCTCATGGCCCACAAATAAGGGTGGGGCAACCGGATGGTGGTGGTGCCCCCTCGTACCCACCCAACCGGATCAAGATCCAAAAATGTTGCATTGGCCATATATTTCCCTTCTCAGTGGAAAGCTCATACAACATAACTTGTATGAGCCTTCCCATCAGAAAAGAGATATACCGGTGACCAAGTTATATCATAGAGTTATGTGAGCGAATCACATAACCCTATGCCATAAAAAAGCACCTTGCTGGAGGCCACTCAACCCGCGAAAGTCCCTGAAACAAAAGAAGGTTAGAACGTGCCCGATGGCTAGCTCATTTTTGGGGGGAAATCCTTCCACCGTACCGGGTCCTATACCTGGTCAGACTTGATGAAAGGAAAGACCAAACGTTCTCTTTCTCTCTAACTAAACATTTTTATTTCTATTATCTTTAGACTTCATTGTATCAATTTTTACAATCGCACGAATATTATATATGTATATATTATCTTTCGATAAAGTATGTGTAACACAATTCACAAAGGTGAAATTCATCGTGAATGAATCAACTCCTCTTTTCTTTTCAAAAAAATAGAAAACAGGTATTATTATGCGAAAAGATGAAAAATTTAAGGAACATTTAGAAGAATTAGAATATTGTATGAAAAAAAAACGACAAAAATATTTAAGAAAAGCTCAAGAAAATCAATAATTGTATCAAAAAAATTTAAGAAAAAATTCACGGAAACTAAGAATGTTAGAAAAAGGAAAAAAATTTAGAAAATCAATAACGATATAAAAAAATAACAAAAGGGTATTTACCCAGCCTTTTCGACGAGCGCTCGCTGACGAGGTGGGCAGGTCCTGGAAATTTCTTCTTATTTATTTTATTTTTATCAACTAATTCATCCGATTATAGATATGCGGCACGATGATCCCAGAATACTCCCTAGCGTAATCAATCATCCAATAAATTTAACAGTTCGCCAATGTGATTATTTCGATAAAACAAACGCATTAAAACGCTGCTTTGGTGTAATTCATCCGTTCAAGACGAAACGTAAAATTATAAACAGCAGCACCACCGTTTGATTTTAATATAATAATGAGGCAGGTGTTGTAAATATAGTGTCATTCTTCCATGATTTGCGGAACGCACCGTTACTTGCATCAATCTCTATGATGATCCCTAATCGGAACACTATGTACAATATACAACGTGAAATGTTTTCAATGGAGATCACAACACCTATCGCGCAATTCGCTTAATTTCGTCCCACTAACTGCGCACATAACTTTCAAACCCTTTGCTCAACAAATATGAATGTTACGGAGCAAACAACTCAAGACTCAAGCAATCGCTCGGGCACCACTTCGAGATCCAACATTCTCCTTGAAGTCATACATCATAGATAGCTCAATCTGAAGAAGAAATCGCCGATCAAAAGCAAATCCTTCCACCAACAGCAGTCAGTCACAGATGGTATCACTTTGATCTTTATCTTAAATCACCACTGAATCCATTCACGCCGGGCAAATGTATCTTTTTCCGCTTTCAATGCACCAATACTCAAAAACTTCTTCTACTTCCCTAAATCATAATTTTTTCTATTCATTTGTAAGCTTCACTAGGCACTCGAAATACAAAATTCTCGTTAAACACTTTCATTTGATGTGGTAAAGATACAAAATTCTTTTGCGAAAAGGAAGCTACAAACGTTCTAGCAAATCCGAACGAAGCAGGGCTCACGAAAAAACACCAATCACGGGCAAATGGGAATGCACAAACAGCAGAAATCGTCTACGCAATATGCCCAGAAATTCAAAACGAAATTCTCGACACTCAAATGAATGATCATTTCGAGAAAATGCTTTCCGAAGCGCAATTCTTTGTCTCAACACTCTCCACAATCCGCCACCTCCTCCGTTCACTCCACTTTCTTCAAAGCATCCGTTCATACTGCACATAATTTCACTTGGCACCAAGAGAAGTAATAAAAGATTATCTTCCTTAAACGATTCGCGCAAGCACGGACACTCTTCCTTCAATTCACTTTCCTTGCGTGGTTCTCGCCCGTCCACGCTGTGTGTCGGTTTTCAGCAGACTGAAATTGAATTGTAATGGGCAGATTCAAATTTTTTTAACAAAAACCAAAATTTAACTGTCGTAGGGAAACTTTAACTAATCTAAAGAAATTAAAAATGAAGTAAAGAAATTTAAATGAATTGATGAAAATTTACATGCAGTGAAGAAATTCACATGAAGGAAAGAAATAGAAATTTTTAATAGTAATGAAAATTTAAATTTTATAGAAAAATTAATTAACGAGCTCATTTAAATTTTAATATAGAGGAAAATTAATATCAAGTTACATTTACTAATAATAATAAGAAAAACTATTCTACAAATTACAATTACAGGGGAAAAAAAATTACATATTTTTATTTTAAATCTGCCATTACAATTTGGATAGGAGGGTTTTCGAGCAGTTTGCTAGTAGAACTGCTCAATTACTACAATGTATTACTATGGAAACATATGGCTATGGAACAATATGCGCTTCTTAGCGACTCAGACACTACAGGTTTGCTAGGATTTGCATGAAAGTTTCAGAAATGATAGGTAACATGAATATCTATGAGAATTGGTTCAGCTAGTGGTATCAGTAATCATTTGGTACAAACCCCATCTGACATGAGCGTAGGTCTGTCCACCCAACTTGTTTATTACTGACATTGTATAAGTGTTTGGAGAGAAAATACAAACATTAAATTAAATTGATATCGCATACACTATCCTTGTCAACTTTCAGGACCTTTCCAATACGTTCAAGTGTGGATTTTTTATTTCAAACTTTATTTGGTTTCCTCCTAATTTGCATGATGATGAAATTCCCGAAACTTTAAGGGAAAAATTATTTTTATGTACGACGACAGCATTGTTGACCATATTAAAAACCGTATGGCGGAAAAACACAAAAAATCACTCGGCAACAATTGAATGAATAACGATATCTAGCTGTTTTTACTACTCCGCTGTAAGTTTTCAAAGACCAATAATAAATGTCTAAAGGACTAGAGACGGCATGTAGTACGAGTATATTTCAAAGTAAGTTATGTCTTTTGAGGACCGCAGCGGTAGACTGCTGCCTGAGCGAGTGAAAAGTTAGTGCTCAGCTAGAAATGGTTTTACCTGGTGACGCGTAAGCGTGCTGGAAGCTAGCACTACGGTGTCGTGGGGTGGGTTCTTTCCGCCAGCGCAAGGACCCACACTACAAAAAATTTCACGCTTACGATTTGTGCGACGTGACGATAGGATACGTTCGACGGGTGTCGAAGGCCGAGGTAACCGACCGAAGGACATTACAACGGAAAGACACGAGACCTTTTCAACTTAACCACGCGTGGTCGAACATGAAATAGTGGGGCGTCCGGGTGGAAACGGTCCCCCCTCGCATCCTTCCCAAACAGATCAAAGATCTAACCATGACTTAACAGTAAGCTACGCCCAATGGCTAGCTCATATCAGTGGAAGAGCCATTAATATTGCGAGTCCCATACCCGGTGGAGAGAAAAGAGAAGACCGGGTTGGGTTTAATTCACGACTCATTTTATTTTATTTTTTTGTTTGCAGACAATTCATTTCGAAAAATACAAATGTAGTAAAGTTGGTTGGTTGGTTGGTTGAAAGCAAAGTATGCATAGATTGTTGGGAAATATACTCTAAACTTTACTTTGTTTGTATGTATTTTAACGTCACTATCATCTTAACAAAAAACTGAAGAGATAACAGCTTTCAAACGGTTAAATTGACTTTTCTTTATTTTTAACCTTTTCCGTGAACTCCCGCAAAATTGTTCGCAATATGTAAATACCCCGAAGCAATACCAAAATTCGAACTACAATGACTTTAGTTTGAACGCTGGGAAAGAATTTGAAATATTCAGACTTCCTTAAGCGATTCGTGGATCATTAGGGACTATACACCAATTTGCGTTTATTCTGTGTTTAGCATTTGTTGTTTATAGACGTGTTTTTAATCGCTCCTGTCAATAATTTTAAAAATTAAAATAATATTTAAAACGTCAATTCAAAGTTAATTTTAAAACTTGCTAAGTCGTCGAATTATTCGAACAATTTATCGTGTCTGGATTTCACTTGCGAGGAAGTCTCAAAAAGTTCAAAAAAGAAGAAATGTTTTTTTCGCTGGGGGCATGAAGGAGCCCGACGGCTTCCCACCGCTGGGGGACCCGGGACCAGGCATTGCAAATGATACAAATGAAAAATTCATGAGACGAAAAAACGACGAAGAAAGTTTTGAGCGTATTTCAAGCGAATAATTGGAAAGAGTAACCAAAGAAAATGCGAGTTACTAAAGAAAATGAGGGGATGAAACTCCGAATTCAAAATTTGGAGGAAATGATCCTGCAATTAACAAACGTCAACAAAACAAAAGTGATGAAGCCACAAAGTACGCCCAAAAAAGCGAAAAAAAAACGAAAAAAAGTAGCCACGCAAAAGGCTCAACAAAATAAAGCAACATTACAAGATACGAAGAACTCAACAATCCATGATGCTGATATCATACTAAGTGCGGGAGGAGCAAACGACAGCGCAATTTACTATGCGGTACTTGCTGCGGTGAATGACGATATGGGCATGGAGATGGAGTGTCAAGAAAACATAGGTAATATTAATGATCCTAGTGATAATTTTATTAGATACTTTGTAACGAATTTTTCTGTCTAAATTCGCGAACGAAGTCGGAACCGACCTCTCATCGGCTTTAGATGTGAAGTCTGAGTCGTGCTAACGAATGGTACCAATCAGTCAACCAGTTTGTGCACCCGTAATACATTTCGCGGTGACTGCTTGTCGGCCAGCTAGAACGGAGAGGATTTCGGTCGCAGGTCTTAAAATGGATTATGCTCAATTACGTATTTCAGCCACCATTAAATGCCCGTTTCAAACGCGTCGAAAACACAAACATACGGAAGAGAATCCTACGTTACGTTATTCCATATTCATTCATCCTTTCAGCCAATTACAAAAGTCTAAGTTCCATTTCGCGTTCCCGAATTTTACCGACGCGGTACCGAAAAATACACTACGTTAACTCAATCCCGAAGAACTCTACGCTAAGAAAAAAAAGCAAGACAAACTAAGGTACCGCGGACCGCACGCGACGCGAAACCGGCCATCCGCGGATTTTTTTAAAACCCTACCCTCGCGACGGCATACTTACCATGCACTCTCCTTCCCGCTGGAAAGAATAAAAGGGCAGGCTGAAAGTCCAGTTTAACTCTTGCAATTCATATTTTTCTTTTTATTCTTCTTAATATTTGTATTGACAAGTACAATAAGTATCTAAAGTACAGTTGTGAGCGTTACTTGTGACAAATGTTTAAATTGCATTCATTTATGTTACAATATCCGCTTGTGTAAAAACATTTTAATTATTACCAAAAATTTATTTTTAAGAAATTTACGTCAAAAATTCAGTCAATGTGTTTTTTTTTTCAATTTGGAAAAGTCATTTTCAGATATTTTCATTAGCATTACATTAAATTTATTTTATGAACAATTTTTTTCCATATTTTGTTTGCTAGTTTTATGAAAATTCTGATTCACTCTAGACTTAATAAAAATCTCAAATATTCGAATTGTGTCGCTTACGAATTTCTACATTGATTTAATACCAAATCTCCTTTTTTTTTAGAGCTAGTACACAGTCTGGCTCAATAAAATGAAATTCCAGCCAAGCCCCTCACTCACACAAAATAATGAGAATTTGAGAGCAATCACTCTACAAAAGAAATGAAGACTTAAACGACGCAATCTTATTTTAATGCAGAATCTTAAACCTTCGACCTTAGATCTAGATTTAAATAAATCTTGACTTAGTTTCTCTCCCACATTTATTTCTGTTTTTTTTTTCTGTTTTCCTTTGTAATAATCGAGGAGCTATGGCTATAAAAGCCAGCGCTGCCACAGGCACACAGCACAAACTCAATTTAACGATGAGTAACCATTCAGTCACCTTCCCCATCGCAATACTCGCTCTTTTTTTTTTCGCATGAAAAATAAGTCAAGAAAATGTCTTTTGTACTTAACTCCCGGGAAACAAAATTCTAAAACTGTTTAATATTTTTAATGTGTAGTGATTTTATTACAATATCTTTTGAATATAATTTAACGAATTGCGGTGTAACGCGGTATACAAATGCTTAGAACGAAACGGTTAACCCCTTAAATTATATGAACGATAAAATCATTGTATCATTTAAACCCCTTAAAATTTGTCAAATTTTACCGATTCCAACCATAATATTAATTAAAAATTGTTTTGTTTGTCGGTAATTAACGTGTGCCTGTCTAATTCTTCCGATTTTCCACTTAATTACGCCTAATCATTATAAACGAAAACTTAATCGAATCTACAAAAGACGACGTAAATTTTAAAAACAACCGAAACGAGTGTGCATTATCACCATCGCGAATCCACCCTAGTACGCATCATCGATCGAAAATCGTCGAAGTGCATAGTCTAGTTCAGATCTATTACATTTCGTGTATGCATCTAGTTCAAGAAAAAGTACTGTTATTGGAGCCAACCGACGACGAAGCGCCTAATTTGCGAGCGATTTCGCTACTCGAGTGGGGTATCTGAAGCGTTTGCTGGGCCGGGTAATCGATCATCGGTTGAGTGATGGGTTAAAATAGTGAAGACATTAAATATAGCGCCAAGACTTGGTTGTGCTCATTAAGATCACCTCGGAGGTGGTCTCAGTTGGTCAGTCGGGAAGAGAACGATCGTGGACATCAGTGATAAAAGTGATCGATGCAAATTGTGCAAATAACGGGCAAAGAGTTTGGTAGAATGAGGCGGTTGCAGTAAAAACTTATTGAAAAACCGTTTTGATTTCCCGCTACTCAAATTTCGGCTCCTTCTACCTACAAGTAATTATACGTTCCATAAAGTAGAAACAAAGTGATCTAACCAACAATCCTGATAATAATCATAGCTCAACCGCAAAACTGAAACCCCAATTTAAACTGCTCAGATTGTCTCATGTCGTTGCAAATGTGTGTCACTATTTAAATTCATTCAATACCCTCCATTGCAAATTATTTGGCTCGTATGCACTCCACTAGACCTGATCGTCTATCATGCACTTTGTTGATTGTCTTGTACGCGAGTTCGCGACGTCAATTAGCGATGCAACTATGTTTGGCGGGAAACAAAGTAACTGAAGCCGATCTGGCTCATTGGTGAATGAAGAATTGCATACTCACCAGCCAAAATCGAACAGGAAAACAGCTTGGGGGAATTTGACAATGATCATAAGGTGCGTACTCTATTCGTTAGAAACTACACTTCGTCTTGACTGTGTTTGTGCCATTCTATTTGTAGTACATTGGTGAGTTCGTAGTCAATATAGGCTGAAACAGGAGCTCGTATTATGAGAATGTGCTTTTGATGGAGAAATGGTGCTGTGAACTAAGGATTGTTCTGGACGTAAGATGAGGATGGACTCTGCTCATTAGAAGTGCTGTACTGTGGTTGCTGCGATTAAGACAGGAATATCGAAGTTGAAGCGATCGAGTAGGCGTCACTTCAAGCTCTTCAAATTTGGGGTGCCTTGACGTAAATGGAGACACGAAGGAATACATCGTAGTCACAGTCGCGCTTTCAACGATGAGTGGTGTGTAATCGCTGTTAATTCGATTTTGCGGTGCCATAGGATATCCTTGGAAAGTGGTTAAGTTACTATTACTTGTAGAATCTTAATTGCATGTCTCTATCAGTGCTCCTAAGACTTTGTTTTGTATTCGTGATTGGATTACCTTCCGCTTACTGAGTACAGTTGATACCTTTGCGAATCTATTTGAACTAGCGACAAAGAACAGTCAAATAAATTTTCATTTTTTTTGCGTCTTGTAGAAGTCAGTCGATTTCGATTTTCCGTAGCAATTTGAAGTGAATTGTGGACCTTTGACGAATTTGCGCGACTGGTTTTCTTTTGCTCGACACAAAATTTTACGCTTGGTAAATTCTGAGGAAGGCTAGTTTGGAAGGGCTAGAAACTATCCTATATAGAACCCATTAAGTGATTAACATTTATTTCCTCGTGCTAATATAAATTAAGGAAAAGTTAGGAGTAGAGCTCTCATCATATTTAGATCTTGGGTACACTTTCACAATTTTTTTTTTGTGTTTGGGAATGTTTTATGACAAGGAGCTGTTAACTACTATCAAAATTTCAACGAATCCCAATGAAAATATTGTCTACTAGACATAATATGTTAGTTATGGGACGTCATATCTGAAATATTTTCCCCTTTGTTTTTAGAACATGACTTTACTTTTTACTAAAGTTATTTTGTATCAACACTATAGATTCAGAAACAGGTTAGCAAAAAAATTGACCCTGCTGGCTTATTTCATATTTTCATACCTGACATTATATTACACATTATTTATTGTAGGAAACTTAAAATTATAATTGATTTAATATAATAAATTATTGTGCTCCTAAACTAAGGTCGGTTTTCCGTCGAAGGCACATGCAAAATTCCGAACCTCAATTTATCATAAAAAGCTTTAAAAGCCTCGTTATACTTCTTATGTGATAAGAATTATAAAATCTCTTAATGCATACAGAATAGATCATGTACATCAGCTACAATCCATTGAAACTCATACAAATTTTTCAAAGTAAATACCTGCATAAACCACTTTATACGTAAGTCTTTGAATTGATTTGGCTTCTTCAGATTGCCTTAGTCACAGACGCTCGTGTTGATTACTGGTATGTGGATGGAGTGAATGGTTGTGGGCCAAAAGCTTGTCCGCTTCAAACTTATTTTCCGCTATGTACCATACATAGATGAGAGGTATAGCAAAACACAAAGACATATCCATGAAATAGCACAATCGGATCCGGAACATTCGAAATTTCCTCGTTTAGGGCCTCGTATTGGTCGCATAGGTGCTATAGTGTCGTCCATTTCGCCATTTAAGAGGGATTCTAGTATGCGATCCCTGTTGTCCGAACCGGGTTCATCTGAATATGCGGGGGGAGTAAGTTTTGTGTTCAATATTATATTATTAATTGAATCACTATTCCTACCATCTGATTTTAATTCCGACGCCACAACCGAAGGCACAAGCAGTTTTTCATTGAGATGATCACTTTCAAGGGGATTATCTGCGACAGTCGAAGCACTTGCTTCATCTTCTATGTGCTTCAGAGCAGTTCTGACCACTTTTGTGAATGATTGGAAGTGTTTCTAATAGCACGGAATGCGGAGTAATTGGCGCCTTGATGATATCTGATTATCTTTGTCGATTTTGTCGAGGTGTTTTATCTCCGCCGAGAAACTACCCACTATGTTTTGTTCACATCAATCGTACTCCGTTCGTAGCCGAGCCATTCGAAACTTCCTTGAAGATCCCGCTCACGATAGCGAGACAGTTTTAGATTATCTATTCCATGGAATTTACTGCGCGCACACACTCGACAAAAATCTTTTTTACGGCACCCTCGCTACTAGCTCCGCCATGTGGCTGCCACTTTGACATTCCCCGATAAAACTGACGTAGGATGGGAATGTCATCCAAAGCTGACGTTCACTCGAAAGCCATATGGCAGCGATGCATATGTATGCGAGCCGGCAGTGGCGTAGGGTCGACTCATTACAACTTAAAATCAAAAAATAAGGGGACAGAGAAGAAGCCAACCGACGTCTGCTGGTTCTCCTATCAAAAATAATAAGATAACTGAGAAAGGTCCTCCAATTACGGAGGCAGCCGGCAGCCGAACATAAGATCGATAATTTCGAAGTTAAAAGAGTGAACGCTGATTAACTCACAATTAAAACAAAAACACTGGCTGATTTCAAGCTAGCAAAAGATACTCTTAATAGCGTACAAGCAACTCCGCCATAGACGGTCCCAAGCCCGTTTGAGAAAGGACGAGGGACCTCCTTGTCTCCCCAACCCATAGCTTCCATGATTTCTCATCCCAAACCACCCCAATTAAATGGTAGTAAATGCACTCGGGGTGCACATTGAGTTTACTGGTTCCCCACTTATGTAACATTAAATGTCGAGAAATGCTCATAACTGTAAATACATCTACAGCTCTGCTACTAAATTCTACTTGCACCTCCTTTGTGAGGACGTAAGAGGGTGAAGGCGAATCTTCCGCGCCTGATAACGGAATCGACGTAATAACCATGCCGCCGGAATGGAGGCTGGGCGACGGGCTAGCTCCCCGTCCCTGGAAAACCTTTAATTGTTTCGAAACCTGCAGATAGGCCTCGGAATGGATTGGACTCACGGCAACGACCTCGTAAACGAAAAAAGGACTATGGCATTGGATCCTGGAATGTCAGATCACTCAATTACCCTGGCGCTGCTAAGGACCTTTTACAACAGGCCAGTCAATATCAATTAAAAATACTGGCAGTCCAGGAAACGAATTGGACTGGAAACGACATTCAAGACATGAGATCGCACACAATATTTAAAAGTGGGAAGCCTACTGGAAAACGAGAATTTGGAGTGGCCTTGATTGAGGATAGGGAGCTCAAATTGCACGTTATTGATTTTAAGGCAGTCAATGAACGGTTGTGTGCGATCCGTATAAAACCGAAATTCTTCAAAAGAAGAAGAAACAAAGGAATCGTTTTACAATCACTTGGAAAGACTGGCCGACTCATTGCCTACAAACGACACAAAAATAATTCTGGGTGATTTCAACGCGAAGTTTGGGAATGAGATATCTCATCGGGGAATGACTGGAGGATATAGCCTCCACGATGAAACAAATGACAACGGCCAGCGCCTGATTGGCTTTGCATGTAGCAGAAATCTAGTCATTTGTTCGACTTGCTTCCCGGATGGCAACACACAAAACCAGATCGATCATGTTCTGATCCAACAACGTTGGGCCTCGAGCGTACTTGACGTCCATACATACCGAAGAGCCAATTGTAACTCAGATCATTACTTGATCAAATTAAACTATCGATGTCGTATGTCAAAGGCATATTCAGCGAAGACCAGCCCGCTGCAAAAATTTTACATCAAAAGGCTCCAAATAGAGTCTGTGGCCGAAAATTTCGCTGGGACCCTCGACAACCAGCTGGCTCCGAGCTCATCAGATGCATCGTTAAAGACGAGCAACGAGCTCTGGATGGAAGTGAAAGTGGCTATCAGAACCGTGGCACAACAGAAGATCGGACTTGATGTCCGATCTTCTGTTCTGCCACGGCGCAAGAGGAATGATTGGTTCGATGATGAGTGCCAGAATGCGTTAGATAAAAAGAATCAGGCGTACAAAGAATACGTAGGTTGGAAAACCAGGACGAAGGGAGAACACTATGAAAATCTCAGAAGAGTAGCGAATAAGATAATTAGGATTAAGAAAAGAAAATACTATGACGACCAATTGAGAAGCATAGATGTAAGTTTAGCGAACAATAACACAAGACAAGCAAACAAAGTAGCGAAAAGCCTGAAACGTGGTTATCAGCCCAAAACCACGCTCTGTCGTGATGACATCGGCAATATAATCGCTGATGAAATCAAGATTAAGGAAAAATGGGCATCATATTTCAAGAACCTCCTTAATCCTCATCTCCAGAACATTGGAGCCTATAGATGTCTGCGGAGAGCTTCTATTAGCTCCACCAACTCTGGATGAAGTTTGTTCCATCATCAAAGCCCAAAAGAATAATAAAGCGCCGGGCATTGATGAGATTCCAGTGGAGCTCATCAAATATGGTGGCAGTAGTGTTCATCAAGCTATTCACAAAGTCATCCAGTACATTTGGCAACAAGAACATATGCCGAAGGTGTAGAGCCAATCAATTATATTCCCTATCCACAAAAAAGGTGACAAACTACAGTGCGAAAATTTTAGAGGCATATCACTACTTTGTACGGCGTACAAAATATTTTCTAAAATCTATGAAAATAAAATCGGATCATACGCCAACAGTATTATTGGGGAGTATCAAGGTGGTTTTAGAGCAGGTAGATCAACAACAGACCAATTGTTCACAGTCAAGCAGGTACTTGAAAAATGCTGGGAGCTCAGCACAGACGTACACCAAATTTTCGTTGACTTCAAGCAAGCATACGGCAGTATTGATCGTAACGTACTGTACCAAATAATGCTTGGTTTTGGCATCCCAGCCAAATTAGTCCATCTTACCAAAATGACAATGACGTCAAAAACCTCCCAAGTCCGCATCAATAACCAACTCACCAATGCCTTTGACACAAATATCGGGCTAAAGCAGGGAGATGGGCTGGCCCCATTGCTAATTTGGCTCTAGAATACGTCATAAGAAAGCTACCTGTCGATACGCGAGGTATATTAATTTATACAAGTTGAGCCAGGTAGTGGCCTATGCGGACGACATCAACCTTCTGTCACAATCACTAACAACTGCCAAAGAACTTTTCCTGAAACTCGACAGCGAAGCAAAAGTAGCAGGGCTACAAATCAACGAAAATAAAACATAGCTCATGACTCAGTCGAGGAAAAATACCTCAAATACACAAACTATCACACTTGGCGAATACAGTATCAAGAATTTTAGCGAATTTGTGTGTCTAGGCGCCAAAATAACGAAAACGGGCCATGAAAGAGACGAAATACGCCGAAGAATACAGCTTGCAAATTAAATATTCTATTCAGTATTGACGATCTTGAAGACCAGCTGCATACACAAGAAAACAAAGCTCCAAGTATACAAATCTGTGATAAGACCTGTGTTATGCTATGGGTCTGAAACATGGACCCTAACCCAAGCATCCGCAAATATATTGAGCGACAGGTCCTGAGGCGAATAATTGGAGCAAAGCTAGATGGGGACCAATGGCGGATTCGATACAACCATGAGTTGTATGAAATTTTTGGCGAACCGGAGGTCTCAAGGATTGTAAGACTGTGGAAGCTGCAATGGGCTGGACATATGAATTTGTAATGAATCATGTGACGCCGCTGGCGACCACTACCAACACACCTTGCAGCTAGGTGGCTTGTCATTTCATGTTGGTTGCGACGGGCGCACACCCCACCTCAATTTTGTCGTGGGATGTCAAGAGGAATTGACAGCCACATGGCACTGAAGTGTGCAAGTGGTGGCCGTTACTCAAGAGCGGCCGGCGAATGTCAGTAATTTTGCGTGTGCGCAATTAGTTTGTGGGTGGAAGTGCCGAAAAGTAAGCAGGTCAAAAGGGATGGCCGCGTGGCATTGAGACAAGTCAGGAAAGCGCAAGAATTGAGTTGCTTATTCTCATATTTCTGGTTGCGAAATTGGTTATCAGACGTAAGTACACGTTTTTAGGTTAAGAGATATATTACAACGCTTATTCCCTGAACCTGTATCATCATCATCAGGATCAGCTTTATCATTACCATCTGATCATGGTTAGAGCAAGTTATATCAACACACATCAATGAAATTGTGAAAAAGCATCAGGCTGAGCGGAAAAAGCGCACCGAACAACTAAAACAACAATTAGAACGCAACCACGTTAGCAAATAACCTAATGATCATCATCATATATCTAGTAATCATACAGGAGGATTAAATAATCACCAAGAACATAGAAATAATGTTGGAATGTCACGGGTGATTCAGAATGGACTAAAGAACCAGGCCCGATATTAACGAATCTCACAGATGACACAGCTAAAAGTTTATGTTCGCTGTAACAATGTTTATCTTAATGAAACATTTACTCGAACCCGCCAAAAAAGTGATCAATGGATATTTTAATGCAACAATGCATTAGTTAAAATAGAATGAATAACGAAAAACCGAAATTTGTAAATTAGAAATGCAATTGTATAAGGAAGCAAGCACGTGGGGACAATTGTAAAGGAAATGTGATTGAAAATAGGGAATTATAATATTTAGAGATATAAATTGTAAAGACCAGCTCAAAATTATCATTGCCCATTACCAATCTCTTTGCCTCCTTTGGTACATGTTTCCTCCTACAATCGATGTAAATCGTGTATGAATGTAAACTTCTTTGATAAGTCTGCAAGCGACCAATTACAGTTGTTAAATAGGAATGGTGTTAAGAAAAGGAAGAGTAGTGGCAGCTACACGTTTACCTGTCTCGAGGAAAAGCCAGCCCAGATATTAAAAGTTCGAACATTATCCAGGCGATAGTTGTATTTGGAAATTTTTCATATTGGCGTCACCGGTAAGATCAGGATATCGATACACTTCCCAAAGGTTCTGAGAACCAAAAGAATAAGCTTTGAAAGTAGCCGAGGCCTTAATATTTCGTTGATTAGGTATAGGAAAGATTTTTCCTTTTGAAATAGTTTAGTTGTTCATTTCCCGAACATTTTTTAGAATCATGTATGAGTTCATGCTTTAGTGAGAAGTTTGTTAGGAGGAAGTAATTGTGACAGTTTGAGATTTTTATTCGGATCTTTTGTACGTAAGAAAAAGTTGGTATGGCGGGCGATATATTTTTTTCTCTTTGAGTGCTACTGTACACAATTATGAGCTCGGTTGTGTTTGTGAAGGAAAAGTTGTAATGATTTTATGTCTACGTCCGTACGAGGAACCGACCTCTCATCGGTTCTAGACGTTAAGTCTGAGTAGTGCCAACGGATGGTACCAACAGGTCAATCAATCCGGGCACCGTAACCCATTCACGCGGTGGCTGCTTGTCGGCCAGCTAGATCGGAGAGGATTTCGGTCGCGGGTCTCCGAATGGATTACGCTCATTTACAATATTCAGCCACCAATACATGCCCGTTTTCAAACGCGTCACCAAAACAAAACCATACGGAGAGGAAACCTATTTTACGTTACTCCGTATTTCTTCATCAATCAGTCAAAGAACAAAATCTAATTTTTACTTCGCGTTCCCGAATTTCCGACGCGGTACCGAAAAGTATACTACGTTAACTCAACCCGACGAAAGCTACTCTAATAAAAAGGCAAAACAACAAAGGTACCGCGTACCGCGGCGACGCGACACTGACCTCGGCGGATTTTCTCAAACCCTACCCTCGCGACGGCATACCTACCCTGCACTCTATCTCCCGCTGAAAGGAAGAACCACTGGAAAGGGAAGTCGTGTTTTTAGTTAACAATTCATGGTTTTTTATTCTCTGATTCAACTTTTAAGTTTTTTATAATAATTCTATTCAAGTTTTAATATTTTCTCTCAGTTCATCATTTTCATAGTAATCACGGAAGAAAACCATAAAATTTAATGTGATCTAATAATAAAAATAATTGTTGAATATTATCAAGTAAATCTAAATAGTTAATTCTTGTTCTATTTTCTTTTGTACTAACTATATTAAAAGCTTCTTATTCTTAAATTGCAGTTTTAATTAACGTATTCTTTTTGTTGTGTTTTTGAAACAAAAGGAAGTTGATTTCTTTCACTTTATCAAAATTATCGGCTAACAATCAAGAAATATATGATTTGAAGTATTAAGTTAATTCCGAAATGAAAAAAAAATCATTGAAATGGGTGCATTCCACTATTAAATTGACTGATAGAGAGAGGAATAGAAAGATAATAGTTTCAAAAAAATATATTTATACAGCAGGAATGTTAGGGATTTTTTTTTCTTTTTTTATCAAATGAAAGCCTCAATTAGCTCACTGGTTTTGCAGTTGATTCGGTAGAACCCTTTCTATGGTCTTAAAATTTTATCGAAAGAGATCTTTTCAAGATTAATTCCTCGCATTCAAACATGATGATATTACACTTGTGCAGGGCTAATACAGTTCTCCTTCTCAGACGTGCAGTTTATAATTTTTTTAACCTACTTTATGAATAGGCAATACAAAATAATATATACAATTTACCTAAGCAAACGCATGAACAGAATTTTGTGAAATATTCAAAGGTGCCGATTGGAAGAATACAATGCAGGTTGTATTCTAAAACATTTACGACTATTCAAAACAGGGCATTTCTTATATTAAATAGTTTTTCATTACGTATTTCCACTACAATAAATTCTCTAGAATTTCCCTTTTAAAAACTCCAACGGGCACAAAAAAACTGTGACTAATTATAACACAATCAAACCTAAATTCTCTCGCCATTTGCAATTATATTAATAGAATATGCGATCTACATTCGGAGTTGCTTTAGTTTTTTTTTTCGTTTTAGCGGTGTGTAGTATTAGGGAGGCTAATTTTTCCTTTCAAAATTTACGTGAGAGTTCTGATTCACCACCATTTTCTTTGTCCTAAGATCTCGTTATATTTATATTGACTGTATAGTTCAATAGAAATTAACTATTTGCTCTTTAGTACAACTAAAACCCTATTGTCCTCAATTTTTCTAGTTCTTATTTTTTTTTTGTTTTAACTGATTATTTATCTATCTATTAACCACATATTGTATTTTCAAGGAATATTGCTTCCATTTGCTTTATAAATAATGAATAGACTATTATTTCAACTCTTGATAATTAAGTTCCAGCACCAGAACACGTGGAGGGATTAAATTATAACAACCATCTCTCCACTGCGGAAACAATTGTTTCTTCACTAGTGTAGAGCGAAATCCTTCAGTCTCTCCATGCCTGGGTCGGCATCGAAGAGACTGCCCTGTAATAAACATAAGGAGTCGAGCAGCCCCGTGGTGATCAGGAGTGGCTGCTCCTGAAGAGATAAGGTGGTCACCCCGTCGAAATTGCTTAGTTTGTTGTTTTACTAGTGTAAAGTAAACTGCATCCGTCAAGTTTCCATCATTTTGGCAGAGATGAGTGGTTCACTTCAGCCACTTTAACATCTTTAGGTTTGACATTCCCCTTGTAATGCAACGACCTTCTTCGGTGAAAGTAACGGTTGCTTTTTGTGTAGTGTTTGCGTTTGTCTCAAGCCTCCGTGTCCGCTAACTTTAACGAGGCAAAACAATATTGAATTACTGTAGAGAAGATTAATTGACACCTAATAGAACTTTTCTAAAGACAATAAAAATTGATCGGTGCGTCTTGTAGAGTAGAGTACTCGTGATAAGTATTTTGTAGTGTAGCTTCGTGGCTCGACAAGAACCCGCCTCATATGATCCCGTAAATGCTAGTCGTCAAGCACGCGTACGCGGTCGTTAAGCGAAGCTAGTAGCTGAGCTCGGTGTTGTTTATAGCTCGCTGAGACTTGTGCAAGACCATCGGCACCCGTGTCCTACACGGACATTTCGAAATTCATTACAAAGTACAGTTTAGTTATTGAAAGTTTATCGTTTCTATTATTGAATCCACATATTTTTCGCTTCAATTTTAGTGCAGAGTATTTAGTAAAAAGATTAAAAATGAAATTTCATATACATGTATAATTAATGACTAGGGTTCAACTGCATGTTTTCAAATCTGAGAATCGTATTCTAGAATTTTTATCCCACCATACAGGGCGGGTCCACCAAGTACTTCTAATTTTGAGCGACAGTTAATTGGCTATGATAAGCTCGTATTGGTTAACATTTTGAATTGAATTTTAATGCATGTGGCTGTTCATAAAGTTTTGTGCTTTACCTATTGCTTTTGCTTTTAAATACCTGATAGATAAATTTGAGACACGACTGGTCTGCCAACCACAAATTAGTATGATTATGATGTCATAATTGCTGAATTAATTGTTATATATAGATTTATTAAATTTGTATATTCTGTAAATTAGCTAGATTAATTGATTTATTGGACAAATGCCTTTTATATTAGGTCATTTTTCATTCTAAGATCACATTATCATTGATATTAATTTTGTTGGACAAAAAAAAAAAATTCAATTTGAGATCTTGTACTTATACAAATTGTAATTGATCAAAACCTAGGCATAAAGACATATATATGTTTTGATTAGAGCAGTTTGTAAATGAAAAGATATTATGTTAGAAAATTCCCGAATTAGAAAATTTTATAGGCCTCGCTTACATTTTGAAATCAATTGTAAATTTGCTTTATGTATTTTTTTTTACGTTCTTACAACGTATGTGATTGCTAAAAATATTGCTAAATAGTAATAACGACTTTCCTTTCCAGTGGTTCCTTTCTTTCAGCGGAAGGTAGAGTGCATGGTAAGTACGCCGTCGCGAGGGTAGGGTTTGAGAAAATCCGCTGAGGTCGGTTTCGCGTCGCGCACGGTACGCGGTACCTTAGTTGATTTTGGTTTTTCTTTAGCGTAGTTTTTTTTCGGATTTACGTTAACGTAGTATATTTTTCGGTACCGCGTCGGAAATTCGGGAACGCGAAGTAAAGATTAGATTTTTGTTCTTTGACTGGTTGAATGAAGTAATACGGAGTAACGTAAAATAGGTTTCTCCTCCGTTTGATTGTGTTTTGTGACGCGTTTGGAAACGGGCATTTATTGGTGGCTGAAAATTGTAGATGAGCGTAATCCATTTGGAGACCCGCGACCGAAATCCTCTCCGATCTAGCTGGCCGACAAGCAGCCACCGCAAAAATGGATTACGGCGCACGGATTGGTTAACCAGTTGGTACCATCCGTTGGCACTACTCAGACTTAACGTCTAGAACCGATGAGAGGTCGGTTCCTCGTTCGGGCTTAGACTTGAAACCATTACAAATTGTATGGATGAACAACGGATACCCAAGAAGGTATTCGTTCGGAGAACTGAAGGCCGGTGGCCAGTGGGGAAACCAAGGAAACGCTGGTTTGACTCGGTTGACGAAGACAGTTCACCGCTGCTCGGACTTCGGAATTGGAGGACGCAGTCAACGGACCGAGACAGTTGGAAGCGCTATTTGCAGGAAGCGAAGGTCCGAAAGGGGCTGTAGTGCTAAGAAGAAGAAGAAGAAAAAGAATAGTATACAAGCTCCCCACTTCACATACAGGCCAAAGGTGGAAAAAATTAGACCTTCCTATTGAAGGGCTTGGAATGTGTGGAGAATACGTTGATCTCCTTGAAATGTAACAGGAAGCAGCACCAGATATCAAATTCATTAGTGTGAAAAACTTTGCTACCAGGATATCAACTGCTGAAGGCAAAATATTACCATTTCATTTGGTACAAATTTATAACAATAGCAGTTCAAGTGCCCTCCAACAGGTAAGGTACATGAACTTTAGGGTTGTGAGGTTGGAGCATCTCCAGAAAACTGAGGTCAACCAAGTATTACAGGTGCCAAAGATTCGGTCATTCGGCTGCCAATTGTGCCATGCAATATCGCTGCTTTAATTGTAAAGATATTTATGCCCCCGGTGAATGCAGATTTTCTCAGATGGAACCAAAAGAGAAATTATACTGTGTTAACTGCAGTATATTTGGTCATCAAGCATCATATTGAAGATGCCCTCTGTATGAAGATGCAAGAGTTAAATTTACCCCAAAACAAAACCAAGAACATATATTGATTAGAAGACCCTATTGTTTCCAAAATATTGAAAAAGTCGAATTTAAAAGCTTTGAATCTCTTGAAGTGTCCATGATCAAAATCTCACTGCCAGGTGGGGATAATGTCTTCGTTATCTCTGCCTATGCAACTGGTCGAAATGTTCAAGCTCAAGGAGGAACTCGATGTCTTGTTTGAAATACTCGAATTGTTATTATATTCTTGCCGGCGACCTGAATGCCAAGCATACATCATAGATGAACGCCACCAATAATCCAAGAGGTGTATTCCTGAAATCGTGGATAACAGAGAAGCAAATTAAATACAGGCGCAATCTATACGGGTCGGATCTTCCAACATACCCTAGGACAAATTCGTATTTGGACCTCTGCATTGCTGACGTTAGACTTGAATTCAACTTTAACAGTCCTCAACGAAAACTACAGCTACTTTCTTACGATAGTGACTCGCAATCGTGATGGAAACCAATCATCAAAGGGATGATGTCGTCCTCATTCCAGTTCAACATGAAAATCATAGGTTGAATTTCAAAAAGCAGACTGCGGAAAGTTTCAAAAGATATTTAATCGGGATTACCTTTTTCTGATGATGGCAACTCTTGTTCAATGATTCCTAATGACAGGAATCTAACTAACGATGAATTAGATCTCTATTTGTCGGAGTTAGAGAAGCTGACGTTGGAAACGATTGAGGAACTAGTTCCTGAGATTAAACATCGAAACAAAATGGAAGGATATGAAACACCAACCATTGCAAGGTTGAAAAGATTGAAAAGCCTTCTTCTCACACACGCGTCAACAATATTTATCGACGATTTTTGGGCTACAACCATCGATGGCTTTGTTGAAATTACACCTGAAGAATTTCCGGAACTTAAGTCGTTCATACTTCAGGAGTGAGGTCAACAATCAATGGGCGGAAAAACTGAGGTATATTAGCCCACAGAACCCAGAAGGCGTTTTCGCGAAAGTGAATAGCTTATTCCGTAAGACGTCTCGAGTGAAGGTATCGAGTCTTGAAGTCGCTAGTGATGGGATAAATCTTCTCGGTAGGGCTGGTATCGACGTTGATAGTACGACTTCGGGTAGGAATGGAAACAGGATTATATGTGAGGGATTGCAAAAACAGGCCCTGATTGGAATAAATTTTGAATTGGTTCATCTACCAAACCCTGAGAGAGGGAATGAAATATTTTCAGAGTTCATTGAAGCAAAAGTTTCCGACTTCTAATCAACCCTGAACGGTGAATCAATTCTTCGCTTCAATGAAATTTTACCATCTGACCTCATACCGAGCTTGAATCTTATTGATTATTTTGTCAGCTATCATATTTGACAATATAAATGACAAGAAATCATGTGGTCGCCATCACCGGTGTGTATCTAAGAGTGATGGCCTGAGGAGAATTAGTGCACACGTCGAAACCACCTTCTCCTAACATTTTTCTTCTCTAATAATTTTTCAGAAAAATTATTATTCAAAAAATATGCAACTACGACACGCAACCGCTAGTGCGTTTTTCCTCGGACCGTTAACAACGCAGACGACTTTTCGCATTAACGTGGCTATTAGTATGCCTTTTTCTTGGAAATATCCTTCCTCGCATATCGGAGACATCACTCGGCCACATGCGTTTGACAGCGCGAAACCAGAAATAACAATCGATCGTGATTTAAAACACGTACACTGCTAAAGCTTGCGAATTCCAATCTACACACGCTAACGGTCTCCGAAATGTTGTATTCAATTGTTTTCGGGCAACTGGGGAGCACAAAAACCTTGCACGCAACTAATTTTTGTCTCGATTTATAATTGACACTACACTTTTTGGTCGATCGAAGGATTAAAAATCAAAATTTTCGGTCGAATTGTTTTTCTTTTTCCACTCAAGCTATTTTCCTGTAGGGACCGTACAGCTTCTATATGTCTTATTAATTCGAAGCATTCCACCTCCGAACAATGGCAATAAAATGCAGTTGCGTTGATTTCATTACCCATCCTACAGCGGAAGTCTTTTTACTAGATATTGGACCCAAGGCTCAATACTTGGCCCAACTTTGTTCCTGCTTTACACAAATAATCTAAATACATGTGGGCTGACAGGATATCACATATTATATGCTGATGACACAGTTCTACTTTATTCAGGACGAGACAAAACTGCCATTGAGAACACTATCAACGAGGATCTAGGAAAATTCCATCAGTGGTTAATCGAAAACAAACTAGTATTGAACACTACAAAGACAAAATATATTGTGTTTAAGCAAAAGAACAAAGGAGACAAAGATGTCGAACTAAATATTAACGGCGAAAAATTGCAAAGAGTGCTAGAAATGAAATATGTTGGTCTTATCATAGAGCATCGTATGATCTGGTTGCCACACATAAATAGCTTAAGTAGGCAATCAGCCCCAATAACAGGCTTGTTAAGAAGATATGAGGTTTTTCCAATGGACATGAAGAAACTTGTTCTAAATGCATTTGTCCTGACGAAATTCCACTTTGGAGTACTTATTTGGAGTCAATCAGCAAAGCAACATTTAAATAGTATATCCAGGCTGCTGCGTATAAAAACATTCTGAACCTGCCAATGCTTACTCAAACTAGTTTGGTTTACCAATTAGCAAAATCATTAACCTTTAGTCAGATCATAATGGAGAAAGCTAAGTTTATCTACAAAAATTTAAAAACTAATTGATCGGAACGGACACCATTGATTAAGGTATCACAGATCAACCCATATAATGCGAGGAATACAGATCAATTCGTAATACCTTTTGCCAGAATGGAACGTCTAAAGAACGATGCAACGAATGATGCTCTGCGTATTTAAAACAATCTACCAGAAATGGTTAAGAAAGCAAACTCACTTTTGGCATTTAAGAAAAGTCTAAGGGAGCATTTAACGAGCACTGATTGAAGCGTGGACCTGAAGATCTGCTTTTAAAGATCAGTATTTTAGGGCATTTTTGATCCTATCGGTGAGATACTGAAGAGACAGTTACTCAGAGTTTTTTTTGAATGCGTCGTATTATATTGAATTTTTTTATCTCTGAGAGCTGATCATGATTTTGGCTTAGATATTCATGAAAAGGACTAGTTCACATTATTTTGTGCGCTGCCTTATACCGATGTATCAAACATTTCCTGGGTCGCACAAAGGACGAAGCGACGTAATGTGATTGCAGATCGCACGAGCGTTATGCGACAAGGAAAGAGTGATGGAGAGAGTGATAGGGAATGGAGGTATTTAAAAAAAAATGCTTACAAAGATTTATCATTATTTGTAGGGTTACAGGGTAGGAAGAGAGTATTTAGGAAAATTGTTATGCTCTTAAAATATAACGAATAATAAAAATGTACTTACCAACTCCTTTTGAGCCTTGCTAAAGCCCACATGTACCTGTATGAGATCTTCTTTCAATGACTCGAAAGAGGTTTCCAGATTTCTTTGCCGTACATTATAGATTTGAAGCGTATCAGTTAAACATGCTGTATCATTTTGAAGCTTTGAAATATATGAGTCTCTGTCTTTCAGAATTATTTCTAATTTGAGCTTCTCTTGATTGACTTGTTCTATCTTTTCCCGAGCTATGGACATTTCAGAATTAAAGAAATTCATCTCATTGACTGCCAATCTATGATTCTCTCTTAGATTGCAGATTGTTTCTTGAAAGTGATTCATCTTTTTGTTAAGGTCTGCCTCTGTTAGCTGATGATGAGTGATAGTATTGTTTGCTCTGTCAATTTCTCCTTTTTGAGTTAGAATTTCTCGTTCCATTTCTTCCACCAATGATTTATAGCAATTAAGATCACTTCTCAAAGAGTGATATCGGTTCCTCGTTCTTTTGTATTTACGAACCATTGACACTCTATCAGCATTTAAGAACTGAATATATTTTTTAAACATATTCCGAGTCTTTTTCACTTTGAGCATTTGTCTTTTAAGTGACTCTGATACATCTAAGTTCGTTTTCTCAAGAGCGAGTTTTTCATTTTCGAGAAATTTTAACCTATCTTGTAAAAGTTGATTTTCATCCTTAAGAATGAAAATTTTCGCATTATTCTTATTGTCCAGTAGCAACAATTTCTCTACTTCATCCTGGAAATGAGAAGTTTCTTCTTTCAGTGTATGGTTTTCCTCTCGCAAAGTTTTACATTCTTGGTTCACGCATTCAAGTTGTTCAATCCTTTCGCTGAATTCTTTAAGCTTATCTTCTTGTTTGGAGTTTTCAGTAGAAAGTAAACTTGTCGTTTTAAGAAGTTGATCCTTTTCTCCTTCCAACACGTTTATTTTATTCTGCAGTTCTAAACGTTTACCAGATTCTTCAGTCAATATCTTTTGCAAATTACTTCGCTCTTCTGTCCAAGTAGATTCTTTAAGACGAACTTTCTCGTGAAACTTTTCAATTTCCATGATTTTATCCTTTTCAACTTTCTGCAGTGAAAGCTCGTATCTATCAATAGCAGCTTTTAAATTCGCATTTTCCTGCAGAGTCTCGTGCAGCTCTGTTTCAGTCTTCTGACGGTTTGCCATGTCTTGAACATGTTCTTCGAGTTTTTCTCGTAAATTGGCATTGATAGCTTCAGTTTGGGCAATTTTAGAGGAATGTTCTAAATTTTTATCAGACGCAGTCTTCAATTGATCATTAAGATTTTTTATATGTCGGCCAAGTTGTACTATTTCCTGTTTGAGTTCCGCAATGCGATCGTCCCTCTCAGATTGTTGACTGTTGGCTTCTCTATATTTTATCTTGATTTCTTGTAACTCCTGTTTCAAAAATATATTCTCGTCTTCGATTTGGTTTCTTTCTGATACCAATATATCGTTTTGGGACGTTAAGCTAGTAATCTGTTCTCTTAGTCCAGCCACTGCAAGTGCATTGCTAAATCCAGGATTTACGTTTAGCATGTCCTCTGAAACGATCAGTTCATTTGAAGTGCACAAGGCATTTAGTTGCGCGTCCATGCTACTTTCGCATGTCTCTATTTTGGCATTACCTTCGCAAAAATGAAGCAGATTTTGAAGAGGGGATATTGGCGCACTTTGTTCTGTAAGATTCTCCTCTCCGCCAAAGTCATGTGAGAAGTAACCCTGTGATATGCAAGAATTAGTTACTTGATCCTCCAAATACTCCACATTGAGATGGTCATGACAATATGAAACATTCCTAATTTCTGGATTTGGATCTCGTTGTACTTCAGTAGGAGTAATGTCTAAATTCTCCTGTAAATTCTCATAAATTGTGTCCAAATTATACATTCTCGTTAGCCCCTCGGTACGGAATACGGTATTTGATTCTTGATGAAAAAAGTTGTCATTGCAATAATGTCGAGTGGATTCAAAATCATCAGCAAGATCAGTTGGAATAAATTCCTCGAACCTACCAACATTGGATATCGCTTCTATCTCATATTCCCCGGTGTCATGATCACTTGGTGTTATTTTCAGCGTGTTCACACAGTTTTGTTCAATTGCTGAAAAGTCGTTTTCGTAAGCTTCTTCCCCCTGCAGAACAGAATCTGCATGGTTTTCGCATTCTGTGTGTTCACTTAAATGCCTAATTTCACCGCTATCAACAACCGAAATCGGGAACATATCGATGCCTACAAAGTCTACATCGGACACCATTTGAGTAGCAGAGCCCATTTGACGATCAATGATGAAAACTGAGTTCAGCTCGAAGTTCGATCTTTCACCTAAGCTAGAAACTATAATTACGTCAAATAAATACCACCGCACTCAAGCCAATAATTGTAGTATATGATAAATCGATATTAAGCAATGAAAATTTAAGCAATTTTGAAAATTGAATTTGCAATAAAATTTGACTGTTTTCTGAAAGTTCGTGTAAGTGGTGGTATTTTGGTTGCTTGATTAATGAAAACTTTATTTTTGCGATTAGAATATTTTCAAAAAACTCAATTCGTTATGCTTTGTAAGGGTTAGAAAATGTGACTACACTTTATGGCTTGTGCTCAGAATGGATCCGCTTAAAATTTTATGTAAGACTGAAAGGTCTTCTTTATTCGGGACATAATAAAGTGCAGTGATTTGAAGGGAATCTCACTATCCGTAAAGGGCTGCAGCGATGGTCTGCTACTTCGGCGAGCAAAGATGTTGGTGCTCGCGGGAATTGGCTTTATCTGAGGACGCGTGAATGTACTGGCAGGCTAGCATTGTCTAATAAATCAGCCCTACGCCCCTAACAACGATCCGCAGGTCGTTTTTGACGTCGACGGTTCGGAAACGACCTTTTAATCACTCGCTGTCCCTGAACCGCTTTTTGACATCTGGGAGGAAGTTGAAAGTTGTGGTGGAATGGGAAGGAGGAAGACTCCGGAGAAGATGGCCGCCAATCCGAGTGTCGTGTCAGACGTGGGTAGATGCTTGTTCTTGAGCAGAAGTTTACTGTATTATCCGAACCTAGTTGTCAATCGGGATTTTTTTTTAAATACCTCCATTCCCTACCACTCTCTCCATCACTCTTTCTTCGTCGCACAACGCTCGTGCGATCTGCATTCACATTACGTCGCTTGGTCCTTTGTGCCACCCAGAAACTGGTTAACACATCGGTGTAAGGGGGCACACAATATAATGTGAACTAGTCCTTTTCATGAACATCTAGTCCAAAAAAAAAATCATGATCAGCTCTCAGAGATAAAAAAATTCAATATAATACGACGCATTCAAAAAAAAACTTTGAGTAACTGTCATTTCAGTATCTCGCCGATAGGGTCAAAAAAGAACGCCCTAAGATACTGGGCTCATAAAAGCAGGATTACAGGTCCACGCTTCAATCAGTGCTCATTAAATGCTCCCTTAGTCTTTTCTTAAATACCATGAGTGAGTTTGCTTCCTTAACAATCTCTGGTAGATTGTTATATATACGCAGAGCATCATTCGTTGCATCGTTCTTTAGACGATCCGTTCTGGCAAAAGGTATTACGAATTGATCTGCATTCCTCGTATTATATGGTTGATCTGTGATACCTTAATTAATAGCACTCGTTCCGATCAATTAGTTTTTAAATTTCTGTAGATAAACTTAGCTTTCTCCATAATAATAATTTGACTAAAGGTTAATGATTTTGCCAATTGGTAAACCAAACTAGTTTGAGTAAGCATTGGCAGCTTCAGAATGTTTTTATACGCTTTGGTCAGCAGCCTGGATATACTGTTTAAATGTTGCTTTGCTGATTGACTCCAAATAAGTACTCCATAATGCAATTTCGTCAGGACAAACGCATTTAGAACAAGTTTCTTGATGTGCATTGGAAAATCTTCATATCTTCTTAACAATCCTATTATTGGGGCTGATTGCCTCCTTAAGCTTTTTATGTGTGGTAACTAGATCATACGATGCTCTATGATAAGACCAAGATATTTCATTTCTAGCACTCTTTGCAATTTTTCGCCGTTAATATTTTGGTCGACATCTATGTCTCCTTTGTTCTTTTGCTTAAACACAATATATTTTGTCTTTGATGTGTTCAATACTAGTTTGTTTCCAATTAACCACTGATGGAATTTTCCTAGATCGTCGTTGATAGTGTTCTCAATGGCAGTTTTGTCTCGTCCTGAATAAAGTAGAACTGTGTCATTAGCATATAATGTGTGATATCCCGTCAGCCCACATGTATTTAGATTATTTGTGTATAGCAGGAACAAAGTTGGGCCCAGTATTGAACCTCGGGGAACTCCTGTTTCCGTAGGTGCATGATCGCTCAGGACATTGTTGATCAAAGTTCTCTGGGATATACTCTCCAAGTAACTCTTAAACAACTGCTTAGGACTACCCTGAATACCGTACGATTCAAGTTTACGAAGCAAGAGGTCATGATCAACAGTATCAAATGCTTTTTTCAAATCCACAAAAATTGCGATGACATAATCACCCCTGTCAAGTCCTAGATTGATGAAACGTGTGACAGAATGTAGGGCATCCAAAGTACTCTTGTTCTTTTGAAAACCAAACCGAAGTTGGCTTATGATAGAGTTTTCAACTAAGAATGATGTTAATCGATTGTTCAGTATTTTTTCAAATATCACTAAATCCCGTCAGCAGCGCAATTGGGCGATAGTTATTCGGGTCAAGATGATCACCACCCTTAAATATAGGAACTATTTTTGCAAGTTTTTCTTCTTCCGGAAAAGTTCCATTCCTAATATGCACGTTTATAAAATTTGCCATAATCTGGGCTATGTCCTCCTTTATTATACTAATCTCATTCATCGTGATGCTATCAATGCCTGGCGCCGTATTCTTTTTCAGTTCATTGATTACATTTAAGACTTCCCTTTTAATTGTTTGATGAATGTGAAGGATGGAATTTATTGCGATATT
The DNA here is from genome assembly GCA_963969285.1 of Odontomyia ornata. Taxonomy (NCBI): domain Eukaryota; kingdom Metazoa; phylum Arthropoda; class Insecta; order Diptera; family Stratiomyidae; genus Odontomyia; species Odontomyia ornata. The sequence goes on from OZ017740.1 coordinate 123,184,364, forward strand.
TGTATTATTTACATTGCCTGCTGAACTGGCAACGATTTCTTTAGTGATTCTTCCACCAATTGTTGAAAAAAAGTTATTCAATGAGTTCGCCGCGTCACGTGGACACGACGTGTTAGAGGGCCCATCAGGATTCAGTTGAAAGTTTTGTGATATACCTTGGATTGAAGAGTTATCCTTTACCTCATTTATTATTTTCCATATTTCGCGGGAGTTGTCAGCCGCTGTTTCCATTCTTCTTGAGAAATATAAGAATTTAGCCTCTTTCACCAGTCGTTTCGATTCTTTTTTTGCTTGCATATACACAAACTTGAAAGCCTGGTTTCCACTATTCTTCCTGTAGTGTAATGATTTTCAACCTTTTAGGTTCGAACGCGGAACCGACCTCTCATCGGTTCTAGACGTTAAGTCTGAGTAGTGCCAACGGATGGTACCAACAGGTCAACCAATCCGTGCACCGTAACCCATTCACGCGGTGGCTACTTGTCGGCCAGCTAGTTCGGAGAGGATTTCGGTCGCGGGTCTCCGAATGGGTTACGCTCACTTACAATATTTCAGCCACCTGAACATGCCCGTTTTCCAAACGCGTTACCAAACAAAACATACGGAGAAGGAACCTACTTTACGTTACTCCGTATTTCTTCTTATCACCAGTCAAGAATACCAAAATCTAATTTCTATTTCGCGTTCCCGAAGTTTTGACGCGGTACCGAAAAATATGCTACTCGAAGTTAACACGACGAAGACTACTCTAACAAAATGTCAAAACTACAAAGGTACCGCGTACCGCGCGCGACGCGAAACCGACCTCAGCGGATTTGGCGAAACCCTACCCTCGCGACGGCATACCTACCCTGCACTCTCTCTTCCCACTGAAAAAGAAGAACCGCTGAAAAGGAAAGTCGTTGTTCCGTTTAGCAATTCATGTTGTTGATTTGTGAATTTTTATTTTACTGTTCAATAGGATAATTTTATGATGTCATTATTTTGTTTGTTTCACTCTTTTTCTCATTTCTTCTGTTTTATCTAAAACATATTCATTTCGTACATAAATTTTTTTTCCATAAATATTGTATGCTTACTTTTTTGCTATTTTATATATTTATTTTAAGTTAATTTACTAGAAATAAATGTAAAATTAAACTTCATCTTCAGTTACACATTTTATCGCATGTATATATTTAGGTTTTATTTATATTTTACCTCTCCCGCCATTTACTAACTCGTCAGTTGACATTTTATTTTCATGTTTTATCCTCACTTAATCATTTAATTTAATTTTAATAATTCGCGTTGTCTAGAAAACAAAATAACAAGCAATAACCTAGGTTTTTCATTTCTTTCTTTCTTCATTAATATTAAATTAATTATTAAATAGCATGGTTTGATTCTTACACAAATTTTTGTTTTCATTTACGAAATTGGAAGAAGAGTTAGTTCTTTTGATACAGTTTTTTCGCTTTTACACATTTTGTTTTTGATGTTTTTCTTTTCCAATTTTTTTTATTTACTCCTCTCAATCAATAAATTAAATTTAAAATCGAGGTATTCTGTGTCAATTGTAGTTTTTCTGTGTTCTCGTTTCCGTCATTTCTTTTCGTCACGTCGTTTAAATATATAATTATAATTAAATATATAGTTAAAACAAATTAATGTCTGTCACTCATTTTTCTACCATTTCTTTCTTCCTTTTTTCGTTAATTTTAAAATTAATTCTCTTCGTTTTCTCTATTTTCAACAAGGGCATATTTTCTAGGTTGGCATTTTTGATGCTTTATTTATTTTTAATTAAAAGTTTTTTTTCTTTCTTTTTTTAGCAATTTACATATACAGCAAATTCCGGTAGTTGATTTTTGTTTTCTTGATTTGATCGATTTTAAAAATGCTTATTCAATTTATTTTTATTTAACTATTGTTTGTTTAATCTGTTCCCTTTATCTGTAGTTTGTTTGATATTAGAACAAGTACGATAATGTGTGCTACAACGAATTTCAATATTAGACTGTATGCCATGTGGGTAAAGAAAAGTTAAATTATCTTTAAATAAGTTTTAAGCAACATTAAAATCATTACGTTTGTGTCCGCCCGTGCTTCAAACATATTTTTGAGCAGAAACGTCAAAACTACTGTCACCAAATTCTGCGGAAATTTTGGTATATTTTGCCACCACCTGGACTTTGGCTGCCACGAAGCACCATGAACAACGAACCCACTCTTACCTGTTCTGTTCAAAGCTTGTTCTAGAACAGTGCTATAATCGTTTGCCTTAGATGGAAAAGCATCAATGCCTTGAAGAAACTCTCCTTCCAAACCCAAAATATAATCCTTCGCTTCTAGCTTAATATACATACATGTATACATCCTTCAATCAGGCACATATGAGAACAAACCTATGCGGGGCAGCAGCAAAAAAGATCCTCGGAGCGATCAAACGCAACGCCACCTGTCAAAGATTCCAACTGTTAAAAACAAACGGTACCGTCATTTTTTGTTCGCACCTACGTTTCGCCACGAAGCGCACTCAGCGCTTTCCATTTGAAACTTAACATTACTGATCATTTCAGGAATAGTATTAGTCGAATCACAAGCAATTTTGCGCAGTTTTTCACATTCAAAGGATACTCTAGAACCAACTGCTAAAATTAATTCCAGCGAACTAATGAAATGTCGCGGAAAAAAAGTTTTTCACTTTGCACTTTTTCAACTTCTTATGCACACGACCAGATGATGGCAAACACAAATCAGAACGATAAAGAATTTCTCATTCCTCGTGGCGACGAACTGTCAAACCGACAACCGCCGACAAAACAGATGTGCGGAGTGGAACGCCACATGGCGGCAATGTGCATTTCCATTTGTCGCCAGTGGCATAGTGTTTCGATGGCCACGGTGGAGGGGGCATTCCCAGATGAATATGCCTCGAAATGTGTCGGGGTTTTGATTAATATCATGTTTCAAATATTTAAATCCACAGATCTAAATATTTGGAGAGAAAAAAAAATATTTTCTGCGCAACGATATCCGCACGAAAGATGAAGTCCGCTTGCATTTCGAGGTCATACCCATCTGGCCGGGTGCGAGGGTTCGGGATCGGAATCACTTCGATTCCCGGGCGTAGGCGTCACATTACAGTAGTCCATGTATGCCTTCCTTTTTTTAATACTTGCATCAATTACTTTTTTCGTTATCCAAGTCCGTTGTCGACACCTGATTTTTTTCTCAATTGTAGAACTTTTGCTTAGCAGATATGATGATATTTTTGAGTTCAATAATACTATTTGGTTTCCGCTTTTCCAGTAGCTCTCGTATGTTTGATTTAAAGAGCTCCTTGTCTAGAAATCTGAACTCTTTGTAGGTCGGCTTCTGTTTGTTCAGGGTTTGGCCTTGAACAGCAATTTTTAACACACGATGATCCAGTTCTGGCCAGTCCTCAAATATGTATGTCATGCTTTCAGCGACTTTTAAATCATTGGTTACTATATGATCCAGACAAGTATGTGACACTGGGCGAGTAATTTGCTTGTTGTTTATGATTACCGTTCCATTCGTTTCTAGCGTATCCTTATAAATCCGTGTTTCTGGTGATTCCGTTAGTACATCAATGTTTGTGTCCGCTACTGTGATTAAATTTTTTTAAGTTGAGAATAATGTATCTATTACTGTGCAAAAATCTTGCGCATTCATAAGATTGGGATTGTAGTACGTCCCTAATTTTATTTTTTTACCTGCATGGCGTACTTCAATTATTATAACGTTATACTTATCAGGCGTCACTCTCTTGGTAATGAAATTGATTGTATTTTTTACGTACATTGCTGTACCTCCACCTCTTCCAGGTCTGCAGGAGGATACCGCATTATATCCTTCAATATTGTAAAACCGTGCTTCTTCTGGGTAAATCCAGATTTCATTGAAATTATCAAATCTGTGTCAGGATTTTGTTGCAGGTAAATCTGAATATCACTTAGCTTATGTCTTAAGCTTCTTATATTGGCATACATAAGTGTTAAATTTGTTCCACTTGATTGATTAGAAAGATTAGCAATCATCAAAGTTGTAGTCGGTGCTCCTCCTGGCGATCAATATTCTGCGTTGAAACTCCGGACACTCTACAGAGTCAGCTCTGTGAGAATGATCAGCATTATTATTGTTACCAATACAGTTCGAGCACTTCTCAATCGTGCTTTTGCAGTCCTTTAGGTCATGCTTTCCTCCACATTTTACACATATTTTACTAATGAAGATGAGGATTTATTTTACTAATGAAGGTGAGCTAAATAGGTGCAAATTTATTGTGTTTAAACCAAAGTTCAGTGCTACCCACAGAAGTCCCATGTGTAAAAGGCCAGTCGAGACGATATCGTGAATCCACAACGCCACTACGACAATAGGGCGTGCTCGGGCGAGTGATCAATGGGCGAATTGTAAGGTAGGGGTGCTCAAGAAGAAAAATTTTCTCTTCTTGTATATTTTCCTTTCACGCTTTATTGGTTGGTGCGGAGGCGAATTCGTGGCTTGCAATTGGAGGGAACGCCACATATTCTTTGTGCGGCCCTCGGAGCTGACCTGCAGTCCTCCCCGACGAGCACGGCAAACAAATACACGAGAAATCGTCAGCTCCTTACGCCGGAGAGTAGTCGTCAGCTAATGTCATCGTCGAGGTTTGTCCACTTTGTGCATGATATGAACGACAAACTGTAAGTTTTTCTTAATTTCGCATGCCCAGAATCGAGTGCTATTTGCACTACCAAATGAAGAAGCCCGTCAAATTCTAACAGCTGCCAAAATTATATCCATTCCTTGGGATGTCTATAAGGGAACTGCAAGCATAGAAAAACCATTCATTAATGATTTATTGGGACGACATCTGGCAAATAGTTTGTGCTCCACACTCAACAAATGTGAAGTTTTTCATCAGGAATCGTCAATTGATATGAAAAAAATTTTGTCGAGCAAAACTATTATAGAACTCGATGCTCATTTCACATGAAAACACTTTGGCTATACTGATGTGGAGAGTCATTATCAAGCTGCCACTCTACATGATAAATTACATAAAATTGCTGTGCCTTACTTTGCCTCAGTGCAGCAGAGATCCATTTCAGCCATTAGATGCTATTCCCGTTAGTGGTGCTGAGAAATTGTCACCTGTTGCAATCACAGTTACCGCTCGTGGTAAACATATTGGTTTCTTGGAAGGATGGTGGCCCAAGCCTAAAGACCAATACATGAGTCGACTGTTTAGTGAGTTTTTCACGGTTGCCTTATACGATCCGACCGGGGAATTTGAACAAACATCAAAAGAAATGTGGAATAATTTCGATGCATCCCGTGAAACTATTGAAAAGTATACATGAGGATAGTTTTAGAGGTTAATAATCTTCCCTTCTCACAAGTTGGCTTTAACAAAAATTTGAGGCTTTAAAAAAATGCTTGAACCAAAATACAAAATTTTGGTGGTGCTTTGTCTAAGTGAAAATTTATCAAGGGGCAGATAGAAAGATTTACGGCATGGAACGAAGAGAAGTGGAATTAATTTTTGCAAGTTAGCTGCAATGCTCAAAAACACAAATTTTGTGAATGATTATGAATTTTCAACGTCATCTTAATAATTCTTTAGCACTAAAGATCATTTTCTCATTCTATTTTTAGAAGAATTTTCAATGACATGAGAACGTGTACGAGTATATGACAATATTATTTATCTATTCTCCAATAAGAACAAAAATGGCGCACGAGCTAGTTTTTGACCTGCCGGATACATGGTAGGTTAAATGAAGCAACCAAGCATTTCATAGAATGACAAATTCCGTACAGTTTTTGTTCTTAGTTTTAATATGGTACTAATTAATTGTAGTGTTTTAGCATGATATGTTACGGATAGGGTCGACAATCTATGAATATTTTAAAGTTAATGTACTAATAAGAACTAAAATTAGATTTTACAATGGCGTTAATTTATATTCAATCTGTGATAACAAATTAATAGAAATTCAGCTCAATATTCACATAATTTTCGATGCAATTGATCGTAATTTAATTATTTTTTAAACCAATAGGGCACTTCTATTGTAATTAAAGACGTTGCTTGTGTGCAAGTTTCATATGCTAAAGACAATTTTAAAGTTCATTGGTATTTTCATAACTAAAGCATTTTAGCATTATAAATTTCTTTGTTGTCTGAAATTAATTTTAAGGTATATTTCCATCCAAAGCTATGGATCAATATTTAACTTTTATAGATATATCTAAGAAAATATTGTACATACGCGTGCATCGAATTTTACAATGTAACATACGAATGAAAAAATGCGATCACCTTTAATATGTACAATATATATGTATTTGAGTGAATTTAAAAATAAACTTATATTTTTAACCCGAAGAGGAATTCCACTTCATGCAATAAATATTTTTCTAAATTTATAAGGTCAAGGAAAATGCATTACAATTTTGTAATTAAAGACAGATATAGTGCTTATTCTTTTTAAATAAATACATACATTTGTGTGAAAATTTTTAAATTGGAAAGGTGGAACAAAATAATATGAATTGCTAAAGATAAATACGACTTTCCTTTCCAGCAAATCCTTCTTTTTCCAGCAGGAATGGCAGCGAACGGTAAGTATGCCGTTACAAGGGTAGGGTTTTAAAAATCCACGGATGGCCGGTTTCGCGTCGCGTCGTGTTTTCGACGAGTTGTGTTTTCGACGTCGTGTTTTCGACGAGTTGATAAATCGGGCATGTGAACCGGTGGCTGAATTTTTGTATTTCGTACTTAGTCTGCTCGTGTAAGACCCGCGACCGAACTCCTCTCCGAACTAGCTAGCTCACCAGCAGCTACCTCGGAGTAGACTAAGAGTGTCCGGACTTGTTGACCTGAAGGGTACAGTCCGTTTTCACGTCCCAAGACTTCATGTCTAGAACCGATGAGAGGTCGGCTCGGATTTCGTTCGAGCGATAGTATACGGCAAATCATTACAATCCTTGATATGTACAATATGTATGTGAGTGAACTTAATTTTAAAAATAAACGTTTATTTTTAACTCAAAAAGAAACTCCACTTCATGCAATTAATATTTTTCTAAATTTATAAAGTCATGGAGAATGCATTACAATTTTGTAATTAAAGATAGTCGTAGTACTTACCTTTTTAAATAAATACATACATTTGTGTGATAATTTTGAAATCGGAAAGGTGGAACTAGATCATGAAATTGACGCGAAAAAGTGGCAACTTTCTCTATAATACCCTACGCCATTTATTGCAATAAATGAAGCATTCTTTAATAATATGCATAACTTGCTGAGCATTACAGTTCTAATATGAAATAATCGCTGTTAAAACATTAAAATTGCATCCCTTTAACTCACTTCCCTAGTTTAGACACATGACTTCCATAATAACTGTTGAATTCTAAGTTTGCCTTGCATATTCTATTGCAACAATGTTTGCTGCACGTCGCAAGTTGCCATGAACCCGATGAAGCATTTCATTGCCCGTATCGACTTCATGGCCACCCATCATGTATGCAACGTCCACATGTGCATACATTGCATGGTATCATTTGGAATTTGCGAATATGGCAAATTACAAATGATGCTATGATCGTATCACGCTGTGGCTGCATACGATGAGTGCACATGTACGCACGGTCAGCTCAAATCGTGGAAGCGTCTGTGCTTGCGTGTGCACTTTTTGCTTGAATAAATGGATGCGATGTGCGGCAATTATGTTGCAATTTTGGTTTTACGTTTGAGTGATAATTTTGGGCATTCAGTCGTTTGTTGTAGGTTGAAATGAGTTGACATGAGTTTTGGCCGCGTGTTGATGCAAATTTAATCGAACTAAATTGTATCGAAATCTTGTATCATTTTTTAAAATTAGAAACGTATGTTTAGTTTTTGCCTTTTTTTGTACGCGAATCTCGTAGAGTGAAGGTGTATTCAAGGAGCGTGTTATAATTGTGAAATTTAAATAAATTAATGAACAATATTTTTCGAACGAAAGTCAAGGTGTTCAAATTTCATTACAATTGCCGGGACAAAGGAGTTCCGACACAAAACAACGTTTTCCTATAGAGTGAAAATTGCGTTGAACCACATGTTTGCATAAAAGCCAATTATGTTAAAAAAGTTTAGAGGAATAGAAATGGTCTTTATTGAATAGTGGATGCTTATTTTTTTTCCATTTAAATTTATCGATTGGTAACTTTGTTTAGTTGCTAAACGTATTAATGAATGAACCTAAAGTCAAGTACATTTAATGTGAATTTTGCAATTAACGCTTCCATCATGCAGAAAGATCAGGCTTCAAATGAAAATTGTATAAATAAGGAAAAAAAATTTACTAATGCAAGAGAATATTGTCAGTTCGTTTTGAATTTACGTTTCGGATTCTGAAAAAGATTATAAACACAATAATATGAACTGTTAAAATAACTACGTCTTTCCTTTCCAGCAAACCCTTCTTTTTCAGCAGGAATGGCAGCGAACGGTGAGTATGCCGTTACGAGGGTAGGGTTCTCGTAACCCGCGAATGGCCAGTTTCGCTTCGCGTTCAGTACGCGGTACTATAATTTGTTAAGCGGTTTTTTTATTAGAGTAGGTTGTTTCAAGTTCGAGTTAGATTAGGATGTTTTTCGGCACCGCGTTGGTGATATTCGGGAACGCGGAATAAGATCCAGTTTTTGTTGTTGGCTGGATGTACGGGAGAAATACAGAATAAACTAAAGATAGGTTTCGTTTCCGTTTGGTTGTATTTTTGACGCGTTTCTAAACCAGGCATGTGAATCGGTGGCTGAATTCTTGTATTTCGGATTTAGGCTGCTCGTGTGAGACCCGCGATCGAACTCCTCTCCAAACTAGCTAGCTAGCCAGCAGCCACCTCGGAGTAGACTAAGAGTGCCCGGACTTGTTAACCTTAAGGGTACAGTCCGTTGTCACATTCCAAGACTTCACGTCTAAAACCGATGAGAGGCCGGTTCAGATTTCCTTCGGGAATTCTCGACGTTCGAGACGTTTGCGTGTTGTTTTTAAACGAAAATCATTGCAATTGCGGTGTCGTGAGGAGGGCTCTTTTCCCCAGTATAATGGCCCACTACAAAAAAATTTAACATTCATGAATTCAATGATCGAATGACTCGTTCCGACGGTGTGGAGGCCGAGGTAATCTACTGAAGGGATGGAATGCCTAAACAAAACAACAGGCTGAGCCTAGTGAACACACGCGAGACTCGAGAGGATCTCGTCTTTACCATTTATTACTTACGACCTCCAAATAAGGGTGGCGCATCAAGATGAAAGCGGTGTCCCCTCGCACCCCCCATCCAGATCAAGATCAATCGTAGACGTGGCCAATTATTTTCCATTTAAATGAAAAACTCATACAAACATAATTCGCATGAATTTTAACTTTAAATGAAAAAAATGAACGTTTCTGCTTTATGTTAAAGTCTTATATGATGGAATCACATAACACTTTAATATGAATGGGAAAACTAAAAGGACAAAGAAAAAGTGGTGAGCTCACCCCATGGCTAGCTCATGAGTGATCCGAGTTCCATAAAAATGACAATACCGAGGTTTTCAGGTTTTAAAACTTCATTATTTTAAATAATAGAATTTAAACAAATTTTTGTTTGTTTGTTCACAAATAATATATATCAGGTTTTATGCCTATTTAACTTATTTCTCTGTTAATTTAATTTTTACATTTACAATTATAATATTTGTTCTCTTTTACGTGTAAATTCTGTAACTATATCCTCCATAAACATAGCAAATATTTCTTTTTTTTTTCTTTTGTTGATAATAAAAAGGGTACTCACCCAGTTCTCCTCTGACGAGCGCTCGTTGATCGGGTGGGAAAGGCCTGTAACTTAAACTTCGTAAAAATATGCTAATTTAAATTGCTGTTATTGTATGTTACACAGGGAGGCAATCAGTCAAAACGTATTGAAATTCACGTCAGGCTGTTCTCATAGACACGATATATTAATTCCAATAGATTACAAATTGGCACAGCTAGATGGATGTTGTATTCACTTGCAACACAAAACTATCCCGGGACACAGCAATTTACGATATATTGCTTGGTAACGCTGTGCACATCATTAGTTGTAAGGCGAAACAAGGACTAACAGTTTTTGACCGAATTTTCCCCACTAAGCATCTCGCCGCCAGCTCAGCCCGGTTTTCTGATATTCAGTTTAGCGCCACCACAGAAAAAATTGAAGATTGCCGGTTTTACTGTATAACTTCATCAGAGCAAGAGTTTCTTCACGATTACTTGAATATTTAAGTAAGTTTGAGATAGTTCGCTTTTAAGAATTTTGAGCCAATCGTACTCCGAACTAACCGTGCTTTCCAAAATAAACGAGACTGAGCTAAAATAGAAACGACAGAAGCTTTGTTCATATAAATTCGAGTTTATTTATTCAAAATAGTCTCCTCTGGCCTCGATACACTGTTTTGCGCGATCCAAAAGCTTTTCGAAAGAGTGTTTCAGGTGACTGACCGGAATGTACTTCAGGATGTCGGTACAAGCCATTTGAAAGCCCTCTATGGACGCAAAGCGTTTTCCTTTCATGACCAAATGCATTTTTCCGAATAGGGAGAAGTCACATGGAGCCATATCAGGCGAATACGTTGAGTGATTGATGGTTAAAATGCGATTTCTAGTCAAAAAATCAGTCACAAGAGTGGATTGATGAGATGGTGCATTATCATGCAATAAGCGCTAGCTTCCTCCTTCAACCAATTCATTCACCTTCAGTCAAATCAAAGTTTATTTTCAAATGTCTAAAATCCAGTGAATCGGAATAAAACCCCTTTATAAAAGAATAACAAATAAATCCATATAATTCAAGAAATTCGAGCAATTTTGTAATTTTTTCGCCAGAACTAATCAACTAAAGAAAGATGCAATAAATGATGTTCTGCGTTTATATAACAATCGTTTATATAACAATCTTCCAGACACAGTAAAAAAGCGAACTCATTATTGGTTTTTAAGAAAAGTCTTAAGGAACATCTAAAGAATTCAAATTAATGATAACTCTTGAGAATTGATAATGCAGTATTTTATGGCTTCAATATCTTTTTAATCTCTGAAAGCTGTTCACGAACTGAATTAGACTAGGAAGAAAGGAGTGCTTGACAGCATTTTGTGTGCCCCCTTATACCGATGTTTTAACATTGCTTAGTAGGTACACTTAAGAATCAACGAGTTGTGAAGTGCAGAACGCATGAACATTGTGTGACGATAAAACAGGGAGTAGGGAGTAGTATGTATTAAAAAAAAGGTATGCAGGTCATAGCTTGGATCAGCATCCATTGATTGGTTAATTTGCTTTATTATCAATATATGTTTGATCATATTACTATCAACTTATGTGTGGCGTACGTAACGTCCCGGCGTTGGCGCATCCTTCATCGTGCAAGCAGGTTCGCGTCTTTCGACAAATCTTTGCTTGCTGGCCTGAATCGCATACTAGCGGTGCAAGTAACTTCCATCGCAAAAACTAAAATTTGCTTGAGCCGTTCTTTTAGGCTCTCACATCGTTTTAATCATCATCTTCATCCTCCGTCAGGAGTCGCCAGCAATATCTTCCCATATTGTCAACAAACAAGCAGTAAAATTATTTTTCAGTAATAAAAAGAGCTAAATTTACGTTACAGTGGTGACCACGAGTGGAGCAACTAAGAAAACTAAGATTACCGGCACTAATCCGAGCGGATACCGCTGATGCCACCTCGGAAAAACGCCAGTATTTACCTGACCGCACCACAAAAGCTCGTTTTCTAGTGGGTTCCGGCTTTGCTCTCTCCATCATCCCGGAGCAACTCATCACCAGTTCTCTTCAGAAGTAGAGCCTCGTGTTACAGATAACCAATAGTTTGCCTATTATTTCTTTTGGCACCCAAAGACCTGTACAAGCAGATCATTGCAAAATACGAGAACACACCCATTGTTACGCGAAAAACTGCGATCAGATTTCCTAGTGCCGTACGGCTTCCTCACGGGGAATGCCAGCCAACCCACACAGATGGATCGTGGAGTGCCACGTGCTTACTTTTCTTATCTCTAGGGCCACCTGATCACTCGAAGCGTGCACTCTCGGCCAGGGCCGTTCCAAGAAGAAAAACAACGAAAACGACCACTATGTGATGTTAGGAAAACTAAAGGCACATCATCAAAAGATCTCCTTGCTGTCTAATGCAACTAATTCCCAAAAGAAAATAGATCGCAACCCACACACTTCGTGGTCACTTGGAAGTTAAAATAGCGCAAAACACTTCTTTTCTTCTATAATTACAATAAATCATCGATCATATAAAAGAACGCTAAAGAAAAATGCGCAATTTTTAAAACAGGAATCTTAGTAATTTTTTACCGTAAATGTTGGGGGTCCCTTGCTGCTGTCGCTCCAAACACCCTCCAACAATGAGTCTCTTCAAACCAAATTCCAACTTGGAATGACAGCTATCAGAAAATTGCCACGGCAAAAACGATTCGCTTACAAAACTATCTAACGTTTTCCGCTTACACAGAAAATTTCGCCAACCAGGATCACTATTACAAGAAGAACCGGCCCGAGTGTGCCAATCCTCAACCTTTTATGCTTCAAAGTCAAAGTCGAAAGCGCTTTATTCAATACTAATCGGTATACATTTTCAAAGAATATAAAGCAAATTCCAAACAATAAACATACAAAAACGTAATGGCCCAAATGGCTCGCTAAATTTATACGTTATCATTAAACATATTTCTTCAAAAAAACTATAGCAAATTCAATTAATAAAATTATTACATATTTTGAAAAACAATTGGAAAAAGGACAAAAACCAACCAACACTATCATAAAATTATTTATAATTTAAACACAACAGTGAACTTTGATCCTACACCTAATATGTTTTAACTTAATTCTAATAAATGCAATCAAAAACTTTATCTTTTACTAAAAAAATTCTATAACCATGTTCCTAAGCTAAGCGTTTAATCTTATCTCTAACCTAATATAATAAACATAACATATATCTAACCTATACCTAATTTTTAACACAAATAACCAACAACACTAAATGTAGCAATAATGAGCTGAAACTCAAAAACTAAATAACGGAAAAACCACAAAAACTGGAAATAAACACGAATAATTTAGACATTGTCATTCAGCCACCAATACCTGGATCGCGCCGTCTCAATTCAATCAGCTTCAACGAATTTAGCAAATGAGTATCTCCATTGGAATTTTTGGTCTCGTGAACTCAAGTTCGGAGGATATTTTATCTTCTTATCGGTGGGACGCCGTCAGAATCAAAAACATATGCCCAAATACACGAATGCTTCTGGAGGAACGAACCCAGTAGCGAGGCAAGTCGCTATACGAGTATACCCGTCTGTAGGGTGGAACGGCTGTGAAATCCAAGAGTTTTCACTTACAGTCACAAATCTTGCAATATGATTCCAAAGAAGTTTCAATATGAAGATATCGACTCTAGTCACTTGAGCAGTTTGATAAATTCTTCTATTCGATATATAATGTTTCCAATCCATCTCAGGCTTCCTGTACAAACCAGTACATGCACGAAGACATTTCCTTTCGAAAACTCTTAATTTTTCCATAGTACTAGCACTCTGGTTATGCCAGATCTGATATCCATATGTCAAAACTAGTCTAACCAGGGTCTTGTAACAGATAATTTTGACCTTTTGATCAATGTATCTGGAATGAAAGAGTCTTCGTAGGGCCATGACTACTTTTAGTGCCTTACTAAGCATGATTTTCACATGTTCAGTATAGTACAGATACTGATCGAGATGAACACCGAGGTATCGAACACAGGATTTATGTGGAACTCGTTCTAGACTATCCTTGCCAGCCATGATGTAAAAATCATTCCAATTACGTTTCAGGTCTTGACTAACCCCCTGCAGCTTTGTCCGAAACAAGATTGTTTCACACTTCTGCGTATTGATTTTCATTCGCCAATTGTCAGTGTATAGCTGCACATTATTGAACATTTTTTGGAGATTCCTCTGAACTATTGTAGCTTTTCAGTCTGCCGTATAGATGATCAGATCATCAGCAAACGCTACCAATGATCGCGTTGGCGAGACTTTAAAATCAAAGCCGTTCAATAGCTTGCGAATGAAGATTGAAAAGAGCAGGGGCGCAGTAACTGTTCCCTGCTGTAGGCCATACAAGACCTTGAATTCGCGCATTGTTGTCAGATTTCCATCAGTTATAACCAACGATTTCCCGTATAATATATTGCACATCATGTTGACAAGGTGTCTGAGGAACTTGTCCTGAAGGAGTTTAAAAATTAGTCCATCTAACCACACCGTATCGAAGGCTTTCTCCATATCAATGAGACATGCTCCAACACATTGTCTATCATTTCGTTTCCAACAGATGTCTGAGGTTACTTTCGTTATTGCATGTATGGTCGAATGCCTGGCACGAAAACAAAATAGGCTATTCGGCATCAACTCATTTTCCTCAATGTGGGCGTTTAATGCTCTGTTGAGTATCACTTCAAACACCTTGCTGATGTTAGGCAGCAAGCTGATTGGGCGATAGGTTTTGGGGCATGAAGATTCTTTTCCTTTCTTCAAGATCGGAAATACCTTAGCTTTTTTCCACTCATTTGGGAAATATGAATTGCTCAACATGTTGTTGAACAATATGCAATAGTCCTTATAGCAACCTCAGGCAAATGTCGGAGAACTACATTTGGAATACCATCAGTACCACATGATTTCTTGTTGTTTATCCTGTGAAATATGAAACACAAGTCTTCATAGCTGACAAAATAATCAATCATATGAGGTCAGATGTTAATGTTTTATTGAAATGAAGAATTGATTGGCCGTTCAGGCTTGATTTGAAGTCGGAAACCTTTGCTTCAACGATCTCTGAAAATATTTCGTTCCCTCTCTCAGGGTTTGGTAGATGAACCAATTCAAAATGTGTTCCAATCAGGGCAAGTTTATCCAATCCTTCACAAATAATCCTGTTTCCATTTCTATCCGGAGTCGTTGTATCAATTTCAATACCAGCTCAATCGAGAAGATTTATCTCATCACTAGTGACTTCTAGGTTCGATACCTTCACTCGAGACTTCTTGCGGAATATGCTATTCACGTTTGCGAACATGCCGTCTAGGTCCTGTGGGCTAATACCCCTCAATTTTTCCGCCCATTGATTGCTGACCTCACTCCTGAAATATGACCGGATTAAGTTCCGGACATTCTTCAGGTGTAATTTCAACAAAGCCAACGAGGGATGATTCTAGTCCAAAAATCGTCGATAAATATTGTTGACGCGTGTGAGAAGAAGGCTTTTCAATCTTTTCAACCTTGCGATGGTTGGTGTTTCATATCCTTGCATTTTGTTTCGATATTTAATCTTGGGAACGACTTTCTCAATCGTTTCCAACGTCAGCTTCTCTAACTTCGACAAATAGACATCTATTTCATCGTTAGTTAGATTCCTGTCATTAGGAATCATTGAGCAAGAGTTGCCATCATCAGAAGGGGGACATTGCTTCTGGTACTCTCGATTAAACTTCTTTTGAAACTTTCCCCAGTCTGTTTTTTTGAAATTCAACCTATGATTTTCATGTTGAGGACTATTAAAGCTGAATTCAAGTCTTGCGTCAGCAATGCAGAGGTCCAAATATGAATTTGTCCTAGGGTATGTTGGGAACTCCGACCCATATAGATTGCACCTGTATTCAATTTGGTTCTCTATTATCCACGATTTCAGGAATACACCTCTTGGATTATTGGTGGCGTTCAGCCATGATGTATGCTTGGCATTCAGGTCACCGGCAAGAATATAATAACTATGCAGCCTGTTCAATTCGAGTATTTCAAACAAGGAATTGAGTTCCTCCTTGAGCTTGAGAACAGTTCCACCAGTTGCATAGGCAGAGATAACGAAGAGGTTATCCCCACCTGGCAGTGAGATTTTGATAACGGACACTTTAAGAGATTCAAAGCTTTTGAATTCGATTTTTTCGATATTTTGGAAACAATAGGGTCTTCGAACCAATATCCCGGTGCCACCTCCCCCATCATATTTTACCCTATCGTTTCTTACGAATTCAAAATCCTTGAATGTCATGGAGTGCCATGAATTGAGGTGGGTTTCGGTGAGAAGCATGATGTCAGGCTTTTGCTTAACAATGAATTCAAGGAGATAATCACGCCGATGTATAGTGACAATGGAGTTGACGTTGATCGAGATGAGATGAATTCAATCCATGGGAATGTGACTGGATGACAAATTATTTTGAGGCATATGAAACCCCTAACCGATGAAAAACAAGATTAATTTTTGTATCTTGTTTATCGATTCTTTCCGATAGAGAGTTTAATTACTGTAAAATTTTCAGAAGCAGCTCATTATTGCCACTTACATTATTTACACTATTTACCGCATTTTCTGCTGGTCCTCTAGCGGCTTGTGCAAATGATACTCCGGGCTTGACGAAGTTCGGAGCTAAGACACTGCGGTGTAGTTGTGTTTGCTTTGGGACAGATTTTAATCTCGTATCCTGATATCAGGATCATCCTCGATATGATGCCGGTGACCAAAAACACCGCAGTTAACACAGTATAATTTCTCTTTTGGTTCCGTCTGAGCCAATTTGCACTCACCGGGAGCATGCACGGCCTTGCATTTGACGCATCGGTAATGCATGGCGCAGTTGGCAGCCGAATGTCCAAATCGATGGCAGTGATAGCACTAGTTGATTTCTCATTTCTGGAGGCGTTCCCGCCTCACCACTCGGAAATTCAAATATTTGATTTGTTGAAGAGCGCTTGGACTGCTCTTATTTGATATTTGTACCAAATAAAGTGGTAAATTTTTTTTCTACCGTCGACCTTCTTGTCGCGAATGTTTTAACTGAGATAAATTTGATTTCTGGTGTTGCTTCCTTGAGCACCTGAAGAAGACCGACGGTATTTTCTCCGCAGTCCAAGCCCTTCAACAAGAACGTCTGATTCTTCTCGGTTTTGGGGGTATATGTGAAGTGCGGAACCTCCCCAGAATTTAAAGCATTTTTTGCTGATTTGAAATCAACCAGTGATTTCGTTCTAATAGATAACTTCTCGGAATTGATTTGTTTAATTTCAAAATTTGCCGAACCATGTCCATTCCGCTTTGACCGAAGACATTAATTGGCGGAACTTTCTCTGTATTCTTGGCTACTTTTTGAGGAGGACCAGCAGAACTACGGGCTGGTTTCGTCTCCTTATTTTTATTTTTTAAATATAGGATCAAATTATCATTATCTTTAACATTACCTCCATTACTTTCATCAACCTCCATTTCTTATTGGAGTCCGTCCAGTGCTGTATAATAATTCTGGCTGTAGTTAGTGCCTCCAGCACTTAATACTTCTTCTGGGATGATTGGTTCAACAGCTTTCTTCTGCTTTGCTTGCGTATCGATTTGTCGTACCGGTTCAGTATCTTGTACTTTCTTCGCTGTCTCGAACATATCTTCGTACGATTTCAATCTTAATTTTAATTCTTCAATTTCAGCTTGAAGTTGATTCACTTCTTGCTTGTCTTCGACTACTTGAGTCTTACGGCCACCATCTTCGGAGTCCTGGGTGCTCGTGTGTCTTCGCTTGTTGACACTTGCCGCCAATTTCACACTGTTATTCTCCCCGGGGCGCCCCAACGGAAGGAAGCCGTCGGGCTCCTCCATACACCAGTCCCGAGTTAGTCTTTGGTTTGTTACCTTTTGTTTTATTGATATCGTTTGTCGATGCCTTCGACGATAAATGCTTTCCCAATAAAATCAAAATATGCTTTTGACTGGCTCGTAAAAATTAATTCAAATTTTTGAAACTGACTTTTGTGAAAAATTAATTAATTTTTAAAATCAATGACAGGAGCGATTAAAAACACGTCACAACACACGAGTGCTAGACGTAGAATAACCTTTTATGCTTTTCACTCTAACGGAGAGTATATAGTCATTCACATTTATAGGAATTTCCTACAGACCATGGGTTAGGGCGGGACTTAACATATCTTTACTGTGTTTTTAGTTCCTATGTGTGTTTTGTTAGTCTAACATACGGTTTTGTGTAGCATATATTACATTCCAGGGACTTAGTATAGTCAGCCTTTACTTGATTCCATTTCTTTAGCATTTCATAAGAGGCTGCGTGATTTTTAAAGAATATTGCTAAATCCATTTTATTTGTGGATGGACATTTTTTATTGCTTAGTCCCAGTAATCAGTAGCTTCATCGTATTTTCCTGTCGTGAAACAAATATTGCCCTGATTTTTGTATTGTTGAGCTTGAGTTAGAAGCGTGAGCCTCTCCTTTTTTCTATTGTTTGTTTTTAATTACGTGGTGGATCTTTCTCCCTTGCTGATAGTGTCGAATCCCCACCAATTGAGATTAATTTATCTTTTAAACTTTTAAACACTTTTGCTTTTCCTGTTGAATCTGTTGTGTCTTCGGATAATGTTTTTGATGTTTTTCTGTAGATATAATAGCCTATTCCAATTGCTACGGGCATGCTGATAAGCAGAGCCGGCTTAGAAAATGGTTGTAAGCCGGTGCCAGTAGTCATCATCGTAAGAAAAGTTGAAAATGATTAGAGTTCTAATACCCTGTTTCCACTCATATAAAATCTCAAGATTTTGTTGAGATGATTTGAAAGTGTTTCCATCTAGTTATCTGAAGCTTGTCATTGTGGAATTGTGACAAATGTCACGTTTGATAGCTCTGTTGTTTAGCGTTGAATATACATATTTGTTTAAAGTGCTTCATGTGCATTTACCTATTGAAAGTGCAAAGTGGTTGTGCAAATACAATTTAATAATAATTAAAAAGTTGAAGTGCAAAATAATATAAAAATTGAAGTTTAATTCCGAGTTTTTAAGTATTATGAATTCCTTTAATCAAGGAGAAATTTCGCGGAAACAATTGATGCAAGCAGAACTTAGTGGCAGTTTTTCATCATTGTAAATTAAATATTATAAAACTCAAAGGCGAAAGCACTTGAAGATGTTTTTAGCCTTACACTGCAGAAGAGTCTAGTTACTTAGCCTGTTATCTTGGAGAACATCACCAAAGAGATGGACTTTAGTAAGATATTACGCATATAACATTGACGTTCCTTCATAAAGAAATAATTTTATATTGTGTTAGGTTCGTTCGTATACTTTTTGGAAGCATGACGTCGTTCAAAATGATGACATTTTTTTAAGGAAAATTTCAGAATGACTAGAGGGTCATTTAAAGCTCTGTATATTAAGGTGAAATCAATTGCTAAGCGCGAGACTGTTTTAAGGAGTTGTATTGATTTAAAAAACGAGTAACAATAGCAATCTACGCAGTTAGCTCTTCGGCAGAGTACCGAACAGTAGACAACTTATTTGTTGTAAGTAACAGCACTGTTTGTAAAATTGTTATTGAATTTTGCGAAAGAGTATGGGAGGTTTTGCGGCAAAAATATTTCAATATTTTTCCTTTAACAAATGAAATAATTCCACAGAATGTGAAAGGATTTAAAAACTTGGCTACCCACATTTCTTTGGGGACATATGTAATAAATCGGCCCTACACCACTGGCGGCCAATACATATGCACATTGCTACCATATGGCTTTCCATCTCACGTCAGTTGTGACGACTTCCCATTCCCCGTCAATTTTGTCGGGGAATTTCAAAGTCAGTCCGACGCAGCCATATGGAGAGTTGGGTGAAGTGCAGTTTTGTTGTCTCGGGAAATTAAGGCAAGTTTTAAGAATTGATTAACGAATAAAATAAATAAATTAAACTATCAACAGTTGTGCGAGAAGAAGCATTTCTCGAAACCGCCCGTGGTCTCTGCCAGGAACGTGCAGTAGATAGATTGTCTTCGGGGCTGAATCTTCATACACATGTGGCATCGCCTTTTGCGTTGGTGGGGGTTAAAAAGGCCACATCTAACCCTTCATTGGTAGAGTCTCCAATAGTTTAAGCAAAGTCAGGTGTGTACTGAAAAACAAAAATGATATATCTAAATCCTGCAATCCTTCTGGAAGTATATGAAAGTTTATAATAATAAACGCATAAACGTATTTATGTTCCCTTTCATGGAAAACATTCTACAATAACAAGTAAATATTGACATAAATTGAAAATATCATTGATAAAATAAACACATTTGCAAATAAACACACTTATCGATGATGGCATCGGTGAGGTCAGCCATGTTTCACGATCACTGCACACTTTCAATGCTTCTAACATAACCTAAACTCATAAATGAACAGAGCAGGTGAATGTTATAGCTAGGGGCATCCCATTTTTTTGCCACAAACAATTTTGTCCTATTATGTGAAAAGCGGAACTATTGTATTTTAAAATAGTTCACATCGTCACCAGCTTTCAAATCGTTCCAGAAGGATCATAGGGCTATCTAGGTTAAACAACAGGAGAATTCAAATGAACAGAACCATTCTAGGAATTTTGGACCCATCATCGATGCATCTCTGCAGCCCCGAACAGGCCTTAATTTCTTACAGACAGCGCCTCCAGTTGTTTCGGCCCATTAACTGCATCCTCCAATAGTACGAGTACTATACACCCCTTTCAAAGCCGTTAAGCATGTTTGCGTGGACATTCGTGATGAGGTAGGGTTGCATAAATCCGCGGATGGCCGGTTACCCGTCACGTGCGGTACGCGGTACCTTCGTTTGCTTTGCTTTTTTCTTAGAGTAGAGTTTTTCGGGGTTGAATTAACGTAGTATATTTTTCGATAACGCGTCGGTGATCTTCGGGAACGTGGAATATAAACTAGTTTTCTTCTTGTTGACTGACAGAATGAAAGAGGATACGGAATAAAGTAAAGTAGGTTTCTTTTCCGTATGGTTGAAATTTTGACACGTTTGAAACGGGGACTTAATGGTGGCTGAAACATGTAATTGAGCATATTCCATTGAAAGAACTGTGACCGAAATCCTCTCCGAACTAGCTGGCCGACAAGCAGCCACCTCGAAATGGATTACGGGTTCACCGACTGGTTGACGGGTTGGTACCATTCGTTGGCACGACTCAGACTTCACGTCTAAAACCGATGAGAGGTCGGTTCCAATTTCGTTCGAGCGGACGTAAATGAAAAACATTACACATAGGAATATTTTTTGCTGTGATAATGTCTCCTAATTCACCATATTTCATTTAAGATGGAAGCCATATTGAAGTGAAACACCATGCTGAAGACGCAACAGACTACTATAATTGCAAGGGGTGATTCTCAACAGTTTTATTAGCACTAGTCGATCACCGGTATATATACATAGTTTTGCATTATATTTGCTAATATACTAAAGATGTTTGTTTCTTCAAAAGATATAGATTCATATACATAAATGTGGGATCAATAGGACGCTACAACGATTCGTTAATCTTTGAAAAGCCTCTGTTAAAACCACAACTAGAGAATGTCATTTTACAACAAATGTCAAAACATTATCAGGAGTTGAGGCTCAAGTTTACAATATTGGAGACTCCACACTTAAATTTTCGAACATGATAATGAAGCAATATGCGTTTGATGTTGAAGCGGATGCAGTACAAAAAACGTTAATTATACACTCTCTAAATGTAGAAGAGTTGTGGAGAATGCATTTGGGCATTTAAAGGCTCATTTTCGACGTTTAGGCAAAGGCATTGACAATAAAGTTGAAAACGCACCTCTTGTAATCAAATCATGTTGTGCGGTTCACAATTTTTTGAACGATAGAAACGACCGGATAAACACGAATTGGCTAGAGGAACAAAGAAACTATGAGCTAAGATGTGGAAGACTGCAACCGGAAGTAGAGAATAGAGCATCTGATTGTAACAGAGGAGCAGAGGCCATACGAAAAGCATTAAGTGAATATATCGGTGAGCTTTTACTTAATTTTCAAAATATATTTATCGATGTCTCATATTTATCACTCAAAAAAAACTTATTGATGTCTCAAAACAAATTTAAAACATCTGTGCTTAATTTATATTAAGGTAGGAATGTATTTTATATTTAAATTTTTCACTGATTCTCAAAGTCGAATTCAAAGGCACTTTATTCATAGAATCCATACAAAATAAATAAAAATTCAAACATAGCATTTACTCAATCTTAAAGGCTCTAAGAGATCGAGACATTTCAGGTATATTATTAAAAATATAAAATAAACATATCGTTTAAGGTTTTGTATACATATTTTAAATTAAAAAAAAAAAACTCCCATAGGAAAATCTACTGTAAATAATTTAAAAACTATGAAAGAAAACTTCAAGTGAACTATTGAACAAGACGTCTATTTGCAGTTTACTTCTTTGTAATTTCGAGCCTTACATAAAGTTAGCTGTAGAGGTTACTCTATTGTTTATTAACAAACTGTAAAGTTAACTACAAAGTACAAGGTTAACTGTAAATTATTCCTGAATATTTTCAATTATTGAAAGTATGCTATAAAGTTTACTCTACTGTTTACTAACACTTACTTTCCCCCCCTTTCTACCTAACCAACGTTAGGCGTGTATTGGCTATGGCTTAAGAGCATAAGCCACCGATGTATCGATTAATGTCCTCAAGGGACTTATGGTAATATAGTGTTTCTTTTTCCCAGTTTTTCTTTATTGGTTTTGTGATTTTACTGTGTTAGTGTGTTAGTATCCACTTGGAATGGTTAGTAGATTATTGGATTGAGTGTTTTTCTTCGAAGGTTAAAAGTTAGTTTTTGTGAATTGAGAGGACTACTCGCGTGAAGTTATAGTTCTAAGTTTGCTTCTTCAATAAAGGCGATTAATTGAGTCAGTGCTTTCTCGTTGTTTTTATTAAAAAATTTTGCTATTGGATATGCGATATGTTCAAGATCGTCTGTTATGTCGCACTACTTACATCCTTGAGATGTAACTATTTTTACTTTTTTTAATCTTTTGTGATTGTAGGCTCGGTTGAGTAGGATTCTATTTATTTGCTTTTGTGTGTTGCTGCTTGGTGTGAAATCATGGAACCATGGTTTGGTTCTGTAAATGAGGTCCGTTTGTAGCCAAGGGCTGTAAGCTAGGTTTTTGATGTTTTTTCGGTAGTATTCATGCCATTCTATGTTAATGGAGTCGTTGATCTTTTTGGTAGAGTCGTCCCATTCCAGAAATGAGTTAACCTCTTCGCCTTCTATAGTGGCCAGTTTAGCTGCTTTGTCAACCAATTCAAAGCTGCGAAATTTTTCCACTTTCGGTATCCAGTATAATAATAGCAGTGCGTTAGGTTTATTGTTGACTGCTTTCCTGATTTTTTTCTGTAATGAGTTTGTGGTTAGTGTTGTTTATGATCTCGTTTATTGTGTTTTTGGAGTCAATGAAAATGGCTATGGTGTTGGTGGGTTCAGCATCCGCGTTGTTAATAGCTTCCTGGACTGCTTTTAGTTCTGCATTTGCTGCTGTAGAGTCTGTGTTCAGGCAGTATTTTAGTGTATTTTTGGAGTTATAGCAGTGTATGGCAAAACCAGTGCCTAGTCTGTTTTTGCCGCATCCGTGAAATATATCTTAGCTTGGTTACCCGTGAGATTTTGTAGTACTGCTCCAATCGACTTGTTGAAGTTTTCGTAGTTTATTTTCTTGAAGTTGTTGGGGATGTTGTGCATGAAACTATTGGTTTGAAATTTTATGTTGTGTGGTTTTGGTAGTGCAGAACCCACACAGGTGTTGTTGTAAATGTCGACATGTTTTTTTGTAAACTGTGGCATAGTTCGAGTTTTTTTTGTTTTCCGATATCATTTCGTTGAAATCTTGGCGGAATGGGTTTTTCCTTTTTCTTTGGCGAGGAGTTGCTCAGCTCTTAGTCTGGCTGGTAATTCTTTAGCTAGAGCAAGCGCTAGTATATTTGGCGCAGTTGTAGGTACCCCGAGACATCGTTTTATGGCTTTGGCTTTCAGGCTGTCTATTTTGTTTAGAAAATAATTTGGAGCATGAACAATGTTTGTTAGATTGCTTTCTATTACCGGTCTTATTAGAGATTTAAAGGTGTTTAATGCCTTTTTGGGGGTAAGTCCATGTTTGGGGGAGCTGATCTTGAAAGCTATGTTGATTGTTTTGTTTCCTTTACTTAGAGACTTGTTGTAGAATTCATTGAAGTGATTTTGGTTGTTAAAGTTTCTGCCTAGGAAAGTGAAATTTTTTACCCAATCTAGTTGTTTGTTTCCATATTTTATTTTGTTGGGGTGTTTTTTGTTTGTGTAGAATTCTATGGCTTGCGATTTTTCCAAGTTCAATGGGAGGTTTAGCCTGTTACATAGTTTTGTGTACTTGTTGAATTTTGTTTGTAGATTATTGAGATTGTTGGGTCTGTTTTTCCCTTTGCTTATAATTAGAAAGTCATCAGCAAATTGAATGAGTGTAGTTTGACTGTCAGTGATTTTGTGGAGGCTAGATGTGTAGAGATTAAAGAGGAGCGGACTTAGTACGTCCCCTTGCGGAAGTCCATTGTTAATTTCGGTCGAATCCTTGCCTGGATGTAATTTCCTGTACATCAGGAAGTTTAAGATCCACGAGATATAATCATTCTTGGTGTTGAAGTTGCACATGATTTTGAAGAGTTCCGGAATATTTACTCTCTCATACGCACTAGAAATATCACAGTTGATAATCATGATGTTTTTTGCTTTCTTATCTTTGTTGAGGAAGTGTATTACAGTATTCATGCATGAGATTGCCGACTTTTCTTTTCTATAAGCAAAACAGAAATTGCTTAAACTGTTTTGGTATTCAATGTCACTAGCAATCCTATTTTTTATTAGGCAGTTAATTATTTTCAGCGGGATGCTTATGAGAGAGATTGGTCTATAGCTTTCTATTTTGTGCAATGGTTTGTTTTTCTTAGGGATCGGTATGATGTCTCTTAGTTCATTATGTATGTTGTTATTTTTGAAGCTGTCGTTTATGGAGTTAAGTAGTGGTGATTTATTGTAATCGTTTAGGGAGTTTATAATATTGTAATCAATTGCATCCAGACCCGGAGATAATCTTTTTTTACGCTTATCTAGTACTGTGAGCAGTTCGTGTATTTCAAAGGGTTCGGCTGGTTCTATGTTGTTGGGCATGTAGGGAGTCCAGTTTGTATTTAGCGCCTGGTGTTTATTTTTTATTATTTTGAGAAAGCCTTTGTTGTTTTCGGTATCCCATTGCGATCTCGGGTTGTTGTTGTTGTTGTTTTTGACTGCATTGACTAGATTCCAAAACTGTTTTATATCTCCACTTTGGTTTATTTCATTGATTTTTTGATCCCACAATTCTCTTTTTGCCTTTGTTACAGTTTCTCTCCATTTATTTTGTATCTCTAGAAACTTTGTTCGTTTTCACTACTTTTTATTTTTCGGAAATTTGTCCAGGCTTTCGTTTTTTCCCTCCATGGTTTTGGCCTGTGTTTGAATTTCTTCGTGCTTATCTGGTTGCTTTTGATTAGTTCATTGATTTTCTTCATATTTTCTTCAAGATCATCGGTGAAGTTGATCGTGTTGATGTCCTCCATGATTTTATTTCTGTTTTGTATTCGTCTTTTATTTTTGTTCCAATTTTCAACTTGTAGTGAGAATTCAATGGGGACGTGCTCACTCTTGCCTTTTTTGTATTTTTTAAGTGTTCCATTCATCCCAGTAGTTTAAATTGTTTGTTAGGGTGATGTCTGGGGCTGACATTTGTGTGGTCTGTTGATTGGTTTTCCTAAAGAAGGTGAACGTGCCTGTGTTGAGGGGTGCTAATTTATATTTGTTTAACACGGCTTTAAGGATGTTTCCTTTAGCATTATTTGTTTTGTCTCCCCAGTCTTTGTGCCTTGCATTGAAGTCTCCTCCAATAATGAAGAGGTTTTTGTTGTTAACCACTTTTATAATTTGATGGATTTGTTCTTTGAAAGTTGAGCTGCTTAGGTCAGGGGGAAAGTAGCACGCGCAGATGTTAATATTTGGACTTAGATTAGTTGTGGTGATTATTATTGCCTCAATGTCTATGTTGTTGAGAGGTATTTCTTTAAATTTTATTTTATTATTTATTACTATGGAGACTCCCCCTCCTTCTTTTTCTGTTCTTATTAATTAGTTGTTGGTTTTGATTCTTACGATGGGTGATTTTTTGTTAGAAGTGTTTCCTGTAAAAGTGCAATGTCTATTTTGTTTTTGTACATAATGTACTCTAGTGTGTCTTTATTTTTGGTTATGCTTTGGATGTTATATTGGAGAAATTTTATATTTTTGTGATCATTCATGTTTTTAAGTGTTATTATTAGTCAGCCAGTCGGTGTATTGTAGATTGTTTGTATTAAGTCTTTTCTGACAGTGGCTTGTAAGTGTTTGTATTGTTTCCTTGATTAAGTTAGATTCTATTTGTAAGTATTTGGTGTTGGTTTGGTTTTTACAATTGTTATTTAGTAGGTTGATTAGTTTCTCTATTGGTGTGACTTGGTTTGCTGATTTGAAAATGTTTTCTGCTAGGGTGTTTTTCTCCATTAGCGTGTTGTTTGACTGTAGCAGTAGATGACTACTCATTGGGAAATTTGTTGCATTATCGGTTGTTCTTGTGTTGCGTGTCCTTGTTGTTTTTGTGTAAGGTTTGGTTAACATCAATTTATTTATTACGTTGTTAGAGTTTCTATTGTTTGATGATTTTGATTTTGTTAGAAGTGGGACCGCTGAATCCATGGATTCGTTGTCTTTCAGTAATTCGAATTGGTTGTCGTTGTTCAGAATATTTCTTGCTTCTTTTAATGTTATGTTTCTTATGGAGCAGACTTTAACCTCCATGTCATAATTGACCCGTTTGGGGCATTTTTTATCCATGGCGCTGTGGTTTATGTCTCCACATAAAAAGCATCTAGTGACTTTACATTCCTTGTCCAAACATTCTTTGTCTCCACATTTTGCGCATCTTCTGTTGTCACCTTGAAACTTCTTACAGAAGTATTGCGTATGACCTAGCCTGAGACACTTTGTGCATTGTTTTGGTCTTAGGAAATAATACTCAACTGGTATGTTTAGGTAGTCGAGTCTTATTTCATCAGGAAGTTCCTCTCCCAAAAACGATACCTTGACTGTTTGGGTAGGGATGAAGTTTTCTCTGTTTGTTGGGTCTCTCCTTTTTATTCTGTATACATTGACTATCTTTATGTTCTTTTGCTGTATCCCGTGGGAGTTGCTTGGGATTCCGTTTTTCACTATTTCCTCCTCCGAAATGTTTAAAAGTACTCCTTTGATTATCCCGTGCCTCATAATGAAATTGTTCGATATGAATGCTCTCACTCCGAAGTTTTTAATTTGTTCATTCATGATTAACTCGTTGGCTTCCTCGGGTTTATTGAACATCAGTTTTAACCTGTTGTATCCTACTTGTTTGATGTCCTTGATGTTTTTGATGTTCATACTTTTGTTCATCGAGTAGAAGGCCATCGGGATGAGTCTCATTTTTTCATTAGCCTTTTCTTTGGCAAGGTCCATTAGTACAAAGAATTTTTTCCTCGTGTCATTTTTGTCATATTTGTTGATGTTGTGTCCTTTTTTCATTGATTCCGTTGTTTGTTTGTCGCTTTCTTTAAGGTGCCCATATGTTTTTTCAGCACCTGCTCAATGGTGTTTTTAGGATTCGCTGTTTTGTTTAAAGTATCAGCCATGAAGTTTTCTATGTCTTCCATTGGCGTAGATATGGTTGGCGTGGATTTTGTTACTGCTGTTATTTCGGTGTTTTTAGAAGCGCTAGACAGTTTACCGTTAGCAACTTTACTGGTTTTTTCCGTTTCAGACGTGTCTATTGGTTCGTTGAAACTCCCATTAGCATTTGTATTGAGGCTATTGAACTTACACGTGGTGTCGCCTTTGATGTTTCTTTTTATTCTTTTTGCCTCTATTTCCTCATTGATTTTTCTCAAATCAGTCTCCTTCCTTTCCCCAGGGTCGGGGGGTACCTTATTTTTATTTGATTGATCTTCTATTATAACATTAAATGAAAACTCTTACCTGTGACGTACAAACGCTAAGGAACTGAATTTGATTTTAATTGGCTCTACTTTAAATGAATAATTATATCTCACTGTACTCAAATATTAATTGTTTGGGGGATTAACTAACCCTATTAGACTTTAATTATACTCGCAAAGTGAAAGGATTTTGTTTTACTCAAAATGTGGTTTTTAGATTTTATAGGTTAAACTTTCCTTCGCAAACACTCACTAAACTTACTGCACACTCTGAAGGTTGGATGGGAAGTGACACTTACTTACAGTTCAACTTACTATTTATTATTAAAGTTTGAAGTAGGTTTTACAGCATACTTTCAGTAATGGAAAGTATTCAAAAATAATTGATAGTTAACCTTGTACTTTGTAGTTAACTTTACAGTTTGTCAGTAAACAATAGATAAATCTCTACAATTAACTCCCAGTAAATCAGAATAGAATTTACAAAGTAGGCCTTGTTGAATAGTTTACTTAGAGTTTATTTCATAGTTTTTAAATACAACTTACTGTACATTTTCCTAAGGGTTATATTATTACGTAGAAGCTGCTTCAAAATTTCATTTTTGGTTTCTCCTGCGTCCACCATTCTTGTTTCTAAATCGGAGAGTTTCTCATCAACTTTCTTTGCACGCTCAACTTCAGCATCCATTTTCTTGTTTACATCTTGTATTGCTTTCAAAACTTCCTTTTGAAAACTGTTCATTAACATCTTCCTTCTTTTTCAGGAACCACAAACACCTCCGAAGATGACTCCTCCTGGTCTTCGGAAATGATTGTAGCAACTGGTTCAGCTGCACTGCCTGGCGATGTTGGAGCACTTGATGTTGATGAGGATGCGCTTGTGGAAATGTATAATGATCTGCAATTTTTGAAATTTTGAATTAATATTTAAAAGCTATGTTTGGTTTATATAGTAATTTGTTAATTTGATTTGAAGTATGTAATAAAAAATTAACTTTAAACCGTGCACAAGGAGAAATTCGTTAAAGACATAATTGTATATAAAACTATTTAATATATGTATTCAGAAAATCGGCGTTTAATAAGCAAAATTTTGTTTTTTAAAGGACCAAATAATAATTATGTTACCTATTGATATGCTTTCGCGAATGCTTTTGAATCCACCGATAATATCATGCACCGCAGCGTCAAGGCCCACTCTGAGGGTGATCCACCTGTTAGACCAACCTTTTGTTTTTCAATTCTAAAAACGGAATACATATATATTAATTATCACCAACAATAATTAATTCACATACCTGTAACGATTCGTCAAAATATGGATATTTATTTTCACTTCATCAACAGTATAGTTTAATCTTTGTTCAACCAGTGTCTGTGCCATTTCGGCAAAAACGTGGTTGTTTTTGCGGGAATCTCGTAGATCCGCAATTTTTAAACTCCACAGATCAATCAACTCATATTCGGCGGACAAGATCCACTTGACTTTTTTTCTTGTTGCGTTTGTTATCGGAAGACATTTTCTCACTTCTTACCGAAACTGACATTTGTAACCGAAACTGAAATTTCTATTTACCGAAACTGACATACGTGATATTTGACATTTGAGAATTGCTGAATATCTGAATTGAGTTATTTGCAGTAGCGCTATACGTAATTACAAGATCTTGAGAAGATTTTGCTCAAATCTACTAGATTTCAAAATCTAAAGATTTTGATTTTCATATGGCAAATCTACATGATTTTGCTGTGGATTTTGATCTTATCGCAAAATCCTCAGATTTCATGTAAGTAGAAACAAGGCTCCAGAGGTCGATACATGAAGAATAAATTGTGCCAAATCCTCGTCCAGCGTCTTAATGATAGATAAGAAACAGCCCAAAATTCAGTGACTAAATTTGATTTATTTCGCTTTCGTTATCATACTTGGCCATAGCTATCGCTCCTCTTTTCTTCCGGTTGAGTCAAACTGTTACTCCCATGATTAAATTCTTCATTACCGCATTGTGTGCGCATGAAGCTTTGATGGATGTTGGAGCTTGGTTAAACTAACCCTACAGTGTAAACTGAATTGTTGCATTTATACCAACTTGAGTACGTTAAATTTAATCTAGGTTACAATAGTTTACATTAACTTAGCCTAGAACGGATTGGAGTCTTTCAAACTTTACGAGACTGTAATAATCGAGGAGCTATGGCTCTAAAAGCCATCGCTGCCACAGGCACACAGCACAAACTCAATTTAACAAGGAGTAACCATTCAGTCACCTTCCCCATCGCAACACTTGCTCCTTTTTTTTCGCATGAAAAATAAGTCAAGAAAATTTCTTTTGTACTTAACTCCCGGGAAACAAAATTCTAAAACTGTTTAATATTGTTAATGTGTAGTGATTTTATTACAATATCTTTTGAATATAAGTTAACGAATTGCGGTGTAACGCGGTATACAAATGCTTAGAACGAAACGGTTAACCCCTTAAATTATATGAACGATAAAAT
This sequence comes from Odontomyia ornata, assembly GCA_963969285.1. NCBI lineage: Eukaryota > Metazoa > Arthropoda > Insecta > Diptera > Stratiomyidae > Odontomyia > Odontomyia ornata. The sequence continues at coordinate 123,214,848 of OZ017740.1, forward strand.
CATTGTATCATTTAAACCCCTTAAAATTTGTCAAATTTTACCGATTCCAACCATAATATTAATTAAAAATTGTTTTGTTTGTCGGTAATTAACGTGTGCCTGTCTAATTCTTCCGATTTTTTTTTTCCCACTTAATTACGCCTAATCATTATAAACGAAAATTGCTTTCAATTGATAACGTAATCGAATCTACAAAAGACGACGTAAATTTTAAAAACAACCGAAACGAGTGTGCATTATCACCATCGCGGATCCACCCTAGTACGGATCATCGATCGAAAATCGTCGAAGAGGGAGTCTGCTTAAGATCGTCACGTGTATTATGATCGTCACAGCAAGCGCGTCGGGGAGTTTGGATTGATCCGCCGCAAAATAATATCCGATATTTGCTGGAATTTTAGAAAGTGGATTGAAACTAGAGAGTTAGCTAGGACCGTGAATGTTAGGAGAAGTGCTTAAACTTACGGATGGAAAGTGAAAGTGGTGAAAATTAAAAGAAATTTCATTATTTAGCTGCGTTTGAAATGAAATGCATGCATGGGTTGTAAGACGGAGGGTGAACGTGGTTTGCTTGCAGTGTGCAATTTATCTTGACCTTTTCCCTCGTGCCCCCTATTGCAAATTAGCTACTGAAAAGATTTTGAGAGCTTAAATTGATTTATTTAAAAGCCCTGAGTGATTTTTAACCTCTTCACTTAAGAAACGGCGTTTCGTTGGCTACTCCATTGAGTTGCGCGAGTTTTCCGTTAGCAATCTAGAGATGAATCTACGGTTCTTATTGCAGTTAATTAATACCATTTGCGGTCTTTGGGTAATGCTAGTTGGGAGTACAGTTCTAAATTAACGATAACAAGGAATGACTCGATTAAGATTAGTGTAAATAAATGCGAGGTGTTTACACACGCTTGGGCTCCAATTCGATTTAGTTTGGTACGATTTCGCAGCAGAGTGCGGACGATTGGAAAATAACGGCGGGCAAGCGCTGTTGCCGAGTTTCTCGTCAAACGAGTTCTATTTGTCAGTGAGTGCATACTTGGTGTACGAGTATTAGCTCAAAATCCGAAGCGGGGACGGCAATAAAAACAGATCACGCTAGATCACAACAAAAAATAGACACATACGTGCGGTAGGAATGTGCTTGCAGACGGAACGAGATGAGTAGAGAAAATATTTGGAACGTATGCATGTAATTGAAATGCTTTGCAAGGCAATAGTGGAACTTTTCATGCAACCAGATCCCAAACCTGAAAATGCTGTTGATTTCATTCGGAACAGTTTAGGCGATGCGGTGTTAGAAAATGACACAATTGCTCATCTGAAACAGGAATTACAAATATCTCGCAACAAAGCAAGGCAACTTCGAAAACAAATCGAAGAATTAAAACTAGAAATTGCAAAGACGTCAACTAAATTAGATAATCTTGAGGAAGATACTAGGAATAATACTCAAATAAATGAATACTGTAGTAAATCTGATTTAGCTAGTGATACTGCAATTTCTGCAGGAATTTTATTATGCTAGAAAAATCGATATAAACATGATTTGCACACAGTGCGCATGATTTTTCCAATAATGAGCACTAGAAGGATGTAGCAGTTCATTGATTTATGAATTGTGATAGGATATGTTTTGAACAGTGAAGTATTTAATGCAAATGAAAGTTATTTATGCTAAATTATTGGACAATTGCTTCCTATGGATACCAATCGAACTGCAAGTCTACAATATTTATCTAGAGCTATTTTAACGAAATTTGAAATAGTTTACAACAGTTTATTGTGTCAATTAAGATGCCAACCCGTCCTTTAAAATAAAAACATTGATTTGGAATAGAAAGTCAAAAAAATGAAAGTGGATTGCCCTTAATCTATATGAGATATATTTGCAGATATCGATTATTATTAGAGAAAAAAAACCAAACAAAAACAATTCCAGGACTTACTCACCCCACTTCGTCAACGAGCGCTCGTCGTCGGAAAAGGTTATGTAAGTACCCTTTTAATTTCTTTGTTTTATATATTTGTTTTATATATTTGTTTTATTAAATTTTTAAAATTTAATTCATTAAATATCCATGAATTGGTATGAGAGATACCCATTTTTATAGAGGGGGGTATACAATAACATTCTTATGGGGTTTTCAAAAACAAAAAAATAAAGAGGCAAGAAAACGGTGCAACTTAAAATTGAAATAAAACAGCAGCCTTTCTCGGTTCAATAAAAAAATCATACCATATCAAATCCGATTGAAGAGTATAAACCCATTGTATGAACCTTACAAGAAACTGAGTAAACTATTTCAAAACCTGGAAAATTCCATTTGCTTAATTTTTCCTATTATTAATTGTCAATGTTTATTGTCATGCTTTATTTGCGAATCAAAATTTTTAATTCAAAGAAAATGAATTGTTAATTGGTAAAACTGGTCTTTCCTTTCTTCCGACTCTGACCAGGTATAGGACTCGGTACGGTGGCAGGCTGCCCCCCAAAACCATGAGCCAGCCACCGGGTACTTACTAATTCCTTTTTCTGTTTCAGGTGACGTTTTGGGTTGAGTGGCTCAAGCAGAGTGCCTTTTTATGGCATAGATTTATGCAATCCGATTGTATAATTCTATGACATAAATTGGTCACCGGGGTACTCCCCTTCTGATGGGAAGGTTCATACAATTCAAGTTGTATGAGTTTTCCACTCAGAAGAGGAATACCTGGCCACTTCAACAAGCTGTCTATGGATTTATTCCGGTTGGGTGGGTATGAAGGGGCTCCACCACCACCCGGTTGCCCCTCTTTCATTTGTGGGCCATGAACTTCGTTGGGTAATGACGAGGTCACCCCAAGTTCGCCTTTCTTTTCAGGTTCCACTTGTTCTCGTAACAAGTTACATCTCCCTCGGTGAGGTTGTCTACAATTCTTGCGACTTCGGTCGCCTTTTGAGCTATCGACCAATTCGTGAATGCGAAATTTTTTTGTAGTGGGTCCTCGTGCTGGGGAAACGAACCCGCCCCACGACACCGCAATGCTAGCCTGCCAGCGCATTCACGCGTCTCCAGACGAGGGCATTCTCGGCAGATACCTCCATCTTCTTCTGCCGGGGCAGCAGACCATCGCTGTAGTCCTTTCCGGACTTTATTGAACATCTTATTCACTACAAGACCTTTATGTTTTCGATTCAAGATTCATTCTTAATAACCCGAAGTGTGCAAGTGGCAATATTTTTTTGTATTCCCTTTATTTCTCAGGTGAAATTTCCCCGTTACCTGAAGAGAATTTCTTCAAAATCCAATCCTGGTTAAATTCAAGTCTAAATAGTACAAACTTCAAATCCTAACCATGTAATCAGTGGAAAGTCTACAACTACATGTAATGTGACGCCTACGCCCGGGAATCGAAGTGATTCCGATCCCGAACCCTGGCAACCGGCCAGATGGGTATGTCTTCGAAGGCAAGCGGACTTCACCTTTCGTGCGGATATCGTTGCACAGAAAATTTTTTTTCAAATATTTATATCTGTGGATATAAATATTTGAAAAATAATATTAATTAAACACCGACACATTTCGAAGCATATCTATCTGGCAATGCCCCCCACAGTTGCCATCCAAAACATCGAATAGATAGAAAGGTGGAAATTGGTTGAAGTGTCATTCGTCATATAACCTTCAAAGTGTCGGCATCGTTCTAAGTTATTGTACGTATGATGACTACAAGTGGGACTGGTCATTGCAGCATGTCTCGTTACAATGCTTGCAACATAAATTACATGCAATAGTAGTGAAAGGCCCAAGAGTTTTCCATATTGGAGAGTGTGGTGTCCATCACCAAAAGAAAAATTGTGAATCGAATCAGGTGATTTCAAAAGTTCAGCAAATTTTACGTATTGCTAAAAGTTCCGGTCACTTTTTCTACACAGGTTAACATTAACAGTTGCAGCCTAAGAAAGAAAATGAAACTTCAAAAAGGAAATGGCGGATGGGGTGACAAACGTGATCATACTTTATGTCTTAATATGACCTTTTCCGTAAGGTACGTGGCAGCCATGTATGTATAATATAAAATAATAGTATTGTGGATAGATACGAGTATATAGGCAAATAAGTGTAGGAAAAGAATTGAAGGAAGTACACTTATAATTAAAAGTTAAACATATTCTCATGTATATGATGTATTGATGTGTATTGACACTGACTATACAGCGCATTTTAATGGAGTTATTGATTTATTTTCTCCTCATGTCATTTTACGGATAAATTTTCCAAAGTTTAAGAATGAAAAACGATATCAACTATAAAGCGAGAAGTGAAATGTACGATTAGAAAGACTTTGGAGAACGGAAGAATAAATGATGATGTAATGATTAGATAGGTGAACTCCAGTCGCTATTGATATTAATTCCAAGTTATTCTGAGTATACATTATAGAGAAGAAGCAATTCATACTTTTCACATTCAGTTACCCACAAAATCGGACTAGTCACTTTTAACAATGTCGATTGCAAGTCACATTGTAAATTTTAATATCATAAATTGAACTATTGTACATAAAAACTTTAAAATTAACAGAAACTTATACCAAAGTAGAGCAATATAAATAATCCGGAAAAGATGGAAAAAGAGCATTTGGAAAGCGATATTAATTAAAGAACGATAATAAGCTAAGTGTGTGAAAAAAAAATGATTATTATCCTAAAGTACCCTTTCATTTGCGTGAAGTGTGTTTTGATGGCTTTCATTTGATTTTTTTAATAATTTTAATGGTTGCGCATAGAACGTTTGATGATAGAATCTCATTTTTGATATTAAAAGAACCTCTAAGCAATGCATAGGTTGCTAAAATCGCTCTCTATTTTTTTAATAAAATTATCAATGTGCAATAATACATTCGATACCGCTTTTAAAATTATGGTAAAGCTTTTCGGTCAAAAATTGAACAACATTCCGACCAAAACCTCCACTATTCAAATCGCGAAATTTCAAGTATTTATCTTCCGTGCTCATCCTTCCTCTTTTCTATTGACTAGATTTTTTTTCAACTCCTCGATTCTCATTATAACAAACTTTTAGAATTAAGAGGATCTTTTTAAACAAATTTTCTATTTATATTTTCTCAACAATGCATTTATTGAATGGTGCAGTTAGTAAAGAAGATTTGATCCGTGACAAAAGAGAAAAACGAATAAATAAAACAAATAAAACAAAAAAGAAAATCAACTCCCCTGGCAAATCAGAGCAAGTGATGGAAACCGATGACACTAAATTAGGAAACAAATGTAAGATGATAGAAAGAAAATGAAAATATTCGGAAAATGTGAAAAAGTAAGATACAAAATAAAAGAAAAACAATTAATGTAGTATTTTATATGAATAGATAATTGAATGTCTTGATGAATAACATGAAAAGTAACAGTTTCATCTATAATTGAATGTCAAAGCTTTGAACATTTTTGTTAATTTGATACAATTAAGAAGAAAAACAAAAAAAAACAGGAAATCGAATTAAGAAAAACATTGCCATATGTATATATGTAATTACAGTATTTTCCCTCTATTATCCATGAACTACTACAAATACTACTACAAATCAAATGTTGATTTTTTTTGTTCTTTTTATATTTCTAATTAATCACCGCTGTCTCCCTATTATTGAAATAATAACAAAATAGCATTAATAAGTTAATTATTATATTTGTACATTAATATCTCAAGTTATATATATGTATAGTTCCGTTATAAAAGTAAAATCCTCCCTACTTGTTGAGTGCGAGAATTTTAAATTGTATGAGAAAAATTACCATTAAAATAATGAATTGCTAAACTTAATCACGACTTTCCTTTTCAGTGGTTCTTCTTTTTTCAGCGGGAAAGGAAGTGCAGGGTAGGTATGCCGTCGCGAGGGTAGGGTTTAGAAAAATCCGCTGAGGTCGGTTTCGCGTCGTGCGCGGTACGCGGTACCGTTGTTGTTTTGTCGCTTTATTAGAGTAGTTTTCGTCGGGTTGAGTTAGAGTAGCATACTTTTCGGTACCGCGTCGGAAATTCGGGAACGCGAAGTAAAAAGGAGATTTTGTTCTTTGACTGGTTATAGGAAGAAATACGGAGTAACGTAAAGTAGGTTTCTTCTCCGTATGGTTTTGTTTTGTAACACGTTTAAAAACGGGCGTGTATAGGTGGCTGAAAATATGTAAATGAGCGTAACCCATTCGGAGACCCGCGACCGAAATCCTCTCCGAACTAGCTGGCCGACGAGCAGCCACCGCGTGAATGGATTACGGTGCACGGATTGGTTGACCGGTTGGTACCATCCGTTGGCACTACTCAGACTTAACGTCTAGAACCGATGAGAGGTCGGTTCCGCGTTGGACTTAAAATGTTTAAATCATTACATACACTTAAGTTATCCCAGTAAGCTTGAGAAAGAAAGTTAATCAAACCGTATCCTAAGCAGGAATGAAAAGAAATAAGAAAGAAATAATACACTTTTAACATACTTAACAACGCTGCAATCACTGCATGTAGTACAAACAACGAACCTACTCTGCACCCCTGGGAAATCGAAGAGTTCTATAATCTCCTGTCTGCACCCTAACCACTATAAACTAACTGCCGAAATAACTAAGGCTTAATGATAATCTTAAGATCAATCCTATTTAACAATAAAACTGCACTTTTATACAAGTATATCTAAAAATTTTATCTGCCACATTCTAACTACACTGGATGGCATTTCGTAAGGTGCGGGCATTAAAAAAAGAGTTGTTGAAAATAGTGCGAGAAAGTATTTCGTCTGATTTCAGCGAAGTGGAAACAATTGCGACCTATGATCAGTGTTCGCGAGCAAAAGGCAAGGATTTGGCTTCGTGGACAAGTTTTGTATTTGGCTTGGTACCAATAAGAAAGAAAGGAAATGATTGCTCTGAAGCGAGGATTCTTGGAGTATTTACTAACCCCTAGGTTAGTGAAAATACGTCTCTGCGCAAGCAAAAGGCATGTTGAAGATAATAACATGGACGTTTATTTTATTGTTTAGCCAGCTGAAGAACAAAATTATCACTGGGGACCAATCTATCAAGAACATGCATCGCCTTGACAACTTATTCAGCATTCTATGAATTGGCTCAAAATTCATTTCTGACGTATAGCTCCAATTCAATCTACCATAAACTATCATAGGCAATACATGAGAACTTTAAGCTAAATTTTTAAGACTTATATGAAGAAAATCCTTACACATAATGAACCTGGTCCAACATGCTAGTTTGGATTTTAAGTTATTTACCTGCTGGGTCTACGATAATCTATTTATCAATAATAAGACCTAAGTACTTCATTAATGAAACTCTTTCTATATTTTCACCGTAAATAGTTACATTCAAAGACATCAAATTTATTGGGTTGACAGAAGGTCGTGCCTTTTGTTTTACTAGTATTTATAGTCAATATACATATTTCCCAATAGCGAGTCACCAAATTTTTTAAAGATAATGATTGACTTTTGAATCAAGTTATTTTATGCTGATATATCAGAATGCCCACTTCTTTCTTGGTTCAATAAAATGAGAGCAGATCTGAATTTAAGAAAATTATATATCAATTTCTGTACCTCAATGCCAAATTCACAAAGACACTGCAACACTTTACAAAAAACAACTATATGCGGCGTGGTCCTAACTTAATGCAAAATTTATTCATTCACATTATGATTTGTAAGAACAGCTAAACTTAATGTTAATTTAGTGGTTCATCCTTCTTAATCATTCTTGCATAGTTATGTTAATAAAATACTCGTTGAATGCTCAAATAAAAGTATAAAAAACGAAACTGAATCGCTAAACAAAGAGAAAACAAAATCATAACCGCGTTCAGAAAAGATAATTCCCACTAGCAGTTAGAAAATTGTAAAACTAAAATTCTTTTCTATGTTAAGAACAACATAGAATTAAGATGATTTCCTGCTAAATATTTTATGGAAATAGGGCCATGCAGCCAAACCAATGTAAAAAAAACATTGACAACTCCATATAATTCAAGCATCTATTATTATTATTTATAATAATCTACTAGTGCCTATACAATATTAAAATTTAGAGAAAATTTGTGTTTGCATTCCTTATAGAGTAATTTCTAAAACAAATCTTCCTTTTGTTTATTAATGCAACTAAAAATTCAAATCATGGAATATAATTGAATAAACATAAAATGAATTGTCTTTCCTTTTCAGCAAGCCCGTTCTTTTTCAGAGGGAAGCGATGGCGAAGGTGAGTATGCCGGTGAGGGGTAGGGTTCAGATAATCCGCAAATGGTTGGTTTCGTGTTGCGGTGGGTACGCGGTGCCATAGTTTGGTTTTGCATTTTTTAGTTAGAGTAGATTGATTCGGTTTTAAATTCGAGTAGCCTATTTCGGGCATCACGTCGGTGAATAATCGGGAACGCATGATTTTGGTTGAGGTTGTATCGTATTGCTCATTTTCTTGGACCAAAAGAACAAGGAAATTGAAACAAAGTAAAGTCGAGTCGTTGGAAGTTGTTTGACACATTTTAAATCGGGAATTTGAGTCGGTGGCAAATTCTTGTATTTTGGACTGAGTCTTCCAAACTAGCTAGCCTGCCAGAACCATCTTAGAGTAGACTAAGTGTTTCCAAACTTGTTGACCTGATAGGTAGAGTCCGTTGGCGCGTTCGGTTTATTTTTGGGAGCTTTCGAACAAATGAGAAGTATTTAAAAGCATTCATTTTCATCTTCGTAGCACTACAGCCCCTCTCGAGCTTTCGCTTCCTGCAAATAGCGCCTCCAACTATCTCAGTCCACTGACCACCAGCTCCGATTTCCAAATCCGAGCAGCGATGAACTGTCTTCATCAACTGAGTCAGACGAGCATTTCCTCGGCTCTTCCACTGGTCTCCGTCCTCCAGTTCTCCCAGCAAATACTTTTTTGGGTATCCGTTGTTCGTCCATACGATTCATGCAACCAGCCCGTTGCAGCTTCCGCAGTCTTACAATCGTTGAGAACTCTGGCTCGTCAAAAGTTTCATACAGCTCATGGTTGTATTGAATTCACCATTGGTCCCTATCTAGCTTCGCTCTGATTATTCGCCTCAGGATCCGTCGCTCACGAGCATTCAATATATTTACGGATGCTTGGGTTAGGGTCCATGTTTCACACCCACAGCATAACACAGGTCTTATCACAGATTTGTATACTTGGAGCTTTGTTTTCCTATCTATGTAGCTGATTTTCAAGATCGTCAATACTGAATAAAATAACTTATTTGCGAGCTGTATTCTTCGGCGTATTTCGTCTCTGCCATTACCCGTTTTCATTATTTTGTCGCCTAAATACACAAATTCGCTAATTCGTTACTGTATTCGTCAAGTGTGATATATTGTGTATTTGAGATATTTTTCCTTGACTGCGTCATGAGCTTTGTTTTATTTTCATTGATTTGTAGCCCTACTAGTTTTGCTTCGCTGTCGAGTTGCAGGAAAAATTCTTTGGCAGTTGTTAATGACCGTGAGCAAATGTTGATGTCGTCTGCATAGGCTACTACTTGGATCGACCTGAATAGTAATGTACCTCGTGTATCGACAGATAGCTTCCTTAGGATGTACTCTAGAGCCAAATTGAATAGCAATATTTGTGTCAAAAACATCGGTGAGCTGGTTATTGATGCGGATTTGGGAGGTCGTCGACGTCATTGTCATTTTGGTAAGACGGACTAATTTGGCTGGGATGCCAAAGCATAGCATTATTTGGTACAGTAAGTTACGATCAATACTGTTGTATGCTTGCTTAAAGTCAACGAAAAATTGGGGTACATCTTTGTTGAACTCCCAGCATTTTTCAAGTACCTGCTTGATAATTGTAATGATTTTCTCTTTTCAGATCGAACGCGGAACCGACCTCTCATCGGTTCTAGACGTTAAGTCTGAGTAGTGCCAACGGATGGTACCAACAGGTCAACCAATCCGTGCACCGTAACCCATTCACGCGGTGACTGCTTGTCGGCCAGCTAGTTCGGAGAGGATTTCGGTCGCGGGTCTCCGAATGGATTACGCTCAATTACAATATTTCAGTCACCTGAACTTGCCCGTTTTCCAAACGCGTCAACAATTACTCATCCAGAACGAGAAACCTACATTACGTTAATTCTGGATGTGATCTATCCACAGATCTCAAATCAAAAACGCTACAAAATCCCATAGGCGCGTTACCGAATCACCGACGCGGTACCGAAAAATATGCTACTCGAACTTGAACCGACGAAAACTACTCTAATGAAATGACGAAACAATCAAAGGTACCGCGTACCGCGCGCGACGCGAAACCGACTTCAGCGGATTTGTCGAAACCCTACCCTCGCGACGGCATACCTACCCTGCACTTCCCCTTCACGCTGAAAAAGAACGGGCCACTGAAAAGGAAAGTCGTGGTTAACGTTTTAGCAATTCATATTATTTCTACTATAACTTGGTTTCATTTTAAATTTACATTACATTTCTTCTCTTCACCTTTTGAACTTAATCTTAAACATTCATTTTGCTATTACACTTTACAAAATAATCATCTCATAATTTGCTTGACATCTCTAGAAATTTGATGAGAAGTGATTGTTTAAAATTTTTTTTTTTTTTATAATAATTATTTATGATTTGTTTAAATTTAATTAATAAATAACACAATATTAAACCGAGATACCATATATGTACTAAAATGATTAATAAAAGTCTAATCCTTTGCTAATTATCCAGTAAAAACGGGAGCGAGGGCAGGAATACTTGTAATTTTAGGGAGTAGACGGGAAATCGGATTAACTACGAAAGAAGGATTTACGAATCTCAAATAAGATCGGAAATATTGTGTTACTGCTCTAAAAAAAGTGTTGTGTACTATTCCGGTAGGCATAATAGCGCAATATGCAAAAAAATAGCATTCAAAGTAAAAAACCAATAAATTTTGATGTTCAAGCTACACATTAATAATAAATTCTGATTACATTCGTATTGGTGTGTTTTTTATTTTGACCGCAACTTAGTCCATAATGCAAAACAAATTACTATCTAGCAGGTACATTATCCAATTTCCATTTCGACGCTACTGTGACAGATACGAGTTTTCGTTAAATGGTTTAATCTTACAGAAATTGTATTAGGTTCAATTATCATCCATGTTTAACTTTAAATGCGGAAAATTCAAAATTTAGCCCATCGGACTAATACATGAATGGAAAGTGCACAATTAAGTCCATACTTTCAAGTATCACATTACAAATTTATGAACGCTAGCTTCTATTAAATTCTAGAAGTACAAAAATATCCATTTGACGATTCATTGGATATAAGAAATATAATTTTTTGTTGTTTTTAACTGCCCAAACGTACGTATTACAATTGGAATTCGGATTGTATGTCGTTAGGTAAATCACATAAATTCTGGAGCAGTAAGCTGACTTCTTAAAATTACATTTTGATACCTTCCCAAAATTAATTGAAGGAGCCGTTACGCGATTTTTGTTCAAATAAAGATCGCTTGGATACACACGCCGTATACGCCAACACAACGTATGTTTTGCGTTATTATTCTGACTTACTATCTCGCCTCATAACTTCACCGTCGAGCATAGGAATGCGATAGAATTGTGAACTCAGCTTATCGAAAACTCGCTTGCATTCACTTAATATCCGACAAACGACGTTTTGCTTGGCATGCGTGTGTCCTTTTATTGTTTAAACAGCAACACTCAAATCACATAATCGAATTTCTCTATGGATTTTCGCATGTCATTCCATCAGATAATTTATGCAAAGTTCATCAACATCAGCTGACGATTAACTCCATATTTTCAGGATATCCTGAAGGTTTATCAAATCCACTAAACCATACACTTGTGTACAGTCTTTTTTTTTTTGCAGAGGTCAAGTTGGGATATTCCCATGAATTGGTTTCCTTTTTGCAAGCTCATTTATATTACACCACAGGATAACTAACAAAATGTGATTCCGACGCACTTGGGTGCGTGGAAAACGCCCAGTTATAGAGGATAACGTTCAAGGTGAAAAATCGCTGTTAACAGCAATGTATTATTAGCGATATGTCCTCTGGTGGCTTTATTAAGTTAAAAGCAAATGATTATGAATTGCAATGTAGAAGCCGTATTCTAAGAACTGCTGAAAAAGCACTTCTCGTTCCATTTCGTAGGAATTTTTATTATGTAATTTGTTAATGCTTTGAAAACTTAATTTAAACACATTTCAAACTATGCAATCACTTCAATTCACTCCTGTAAGGTGAAGATTTTGGCTGGTAACCTATTTTCGAGGGTCAATTTCATCCGCACCATGCATTCACTTCCAATTTCTAGGAACCCGATGTCAGAATATTCGTGTAGTTGTTGTGCAATAGCCGAAAGTAAAATTCCAAAAAACTAGGTGAAATATTTCAAAGCAATGTTCATTTGGTTCACGGGAGGAAGAATTAAACGGACGAATCAAACTCTTATTATTGCCCCCAAACCATTTCAACTCCCAGGTACACGATCCCACACAAATCTAGGAGCCGGCCTCGCTCTGATCCTGATTCCCTCGTTCTTTGTTTTTATCCCAGAACAACAAAACCTACATACCTCGAGATCGCTTTACCTTCCCTCCTTTTTGTCCAAATCATAAATGTGGAGTTGCGTGATGATCCAAATGATGCAAATTGTTTGCCGATGGATCCCCGCCAAACAGCTGATTGGAAACGAAGATCTGTTTTGAAATCTCGAGCAATTTCACGAACCAAACGTGGAACGGTAATTTCCGGATCAACAATTCTGTGGACTCCTGGTAACGACGAAGTTCTCGAAGAGCAACCGTACCGGGACGATAACGATGTGGTTTCCTTACACCTCCTGTCAATGGTAGTCTCGGTACTTGACTGTTGGTTGCAGATGGAGTTTCTACGTTTCGAATTATGCTACAAACATGAAAAATTACAAATTTTACATATCATGGATACGAATTGTTTCATCATCCCTACCGTCACGATCTGTTCTAGCCTGAGGCACTGTTCCGTCTTCACGTAGTTTACGAACGCCTGTATCAGATTTGTCCTTGCATACATAACCTGTTAACCTTAAATAGTATCCAATGTCCAAATATTTAAGTGCTTCCTCAGTGGTGCCCATGAATCCTCTAATAACAACGTACGTTATGTTTGGATATTTTCTTAATATCTCCAAGACATCTTCTTGCGCTGATCGTTCGTGTGTTAAACTAGTTTGGCTAGACTACAAGCGAGATGCAATTGCTTCTCGAAAATCTCCTTCGCCGCCATGTGGCTGTCAAAATCTCAGGTTGTCACCTCGGACAAAACATCTGTGTGTGGAATGGCACGCCATATGGCGGCAATGTGCCTCTCCAGTTGTCGCCAGTGGCATAGTTTTCTCGATGGCCACGGTGGAGGGGCATTTCCAGAAGGCTATGTCTCGAAATGTGCCGGGGTTTGGGATTAATTCTATATTTCGAATATTTATATCCACAGATCTAAATATTTGGACAGAAAAAAAAAATATTTTCTGCACAACAATATCCGCACGACAGATGAAGTCCGCTGGCACTTCGAGGACATATCCATCTGGCCGGTTGCAAGGGTTCGGGATCGGAATCACTTCGATTCCCGGGCGTAGGCGTCACATTACACATCCCCCCCCCAAAATCGAAGTAATCACGATCCCGTCTCCTATATACAAGGTCTTGGTTAAGGCCGTGGCGGGTCGAAGGTCGGTTTCGAAGGATAGGCTACAACCATGTTCGTGAAGACTCGACAGTGACTATATAGTAGGGAGTCGGGTGTTATTCGGAGGTCTTCGTCTAAGCAGAGATTGGGGTAAGCCAAGGTTTCTCGTGGGAAATAGTTGCACTTCATCGTCTAAGGTCTTTTGCGTGGTAAATTCCCAGGGTTTTACCAGTCATGTCCGCGATGAGGTATCGGGTGGGGCTTATGACTTGTAGGACTCGACACTTCACGAATTTCTTGTCTAGTTTGGCATTGTAATGTCGGGTGGCATCGCTCTGTCGGAAGTTTCGACGATATATTTCGTCGCCTGCCTTAAAGCCAGAAGGATGAGATCGCAAGTTGTACCGCTCCTCTCCCATCCGTCTACTTTCTTCAATCTTCTCCCGCAGTTGATCTCGCAGAAGTTGGAGCTTTTCGTGCGGTTCTAGAACCACGATTGGGTCCTCTAGCGATTTCAGCTGCCGCAATAGCCGGTAAGCGCTCCCATGACAGATCATGTACTGGCCGAACACTGCGAAATACGGCGAAATGCCGGTAGTGGCGTGGTACGACGAGCGCAGCGCACTAGTGATGGCGGACAATTTGCGATCCCAGTCCTTCTGATTCGGGTGGACATAGGCGCGGATGGCCGCTATGAGCGTACGATTCAGTCGTTCGGATGCGTTGGCTTGTGGTGAATAGACGGCAGTTCGTTGGTGGATGATGCCGTATTTGGACATTAGGTCTCGGAACTTGCTGGAGGTGAACTGGACCCCATTGTCGGAGACAAGTTTCTCCGGAACTCCAAACATGTGAAAGACTCGGTTCTCCAAAAAGCTGATTATAGGTCCAGTGTGCATGTTACGTAGTGGTTCTATGATAGGGAATTTAGAGAGCTGGTCCAGGACCACGACAGCTCCCGTGTGACCAGAAGCAGATCGAGGGTAAGGACCGATAAGATCAATGTACAAGCGCTGGAACACGCGTTCGGGGACCTCAACCTTACCCATGGGTGGCCGAAGAATGGTGTTGGGCGCTTTAGTGCACTTGCATAGCTCACAAGAGGCTACGTACGCTTTTATCTGTTGTGCCATCTTAGGCCAAAAGAAACAGGTTTTCAACCGCCTAAGTGTACGACCGTAACCGCGGTGCGCACTTGATGGGTGGTCATGGGCCCGTCTGATAAGATCAGTGGTTAGTTCTTCGGGCACCCACAACTTCCACTGTTCTTCTTCTTGTATGGGGTCTCCGGATGCGTGTCCCATCCGCTTATAAATAAATCCATCCATCAACCGCAGTTCAGGAAGCTGGGGCAGTTGGCTCTGGATAGTGTGAATCAGTTGTGTGTAGGTTGCTGACTTGAAGGCAGGATGGTCCAGATCGATCAATTGGGGGCTGTCGTCCTCTTGGACCAACTCGGCTCCTTCAGGGGCGAACATTCTGGATAGGGTGTCGGGGACTACATGCTGGCTTCCTTTTCGGTGGCGAATTGTGAAGTCAAATGCCTGTAGTTTCAGTGCCCACCTTGCCAATCTGCCGTTGAGATCAGTCTGGCTCATTAGCCATTTCAGAGAAGCGGGATCCGTAACGATTTCAAAGGTGTGTCCCTCCACATAGGCTCGGAAGCGTTTCACTGCCAACACCGCAGCTAAACATTCTTGCTCGGAGACCGTGTAATTTCGCTGGGCTGGGTTCAGCTTGTGAGACATGAAGGCTATAGGTCTCTCTTCGCCATCCTGTGCAACCTGGACTAAGACTGCTCCCACCCCATGTTGACTCGCGTCACAGTGGATTGAGAACGGTTTGTCAAAGTCCGGGCTGTGCAGTACGGGGGCTGTAGTCAGACTCTTCTTTAGCTCTTCAAAGGCTCGCAAGCTGGGCTCTTCCCAGACGAATTTACGTCCCTTACGCAGCATGTCGGTCAAAGGAGTGGTTATGGTGGCATAGTCACGTACAAAACGCTGGTACCATCCGCATAAACCTAAGAATCGGCGTAACTGTTTGGTGGTCTTGGGTAGTGGAAAAACGTCAATCGCTTGAGTCTTTTCCGGATCGGTCTTGATATGGCCATGCCCAATGATGTGACCTAAATACTTCGCCTCCGTCATCACAAACTGGCTCTTCCGTATGTTGATGGTTAATCTTGCCCTCCGGATGTGTAGAGCCACCTCCTGAAGCAGGTCGATGTGTTCATCAAAGGTCTCGGTTATAAGCAACAGATCGTCCAAGTAAACGAAAACTTGGTGCCGCAAGTGAGGTGGTATTACCTTATCCATAAGGCGCGTCATTGTTTGGGGGGCATTACACAATCCGAATGGCATGGTCACGAATTGATATAAGGGCCGGCCTAGGACTGTGAAGGCTGTTTTCTCCTTTGAACCGGGGTCTAAAGGAATTTGCCAGAAGGCATCCTTGAGGTCTAAGCTCGTGATGAAATGGGCTTTAGGCAATCGACTCAAAATGCCTTCGATCAACGGTAGAGGATATGCGTCCTTGACTGTGACGGCGTTTAAGCGTCTGGCATCTAAGCATAACCGGACCTTGTTCGGCTTGACAACTAAGGTGACTGGGGAAGCCCACGCGCTCTGTGATTCTTCGATTACGCCTAATGCTAGCATTCGATCCACTTCGGCATATAACGATTTTTCCTTCGCCGGAGATATGGCGAAATGTCTCTGTTTTATGGGTTTAGCATCCCCCACATCTATCGTGTGGAACACCAGGGCAGTCCGCCCGAGACCTTCTTTCTCGTGTGATGGAAAAGCCGATATAGCCGAGTCAAGACGCAGTTGCTGAGTTACATCCAGTGTATGCCGTAATAAGTTAGTGGGTTGAGATTGGTCAGGAACGGTGGTGACGGACTCCAGGGTCGAACCGGAAAATAGTGCCGGGGCCAAGTTAAATTTTCGAACGAAATCCACTCCTAAATAAAGATTCTGGGTTAACTGAGGTATGATGAAAAATTCCATAGGTTTAGTTACTCCTTTAAAGGTGACATCCGTCATAATTTTTCCCACTACAGAGTGACGAGTTCCGTCCGCCGTGCTTAACCAGGAGGTGAAATGACGGATTTGGTCCGCGTGCTTTGCCAGTACCTCCCCTGCAAACTCGGCAGATATGCAATTCACACTGGCTCCCGTATCGACTAACCCTGATACTCGTTTTTGCAGGAGGTGTACTGACGCATATGGCCGAACATCATCCCTCAATAATTCGTCTAAGTATATGTCCTTCAACACTTTCCTCGACTGCCTGACTTTTCTCCAGAAGCTCCGCATCCGACGCGTGGCTCGTTTGCTTCGCGGTGGGACATTTGTGGCCAACTCCTCATGGAAGATGCGCTGTCGAGTAGCCAAGTAATTCCGCAGCCTGACATGAAAAGGTTTTACATGCCAAGGAACCTTTGTCTCGCTATCATTTCCCTGCGCATTGGCCTCGGCGAAGGACGGCGTCGGTTGTGGAACTTCGGGAGAACTGTGTTTAGCGGTGCGAGTCAGCAGAGTTGGAGTCATGTTGGAAGCTGGGTCATAACTAGTGATGGGGTCTGGATTGGTTCGTCCGGGGTTTAGGAGTGCCGACGGGTGGTCGCGGCACTCGGTGGCAAGTTTTTTCGCCCTTTGCAATTTGCACAGTCAGGTGCGTATGTGTCGGCCTTCCCGCATCGGTAGCAGAAAAGCGTTGGCTCCGCTGGACATGCATAGAACCGATGTCCCGGTTGTCGGCAGTTCCAACAGACCGTCGGGCTGGTAATTGCTTCAAGGGAGGGTCGATCAATCAATGCTGGGTCCTCAAGCTCCGGTGGTGCTCCGCTCCTCGGTACTGGTACTGGATCAGCAAGCAGGTGGTCTGCTGCCATCAACTCCGCGGTGTGATGATTTCGGGGATTTGGTCCCGTTATGCGAGGTTGTGGACGGAAGGTACCTCGTCGCTCATCCAAGTGTTCTTGTCTACGGGCATGGAGGCGCAATCCCTGTATGGTGTTGATGGGAAAATGTAGAAGGCTGTTCTGGAGATCCCAGCGCATGTTCTCTCTGATAATTTCTACCAATTCGTCCTCGGGCATGGTATTTCGCAGGCGAGTGCTCAATCTCACTATACTGGTGTAGTACTGGTCGAACGGTTCGTGAGCGCCTTGTTTCCGTTTCTTTATTTGCTCCCTTAGCTCTCTCTCAGTGAAGCCATCCTCAAATCGATTCCGGAAGGCTGCACTGAAAGAGTGCCAAGTGGGACGTGGCGTTGACTCTTTAAAGCTCCAGTACCAGTCGGCAGCGTCGCCGCTGAACAAAAGATGTGCATGCCGGAGGAAGGCCGAGGAATCACCTCCCAGGGTGCTGGATACCAACGCCTGAATCCGGAAAAGGAATCGGTCCGCCGATATCATATCGTTGAACCCTGTAAAGTTCAGGCGCCAACTCTCCATGATACGAGGCGTCGGGTCTCGAAAAAGTGTCAGTGCGTTCCCGGGGGGAATCACATCCTCGTTTGACCTGTTGTACTGAACTGCCTCGGGGGCTGGAGGTACCAACGGAGGTCCGGTACTGTGTCGCGGTCTGTATTCGGGAGCTCTGGGATCCATTCCCGAGTTCCTTGGAGGTGGGACCCATTGCTCGGATTGTCGGGAGTGGGGCATAGCCACACTGGGATTTGGCTCCCATCCAAGCGGAGTTCTCACGCGACTGGGTGGTTGGCTCATAGGGAGATTCTGGAGCTTTCCCTCCAGGTTGCCAATCCTCTCCGACATATCCCTCATCAACGCCACGAGGGTGTCAATGGAGTGGGCGGAAGGCATGGGTGTCACCTCGGACACGACACTAGCAGCCGGAACTTCACCGCCTACTGCTCCTTGCAGGTCTAAGAGTGGTTGTGACGGTTCGGCTTCTGGAGCTCCTTTCGCCACTGCTCCACGCGTTGGTAGGGGCGTTCCGAGGGGGACGTCTAGGGCAGACCGCTCGATGGGTCGCCGACATAATGGGCAACTCTCTGACGTGAGGAGGAGCTGTTGTACACAGGCACGATGGAATAGATGTCCACAATCCAATCGCACGCTGTGTACCCCCTCCACTACGTCCTCGAAGCAGATCCCGCAGTTAGCTGGTTGGACCGTTTTGGATCTGGTCCAACGCTTGTCTGGGGTCCGCTTCGTTGCCATCTTTGATTTTTGCTGGGTGTGTTGCTAGTATGAAACGAGAGAAAAAAAAAATATAAAATATAAAATATACTTATTCCTACTAAAGTTTATAAAATAATATAAGATTTTAAATATTATCACTAAATTAGTGGCCGTTAGTGGTGAGCTAATAATAGAGGGGGGGAAAAAAAAATTGTTTAAGACACTCTTTCCTTTCCAGTGGTCGACCTCTTCAGCGGGAAATGAGAGTGCGTGGCAATCTGCCGAAGAAAGGGTGCTTCGGTCGATTTACGAAATTTAACCCCATACCCACATACATTACAAAAAAACTGTCTCTAAACTACGTTAAAGTGACTCGACGAGACAAGTGGTAGAGCTACCGTAACGATTTTAGTACGCGGTCAAAATTCCCGACGCGTGGAAGCATTCCGGGCTTCGCAACTCCAGCATACGCCACCGAACGTTGAACCGATACCACTCGTCTAACACGCATAAGAAATAGTTAGAATCCTTCCGCGACATAAAGGCAAGGTAGCCTTCTATTTTCTTGAGAGTCCATGCTGATAGGTAAACCCATCAGACTGGCAGTTCCATCAAGAAAATAGAAGGTCCTTACAGGCGTTAACCTGGGACAACACATCGGAAGGATTCTGTCGCGAAAGCAAAATCAAACAAAAGAGAGCGGAAGCTACAACTCACGTGAAGCGACTTCTAGTGTGTATCACACAACTCCACTGCTCCTGATAGTGGGACTCGAGTACCAAAGTACCTTACATCCTCCGTAAAGGACCAACTCGTCAGAAGACGCGAAGTTCTTTCCCCCTTAGGATGTTTTTGGCCCCACGTTGGGCGCCATTTGTAATGATTTTCTCTTTTCAGATCGAACGCGGAACCGACCTCTCATCGGTTCTAGACGTTAAGTCTGAGTAGTGCCAACGGATGGTACCAACAGGTCAACCAATCCGTGCACCGTAACCCATTCACGCGGTGACTGCTTGTCGGCCAGCTAGTTCGGAGAGGATTTCGGTCGCGGGTCTCCGAATGGATTACGCTCAATTACAATATTTCAGTCACCTGAACTTGCCCGTTTTCCAAACGCGTCAACAATTACTCATCCAGAACGAGAAACCTACATTACGTTAATTCTGGATGTGATCTATCCACAGATCTCAAATCAAAAACGCTACAAAATCCCATAGGCGCGTTACCGAATCACCGACGCGGTACCGAAAAATATGCTACTCGAACTTGAACCGACGAAAACTACTCTAATGAAATGACGAAACAATCAAAGGTACCGCGTACCGCGCGCGACGCGAAACCGACTTCAGCGGATTTGTCGAAACCCTACCCTCGCGACGGCATACCTACCCTGCACTTCCCCTTCACGCTGAAAAAGAACGGGCCACTGAAAAGGAAAGTCGTGGTTAACGTTTTAGCAATTCATATTATTTCTACTATAACTTGGTTTCATTTTAAATTTACATTACATTTCTTCTCTTCACCTTTTGAACTTAATCTTAAACATTCATTTTGCTATTACACTTTACAAAATAATCATCTCATAATTTGCTTGACATCTCTAGAAATTTGATGAGAAGTGATTGTTTAAAATTTTTTTTTTTTTTATAATAATTATTTATGATTTGTTTAAATTTAATTAATAAATAACACAATATTAAACCGAGATACCATATATGTACTAAAATGATTAATAAAAGTCTAATCCTTTGCTAATTATCCAGTAAAAACGGGAGCGAGGGCAGGAATACTTGTAATTTTAGGGAGTAGACGGGAAATCGGATTAACTACGAAAGAAGGATTTACGAATCTCAAATAAGATCGGAAATATTGTGTTACTGCTCTAAAAAAAGTGTTGTGTACTATTCCGGTAGGCATAATAGCGCAATATGCAAAAAAATAGCATTCAAAGTAAAAAACCAATAAATTTTGATGTTCAAGCTACACATTAATAATAAATTCTGATTACATTCGTATTGGTGTGTTTTTTATTTTGACCGCAACTTAGTCCATAATGCAAAACAAATTACTATCTAGCAGGTACATTATCCAATTTCCATTTCGACGCTACTGTGACAGATACGAGTTTTCGTTAAATGGTTTAATCTTACAGAAATTGTATTAGGTTCAATTATCATCCATGTTTAACTTTAAATGCGGAAAATTCAAAATTTAGCCCATCGGACTAATACATGAATGGAAAGTGCACAATTAAGTCCATACTTTCAAGTATCACATTACAAATTTATGAACGCTAGCTTCTATTAAATTCTAGAAGTACAAAAATATCCATTTGACGATTCATTGGATATAAGAAATATAATTTTTTGTTGTTTTTAACTGCCCAAACGTACGTATTACAATTGGAATTCGGATTGTATGTCGTTAGGTAAATCACATAAATTCTGGAGCAGTAAGCTGACTTCTTAAAATTACATTTTGATACCTTCCCAAAATTAATTGAAGGAGCCGTTACGCGATTTTTGTTCAAATAAAGATCGCTTGGATACACACGCCGTATACGCCAACACAACGTATGTTTTGCGTTATTATTCTGACTTACTATCTCGCCGCATAACTTCACCGTCGAGCATAGGAATGCGATAGGATTGTGAACTCAGCTTATCGAAAACTCGCTTGCATTCACTTAATATCCGACAAACGACGTTTTGCTTGGCATGCGTGTGTCCTTTTATTGTTTAAACAGCAACACTCAAATCACATAATCGAATTTCTCTATGGATTTTCGCATGTCATTCCATCAGATAATTTATGCAAAGTTCATCAACATCAGCTGACGATTAACTCCATATTTTCAGGATATCCTGAAGGTTTATCAAATCCACTAAACCATACACTTGTGTACAGTCTTTTTTTTTTTTTGCAGAGGTCAAGTTCGGATATTCCCATGAATTGGTTTCCTTTTTGCAAGCTCATTTATATTACACCACAGGATAACTAACAAAATGTGATTCCGACGCACTTGGGTGCGTGGAAAACGCCCAGTTATAGAGGATAACGTTCAAGGTGAAAAATCGCTGTTAACAGCAATGTATTATTAGCGATATGTCCTCTGGTGGCTTTATTAAGTTAAAAGCAAATGATTATGAATTGCAATGTAGAAGCCGTATTCTAAGAACTGCTGAAAAAGCACTTCTCGTTCCATTTCGTAGGAATTTTTATTATGTAATTTGTTAATGCTTTGAAAACTTAATTTAAACACATTTCAAACTATGCAATCACTTCAATTCACTCCTGTAAGGTGAAGATTTTGGCTGGTAACCTATTTTCGAGGGTCAATTTCATCCGCACCATGCATTCACTTCCAATTTCTAGGAACCCGATGTCAGAATATTCGTGTAGTTGTTGTGCAATGGCCGAAAGTAAAATTCCAAAAAACTAGGTGAAATATTTCAAAGCAATGTTCATTTGGTTCACGGGAGGAAGAATTAAACGGACGAATCAAACTCTTATTATTGCCCCCAAACCATTTCAACTCCCAGGTACACGATCCCACACAAATCTAGGAGCCGGCCTCGCTCTGATCCTGATTCCCTCGTTCTTTGTTTTTATCCCAGAACAACAAAACCTACATACCTCGAGATCGCTTTACCTTCCCTCCTTTTTGTCCAAATCATAAATGTGGAGTTGCGTGATGATCCAAATGATGCAAATTGTTTGCCAATGGATCCCCGCCAAACAGCTGATTGGAAACGAAGATCTGTTTTGAAATCTCGAGCAATTTCACGAACCAAACGTGGAACGGTAATTTCCGGATCAACAATTCTGTGGACTCCTGGTAACGACGAAGTTCTCGAAGAGCAACCGTACCGGGACGATAACGATGTGGTTTCCTTACACCTCCTGTCAATGGTAGTCTCGGTACTTGACTGTTGGTTGCAGATGGAGTTTCTACGTTTCGAATTATGCTACAAACATGAAAAATTACAAATTTTACATATCATGGATACGAATTGTTTCATCATCCCTACCGTCACGATCTGTTCTAGCCTGAGGCACTGTTCCGTCTTCACGTAGTTTACGAACGCCTGTATCAGATTTGTCCTTGCATACATAACCTGTTAACCTTAAATAGTATCCAATGTCCAAATATTTAAGTGCTTCCTCAGTGGTGCCCATGAATCCTCTAATAACAACGTACGTTATGTTTGGATATTTTCTTAATATCTCCAAGACATCTTCTTGCGCTGATCGTTCGTGTGTTAAACTAGTTTGGCTAGACTACAAGCGAGATGCAATTGCTTCTCGAAAATCTCCTTCGCCGCCATGTGGCTGTCAAAATCTCAGGTTGTCACCTCGGACAAAACATCTGTGTGTGGAATGGCACGCCATATGGCGGCAATGTGCCTCTCCAGTTGTCGCCAGTGGCATAGTTTTCTCGATGGCCACGGTGGAGGGGCATTTCCAGAAGGCTATGTCTCGAAATGTGCCGGGGTTTGGGATTAATTCTATATTTCGAATATTTATATCCACAGATCTAAATATTTGGACAGAAAAAAAAAATATTTTCTGCACAACAATATCCGCACGACAGATGAAGTCCGCTGGCACTTCGAGGACATATCCATCTGGCCGGTTGCAAGGGTTCGGGATCGGAATCACTTCGATTCCCGGGCGTAGGCGTCACATTACACATCCCCCCCCAAAATCGAAGTAATCACGATCCCGTCTCCTATATACAAGGTCTTGGTTAAGGCCGTGGCGGGTCGAAGGTCGGTTTCGAAGGATAGGCTACAACCATGTTCGCGAAGACTCGACAGTGACTATATAGTAGGGAGTCGGGTGTTATTCGGAGGTCTTCGTCTAAGCAGAGATTGGGGTAAGCCAAGGTTTCTCGTGGGAAATAGTTGCACTTCATCGTCTAAGGTCTTTTGCGTGGTAAATTCCCAGGGTTTTACCAGTCATGTCCGCGATGAGGTATCGGGTGGGGCTTATGACTTGTAGGACTCGACACTTCACGAATTTCTTGTCTAGTTTGGCATTGTAATGTCGGGTGGCATCGCTCTGTCGGAAGTTTCGACGATATATTTCGTCGCCTGCCTTAAAGCCAGAAGGATGAGATCGCAAGTTGTACCGCTCCTCTCCCATCCGTCTACTTTCTTCAATCTTCTCCCGCAGTTGATCTCGCAGAAGTTGGAGCTTTTCGTGCGGTTCTAGAACCACGATTGGGTCCTCTAGCGATTTCAGCTGCCGCAATAGCCGGTAAGCGCTCCCATGACAGATCATGTACTGGCCGAACACTGCGAAATACGGCGAAATGCCGGTAGTGGCGTGGTACGACGAGCGCAGCGCACTAGTGATGGCGGACAATTTGCGATCCCAGTCCTTCTGATTCGGGTGGACATAGGCGCGGATGGCCGCTATGAGCGTACGATTCAGTCGTTCGGATGCGTTGGCTTGTGGTGAATAGACGGCAGTTCGTTGGTGGATGATACCGTATTTTGACATTAGGTCTCGGAACTTGCTGGAGGTGAACTGGACCCCATTGTCGGAGACAAGTTTCTCCGGAACTCCAAACATGTGAAAGACTCGGTTCTCCAAAAAGCTGATTATAGGTCCAGTGTGCATGTTACGTAGTGGTTCTATGATAGGGAATTTAGAGAGCTGGTCCAGGACCACGACAGCTCCCGTGTGACCAGAAGCAGATCGAGGGTAAGGACCGATAAGATCAATGTACAAGCGCTGGAACACGCGTTCGGGGACCTCAACCTTACCCATGGGTGGCCGAAGAATGATGTTGGGCGCTTTAGTGCACTTGCATAGCTCACAAGAGGCTACGTACGCTTTTATCTGTTGTGCCATCTTAGGCCAAAAGAAACAGGTTTTCAACCGCCTAAGTGTACGACCGTAACCGCGGTGCGCACTTGATGGGTGGTCATGGGCCCGTCTGATAAGATCAGTGGTTAGTTCTTCGGGCACCCACAACTTCCACTGTTCTTCTTCTTGTATGGGGTCTCCGGATGCGTGTCCCATCCGCTTATAAATAAATCCATCCGTCAACCGCAGTTCAGGAAGCTGGGGCAGTTGGTTCTGGATAGTGTGAATCAGTTGTGTGTAGGTTGCTGACTTGAAGGCAGGATGGTCCAGATCGATCAATTGGGGGCTGTCGTCCTCTTGGACCAACTCGGCTCCTTCAGGGGCGAACATTCTGGATAGGGTGTCGGGGACTACATGCTGGCTTCCTTTTCGGTGGCGAATTGTGAAGTCAAATGCCTGTAGTTTCAGTGCCCACCTTGCCAATCTGCCGTTGAGATCAGTCTGGCTCATTAGCCATTTCAGAGAAGCGGGATCCGTAACGATTTCAAAGGTGTGTCCCTCCACATAGGCTCGGAAGCGTTTCACTGCCAACACCGCAGCTAAACATTCTTGCTCGGAGACCGTGTAATTTCGCTGGGCTGGGTTCAGCTTGTGAGACATGAAGGCTATAGGTCTCTCTTCGCCATCCTGTGCAACCTGGACTAAGACTGCTCCCACCCCATGTTGACTCGCGTCACAGTGGATTGAGAACGGTTTGTCAAAGTCCGGGCTGTGCAGTACGGGGGCTGTAGTCAGACTCTTCTTTAGCTCTTCAAAGGCTCGCAAGCTGGGCTCTTCCCAGACGAATTTACGTCCCTTACGCAGCATGTCGGTCAAAGGAGTGGTTATGGTGGCATAGTCACGTACAAAACGCTGGTACCATCCGCATAAACCTAAGAATCGGCGTAACTGTTTGGTGGTCTTGGGTAGTGGAAAAACGTCAATCGCTTGAGTCTTTTCCGGATCGG
Organism: Odontomyia ornata; assembly: GCA_963969285.1. Classification (NCBI taxonomy): domain Eukaryota; kingdom Metazoa; phylum Arthropoda; class Insecta; order Diptera; family Stratiomyidae; genus Odontomyia; species Odontomyia ornata. The sequence goes on from OZ017740.1 coordinate 123,240,529, forward strand.
TCTTGATATGGCCATGCCCAATGATGTGACCTAAATACTTCGCCTCCGTCATCACAAACTGGCTCTTCCGTATGTTGATGGTTAATCTTGCCCTCCGGATGTGTAGAGCCACCTCCTGAAGCAGGTCGATGTGTTCATCAAAGGTCTCGGTTATAAGCAACAGATCGTCCAAGTAAACGAAAACTTGGTGCCGCAAGTGAGGTGGTATTACCTTATCCATAAGGCGCGTCATTGTTTGGGGGGCATTACACAATCCGAATGGCATGGTCACGAATTGATATAAGGGCCGGCCTAGGACTGTGAAGGCTGTTTTCTCCTTTGAACCGGGGTCTAAAGGAATTTGCCAGAAGGCGTCCGTGATGAAATGGGCTTTAGGCAATCGACTCAAAATGCCTTCGATCAACGGTAGAGGATATGCGTCCTTGACTGTGACGGCGTTTAAGCGTCTGGCATCTAAGCATAACCGGACCTTGTTCGGCTTGACAACTAAGGTGACTGGGGAAGCCCACGCGCTCTGTGATTCTTCGATTACGCCTAACGCTAGCATTCGATCCACTTCGGCATATAACGATTTTTCCTTCGCCGGAGATATGGCGAAATGTCTCTGTTTTATGGGTTTAGCATCCCCCACATCTATCGTGTGGAACACCAGGGCAGTCCGCCCGAGACCTTCTTTCTCGTGTGATGGAAAAGCCGATATAGCCGAGTCAAGACGCAGTTGCTGAGTTACATCCAGTGTATGCCGTAATAAGTTAGTGGGTTGAGATTGGTCAGGAACGGTGGTGACGGACTCCAGGGTCGAACCGGAAAATAGTGCCGGGGCCAAGTTAAATTTTCGAACGAAATCCACTCCTAAATAAAGATTCTGGGTTAACTGAGGTATGATGAAAAATTCCATAGGTTTAGTTACTCCTTTAAAGGTGACATCCGTCATAATTTTTCCCACTACAGAGTGACGAGTTCCGTCCGCCGTGCTTAACCAGGAGGTGAAATGACGGATTTGGTCCGCGTGCTTTGCCAGTACCTCCCCTGCAAACTCGGCAGATATGCAATTCACACTGGCTCCCGTATCGACTAACCCTGATACTCGTTTTTGCAGGAGGTGTACTGACGCATATGGCCGAACATCATCCCTCAATAATTCGTCTAAGTATATGTCCTTCAACACTTTCCTCGACTGCCTGACTTTTCTCCAGAAGCTCCGCATCCGACGCGTGGCTCGTTTGCTTCGCGGTGGGACATTTGTGGCCAACTCCTCATGGAAGATGCGCTGTCGAGTAGCCAAGTAATTCCGCAGCCTGACATGAAAAGGTTTTACATGCCAAGGAACCTTCGTCTCGCTATCATTTCCCTGCGCATTGGCCTCGGCGAAGGACGGCGTCGGTTGTGGAACTTCGGGAGAACTGTGTTTAGCGGTGCGAGTCAGCAGAGTTGGAGTCATGTTGGAAGCTGGGTCATAACTAGTGATGGGGTCTGGATTGGTTCGTCCGGGGTTTAGGAGTGCCGACGGGTGGTCGCGGCACTCGGTGGCAAGTTTTTTCGCCCTTTGCAATTTGCACAGTCAGGTGCGTATGTGTCGGCCTTCCCGCATCGGTAGCAAAAAAGCGTTGGCTCCGCTGGACATGCATAGAACCGATGTCCCGGTTGTCGGCAGTTCCAACAGACCGTCGGGCTGGTAATTGCTTCAAGGGAGGGTCGATCAATCAATGCTGGGTCCTCAAGCTCCGGTGGTGCTCCGCTCCTCGGTACTGGTACTGGATCAGCAAGCAGGTGGTCTGCTGCCATCAACTCCGCGGTGTGATGATTTCGGGGATTTGGTCCCGTTATGCGAGGTTGTGGACGGAAGGTACCTCGTCGCTCATCCAAGTGTTCTTGTCTACGGGCATGGAGGCGCAATCCCTGTATGGTGTTGATGGGAAAATGTAGAAGGCTATTCTGGAGATCCCAGCGCATGTTCTCTCTGATAATTTCTACCAATTCGTCCTCGGGCATGGTATTTCGCAGGCGAGTGCTCAATCTCACTATACTGGTGTAGTACTGGTCGAACGGTTCGTGAGCGCCTTGTTTCCGTTTCTTTATTTGCTCCCTTAGCTCTCTCTCAGTGAAGCCATCCTCAAATCGATTCCGGAAGGCTGCACTGAAAGATTGCCAAGTGGGACGTGGCGTTGACTCTTTAAAGCTCCAGTACCAGTCGGCAGCGTCGCCGCTGAACAAAAGATGTGCATGCCGGAGGAAGGCCGAGGAATCACCTCCCAGGGTGCTGGATACCAACGCCTGAATCCGGAAAAGGAATCGGTCCGCCGATATCATATCGTTGAACCCTGTAAAGTTCAGGCGCCAACTCTCCATGATACGAGGCGTCGGGTCTCGAAAAAGTGTCAGTGCGTTCCCGGGGGGAATCACATCCTCGTTTGACCTGTTGTACTGAACTGCCTCGGGGGCTGGAGGTACCAACGGAGGTCCGGTACTGTGTCGCGGTCTGTATTCGGGAGCTCTGGGATCCATTCCCGAGTTCCTTGGAGGTGGGACCCATTGCTCGGATTGTCGGGAGTGGGGCATAGCCACACTGGGATTTGGCTCCCATCCAAGCGGAGTTCTCACGCGACTGGGTGGTTGGCTCATAGGGAGATTCTGGAGCTTTCCCTCCAGGTTGCCAATCCTCTCCGACATATCCCTCATCAACGCCACGAGGGTGTCAATGGAGTGGGCGGAAGGCATGGGTGTCACCTCGGACACGACACTAGCAGCCGGAACTTCACCGCCTACTGCTCCTTGCAGGTCTAAGAGTGGTTGTGACGGTTCGGCTTCTGGAGCTCCTTTCGCCACTGCTCCACGCGTTGGTAGGGGCGTTCCGAGGGGGACGTCTAGGGCAGACCGCTCGATGGGTCGCCGACATAATGGGCAACTCTCTGACGTGAGGAGGAGCTGTTGTACACAGGCACGATGGAATAGATGTCCACAATCCAATCGCACGCTGTGTACCCCCTCCACTACGTCCTCGAAGCAGATCCCGCAGTTAGCTGGTTGGACCGTTTTGGATCTGGTCCAACGCTTGTCTGGGGTCCGCTTCGTTGCCATCTTTGATTTTTGCTGGGTGTGTTGCTAGTATGAAACGAGAGAAAAAAAAAAATATAAAATATAAAATATACTTATTCCTACTAAAGTTTATAAAATAATAAAAGATTTTAAATATTATCACTAAATTAGTGGCCGTTAGTGGCGAGCTAATAATAGAGGGGGGGAAAAAAAAAATTGTTTAAGACACTCTTTCCTTTCCAGTGGTTGACCTCTTCAGCGGGAAATGAGAGTGCGTGGCAATCTGCCGAAGAAAGGGTGCTTCGGTCGATTTACGAAATTTAACCCCATACCCACATACATTACAAAAAAAACTGTCTCTAAACTACGTTAAAGTGACTCGACGAGACAAGTGGTAGAGCTACCGTAACGATTTTAGTACGCGGTCAAAATTCCCGACGCGTGGAAGCATTCCGGGCTTCGCAACTCCAGCATACGCCACCGAACGTTGAACCGATACCACTCGTCTAACACGCATAAGAAATAGTTAGAATCCTTCCGCGACATAAAGGCAAGGTAGCCTTCTATTTTCTTGAGAGTCCATGCTGATAGGTAAACCCATCAGACTGGCAGTTCCATCAAGAAAATAGAAGGTCCTTACAGGGGTTAACCTGGGACAACACATCGGAAGGATTCTGTCGCGAAAGCAAAATCAAACAAAGGAGAGCGGAAGCTACAACTCACGTGAAGCGACTTCTAGTGTGTATCACACAACTCCACTGCTCCTGATAGTGGGACTCGAGTACCAAAGTACCTTACATCCTCCGTAAAGGACCAACTCGTCAGAAGACGCGAAGTTCTTTCCCCCTTAGGATGTTTTTGGCCCCACGTTGGGCGCCATTTGTAATGATTTTCTCTTTTCAGATCGAACGCGGAACCGACCTCTCATCGGTTCTAGACGTTAAGTCTGAGTAGTGCCAACGGATGGTACCAACAGGTCAACCAATCCGTGCACCGTAACCCATTCACGCGGTGACTGCTTGTCGGCCAGCTAGTTCGGAGAGGATTTCGGTCGCGGGTCTCCGAATGGATTACGCTCAATTACAATATTTCAGTCACCTGAACTTGCCCGTTTTCCAAACGCGTCAACAATTACTCATCCAGAACGAGAAACCTACATTACGTTAATTCTGGATGTGATCTATCCACAGATCTCAAATCAAAAACGCTACAAAATCCCATAGGCGCGTTACCGAATCACCGACGCGGTACCGAAAAATATGCTACTCGAACTTGAACCGACGAAAACTACTCTAATGAAATGACGAAACAATCATAGGTACCGCGTACCGCGCGCGACGCGAAACCGACTTCAGCGGATTTGTCGAAACCCTACCCTCGCGACGGCATACCTACCCTGCACTTCCCCTTCACGCTGAAAAAGAACGGGCCACTGAAAAGGAAAGTCGTGGTTAACGTTTTAGCAATTCATATTATTTCTACTATAACTTGGTTTCATTTTAAATTTACATTACATTTCTTCTCTTCACCTTTTGAACTTAATCTTAAACATTCATTTTGCTATTACACTTTACAAAATAATCATCTCATAATTTGCTCGACATCTCTAGAAATTTGATGAGAAGTGATTGTTTAAAATTTTTTTTTTTTTTATAATAATTATTTATGATTTGTTTAAATTTAATTAATAAATAACACAATATTAAGCCGAGATACCATATATGTACTAAAATGATTAATAAAAGTCTAATCCTTTGCTAATTATCCAGTAAAAACGGGAGCGAGGGCAGGAATACTTGTAATTTTAGGGAGTAGACGGGAAATCGGATTAACTACGAAAGAAGGATTTACGAATCTCAAATAAGATCGGAAATATTGTGTTACTGCTCTAAAAAAAGTGTTGTGTACTATTCCGGTAGGCATAATAGCGCAATATGCAAAAAAATAGCATTCAAAGTAAAAAACCAATAAATTTTGATGTTCAAGCTACACATTAATAATAAATTCTGATTACATTCGTATTGGTGTGTTTTTTATTTTGACCGCAACTTAGTCCATAAGAAAAAAAAATTTTATTTTTTTTTTTTCATGCAAAACAAATTACTATCTAGCAGGTACATTATCCAATTTCCATTTCGACGCTACTGTGACCGATACGAGTTTTCGTTAAATGGTTTAATCTTACAGAAATTGTATTAGGTTCAATTATCATCCATGTTTAACTTTAAATGCGGAAAATTCAAAATTTAGCCCATCGGACTAATACATGAATGGAAAGTGCACAATTAAGTCCATACTTTCAAGTATCACATTACAAATTTATGAACGCTAGCTTCTATTAAATTCTAGAAGTACAAAAATATCCATTTGACGATTCATTGGATATAAGAAATATAATTTTTTGTTGTTTTTAACTGCCCAAACGTACGTATTACAATTGGAATTCGGATTGTATGTCGTTAGGTAAATCACATAAATTCTGGAGCAGTAAGCTGACTTCTTAAAATTACATTTTGATACCTTCCCAAAATTAATTGAAGGAGCCGTTACGCGATTTTTGTTCAAATAAAGATCGCTTGGATACACACGCCGTATACGCCAACACAACGTATGTTTTGCGTTATTATTCTGACTTACTATCTCGCCGCATAACTTCACCGTCGAGCATAGGAATGCGATAGGATTGTGAACTCAGCTTATCGAAAACTCGCTTGCATTCACTTAATATCCGACAAACGACGTTTTGCTTGGCATGCGTGTGTCCTTTTATTGTTTAAACAGCAACACTCAAATCACATAATCGAATTTCTCTATGGATTTTCGCATGTCATTCCATCAGATAATTTATGCAAAGTTCATCAACATCAGCTGACGATTAACTCCATATTTTCAGGATATCCTGAAGGTTTATCAAATCCACTAAACCATACACTTGTGTACAGTCTTTTTTTTTTTGCAGAGGTCAAGTTGGGATATTCCCATGAATTGGTTTCCTTTTTGCAAGCTCATTTATATTACACCACAGGATAACTAACAAAATGTGATTCCGACGCACTTGGGTGCGTGGAAAACGCCCAGTTATAGAGGATAACGTTCAAGGTGAAAAATCGCTGTTAACAGCAATGTATTATTAGCGATATGTCCTCTGGTGGCTTTATTAAGTTAAAAGCAAATGATTATGAATTGCAATGTAGAAGCCGTATTCTAAGAACTGCTGAAAAAGCACTTCTCGTTCCATTTCGTAGGAATTTTTATTATGTAATTTGTTAATGCTTTGAAAACTTAATTTAAACACATTTCAAACTATGCAATCACTTCAATTCACTCCTGTAAGGTGAAGATTTTGGCTGGTAACCTATTTTCGAGGGTCAATTTCATCCGCACCATGCATTCACTTCCAATTTCTAGGAACCCGATGTCAGAATATTCGTGTAGTTGTTGTGCAATGGCCGAAAGTAAAATTCCAAAAAACTAGGTGAAATATTTCAAAGCAATGTTCATTTGGTTCACGGGAGGAAGAATTAAATGGACGAATCAAACTCTTATTATTGCCCCCAAACCATTTCAACTCCCAGGTACACGATCCCACACAAATCTAGGAGCCGGCCTCGCTCTGATCCTGATTCCCTCGTTCTTTGTTTTTATCCCAGAACAACAAAACCTACATACCTCGAGATCGCTTTACCTTCCCTCCTTTTTGTCCAAATCATAAATGTGGAGTTGCGTGATGATCCAAATGATGCAAATTGTTTGCCGATGGATCCCCGCCAAACAGCTGATTGGAAACGAAGATCTGTTTTGAAATCTCGAGCAATTTCACGAACCAAACGTGGAACGGTAATTTCCGGATCAACAATTCTGTGGACTCCTGGTAACGACGAAGCTCTCGAAGAGCAACCGTACCGGGACGATAACGATGTGGTTTCCTTACACCTCCTGTCAATGGTAGTCTCGGTACTTGACTGTTGGTTGCAGATGGAGTTTCTACGTTTCGAATTATGCTACAAACATGAAAAATTACAAATTTTACATATCATGGATACGAATTGTTTCATCATCCCTACCGTCACGATCTGTTCTAGCCTGAGGCACTGTTCCGTCTTCACGTAGTTTACGAACGCCTGTATCAGATTTGTCCTTGCATACATAACCTGTTAACCTTAAATAGTATCCAATGTCCAAATATTTAAGTGCTTCCTCAGTGGTGCCCATGAATCCTCTAATAACAACGTACGTTATGTTTGGATATTTTCTTAATATCTCCAAGACATCTTCTTGCGCTGATCGTTCGTGTGTTAAACTAGTTTGGCTAGACTACAAGCGAGATGCAATTGCTTCTCGAAAATCTCCTTCGCCGCCATGTGGCTGTCAAAATCTCAGGTTGTCACCTCGGACAAAACATCTGTGTGTGGAATGGCACGCCATATGGCGGCAATGTGCCTCTCCAGTTGTCGCCAGTGGCATAGTTTTCTCGATGGCCACGGTGGAGGGGCATTTCCAGAAGGCTATGTCTCGAAATGTGCCGGGGTTTGGGATTAATTCTATATTTCGAATATTTATATCCACAGATCTAAATATTTGGACAGAAAAAAAAAATATTTTCTGCACAACAATATCCGCACGACAGATGAAGTCCGCTGGCACTTCGAGGACATATCCATCTGGCCGGTTGCAAGGGTTCGGGATCGGAATCACTTCGATTCCCGGGCGTAGGCGTCACATTACATAATGAACAATTGCTCTAAAACTACCTTGATACTTGTCACCTTTTTTGTGAATAGGGAATATCATTGATTGGCTCCACTCTTCCGGCATATGCTCTTGTTGCCAAATCTGCTGGATGACTTTTTGAATAGCTTTATGAACACTACTGCTACCATCTTTGATGAGCTCCACTGGAATCTCATCGATGCCCGGCGCTTTATTATTCTTTTGGGCTTTGATGATGGAACACACTTCATCCAGAGTTGGTGGAGCCAATGGAAGCTCTCCGCAGTCATCTATAGGCTCCGATGTTCTGGAGCTGTGCGGAGGATTAAAGAGGTTCTTGAAATATGATGCCCATCTTTCCTTAATCTTGGTTTCATCAGCGATGATATTGCCGATGTCATCACGACAGAGCGTGGTTTTGGGCTGATAACCACGTTTCAGGCTTTTCACTACTTTGTATGCTTGTCTTGTGTTGTTTCTCACTAGGCTTACATATATGCTTCTCAATTGGTCGTCATAGTATTTTTCTTTTCTTAATCCAAATTATCTTATTCGCTACTCTTCTGAGATGTTCATAGTGCTCTCCCTTCGTCCTAGTTTTCCTACCTACGTATTCTTTGTACGCCTGATTCTTTTTATCTAACGCATTCTGGTACTCATCATCGAACCAATCATTCCTCTTGCGCCGGGCTCAATGTCCGATCGTCTGTTCTGCCACGGTCCTAATAGCCGCTTTCACTTCCATCCAGAGCTCGTTGGTTGTCTTTATGGATGCGTCTGATAGTATGGGAGTCAGCTAGTTGTCGAGGTTCTCCGTGAAATTTGTTGCCACAGACGCCGTTTGGAGCCTTCCGATGTCAAATTTTGGTAGCGGGCTGGTCTTCGCCAAATATGTCTTTGACATATGACATCGATAAGTTAATTTGATCAAGTAATGATCTGAGTTACAATTGGCTCCTCGGTATGTACGGACGTCAAGTATGTTCGAGACCCAACGTTGTTGGATCAGAACATGATCGATCTGGTTTTATTTGTTTCCACCCGGTGATACCCAGATCATTTTATGAATCCGTCAATGTGGGAAGCATGTGGGCGTTGTCATTTGTTTCATCGTGGAGGCTATATCCTCCAGTCGTTCCCCGATGAGATAGCTTATTGCCAACCTTAGCGTTGAAATCAGCCAGAATTATTTTTGTATCGTTTGTACGCAATGAGTCAACTAGTATTTCCAGGTGATTGTAGAACGTTGCTTCAGTTTCTTCGTCCATTTCTTCGGTCGGGGCGTGAAAATTTATCAGCCAGATTTTGAAGAATTTGCTTTTATATGGACCGCACACAACCGTTCATTGACTGCCTTAAAATCAATAACGTGCGATTTGAACTCCCTATCCACAATAAAAGCCAATAGGCTTCCAATAGGCTTGAAGCATTACATCCCCATTAATAGATTGCGACATTGGAAAATCGATTTCATTCGCATACGCCATCACGACGTAAATATGTGACTTTGAAAAGTGTAATGAAACTCCTCGATGACGACAATATTATTGACCGTATATATTGAAGTTTTCAGAGGAAGGGGGCAACATATTTGTAGAAGATGCTGTGCAATAAACATCATGAATGGAAAATCATCGCATTGGAACGTATTTTCGGGGCTTTGGTTAAATTCTTTACAAGTATTGTGCCAAGCTATTGCAGGTGAAGTGTTGTTGGTATTTTTTAAACCTATTAATTTATAAATTCTAATTAAAAAATTTAATTACGTTCAGTGAACATAAAACGATATTCGAAACATTATCGTTCACTTAAAATTAATATTGAGTTCCATTTTATATACCTTGAATTAATATAATCGTATGACAGAAGCCGCCCCATTCCTGCAATGAACGCTCGTCGACGGAGTGCGGTGAGTACCCGTGTTTTTTTATTATTGTAAAAGAGAAAAATATTAAAATTTATATTGTTTTATGTTTGTACTGTTCCAAAATAATAATAATTTCTCAATCAAAAAAATTTTAATTATCAAATTACATCATAAAAATAGTTTTTCAATCTAAAATTTTCAAATTATCGAATCACATCGTAAAAATAATATCAAAATCGATAAGTTTTAAATTATCGAATTACATCGTAAAAATTATTCCTCAATCAAAAAATTTTAAATTATCGAATTATCGTAAAAATTATTTCTTAATCGAAAGTTTTAAATTATCGAATTACACCGTGAGCACAATTTTTGTACGGGTGGAATGAATTAATTTCTGTTTGAACGAAGAAGAAAAAATATTTTGTTTGTTATAGTTTAAAAAAGGACACAACCGGTCTTCTCCTTTTCTTTCGAACGGGTATGGGACCCGCAACGTTAGCGGGCTCTTCCAGTAAAATGAGCTAGCCATCGAGCGTAGCTTCCTCTCTTTTTTGTTTCAGGGGCTCTCGTCAGGGATGATTGGCCTTCCACCTCTAGCACGGCCTAGGCATTTTTTTTATATCTTTGATCTAGTTGAGAAGGGTGTGAGGGGGCACTACTGCCACCCAGATGCCCCACTCTTTTTGTGGGCTGTGAATATCTACGGCGATGACGGATTCATGTCCGACTCGTGGGTGGTTAAGTTGGAAAGGTCGCCGGGTCCCATCGTTGTAATGTCCTTCGATCGGTTACCTCGGCCTTCGACACCGATCGCATGTAGTCCATTGTGATCCCGTAAAAATGGTAAGCCTGAAATTTTGTTGGTGAAACCTTGCGCTAGCGGAATGAACCCACCCCACGACATGGCAATGCTAGCTGTCAGCACGCTTACGCGTCGCCAGGCAAGGCCGTTTCAGCTGAGCACGGAGATGTTTTTTTGCTCGCTTAGGCAGCATTCCACCGCTGCAGTCCTGAACGGACATTTAACATCCAATAAAAAATTACGCTTTTGTTATGTTTGAAATATGTAATTTGGTTCGGTTATAGAACACACAAACTTTATTTCTTTTAATTCGCATGGTTAATCGGATAAAATTTAAAGGCACTGGGTAAAGTTAAAGGTACTGGCCAGCGGATTAGATATTTGCCCCGACTGCAGCAGGACTCTCTTGGTAGTTAATCAAGGTTGTTATTGTTTGCTAGTTAAATTAGTTAGGTGGCGAAGGGTTAGAGTTATTTTTTGAGATTTCAAAATTACCTCACTTATTTATATAATTGAATGAACTTGATGGAATATGCTGGTTGAGTGCCTACACGGCCAAACCATAAACTCTATAATCAAAGTGGATCTGTAAACAAGAAGCAGAAGTGACTACTGCTCAAATTCTAAATACAGTAGATAGTATTGTTATGAACATTACAGTACGTTGTATTTACGCAGAAGTCTTTGTATGAGCCTCTTTTATTTGCTAAACTATAAATTGATCATTCCACCCTTTTTACATCAATTTAATGTAAGTCTATGCGATAATTTTTGCTCTACGCTTCGTGCGGATATCGATCTCATTTTTCTGATAGCTCCGATCACTTGAAATTGCTTATGGAAATTCTTTTTGTGTAGCTACATAATTGAGTTGCTTTTGAATAATTTTTCCGAAATATTATTAGAGAAGAAAAAGTACAGTAGAATTAGTACACTCGCCGAAACCACCTTCCTCTAACATTTTTCTTCTCTAATAATTTTTGAGAAAAATTATTAATGCAACTCAATGATATAGCTTCAGACAAAGAATTTGTATAAGGAACCTCTTTTATTTTTAATGGAATTTCAGTGACAGCATTTCGGAATATGTTAATTCTGTAAATTACTGTTTTAATGCTCTTTCCGTTTTAGAATGGATACTAGTGACATCTCCTGAGAATAATGCTTTCATACAACAGTAAGCAACAATAAAGCTGTATCATTTGGCAACAACCTTATTGTATTGTAAACAAATTGAAAAAAAGAGATAGAATGTATGCGTCATCCTTTACTTTCTAAAGTATGCATTCAATCTGTCAATCAAATGTCATAACAAATCCGCCGGTGTGGTGTGATTCGGCTCGACGACGAATTAGCAGTCTTGGAGTAAAATGTTTTCGCTTTGTAAGCAAACGCATCCTGCAACAGGAGTGGAGCATTCTCTGTCCTGCCATTTTTTTAATAATGCCGAAAGGAATCTGGTTACTGCTGGCGCCAATGTACTCAAAGTTTACAGAATTATTCCTGATGTTGAACCATCTTGCAAAGAGAAATTTACAGGTAAATAGTCTATCAAAGTATTTTGCAATGAATTTTACAGGCTACATTTTTATCACTAGATCGCAGACCGCCAAAAATGAGATTGGAGTGCCTTTCATCGTACCGGCTGTCTGGTAATGTGATGTCAATGCAACACGTCTCGCTCTCTGGTTCACAGCGCGATGCGATCCTTATCAGTTTTCGTGATGCAAAGTTATCGGTAGTGCAACATGATCCCGATACATTTTCCCTGAAAACATTGTCACTGCACTATTTTGAAGAAGAAGAAATAAAGGTAACGATTTTGAAGCTCATGGTGTAACTATCAGTGAAATTAAAAACTCAACAGGGAGGTTGGACTGGCAATTATCACATACCGATGGTTCGAGTAGATCCTGACAACCGTTGTGCCGTCATGCTGGTATACGGCAGAAAACTTGTCGTACTTCCATTCAGAAAAGACAGTAGCTTAGATGAGATCGAATTGCAGGATGTGAAACCTATTAAAAAGGTGAGTGACCGATTAAACTCAATCAAGCGTGTATTTATTTGGGACTTTTGTTTTAGATGCCAACACAACTAATTGCAAAAACTCCAATCCTAGCATCTTATATAATAACATTGAAGGAGCTAGATGAGAAGATAGACAATGTTATCGATATTCAATTTCTACATGGATACTACGAACCAACAATTTTAATTTTATATGAACCAGTTCGTACTTTTCCCGGGTAAGCTCATAAGGTTACTAAATAAATAAATAATATACACGAGGTTTTGCAAAAGTACCCGCCCTGTGTTCATATATCCATGGTGTAATTTTTCATGATCCTTCAACAAGTAGTCCCCATTTGATTAAACAATACGTTCTCATCGGTGTTCCGCATCCGGAAGCAGTCCATGAGCTCCGATTTCCCAATGTCCCTTAGCGTACTCGACGTATTACTTTAAATAGTCTCGATGTTACGCAACTGATGTCCGTTGGGCAACACCAAAAGTTAACGTTGGGAACAGCCAAAAGAGAAGGTTTCCAAATTATCCGAACATATCGTGGTGAAGATTTTTCTGCAAATACAAATAAATACACGTGTAACTGTGGTATCCAGGGAGTTTGTGAGTTGGTTACGCTCATACCCCGCAGAGATCATTCGAACATTCTGGCGTGGAAATATGGACGCAGGTCGGAAACTTTTCAAACAGATCGTATGCCGTTGCGTAATGTTGGTTGAAATTCTGTTTAAGCGTGAAAATTCTACATAGCATGGAGCCTATTGGGGTTCGTTGTGCTTTTCCCAAATTTTAATTTTTCATACTAAAACGAGTGCTTCCTTAAGATAACACTATATAGATAAAACTTGAATAGGAATTACCAACGAAGTTAATTTCAACAAAATATAGTGCTTAGTAGGATGTTAACAAAGCCCTTGAAGGACGGCAACGGTGGAATGCTGCCTCTGCGAGCTAGAATACTAAGCTCCGCTGAAATGAAAAGGCCTAGGTATGCATACGTGTGCTGGTAGCTAGCTATCTGTGGTGTCATGGAGCGAGTCCTTTTCACTAGGACCAAGTCTGACTAAAGAACTGAATAAAAGCAACATAAGAAAGCTCATACTTTCCCCATAGTTTAACCGCGCGTGATATCAAATTGACTTCTTCCTCACTGAAGGAACACCGAAAAGATCAAGCATCCATTATCTTGATTGAATGTATCAGCACTCGAGAAGGCGATATGGTCAATACCTCGCTTTGGGCGTATGTTCGTCCATCCAGCTGCGATCGTTCTGATTTTAAACCAATACGTATCATAACTGAGCGGGCTTACAGTCCGGCCCAAGAAACACTCGAAACAAATCTCGTTGTCACCAACGGAATTCGAACCAGGGACCTTTGGCTTACGCAGCGAGTACTCTAAACACTACACTACGCGGACTACCAAAAATCTTATTCCCCTTCAGCGAAATTGAGACCCAGTGCCACCTGCTCTGTTTTTTCCATTCGCAGAGTGTAAAGAATGTAATTTTTTTTCTTGAAAAATCGTCGGACCGGACATGCATTTACTATATTCCCTTCCCAGCTTGGTATCGCTTGAACCGGCTCGTTTCCCGAACATTTATCTGACACCCCAAAATTGGCAAAACAATGTGTCAATCAATTAAACAAGGTCCAATTTTTCCGTACTATAACTCCACAACTTGACCATGCAATTGTAGATTGTGTGAAAGGGTATCTTGCACATCAATCTTTGACAAATTTATTGTGCCCCATTCTCATTGAAGTGCCTAGAGCTCCATGAACAGACCAACCCCTCTCAGAAAGTGGATGATCTTCATTGGCTCTAGGTATCCAAGTAGCTCCTCAGCTAGGCAGTAATTTAACAGAATACAGGTATATCTCCTCCGGAACAAAGCTCCGCAGCACGTCAGAAGATGTTCTGGTGTTTCATTTGCAAATCTGTAGAACCTGCACTTGCCGTTCTCCGTAAGACCCATTTTCTTATGGTGTCCTCCGAGTTTACAGTGCCCCGTGAAGGACCCTGTAAGGATTCTTAGTTGATTCTTGCCTAATTTGATGCACGATTTGTAACTTTTCTCATCATTGGCGCTAAGGAACGCTTTCGATGTTTTAAGTCCTGGATAACTACTCCAGTTTTTTGCGTTCTCTAGTTTCTACTTCCTTCAGGTGTCTCCGCACAAAGTGCATCTCGAAGCACTGAAGGGTTCTGGACCAACGAACACTGTTGATGATCCTTTCCTCGCTAAGAGGACTGCTTCTTCGTCACCTTCAACCCCTGCGTGCCCTGGCACCCAGTACAAAGTAACCTAGTTGTTCTCACCTAGTTTATTGTTTTGTACAACATTCTTGAACCATCTTCGATTTTATCGTTGATGATTCAAGGGCTTTAATAGCTGCTTGGATGCCAGACAAGATGGCTATCGTCTAGCAACGTTGTGCACTTACTGCAATTACATAGACCTCCGCAAGGAATATGCTCGTTCGCATAGGCTACCGCTTGGCTTGACATGACATAAGCCAGAGCCCCTCTCCCTGCTGTAGTCCGATATTTGTCTCAAAGGCGTCGGTGAGTTGGTTATTGATGCGGACTTGCGACGGACTAATTTGGCTGGGATACCAATGTAAAGCATTTTTTGGTACAGAACGTTATGATCAATACTGTCATATGCTTCCTTAAAGTCAATGAAAATCTGGTGTACGTCTATGTTGAGCTCTCACATTCACCTGCTTGACTGTAAACAATCGATCTATCGTCGATCTACCTGCTGTAAAGCCACCTTGCTACTCCCCAATAATACTTTTGGCGCATGATCTGACTTTATTTTCCAAGATCTTTGAATATATTTTGTATGCGGTACAAAGTAGTCATATGCCTCTATAGTTTTCGCACTTTAGCTTGTCAGCTTTTTTGTGGATAGGGAATACAATTGATTCGCTCCATTCGTTCGGCATTTGTTCTTGTTGCCAAATGTGCTGGATGATTTTGTGGATGGCTTTCTGAACACGGCTGCCACCATATTTAACGAGCTCCACTAGAATCTCATCGATGCCCACCCGAATCTCATCTTTTGGGCTTTGATGGTGGAACAAACTTCATCCAGGTTTGGTGGGGCCAATGGAAGATCTTCGGGAAAATCTATAGGCTCCAGAAATTTTCTGGAGCTGTGCGAAGGATTAAGGAGATTCTTGAAATATGATGCCCATCTTTCATTAATCCTGCTTTCATCAGCGATGATGTTGCCGATGTCATCAGGGCAGAACGTGATCTTGGGCTGATAACCTCTTTTCAGGCTTTTCACTACTTTTTATGCTTGTCTTGTGTTGTTGCTCGCTAGACTTACATCGATACTTCTCAATTGGTCGTCATAGTATTTTCTTGTCTTAATTCTAATTATCTTACCTGCTACTCTTCTGAGATTTTCATAATTTTCGCTCTGCGTCCTGGTTTTCCTCCCTAAATATTGTTCGTACGCGTGATTATTTATATCTAACACACCCTGGAATTCGTCATCGAACTAATCATTTCTTTTGCGCCGTGCTTAATGTCCGATCGTCTATTCTGCCATGGTCTCAATTGCCGCTTTCTCTTCTACCCTTAGCTCGTTGCTTGTTTTTAACGGTGTATCTGATACTATGGGAGCCAGCTGGTTGTCGAGGGTCGCCGTGAAATATACGCCTTTGACATACGACATCGATAGGTTGGTTTGGTTAAGTAATGATCCTAGTTACAGTTGGCTTCTCGGTATGTACGGACGTCACGTATGCTCGAGGCCCAACGCTGTTCGATCAGAATATGGTCGATCTGCTTTTGTGTGTTGCCATCCAGTGATACCCAGGTCATTTTGTGTATGCGGCGATGTGGGAAGCAAATCGAACGTATGCCTAGATTTCTGTTACATGCAAAGTCATTGTCATTTGTTTCATCGTGGAGCCTATATCCTCCAGTCGTTCCCCAATGAGATAGCTTGTTGCCAATCTTAGCGTTGAAATCACCCAGAATTATTTTTGTGTTGTTTTTAGGCAATGAGTCGAAAAGTGTTTCCAGGTGATTGTAGATTGTTTCCTTCGTGTCTTCGTCTTTTTCTTCGGTCGGGGCGTGTACATTTATCAGCCAAATTTTGAAGAATTTCGCTTTTATACGAATCCACCACAACCGTTCATTGACCGTCTTAAAATCAATAACGTGCAATTTGAACTCCCTATCCACAATAAAGGCCACTACGAACTCTCGCTTTCCAGCAGGCTTCCCACTTTTGGGTATTGTGTGCGATCTCATATCTTGAATATCACTTCCAGTCCAGTTAGTTTCCTGGATAGCCAGTATGTTCAATTTATATTGGCTGGTCTGTTGTAAGAGGTCCTTAACAGCGCCAGGGTTCAGTGAACTGACAATCCAGAGGATCCAACGCCATATTCCTTTTTTCGGTGGCCAGGTCGTTGCCGGAGCTTACGTGGAAGAAAAACCAAATAGAAGCGTGTGTGTAATATGGCCCATATTAGATGCCCAATTACTTCAATAACATCCCAAAGGGCACTCTTACTTTACACACATCGTCTTAAAAAACTAAAATTCAATTAATTACACGAAAAAGATTATTTTCAACAGAAATAAATTATAAAAAGCTGAAAAAAGTTAACCAAGCATATGGCAAATTTGAAAAACACAATATTATTTTTTACTAACATTTACAAATTTCCTATACTACTACATGTATTTTCAATATCCTTAATCTAATATATTAAATATTTTTAATTTATATTTATTGATAAAAGATCAGGCAGACAAAAGCAAAATAGATTTTACGCCAACTTTCAGAACGAACATACATATATTGAACCAATTACGAGAATTACGAGACTCTAATTAGCACTGATTATAAGAACCCAATCGGGCTTGTGCCAAAAATAATGGCGCCCTCGGCGTTGATAAATTGCGGTTCGATCGCATCGCTCAACTGATAATTCCAATAATTCCCCTCGGTACAACTGCTGGATCTTCGAGTGAAAACCTTGACAGCCCCAACAACTTGCTGCATCGCTCATATAAAGGTTTGGCATGGAGTTTCGTCACTACGTCAGCGAGCATATCTTCGGACTTTATATGCTGAAGTACTAAACTTTTCGACTCTACAACCTCACGCACGAAATTATTATGGATGTCAATGTACTTGGTGTGTGCATGGAAGACAGGATTCGTCCCTAAATTTGACGCGCTGGCTTATGCATGTATAACTTTACTGGAGTTCTTGGCGGAAACGCCTTAGGTGCAACACATCTTTCGTCGCTTGATCCAACGCCATATACTAATCTTGTGTGGTAGATAAAGCAATCGATAAAGCAATCGTCCGTTGCAGCGCGAATCCCAGACAAGGTCACCTCCTGCCAAACAGACAGCGTACCCCGAATACGAGCGTCTATCGTCCACTGAAGAGGCCCAATCAGCGTCTACAAAACCAACAAGTGGGCCACGTTCATTGTGGTATGATATGCCGAGATCCATCGTCCCTTTCAAGTATCAAAGTACTCTCTTTTCCGCCGTCCAGTGAGTTCGGTTGAAGCACTCGAACTTGCAGCGTAAGCAATGTCGGAGCAGGTCACCACTGACATATATAGCAGACAATCAACCAGCTCTCGATTCTCTCCATCGTCCTTATTCGATTGATCGCCTTTCACCAATTTCAATCCTAGGTTCAAAACCGTCGATATGTGTTTGCAAGACTCCATCCCAAAGCGTTTGAGAATGTCGATTATATACGTTTTCTGGTTCATAAAAATGCCTCGTTCGTTTCTGGAGAAATTGATGCCCAAGTAATGTTTGAGCTCTCCGAGATCTTTGATCTCAAAAATTTGAGTTAGTTCGTTGCCAAATTGCTGAATTTCCTCCAAGTTTAGCGAAATTACCAAGACGTTGTTGACATATATAATGATTTCCATCAGTTCGTCCCTTTGCACCCGTAAATAAACACAGGAGTCACCATTTGTTGGTTTAGCTTCCAACCTTTTCATGTCAAATTTTCTGTTCCATGTTCTACCAGCCTTCTTCAAGTCGTATAAGGCCTTTTTCAAACGATAAACCTTGTCATCGCTGGAGAGTTACGCTGGAGAATTCCGATACATATTTCACCTATTCGGTCCTTTTGCATTTCTTCGTCACTATGTGCTTCAGTATTTCTCAAAACTGATCAGGAACTTCCACGAATACAGTCTCTTGCAGGTCGCCATTGAGGTAAGCCGTTGCCACGTCGCATTGTCTTACGTGCATATTTCCCTGAGCAGCCGTTGCGATTGCTATGCGAATGGAACCTAACCGTGCAACTGGGGAGAATTTTGGCGAGGAAATCGTAATGAGCTTTAAATTCCTCAACATAATTGAATGCAGTAAATTCATTTCGAGGTCTCCCTCTTTTTCACCAAGTGTGGTCTTCCTCGTCGTCTTCACCTAGACACATCAACTATAGACGCCATCTGTGGAAATCCCTGAAATTCTTCTTACTCGTAGTCGACTGTACCGTCGGGCAACATTCAATATTCGCCTTGACGAAATGAATTTTGTGACTAGATGTCGTCATCTTCGATGCGATCATCTTGATTGCGGAGGAAATTCACTTCCACTGATTTTTCATCGATTGCTTCATTTGACGATGCTCTAAGATGGCTCTGGTCTGACGGCGCGGAATCTTCAAATTTTTTGCTCAGCTGGGAGTAGAATCTGTCCATAAATTTGACATCTCTCGATATTTCCACCTTTGTCTCGCCAGGCAACCAAGCGCGGTACGCCTTAGATTTAGTGCTGTATTCTACAAAAACGCCTCGCTTTGACCTTAGCTCGAACTTCCACTTTCCAAGGGCATTTTCCTTAATGTAGCCTTCAGTTCCAAAATGCCAGAAGCTTGATACATCTGGAATTGATCCGAACCAAACTTCAAATGGTGTCGAGATTTGTCGTGGTTACAGCCTCTGCCCACAAAAAAGAAGGTAGTCCCGCCTGGATAAGAAGACATCTGACCGTCTCTACCAACGTCCACCGATTTCTCATCTCAGCAGTACCATTTTGTTGGGGAGAATATAGTGCTATCAATCGAACCATGATTCCGTTTTTATCGAGGATGGGAGGAGTGTTATGATTTTGGTCTGTTGCTGCCCGCTTACCATGGCTCGAAATCTCTCGAATTCGCTAGGTACCTGGCTCTTCTGTCGAATGAAGTTCACCTCACACCAACCTGAGTGATCGGCTATAAATGTCACAAAATAAAGACTCTTTCCCATTGATGCAGTCCTCATCTTTTCGCACACATCTGAATGAATGTGCTCACCCAACTTCGATGTTCTCTGAGAACTCTTTGGGAAACAGGTTCTGCTGAACTTTCCCTGAGCACAGACTTTGCACTCGAATCCTTCTTTAAGGTTAACTTAATTGAAACTCGCACGCGCCATGGATCCCGATCTAATAAAAAGTCCCAACTGCACGTGCCAATCCGTCAATGAATTATCAGATAGGATTATGTCTTCGAAATAGTAGAGATCGTTTCTTCGTTTTCCGACAGGAATAACTTCTCCGCGAGAATTAGTAAGCTCGGCTTTTGATTTGTTGAGAATGACTTGATGTCACTGAACTTAACCGTATTTTTATCACCATTTAGCTTCGATTCGAAAAACACTTCTTGTTAATTTTGAAGATCATTTCCTTCATCAATGTCCGCAAACATTTTAGCATATGTATTTGCACATGTGGGAAGTGCATCCACTATCGGAACACCACACATTACTGTTTGCCACCTCATTTATCGGAATTTCACAATCCTTACTTTGATTAGATCATTTTGATAAACCACACCTTCAACACATTTAGATTGTTCAACCCCCTTTTTTTTACGCAGTCTTTTATGCGGTGTCCCATTTTGCTCTCTACTTCTTCTGCCTATTAGAAATCTCGGATTTATTCTTCACAAACATAGCGTTCAGTGACGTGTTTCGACTCGCATCGCGAAGAGAATCAAATTCAGTGTTTTTTATGCGAAGCGTTTCGAGGTTAGGTAGCTCATACCTCGAGTTGGTAGCACATCGAAAATTCTCGAAGTCTTCTGGCAAGCTACGTATGTGTGTAGCAATCAATAATTCTAGATTGATTTCAATGTTAAATTCCGCCAGGAACGATCGCGAATGTTCACGAACATCATCGCC
Source organism: Odontomyia ornata (assembly GCA_963969285.1). Classification (NCBI taxonomy): domain Eukaryota; kingdom Metazoa; phylum Arthropoda; class Insecta; order Diptera; family Stratiomyidae; genus Odontomyia; species Odontomyia ornata. The sequence continues at coordinate 123,261,159 of OZ017740.1, forward strand.
ATTTAGCATTTTTGTCGATATCAATGCGTTTAGTAAAGCCGCTTTTCGAACAGGACCTTATGACTGGTTTATTTCTTCGAGTTTTGTACATATTTCTTTAGCAGTTTTACAATTCTTGACCTGTTTGATCCCAGACGGGCTCATTGCAAGAATTATGTACGATTGTGCTTTCAATTTGCATCCATCCATCAATTAGCCGCAGCCGCTGTTGTCTCGTTACCTTTCACGATTTCTGGTTTTATATTTTCTTCGTTCACATATCATTTTGAATTAAAATTGCGGCCATCTGAAACTTCCATGTGTCCTAGTTGTCTTTTTTCAAAACATCGAATATAACACTTGCAGTGCTCATCTTTATTTATCGGAATAAAAGACTTCGCGACAAATGGCCGCCGCGAAGGTTCTCGCACACGTGTCCATTTCTCGATACTATTTTCTTTATTGCCTGTGATAAAAGATCGGGCAGACAATAGAAAAATAGATATGACACCGACTTTCAGAACTAACATACATATATTGAACAATTAAAAGCTGAGAAAATGGCAAACATCATCGTGGTATGGGACTCTAATTAGCACTGACTATAATATCCGCGCTTATGTTCAAAGAAGAATGGCACCCTTGACGCCGATAGATAGCGGCTGGAGCGCATCACTCAGCTGATAATCCCAATAACAGTCTCATATAATCTAAAAAGTAATGACCAGTAAATTATTTACCACTACTATACCTAACAATGATAATGATAAATAAACCAAAACAAACACCGAAATAACCAAAGACAAATTTGCTTTTTACGAAAAAAACTCTTCTTGGGAGTAGAATGTAAGCAGACCAAAACCTTATATTTGAATCGATACAAATTTCAGTGCTTCCAGACGCTACTTTAATCACGGCCAATTTAATTAATATTTTTCAAAACACTTCAAATATCCCATTTTAATTTAAAATACTTTTAGCCGGATCGCAGTAAGGTCTGATACATGTACAATGGTGGCATTATCCCTGAATATACAGCAAAGAGTTCATCCTGTTATTTGGACAGTTTCTGGCCTTCCTTTCGATTGTCTTCAAGCTTTACCAGTTCAAAAGCCTATGGGTAAGAATTTTGATGAGCACCGGTGTTTGAACCTTTAAATAATCTCTAAACTAAATTCTTAGGTGGGTGTCTTGTCGTGTCGACAAATGCTCTTGTGTATTTGAACCAAAGCGTACCACCTTATGGAGTGAGTTTAAACAGCATAGCCGACCACAGTACAGCATTTCCACTGAGTAATTATTTCCGTTTAATTACCATTAAAATACTAAATCATTAATAATTGAATTGTAGAACCCCAAGATGGAGTTAAAATCAGTCTTGACGCTGCTCAAATTACATTTATTGACATCGATAAGTTAGTGCTTTCTCTGAAAACTGGCGAATTATACGTGCTGACGTTATGTGCAGACTCGATGCGAAGTGTTCGCAGTTTCCATTTCCACAAAGCAGCAGCGAGTGTTCTGGCAAGTTGTGTAAGTAATGATGAAAAAACCCATTCATAATAATGCGATGCAATGCGGGGATATTGAATTTGAATTTTGTTTCAACGTCTTTTTTACATTTTGTAAACTTTTAACAGATATGCATCTGTCAAGAAGAATACATGTTCTTAGGATCACGACTGGGAAATTCATTGCTACTTCGATTTACTGAAGAAGATCAAACAGGAATTATAACAATCGAAGATGACGAAAAAGAGAAGGAAAAGGATAAGGAAAAAGGTATGTTAACAAATTTTTTCTGAAAATTATATTTTACAAGCAAATTGAAATGTAGAAAATCCAAAAAAGCGGCTAGAAGAAGAAGAATTACAAGTATATGGATCAGGCGTTAAAACCTCCGTTCAATTAACTAAGTATATATTTGAAGTATGTGACAGTATACTGAATGTAGGCCCCATTGGATACATGACAATTGGTGAGAGAGCGACTGAAGCCGAGCCAATGGATCTTGATAAAGAAGACAAGCACAACAAAACGGATTTAGAAATTGTTACATCCAGCGGGCATGGTAAAAATGGTGCGCTCTGTGTTCTTACGAATTCAGTAAATCCACAAACAATAACAAGCTTCGAATTATCAGGTATTTAGACAAACATTTAAAAGAAATATTTCGTATAAATTCTTCGCTTTAGGATGCTTAAACGTTTGGACAGTGCTGGATGAACCTGCAAAGAAACAAAACAAAAACGAAGACCTTCATGATTTCATGATCATAAGCCAAAAAACATCTACATTAGTACTCCAAACAGGCGATGAGATCAATGAAATTGAAAATACCGGTTTCAGCACAAATCTACCTACAGTTTTTGTAGGAAATTTGGGAAATAATAGGTTTATATTCCAAGTGACCACGCGAAGTATAAGACTACTGCAAGGCACGAGACTACTTCAGAACGTGCCAATTGACGTCGGATCACCAGTAGGTTCAGCTGCTGTCGCAGATCCATATGTATGCATCCGTGTATCAAACGGCCAAGTTATAACGCTTGCTTTGCGTGAAACTAAAGGCACACCTCGCCTTGCTATAAATAAGAATACAATTAGTAGTGTAAGTAAATTTCTTTAAAAATATTAAATGAAGAATCATAAATCCAATACGCATTTTATAGGTACCAAAAGTAGTGAGTATCAGCGTTTACCGAGATATCTCTACAATGTTCTCCACCAAGTATGAAGATTATTCAACAAGCTATGGGGATGGCTCGTATTATGGAGGAATTGGTTTGGGCTATATGAAACCCGAACCTAACATGAAAATTGAAGATGAAGAAGATTTACTATATGGTGAAAGTGGCAGTGCATTCAAAATGAATACCGTAAATTTATTGGCTACTGATAAGTGAAACTTATCTACAATGATATTATTTTAGATGGTAGACATGGCATTTCAATCGAAAATTAAAAATTCAGATTGGTGGCGGCGACAATTGCAACAAGTAAAACCTACATATTGGCTGTTTGCTTCACGTGATAACGGCAATTTGGAAATTTATTCAATGCCTGATTTAAAGCTGATGTATTTAATAAATAATACTGGCAATGGCAATACGGTGAGACGATTTAATGTAAGAAAAAAATATTTAGTACTAACAACGAATGCATGTAGATTCTTTCGGACTCGATGGAGTTTGTACCAATGACTGCCGCTCAAACACAAGATAATTCATCAAGTACTAGTGACATTACTTCCATTGGTCCAGGAGGCAATAAATCGGTTATCGCTCAAGAAGTACTAATGATTGCTTTGGGGAATCAAGGGTCTAGGCCAACATTATTTGTTCGTACATCCAATGAACTGCTTATTTATCGGGTAAGTTAATGAACGAAGTTGATAATCACTTTATGCAACTTATAATTTACTTCGTGAAGGTATTTAAATATCCAAAAGGACATTTGAAAATAAGATTTAGGAAAATTTCACATGAAATCATTTTACCACCTTCACAATCAACCGATGAAGCGGGCGACAGCAGTGGTGTTCGGCAAGAAAACACAAATCTCATAAGATATTTTGGTAAGCAAATTATGTTATGTACGAGCATATATATTTAATTGAATAGATATAATCAGTTTTAAATAAATGAATATATTTAATGGTTGATTAGGCTATATCCGTCCATCGAATCCAACACAAGTCACTTTAACAAAAGCTAATTCTCATAAATTTTTTTTTTTTTTTCACAAAAACAAGCTGGGTAGACAACTACGTTCCAGTCAGAAGGGTTTTGTACTCAACCTATGATATCCAGACACAAATATTGAATGAAATCAAGAAAAATTTCATTGATATGTACATAAAATACTCTCAACTATTACTGACTCGAAAGAATTCGAAAAATATTTATGTTATTCATCTTTTCTGGAAGTTTAAAGAAGGTCCAATGAAAATTGAAGTGTGATTCGATAGAGACCCCATGCAATTGAAAAACCGCATATCGCTGTTGTGATTGCACAAAATTTAAATAACAATAATTTCCGTAAATATGATTCGATTTTTATGAAACTTATAAAATATAAGATCCTAATATTATATTAGAAGCGAAGGCCCGAGAGGGGCTGTAGTGCTACGAAAAAGAAGAATATTGGACTGTCGTAATGCCGAATTTCATTGAATTTAAGGGTACCCGTACGATTTTATTGGGAAAAATGTTAAATTTACAAATAATACTTTATTACCTCGAAGATTATTTTAAATTTTTCAGACAAAATGTTTTATATCGCGAGGGGGGACACACAAATTTTTGGTACACTTCTTCTTTTACATCCCTCGATGCTGTTTTAAGACCTGCTTTGCAAAGTTCTCATCAAGACATTTCATTTGATACATCACGTAACGTGTTTGATAAAAAAATTTTGTGGGGTCACACACTCTACTGATTTCAAAATCACAATATGCCTTTTCAAGACGTAAATCGGTCAAAACAGAATTACATGCTCCAGCAAAGTAGGTTGAAACATTATTTACTTGCAAGGAATACAGGACTTTCTAGCTACATTTTTTGGGCATCGTGAGAGCGTTCAATGATGTGTATCATATGTGAAAGCTCTTCAAAATCGAAGTGTCGAGTTGCAAATTGTTGATTTTTTTTACCCAGTTATAAGTTTGTTTTTAGGTAGCTTAAATAATGATAAAGATATTTAGTACAGGCACTTCAAAGAGTGGTATTCTGTCTCCTCTACTCTTTTATTTAACATTAAATGAGCTTCTTGGGAAGCTAGGCCAAACTGGAGGTAACGTGATAGCATATGCGGAGGATATTGATATCGCTATGTCAGGGAAATTTATCCCCACCTCATCGGACAGCTAAAATCACAGTGTGAAGATTGTAAAATCCAAAAAACTGGACTATTGCTCACAAAGTTCCAAGATCCAATTTCTTCTTCTTCTTCATAGCACTACAGCCCTTCTCGGGCTTTCGCTTCCTGCAACAAGCGCCTCCAACTGTCTCGGTCCATTGACCACGTCCTCCAATTTTCAAATCCGAACAGCGATAAACTGTCTTCGTCAGCTGAGTCAGACCAGCGTTTCCTCGGTTTGCCCACTGGTCTCTGCCCTTCAGTTCTCCCAAAGGATACCTTTCTGGGTATTCGTTATTTGTCCATACGATTTACGTGACCAGCAGCTTTGGCAGTCTTAGAATCGTTGAGAAATTTCATACAGCTTATGATTGTATGGGATTCGCCATTGGTCCCCCTCTAGCTTCACTCCAATTATTCGCCTAGGACCCATCTTTCGAAGACGTTCAATATGTTTGCGGATGCTTGAGTTAGGGTCCATGGTTCACACCCATAGCATAGCACAGGTCTTATCACAGATTTGTATACGTAGAGCTTTGTTTTCGCCAAGTGTGATATTTTGTGTATTTGATTTTCCTCGACTTCGTCATAAACTTTGTTTAATTCCAATTGATTTGCAGCCTTACTAGTTTTGCTTCGCTTTCGAGTTTCAGGAAAAGTTCTTTGGCGGTTGTTAGCGACCGTGACAAAATGTTAATGTCGTCCACATAGGCTACCACTTGGCTCGACTTGTATAATAACGCACCTCTTGTATCGACAGATAGATTTCTTATGACATATTCCAAAGCCAAATTGTGGTTCGGTCCACCGAAATCAAACGGTACTCCTATAAGCCTCAAGAACATAGTAAAACATCTAGGACTAGTTCTGAACTCCAAAGTTCTATGAAAACTTAATATTGCGCAAAAGGTTCTCTGTAACGCTGCAAAATGGCCATCGAAGTAACTTGGGGGCAACAAGCCACAAATTGCGAAGCAGATGAACTAGCAAAAGCAGGTACGTTTTTGCCAGAGTTGTGTTGCAGGTTTTTTTTTTTGTGGTTGGGACGTGAAGGCTATTTACGCCCTGAGTGTGAGACTCCCAGACATGCAAGACGTCTGGACTACCCACTAAACACCTCCCCTGTCAACTTGAGAACCTAGTCTGGAACCGTTTGACACGTTACTTCGGACTAAGCCCTTTTTTGTTACGCCGTGGCGCACCTTCGAGTTGGGAAAGGGTTGAGTTAGCAATAATCTTCTTGCTTAACTTCAGCCTTTCTTTCAAGTTCTTAATAATGCTGATTAACGCACGTTGAATGCTAAAATGATATAAATCTTATTTAGTTCGTATCTTCTTTTTTAAATCTTAATTGATGAAAAGATTCGTTTTTACACCACATTTCTTCCTTATAAAGTTTTCTTCTTAATGCGATGAATAATTTCCCTTCGATTCGAAGACAAAAAATATGCTCCTACTTCTTAATGTTTCTTAATTCATTAGTTTAAAATATTTTCATGCTTTTCTAGCTAAAATAGAAAATCTTCAAACAATAAAGAAAACACATACAGTAGACTCTCGGTAATGCGGCAGTGCGTTAATCCGGCCTTCGAGTAGTCCGGCGTTTTCAGATCGTTGACAGTCAGGCATGAAAGTGGAAACAAGTCAGCTCAAGATTACTGAACGCTATTGTAAACAAAACAATCACAAACGGCCCGTGACTTTACAGTTCATCTGATGTGAACATTTCTTGTGCCAGCTTAATTTCTATTGTGCCTTTACCATAAATAAACTACAGTTCTAGTAGTGAGTGAAAAGTCGCGTGGATCTACAATGCTATAGTAGAACCAAATCTGCTATTTGGGGCAGTATTTTGTAGGCCTGCTGTGCGTAAGATGGTGCTTAAGACGGTTCTGTCTCACGTTACATCAATGAAAGTCTTGATTAAGGAGATTATGCTTTTGCAATTTTTGTGGACCTGAAGAAGGATTTTGATACGGTTGATCATGACCTGTTACTTCAAAAACTTCAATCGTATGGTATTCAAGGAATATCGAAACAACTTTTTAAAAGTTATTTGGAAGATTCCAAAGAACATCAGTCAATAATGCCTTGAGCAATCTAGCACCAATGAAATCGGAAGTTCCTCAAGGATCCATACTTGGACCAATCTTGTTTTTGCTATACACTAATAATTTGAATATATGTAAACTGAAAGCTGACCACACATTATATGTTGATGATACTGTACTTCTTAATTGAGGACATGATAAAGTTGCCATGGAGAATATCGTCAACGAGAATCTACATAAATATCGTTCATGGCTTATCGAAAACAAGCTACAAAGACAAAATAAATTATTTTTAAACGGAAGAATAAGGAAGACATAGAAGTTGACCTAAAAATTAGCGGCAAAAAATTGCAAAGACTGTTTGAAATTAAATATCTCGGTCTTACCATAAATTATCGTTTAACATGGTTGCCACACATAAATAATTTGATGAGACAACTGGCACCAATGATTGTGTTCAGAAGATATGTAGATTTTCCAATGCATGTAAAAAAACTTGTATTAAATGCATTTGTACTGACAAAGCTACATTATGCGGTGGTCATTTGGAGTCAATCGTCAAAGCAAAACCTTAATATGATATCCAGGATACTAACTAAAGCCTATAAAATATTCTAAACCTTCCAATTCTCACTCCAACAAGGTTAGAGTATCAACGGACCAATGCACTCACCTTCAGTCAAATCATTACTATGGAGAAAGCTAAGTTTATCTTCAAATGTCTAATTTCCAGTGATTTGGAACAAAACCCCTTTATAAAAGCATCACAAATAAATCCATACTATATAATACAAGAAATGTCAACAATTTTCTAATACCTTACGCTAGAACTGATCGACTAAAGAACGATGCAACGAATGATGCTCTGCGTATATACGACAATCTTCCAGAAACAGTGAAAAACGCAAAGTCATTATTGGTTTTTAAGAAAAGACGTAAGGAACATCTAATAATTTCAAATTAATGATAAGTCCGGAGGATTGAAAATGCAGTATCTTAGGACATTTTAGACACTAACGTCGAAATACTTAAAGACAGCTAGTTTTTATAAACTAGTTTTTTTTTACTGCGTCGTATTAATTTTTTTTTTTCATCTCTCAGAACTGTTCACGAATCGAGCTAGACTAGCAAGAAAGGAGTACTTCACAGCATTTGGTGTACCCCTTAACCCGATATTTTAGCATTGCCTGGAGGCACACGTAGGAATCTACGACGTGTGAAGTGCAGATCGCACGAGCGTTCTGCGACGATGAAAGAGTGATGTAGGGAGTGGTGGGGAATGGAGGTATTTAAATAAAATCAGAAGGTAATGGAATAAGTGCGTGGGTTAGCAGCCTTACTCATCACACGGGCACTCCGTACTCCTAAAAAACTCTCCTAGAGCTAAGCTACTTCATTGGCTGCCAACTAATTCACTTGTCTTGGGCATGCAAGTGCGCAGCAGTAAGGCTACACTCCGAGGATTCATAGAATAAGACAGACTTGGGCCATTCAAAAATCTTGCTATAGATCTGTTCTTACAGACATCAATTATATTATCGCCCATCCATCTTTATTCAAAGGGTTTGAGAGGTAAATCCCAACCAAAGGCGAATGGGCTAATCGAATATCCTCAGAAACAGATACTGTATAATTATGCACTAATGGATCCAAATTAGACAATAGAGTGGGAAGCGGTGTATTTTCTGCTGATCTGAATTTAAGGCAGAAGTTTCAGCGATTCTTGAAGTGGGCAAAAGGCCGTTATGTAATCAGACATTCGGGATGAATAGTTGATTCGCAGACAGCCAAATGTTTCTCAAATGCCGTACGTATCTCAGCGAGATGTCAAAGGACATAAAGATTCAAGGGAAATTGCGAAGCAGATGAACCAGCAAAAGCAGGTACGCTTTTGCCAGAGTTGTGTTGCAGGTTTTTTTTTGTGGTTGAGACTTGAAGGCTATTTACGCCCTGAGTGTGAGACTCCCAGACATGCAAGACGTCTGGACTACCCAGTAAACACCCCCCCCTGTCAACTTGAGAATCTAGCCTGGAACCGTTTGACACGTTACTTCGGACTAAGCCCTTTTTTGTTACGCCGTGGCGCACCTTCGAGTTGGGAAAGGGTTGAGTTAGCAATAATCTTCTTGCTTAACTTCAGCCTTTCTTTCAAGTTCTTAATAATGCTGATTAACGCACGTTGAATGCTAAAATGATATAAATCTTATTTAGTTCGTATCTTCTTTTTTAAATCTTAATTGATGAAAAGATTCGTTTTTACACCACATTTCTTCCTTATAAAGTTTTCTTCTTAATGCGATGAATAATTTCCCTTCGATTCGAAGACAAAAAATATGCTCCTACTTCTTAATGTTTCTTAATTCATTAGTTTAAAATATTTTCATGCTTTTCTAGCTAAAATAGAAAATCTTCAAACAATAAAGAAAACACATACAGTAGACTCTCGGTAATGCGGCAGTGCGTTAATCCGGCCTTCGAGTAGTCCGGCGTTTTCAGATCGTTGACAGTCAGGCATGAAAGTGGAAACAAGTCAGCTCAAGATAACCTTGCCAATGAATACGAGTCGTGCCACGATGTATGCAATAAAGAAAAACTATGAAAAGATGAAATCGTTTTGCAAAAACATTAACTACACAAAAAATGTTAGAAAAACGTTAAAAACAGGAGAGTTTCCTCAGATTTTAGATAGCCTATATGCTTGGTTTCTCCAAGAACGAAACAGCCATATACCAATTTCAGGAAAAATTTTTCAAGAAATGACAAGATTTTTCTACGGGAAAATAATGGGGAAAATGAAGGTTGGCTGCAAAATTTCAAAAAGCGTTTTGGAATTCGTGTGTTAAGTATAACGGGCGAAAAACTTTCGTTACTTAACTAGGCCTATCTCCGGACTAAGTGTATAACGCAGACGAAAGTGGTTTACTTTGGAGGTTTTTGCCTAAAAAACATTTGTTCATCGTGCTAAAGCAGGTACTTCGGGACGAAAATTAGCCAAGGACATGAATAATGTTCATGCCGTGCTCGAATGTGAGTGGCACACAATAAACTAAACTTACATTTTATTGATTGGCAAGGAAAAAAATCCAAGGCCCTTCAAAAATGGGAATCTACCTGTTGACTGTAAAAGTCAAGGCCGAGGATGGATAACACAAGATGTCTTCAAGGAATGGTTTTATTAAATATTTGTACTATCCGTGAAAAAAAATCTCAGAAGGAAAAACATTGCCTCAAAATGCTCTGCTTATTTTGGATAACTGCCCCCCCCGGTCAGCCAGTCGAAGATGAGTTGAAAAGCATACACCTCTCGTCCTCTCCTGAAATTGGATATTCGTAATGATTATTACGAATATACCGGTGCCAAATTTCTTTACATCGAAGACGTATGCGACACATTGCTAAAAATTCCCGGCCTTGCAGGTTACAAAAAACCAAAATGTCACATTTATATTCAACCTGTTTTACACCAACCCTAAATCCCAGCATAACCTCAATATGGGATGAAATCAAAATCCTAGTCAAAAGGGCCAACACCAAAGAAACATGATTTCATATTCCAAAAATGATATGTGCTTCTTCAAAGATAACTATCATTATTTGAATTAAAAATAGAGAAACGTTGTAATAAACATAAGCAGTCGAGCAGCCCTGTGGTGATCAGGAGTGGCTGCTCCTGAAGAGATAAGGTGGTCATCTCGTCGAAAATGCTTAGTTTGTTGATTTACTAGTGTAAAGTAAACTACATCCGTCAAGTTTCCATCCTTTATGCAGAGATGAGTGGTTCACTTCTGCAAATTTAACATCTTTAGGTTTGACGTTCCCCTTGTTATGCAACGACCTTCTTCGGAGAAAGTAACGGTTGCTTTTTGTGTAATTTTTCCGTTTTTCTCAAGCCTACGTGTCCGCTAACTTTAACGAGAAAAAAATGTTGAATCATTGCAGAGTAGCTTAATTGACACATAATAGAACATTTCTAAAGATAATAAAAACTGATAGGTACGTCTCGTAGAGAAGAGTACGCGTGATAAATATTTTGTAATGTAGCTTCGTGGCTCGACAAGAACCCGCCTCATATGATCCCGCAAATGCTAGTCGTCAAGCACGCGTACGCGGTCGTTAAGCGAAGCTAGTTAGCTGAGCTCGGTGTTTTTTATAGCTCGCTAACACTTGTGCCAGACAATCGGCACCCATATCCTACACGGACATTTCGAAAATCATTACAACGTCATGAACTGAAATGAACAAAGTAAAAGTAATAATATTATTGTACGAAAGATTTGTTTCTATTTATTATAATTAAAGAAGAGAAAACATTACATGAGAACAAAAATGATAAGAAAAATTGAACGATTGAAAAAAAACCAAATAGTAATTAAATATGTAATAGAAATGCAACGAGAAGATTTAATGCAAAACAACATTAAATATAAAAAAAGTGAAAGAAAGTATTTACCCTTTAATTCTACTATTTATTTTAAATTTAGTATACAATTGTTTCGTTCTCTACTTGAGAACTTCCTCAGTACTACTATTCCCTAAACTATAAGTGTCCTAATATTTATACTAAACTCATTAACGTATTAATATGAATCTCTAATTACATCTAATCCCTCAAAGTACTTTTACTTAATCTCTAATTACCTGATCGTTTACCATTCAAAAATTTGTTTTTTCCTTAATTACTACTTAACTACCTTCATTATTTTGTAAGCTTGAATAGCCAGGTGTATCCGTTACCTGGGTCGCCGTTCCAAATGTCCTGCGTCTTCCGATTGAATATCTCCAAGCTTTCTGCTACATCAAGCTTCCATCCGTTTGTAACCGTTTTCAGCATGCTTACGTTGTCCGCAGTGATGTCATGTTTTTCAAGGACTATATGTTCCGCTACTTTTGATTTGAAGTTTTTTGCATCCTGCTTTTTGTTTTTGTTGACTGCTTCTCTTAAGTGTTCATTCCATCTGACACCTAGTGATCTCCTCGTTTGTCCAATGTAACATCCATTACATTTCGTACACGATACCTTGTAGACTCCACTCCGCTCCATTTTGGGAATGGGGTCCTTGGTTGATCCAAGCAAGTTCTGTATTTTTGTGGCCCGGCTCGTATAAACTAGGTCGATGTCTACGTTCTTCATAGCCCTCTTCATTGTTTCCGTCCTTGAGTCATACGTTACAACCAACCTCTTCCGTTGCTCGACTTCCGCAGTTAGCGTTGTGAACTTTTTATTGAAGATCTCCTTCGTTCGTTTGGCTATCAATTTGGTGACTTCAGCCGTAGGGTATCCATTCTACTAAAGGCGGAATATTTTTAACCAACATTAAATAATCGAAAAAATCAGAGTGTGCGCGAATCAGAAGCAAACAAGCAATAAACAGTGATAAATGAAATTTTAAAATGAAAAGCTATTGAACCAACATATAGATATCGTCATAGCGGTACTCGTGACTTTGGTGTGATTACAATTCGTCATCAAACAATTGAACTAAAGAGAATTTCAGTTCATCGTTAAATTTATTAGGTTCATCAAAGCACTTAAAAATCCCAGCAGTGCAGTCCTAAGACTTGGGAACCAAGTAGATATCGATATGTAAACAGAATAAAGGGCATCCGGGTGAGGGTGATACATGCGTTTATGTATTACCCTTACGTTCATTCGCATGAATTGGACAACAGCCGATACTGCGATGCACCGCAGTTCAGCTGAAAATTAACATTTATTAACTAATAGCAAATCTACACATTACCCTGATATTTTTGGGCAAATGCAAACGCATATTTCATTGAGTACGAGATAGCCTAACTTCCTGAACTATACCGCGCATGAACAGTTGATGAAAACACTAAAAGAAGTAGCTAAACAAGTTCTAGAAGTTACAACGAGTGGGTTTAAATAAAACAGGACAAATGAAACATGATGAACACACAGTTAAGAGAAACGCAAAGCAATTCCAATGAGATTGGAATGAATCCGGGCCGGCAAGAGAAGAACGGGGAAAAGGTTGCTCCGTGCCGACAACGAGGAGTTGCGAGTTGGTAGCGAATGGCGACGGACATGAGAAGGAAAAAGAAAGCGGAGCGGTCAGAAATGTCGCCATTGCAAGTGATAGTGCTCGTCGAATTAAAGCGGCACTTGTATCGATTGGAAATTTAAACTAACCCTGTAGTGTATAGATTATCTTATAAAGTTATTGTGTACATTTTGAACACTTCGTTAGTAGCGTGGGTTATTGAAAAGTGGAACAAGATTCAAGTGCTCCGTCAAAATGTATGTTCGACGTGTTTTCGCTTGGGTTTGCAAAGTTTTCTCCCTCTCTTATTCTTTTGACCCCGAATTTAGAAACAATTATGTGCGTCGGGATTTTTTGAAATGCGGTGATACTACGTCGTTTCCATTCAAAAGAGATACCACCACGAATGAAGCAGATATTTGTGGTACGAAATTTAGTTTTTCCTCTTTGGGCACTGTCATAAGTAGGAAAATTAATTGTACATAAACTAAAATTTATATTTCCATTTGGAAAGAAACATTTTTTATCGATCTGCCTGCAAGCCCCATCGATGGCAACTGAATAGGCCAAGTTTATTCCTATGTAGTCTTATACAAGGTCGGAAACTCCTCCACAATACATATTGAAAGAAGCGTGCACACAGAGATGAATCGTAAATAGACAAATAACATGGAGCGCAAGTAGTGCTGCTAGAACGCAACTCTAAGGAAAATGTGCCAACCAAATCAAGTAGACCTCACTAATTCAATTTTTTACGAAAGAGAATATAGAAAAGCGCAAGTCCCTGAAAAAACGTCACCCCGAACAAGATAAATACACGTTTGACCGCAAAATATCCTTTCGAATCTTCTCGAGTTTCCCAATGTGGCCATTGAAATTAATAATAGTTGTTATAAAGAAGTATCTTAAAGTGAACCGATGTAAGCGAGATAAGGCTCGACAAATAAATTCTTGTCAACACAAACATTTTACCACATTTTCAGTGAAAATAGCACTGCTATTTCGCTTAAAAGAGTAAACATGCATCATTTCTTTTAATTTAAAAATAATATTTAGTGCGAAACTACAAAAATATCTTGTCCAAAGGAGTGTTATTTTCAACCGTGCCGAATTGTGCTAAGACCTTTTATATGCACTGAAATACTTCCAACAACTCTATACTAGTAGGTAAATTATTGTGTCATCATATGTTATTTGAAATTTCTTGTAGTTTTTCGAGGTTTCAGGCACTCTTACCCCATAGGGTGGTGGTGCATGATGGCTGAAGGGAGAAGTGGAACCGAGCGAAAGGAGCCAAAGCCTGGTAGCGAGGGGAAGCAGGGACCTGGAGGCGAGGTGGTTGATGGGAGAAGTAGAACCGGACGAACGGCGTAGTCTAATAGGAAGGGAAACCGATGTACCTTGAGGCATGTAGGGTGGGGGTGCATGATGGCTGAAGGGAGAAGTGATATCGAACGAGAGGAGCCAAAGCCTAGTAGCGAGGAAAAGCGGAGACCTGAAGGCGATGTGGCTGAAGGGAGAAGTGTAGCTGAACGAACGGCGCAAGCATAGTAGGGAGGTGAAGCAAAGGAGTTGAAGGCGTGAAGATGTTTGACTGAGCTTGCAGTCAGTGGCTCATGTTGCAAAAGAAACAGAATAACATCTATGATACATAGAGAGAGGGTCGAGATCTGTAGTCCGCGACTACTGTTCTCGACCCTAAACTATAAGATGCTTGTCAGTTGAAACACGGTTGCCAAATGCGCAGGGAGATTTACTAAACTCTGAGAGAAATTCTCAGAAACTAGTAGTCGTTGGGGAAGACCCCCCACGCATACGAGGCGAGGTTACTGTCACCCTCTACACGGTTGAGGAGCCTATCCTTAGCTGAAACGTAGTTGCTGTAGCTGGAATAGTGTAGGAAATAGTTTCGAGCACACACCAGTTGTGTTGCGGGTATTCCAAAAGGGAGGGTAAACTGGGACCCCAACCTTCGGGCCGTGGGACGTTGATTGGCGCTTCGAACCAATCCCCGTCTAATGTCGACCATGGGGTGAGGCCTATTTCTTGCAGGTACCCACGTAAACCACGTCTATTTCTGTGTATCACAGCAGCTCTTCGCCAGAACTGTAGCAGCTGCAATGAGAAATAATTGATTCTTTATGTATGAGTCAACATGTGGGGTATCAAATGAAATACCTTCATTAGAGGAGGAGGCAAAATGTGCGTATATTCCCCCTATCGCGAAACATAATTTTGATGCAATAAATCTATAAATTTAAAAAAATCATGGCGGTAGCTCTTTACGACTACAACAATAATTATCTTACAAGTCGAAATGAATCCATAATAGCAGTGTAATTCGTCAATATCACATTTTCCCCATTAAAATCGAATGGATGCCTTTAAATTCATTGCAATTTGGTTTTTAAGTACTCGAATATAACGTTCTTATAGTTTTGAATTTCAAATAAATCTAACTTTATTTAGAGAATTCATAGCCATTTGAATTTTCCCCGATCATAACAA
The DNA here is from genome assembly GCA_963969285.1 of Odontomyia ornata. Lineage (NCBI taxonomy): Eukaryota > Metazoa > Arthropoda > Insecta > Diptera > Stratiomyidae > Odontomyia > Odontomyia ornata. The sequence goes on from OZ017740.1 coordinate 123,276,562, forward strand.
CACACTGTTTTTCTACTATATGGGCTTTCCATCGAAACAAATACTAAAGTTCTGATTCGATTTTCTCAAAATTTTTGGATAAAATGAATAACATAAATATCTTTAAGATCCAGTCCAGCCAATGATATAAATAACACTGCAATAAAATGGCGGCCGCTCACAATGTATTAATAATAGTTTTTATTTTAACCCTAATATTTGATGTACGTGCCACTGATGTGTTTTTTGAATTTGTTGGTTATTGATATTTGTATATTAAAGGTTAACTTCAAAACCTTTCTGACACGAGCAAGTTTTCATAACTAGTTAGTAAAAAAAAAACTTTTAAAAATTATGCTTGATTGTTCTTCGTAAAGTTCACTTAAAATAAGTTTACAATTCTAAAATATTTAATTTGTGGGTCTTAGGTAAAGTGCGGATAGTTTTTAAATTTTCTTTTTCTGTAAATTTTCTATTTCTGTAAGACTCGTAGTCCGTGTCGAGCAGTGGGTTAGGGCGCATCCCACTTGCGCAGCAGCTCCCAACTTCAAACCTCTATGGCGATCGAGTTTGAGCTTTTGATGCTGCGATCAGCTTATAAGCCCACCCAGCTTTGATGGGTACTAATTGGAAAATTAGGTAATAAGCACATGGTTGAGCGTGTTATTGGCCATATCAACTCGAATTCCTTTACGGCCATGGAATGAGATACCCTAACATAAATTTCAACGTCAAGATTCGGATTTGGACTGTTGTGCGATGGATTATTAAGTTTAAATTTGTTTTATGAATCCGGTAATAGTTAAAATAAGCAGTATGGCCTATAGAAGCTTTTTGCAAATTATTAACGATAAATGTATTGTTCAGATAATTTTTCCTTCGAAGCGAAAAAGAGACTTAGATGCAAGTCCGAATTCGTATTCATAAATTTTGTACTAAATAAATGTCTTAACAGGTAATGTTGCTGGACACAATGGTGTAGCTATTTGCGGATCAAATCCATTTTTCATATTTCTAACATCAAGAGGTGAACTAAGAACTCATAAAGTATTTGGAAATGTTCATTTCAAAACGTTCGCTGCATTTAACAATGTAAATTGTCGCAATGGATTTTTATACTTGGATGAATCAAATGAACTGATCATATCAATTTTACCAACATATTTATCATATGACTCACATTGGCCATTACGGAAAGTTCCGCTTCGCTGTACACCTCGACAAGTTGTTTATCATAAGCAAACACGAGTATATTGCCTAGTTTTGGAAAATGAAGAAACAAGCAATAAATATTATAGATTTAATGGCGAAGATAAAGAACTGACTGAAGAAAGTAAAGGCGAACGGTAAACTTAAAAAGGGAATATAGAAAAAGCAAATTAATTGCTTGCATATTTACTTTTAGGTACATATATCCTTCTGTAGAAAAGTTTAGTATAGTTCTTATGTCGCCAAGCTTCTGGGAACTAATTCCGGATGCTAGCATAGAGCTTGAAGATTGGGAGCATGTAACCGCATTTAAAAATGTTAGTTTGGCTTATGAAGGCACAAGGTAAGATAGTGAATAACCGCACCAGGTTAATGTTAACATAATTTTAAATAGGTCCGGTCTAAAAGAGTATTTATGTGTTGGCACAAATTATAACTACAGTGAAGATATAACATCACGTGGAAGGGTAAATTCATTTATTGAAGTAATTTTACATATTTTTAACGTGCCTTATCTTGTTCAGATCCTAATATATGACATAATCGAAGTAGTCCCAGAACCTGGAAAACCGTTGACAAAGTTCAAACTAAAGGAGGTATATGTGAAGGAGCAAAAAGGTCCTGTATCGGCTATAACTCATGTACTTGGGTTCCTTGTAACAGCCGTGGGACAAAAGGTAAGAACACAAGAATTGAACATTATTGGACTGTATAAATTTGTCGTCAGATTCTATTTATTCTTTCTTTCATTGTAGCTTAGAGATAGTTAGAGTATCTCTTTGTCATGATCGAATGGATCGGCACTCCACAAGGTGATATGATCATTATTACGCTTTGGCCGTGTGTCGCTCCACCCAGCTGCGATACGTTCTGATTTTTAAATCAGCACGTATCCTAATTGAACAGGCTTATAGTCCGTCCGAAGAACCACAGATTATATTTATACATAGTTTTAACTCTAGTCAGACCCAGTACCCCGGGATAAGGTAGCAATAAAAAGTTGAAATATTAAAATTTGCTTCATGGAGCTTGCATTCATGCCTCAAAGAATTGATATAACTCTTTCTTGGATGAACATTTGTAGTGTTTATGATGTTTCTTCTTCTTCTTAGCACTACAGCCCCTATCGGGCCTTCGCTTCCTGCAAAGTGCGCCTCCAACTGTCTCGGTCCATCGACCGCGTCCTCCTATTTCGAAATCCGAGCAGCGATGAACTGTCTTCGTCGACCGAGTCAGACCAGCATTTCCTCGGTTTCCCCACTGGTCTCCGGCCTTCAGTTCTCCCAACGAATACCCCTTTGGATATCCGCTGTTCGTCCATACGATTCATGTGGACAGCCCATTGCAGCTTCCGCAGTCTTACAATCGTTGAGACCTCCGGCTCAAATTTCATACAGCTCATGGTTGTATCGAAATCGCCATTGGTCCCCGTCTAGCTTTGCTCCAGTTATTCGCCTCAGGACCCGTCGCTCAAAGGCGTTCAATATATTTGCGGATGCTTGGGTTAGATCCCAGTTTCACACCTATAGCATAATACAGGTCTTATCACAGATTTGTATACTTGGAGCTTTGTTTTCCTGTGTATGCAGCTGGTCTTCAAGATCGTCAAAATGAATAAAATATTTTATTTGCCGGCTGTATTCTTCGGCGTATTTCATCTCTTTTATTACTGGTTCTCGTTATTTTGGCGCCTAAATACAAATTCGCTCACATTTTCGATACTGTACTCGCCAAGTGTGATATTTTGTGTACTTGAGGTATTTTTCCTCAACTGTATCATGAGCTTTGTTTTGTTTTCATTGATTTGTAGCCCTACTACTTTTGCTTCGCTTTCTATTTTGAGGAAGAGTTCTTTGCCAGTTGTTAATAACCGTGACAAAATGTTTATGTCGTCCGCATAGCCTACTACTTGGCTCGACTTATATAGTAATTTACCTCGTGTCTCAACAGGTAGCTTCCTTATGACGTACTCCAGAGCCAAATTGAATAGCACTGTGGCCGGTCCATCTCCATGCTTTAGTCCGATATTTGTGGCAAAGGCACTGGTGAGTTGGTTATTGAACATTGTAGTACATCCTTAATTTGTTTTATTTCCATCAAAACGCTATTTGTTTTTCTTTTTGACATGATTTTATATTTCGGGAGTAAGTTGCTCCCTTCTTCAGTGTCAGTTAAAAAGAAAGAAAATAATTGACACTGAAGAAGGGAGTAACTGACTCCCGAAATAATATATATATACATATATATATATATATATATATATATATATATATATATATATATATATATATATATATATATATATATGTCAAAAAGAATAACAAATAGCGCTTTGATGGGAATAAAACAAATTACGGGTATTTGTATAGTAAAAACACAGTATCTACTCCTAAACTAAAACTTTATTTAAACTATGGATATGGCCATTTCGAGGGTAACTTGCTCTCTTCTTCGTTTAGGCCCATTCTTCTTCGTTTAGGCCCATTCGAAATTTCTTGATTGAATATCGATTCTTCATAATTAATTTTTCTTTCTTCTTTTTTGTTGATTATTTTGTTTCTTTCCCAATACTCGAAAAAGGCTCCGCGCGGTCTTCTAATAATTAAAGACAAAAGACCAGATCACTCTCACTCGTTCTTTCTCCAGACGATTCTATTCTATTTTCTTTTGTAAAAGAACATACAAAAAAACACATTTGAATCTCAATGGAACAATTATCGAAAATTAAATTCCACTCCGTCGCAAGGGAATTTACAACCCACAATTATCTTTTCGAGTATTTTAACAACCCGTTTTTAAGGTTTTGTAAAATCATTTTAGAAAACCTTACTAAAATCGCGTCCTATCTATCCGTCCGTCCGTGTGTCACACCATTTTTCCTCGCGAACTACATAAGCTAGAAACATAAAATTTTGTAAATAGATGCAAAGTGACGCCCTCTTCAAAGTTTCACCACAAAAAGAAATTTATAAGGTGTTTAAGGGGGGGTCTCCCCATATAGGGGAGAGGCCCCTGAAAAAATATTTTCATCGCATGTAGGCAATATGGATATCAAATGAAAGGTCTTGATGAGAACTTTCCAAAACAGGTCTTAAAATGACAAGTTTTGCTTTGAGAGGTGCAGGGGAAGGGGAAATGTACGAAAATTTTGCCCCCCCCCTCGCGATTGGACACCTTTGACCCGAAAAATCTGAAAAAAATCACAGAGGTGAGACTTGAAGAGTGCAAGGGCAACAAATACCTCAGAAGTTGAAATTCGATCAACTTTGTTAATAATAGTACATTTTATAAAGTTTACATTTTGGCCTATATAATCAAAATCGAAATCTTAAAATTCCCAAAAGCTAACAATTTAAGTTTCTTGAAAGCAATTGTATGTATTCTGAAAATTTCATAATAATTGAACAATAAACAGCTAAGTTACAGCCAATTGAATATTTAACAATTACAACATTAACACATGATACTAAGGAGAAACACGTTTGCAACGGACCTAGACACTACCAATATGTAGGAATTTTGATAAAAATTGTAGAAATGGTTCGTAATATTGATGTGTTACCATGACTAATTCAGCGATGGGGTCAAGAAACTTGAAAGAAAATGGCGGCGAATTTAAAAACAATAACCATGATAATTTTTCGAGCTCAATTTATGGAATCTGTATATTAGTCAAGTTTTGATATGCAGAATATATTGTTTGATTTACTAATTGTTTTACAAAACCTTTCTGGCAGGAGCACTCTCTCACTATTTCAACTTGTTTTTTAACAATTAAGATTCGCAGGGGTATATTAATGATCATGTGTTAAATTTTTTAACAAGATTTTTTTTTATTAAATAGCAAAAATTGTACTTTTTGCACTATCATACAAAAAAGTCAAAAATGCTCTGCCCGCCTTTCGATTTGAGGGTTCCTGGCACTTCTCAACGCACACATATGACTAGCGAAAGATAATCTTTAAACGATAAAAAGTGGGGTTTGCGTTTGTTTTCATGAATTCATAATAATTTGATTGGACAAATGCGCACTTTGCGATTGAAATGAAGATATTGCACTAGTGAACGTTGATTCATTTCAATAATATTGCGACATCTTTTTGTTTCTAAACTTGAAAAAGTCACTCTCCGGGCAGAAATTTGAATCGAATGAGAGTTCATCGCCGCCATGGAGGCCTACTTTGCATACCTCACAAAAACGTATTTTTCAGACAGGTTAAAGATGTTGGAGCATCGCTGGGTCAAGTGTATCGAGCTAAGAGGAGATTATGTTGAAAAATAAATTGTCACTTTCCCAAAATTTCCTTTTGTAGGCTAAGTACTTATCGGGCCACCCTTGTATGCCGAACGATTGAAGCCAATCAATTATATTCTCTATCCACAAAAAAGGTGACAAGCTACAATGCGAAAACTATAGAGGCATATCACTACTTTTCACGACTTACAAAATATTTTCAAAGGTCTTAGAAAAAACTCAGATCATACGCCAACAGTATTACTGGAGAGTATCACGGTGGCTTTAGGGTAGATAGATCGATGATAGACCAATTTTTTACAACATAGACGTAAATCAAATTTTCGTTGACTTTAAGCAAGCATACGACAGTATAAATCGTAACGTTGTGTATCAAATAATGCTTTGCTTGGGATCCCAGCCAAATAAGCCCTTCTAACCAAAATGACAATGACGTCGACAACCTCCCAAGTCCGCACCAATAACCAATTCACCGACGCCTTTGATACAAATATCGGACTAAAGCAGGGAAATGAGCTGGCCCCATTACTATTCAATTTGGCTCTGGCTTATGTCATAAGAAAGCTACCTGTCGATACAAGAGGTACCTTATTTTACAAGTCAAGCCTAGTGGTAGCCTACGCGGACGACATTAATACTTTGAAACCCGACAGCGAAGCAAAACTAGTTAGGCCACAAATCAATGAAAAACTCAACAAAGCTCATGACGCAGTCGAGGAAAAATATCTCAAACGCTCAAAATATCACACTTGGCGAATACAGTATTGAAAATGTGGGCGACTTTGTATATTTAGTCGCCAAAATAACGAGAACCAGTAATGAAAGGGACGAAATACGCCGCAGAATACAGCTTGCAAATAAAATATTTTATTAAGTTTTGACGATCTTGAAGACCAGCTACATACACAGGAAAACAAAGCTCCAAGTATACAAATCTGTGATAAGCCCTGTGTTATGCTATGGGTGTGAAACATGGACCCTATCTCAAACATCCGCAAACATATTGAACGCCTTCGAAAGACGGGTCCTGAGGTGAATAATCGGAGCGAAGTTAGACGGGAACCAATGGCGAAATCAATTCAACCATGAGCTGTATGAAATTGTTGACGAGACGGAAGTCTCAACGATTGTAAGACTGCGGAAGCTGCAACATGTGAGCCACGTGAACCGCATGGACGAACAACGTATACCCAAAAAAGTATTCGTTGGGAGAACTGAAGAGCGGAGACCAATGGGGAAACCGAGGAAACGCTACTCTGAATCGGTCGACGAAGACAGCTCATCGCTGCTCGGATTTCGAAATAAGAGGACGCGGTCGATGGACCGAGACAGTTGGAAGCGCTCTTTGCAGAAAGCGAAGGCCCGAGAGAGGCTGTAGTGCTACGAAGGAGGAAGACGGAGTTTATGGTACAGTTGGCAGCCGAATGGTAGACTTCGTTTTTTTGAAGACGCGTCCCCTTCACAACTCTAAACTTCAAGTACCTTATCTGTTGGAGGGTACTTGGACTGCTATCGTTTGAAATTTTTATCAAATAAAATGGTAAAGTTTTGCCTTCAATAGTTGATCTGCTTGCTGCAAAATTTTTTACAGTAGTATATTGGCCAGCTGGTATTGCTTCCTGTAACATTTCAAGTAGATCAATTGTATTCTCTCCACAGTTCAGGCCCTCCAACAGAAAGGTCTGATTTTTCTACGCCTTTGGCGCATATGTAAAGTAAAGAGCTTTGGCATTATTTAAAGCATCTTTGGCTAATTTGAAATCAACCAGTGATTTCGTTTCTCTGGTAATTTTGTCTGCATTCACGCTTTAAACTTCAAAATTATTTATCTTATGTTCGGCTATCAATAGCCGAACCGTATCCTGTCCGTGCTGTCCGAAAAAGTTAATCGGTGGAACTTTTTCAGTATTCTTGTTATTTTTTGTAGTAGAAGAACCAGCAGACACACTGGTTGGCTTCTTCTTCTAAGTTTTAGATTTTAAATATTCTATAAAATTATCACTAGAATTGCAATTTACGAGTATATTATCTATATTGTCTTGACAATCCTTTCCGGTATCCATGGCAGCAAATACCGAATAATAATTTGCGCTATCGTTATCTCCTTCTGCGGTTAATATGTGGTCCGCATATTGTATTGCTGACTTCCTCGCATCATGTATTGCTGGTTTCCTTATTTCTTGAACCTTTGTGCGGCTTCCTTTTTTTCGCTTGTGTTATGTTATCTGAGCATTTTGGATTTATTAACGTTTAATGATTTCCGAACCATTTCTTCCAAAGATTGTATTCGAAGTTTCAATTCTTCGTATTCTTTTTTTACTTTTTCTAATTCATCATTTGATAGTATATGTTTCCGTTTTCCATTATCAAAACTTTCATGTTCAATTTTTCTCTTCCTTAATTTGTCGTTGATGGCATTTGATGTTCCTAGTCCCAGGTCCCCCAGCATTGGGAACCGTCGGACTCCATGCCACCGGTGAATAAAAACGTATCTGCCTTTTCTGGCTTCTCGAAACTTCTTCAATTGTAAAATTCAGATATTCGATAAATTGTTCGAATGATTTGTAGATATGATAAGTTTTTCCAATTAGTTAGTTAGTTAGTTTCCAATTTTTAAACACTGGTAACAGGAGCGTTTAAAGTCAATGATTATGGCGCCAAGTGAATTCTAGCCTTCATCGAGCACACTCAAGCATCATAGGTTGTTCAATGCTCGCTACTCGTTTTGCAATAAATAACACAATCGCCGCTACAGCATCGTAGATTTACATGCCAACGACGTGCAGTGTATTCTATTCCGGTCTTGGTTCATTATTTATTTTTACCGTTGGGAAATTTTTCATCGACTGGTGGTTCAGTTTCATGCCGCCCGGAGGTTATCTTATCAGCACGGCCACCTGAAAACGCCCACAGCGCACTTGTAAAAACTGCAAGAAAATCCTGTCAAAGTCAAAGTCAAAAGCGCTTTATTTAATACTCATCGTTATAAATTTTAAAAGAATATAAAGCAAATTCCAAACAATAACAATCAAAAAAACTTAATGGCCCAAATGGCTCTCTAAATCTGTACGTTATCATTAATTCATTTCATCAAAAAAACTATAGCAAATTCAATTAATTACGATTATTACATTTTTTGAAAATTTAATTGGAAAAAGGAGAAAAAACCAACCAACACTATCCTAAAATTATTTATAATTAAAACACAACAGTGAAACTTTGATCCTACACCTAATATGTTGTAACTTATTTCTAATAAAATACAATCAAAAAACTTTATCTTATACTAAAAAAATTCTGTAACAATGTTCCTAACCTAAGTGTTTAATCTTATCTCTAACGGAATATAGTAAACATTACATATACCTAACCTATTCCTAATTTTTAAACAAAAAAAAAATAACAACACTAAACGTAGCAATAATGAGCTGAAACTCAAAAACTAAATAACGAAAAACACCAAAACTGAAAATAAACACGAATAATTTAGACATTGTCATTCAGCCACCAATACCTGGATTGCGCCGTCTCAACTCGATCAGCTTCAACAAATCTAGCAAATGAGTACCTCCATTGAAATTGTTGGTCTCGTGAACTCAAATTCGGAGGATATTTTATCTTCTTATCGGTGGCCCGTCGATATATGTGATATATGACTGGGACGCCGTCAGAATCAAAAACATATCCATTCATGTCCAAATACACGAATGCTTCTGGAGGAATGAAGCCAGTAGCGAGGCAAGTCGCTATATACCCGTCTGTAGGGTGGAACGGCTGTGAAATCCAAGGGTTTTCACTCACAGTCACAGATCTTGCGATATGATTCCGAAGAAGTTTCAATATGAAGATATCGACCCTCGTCACTTCAGCAGTTTGATAAATTCTTCTATTCGATATATAATGTTTCCAATCCGTCTCAGGCTTTCTGTACAAACCAGTACATGCACGAAGACATTTCCTTTCGAAAACTCTTAATTTTTCCATAGTACTAGCACTCTGGTTGTACCAGATCTGACATCCATATGTCAAAACTGGTCTAACCAGTGTCTTGTAACAGATAATTTTGACCTTTTGGTCAATGTATCTGGAATGAAAGAGCCTTCGAAGGGCCATGACTACTTTGAGTGCCTTACTGAGCATGATTTTCACATGTTCAGATAGTACAGATACTGATCCAGATAAACACCGAGGTATCGAACACAGGATTTATGTGGAACTCGTTCAAGACTACCCTCACCAGCCATGATGTGGAAATCTTTCCAATTACGTTTCAGGTCTTGACTGACCCCCCGCAGCGTTGTCCGAAATAAGATTGTTTCACACTTCTGCACATTGATTTTCATTCGCCAATTGTCAGTATACAGCTGTACATCATTGAACATTTTTTGTAGATTGCTCTGAACTATTGTAGCTTTTCGGTCTGCCGTGTAGATGATCAGATCATCAGCAAACGCTACCAATGATCGCGTTGGCGAGACGTTAAAATCAAAGCCGTTCAATAGCTTGCGAATAAAGATTGAAAAGAGCAGAGGCGCAGTAACTGTTCCCTGCTGTAGACCATTCAAGACCTTGAACTCGCGCATTGTTGTCAGATTTCCATCAGTTACAACAAACGATTTCCCGTATAACATATTGCACATCATGGCGACAAGGTGTCTGGGGAACTTGTCCTGAAGGAGTTTAAAAACTAGTCCATCTAACCACACCGTATCGAAGGCTTTCTCCATATCAATGAGACATGCTCCAACACATTGTCTATCATTTAGTTTCCAACAGATGTCTGAGGTTACTTTCGTTATTGCATGTGTGGTCGAATGCCTGGCACGAAAACCAAATTGGCAATTCGGCATCAACTCATTTTCCTCAATGTGGGCGTTTAATGCTCTGTTGAGTATCACTTCAAACACCTTGCTGATGTTAGGCAGCAAGCTGATTGGGCGATAGCTTTTCGGGCATGAAGATTCTTTTCCTTTCTTCAAGATCGGAAATACCTTAGCCTTTTTCCACTCATTTGGGAAATATGAATTGCTCAACATGTTGTTGAACAATATGCAATAGTTTCTAATAGCAACCTCAGGCAAATGTCGGAGAACTACATTTGGAATACCATCAGTACCACATGATTTCTTGTTGTTTATCTTGCGAAATATGAAACACAAGTCTTCATAGCTGACAAAATAAACAATAAGATTCAAGCTCGGTATGAGGTCAGATGTTAATGTTTCATTGAAATGAAGAATTGATTGGCCGTTCAACCTTGATTTGAAGTCGGAAACTTTTGCTTCAACGACCTCTGAAAAAATGTCGTTCCCTCTCTCAGGGTTTGGTAGATGAACCAATTCGAAATGTGTTCCAATCAGGGCAAGTTTATCCAATCCTTCACAAATAATCCTGTTTCCATTTCTATCCGGAGTCGTACTATCAATTTCGATACCAGCCCTATCGAGAAGACTTATCTCATCACTAGTGACTTCAAGATTCGATACCTTCACTCGAGACTTCTTGCGGAATATGCTATTCACTTTCGCAAACACGCCATCTGGGTCCTGTGGGCTAATACCCCTCAATTTTTCCGCCCATTGATTGCTGACCTCACTCCTGAAGTATGACCGGATTAAGTTCCGGACATTCTTCAGATGTAATTTCAACAAAGACAACGAGGGATGGTTGTAGTCCAAAAATCGTCGATAAATATTGTTGACGCGTGTCAGAAGGAGGCTTTTCAATCTTTTCAACCTTGCGATGGTTGGTGTTTCATATCCTTCCATATTGTTTCGATGTTTAATCTTGGGAACTACTTTCTCAATCGTTTCCAACGTCAGCTTCTCTAACTTCGACAAATAGACATCTATTTCATCGTTAGTTAGATTCCTGTCATTAGGAACCATTGAGCAAGAGTTGCCACCATCAGAAGGGGGACATTGCTTCTGGTACTCTCGATTAAACTTCTTTTGAAACTTTCCCCAGTCTGTTTTTTTGAAGTTCAACCGATGATTTTCGTGTTGAACTGGAATGAGGAAGAAATCATCCCTGTGATGATTGATTTCCATTACGATTGCGTTATGGTCGCTATCATAAGGAAGTACCTGCAGTTTCCGTTGAGGACTATTAAAGCTGAATTCAAGTCTTGCGTCAGCAATGCAGAGGTCCAAATATGAATTTGTCCTAGGATATGTTGGGAACTCCGACCCATATAGATTGCACCTGTATTCAATTTGGTTCTCTGTTATCCACGATTTCAGGAATACACCTCTTGGATTATTGGTGGCGTTCAGCCATGATGTATGCTTGGCGTTCAGGTCACCAGCAAGAATATAATAGTTATGCAGCCTGTTCAATTCGAGTATTTCGAACAAGGAATTGAGTTCCTCCTTGAGCTTGAGAACAGTTCCACCAGTTGCATAGGCAGAGATAACGAAGAGGTTATCCCCACCTGGCAGTGAGATTTTGATAACGGACACTTCAAGAGATTCAAAGCTTTTGAATTCGACTTTTTCAATATTTTGGAAGCGATAGGGTCTTCGAACCAATATCCCGGTGCCACCTCCCCCATCACCTGTTACCCTATCGTTTCTTACGAACTCAAAATCCTTGAATCCCATGGAGTGCCATGAACTGAGGTGGGTTTCGGTGAGAAGCAGGATGTCAGGCTTTTGTCTGGCAATGAATTCAAGGAGATAATCACGCCGATGTAAAGTAACAATGGAGTTGACGTTGATCGAGATGAGACGAATCCTATCCATGGTAATGTGGCTGGATGACAACTTATTTGGAGGCATTTGAAAGCCCTAAACGCTGAAAAACAATGTTAATTTTCGAATCTTGTTTATCGATTCGCTCCGATAAGGAATTTAGTTGTTGATAAATTTTAAGGAGCAGCTCATTATTGCTACTTACATTATTTATTTTATTTACATTGTCTGCTGGTCCTCTCGCAGCAAGTGCAAATGACACCCCGGGCTTGACGAAGTTGGTAGGTATCGAACTGCGGTGTGCTTGAATTTGTTTTGATGTGACTTTAACCTTTGCATCTTGATACCGGGGGCATCCTCGATATGATGCTGGATGACCAAAGGCACCGCAGTTCACACAATATAGTTTTTCTTTTGGCTCCGCCTGAGCCAATTTGCACTCGCCGGGAGCATGGATGTCTTTGCATTTCACACACCTATATTTCATGGCGCAATTGGCAGCCGAATGCCCGAATCTTTGACACCTGTAGCACTGGTTGACCTCACTTTTCTGGAGGCGTTCCCACCTCACCACGCGGAAGTTCAAGTACCGTATTTTCTGCAGCGCACTCGAACTACTTTTGCTGGAAATTTGGACTAAGTAGTGAGGCAAGTTTTTGCGCTCCACAATCGATCTTCTCGTTGCAAAATTTTTAACCGAAATAAACTGTATTTCTGGTGCAGCTTCTTGCAGCACCTGAAGGAGATCGATTGTGTCCTCACCACAGTCCAGACCCTTCAATAAAAAGGTTTGGTTCTTCTCGCTTTTTGGGGTGTACGTGAAATGCGGAACATCTCCAGAATTTAAGGCACTTTTTGTTGCCTCGAAATCAACCAGCGACTTTGTCCTTATTGTCAACTTATCGGCATTGACTCTTTTTATCTGAAAATCTTTTAGTTTATTTTCGGCTGCCAGAAGCCGAACCATATCTTTTCCCGTTTGCCCAAACACATTGATTGGTGGGACTTTCTCTTTTTTTTCATTAATGTTAACGGACGGACCAGCAGATGGACCAGCAGACAAACCTTTTGGTTTTTTCTCCCGGTTTTTAACTCTAAGATATTCAATGAAATCACTATCTAATTTTGACGTTTTACCTGTATCCTCTTCAACGTCCATTGTTTCTTCCAGACCAGCTAGCGCTGCATAATAATTCTTGCTTTCGTTTGCGCCTCCTGCGCTGAGGACATCCTCTTGATGAGCTTCTTCCTGTGGCTTTTTAATTTTCTTTTCTTCGGTTTTTGGGTTTGTTTGTCGGCCTTTCTTGCTTTCGTTATCCTTGTTGAACGTTAACGTTCCAACAAGTGCTTCCAAAGATTTAACTCGCAGCTTGAGTTCTTCATTTTCTTTTTCGATTTTTTCAGCTCTATCTTTTTCGTGGATAAGCTGTTCGATTTCCGTAACCGATAGGATTGTCGGTTTTTCTGCTTTATTCTCGTGACTTCTTTTTAGTTTTTTTTCGCCCATCATCATTGGCGATGGGCATGATCCTGATTGATGGCTGAAGCCATCGGGCTCCTCCATCTCGTCGCTTTCGCAGCGAGACTGGAGGGAATGTTCTCAGACCGGGACTTCCCTTGAACGTATTTCCACTTTTGATATTTCTTCAGGAAATGAATTTCAGGTATTCGATAAATGCTCGAATAATATCGACGGTGATAGTTTTCCCAATAAAATCAAAATTTGCTTTTGACTGGCTCGTAAAAAAATATTGCAATTGTTTGAAACTGACTTTTGCAAAAAATTAATTAATTTTTAAAATTAATGACAGGAGCGATTAAAAACACGTCTACACGCAACGAGTGCTAGACGTAGAATGCAAGAAAATCCTGTAAATACGTCTTGTGATGGCTCTGTAAGACTCAACACACCACAAGACCTTGTTCTTACGCTTGTTCTCGGTCGAACTGAATGACATTTTAGAAGTCTCCGCTACATCCCATAAGAATCGAACTAGGAATAGAACTCAACGCATACGCGACCACATTTGATATGATTTATTCCACTATGCGCACTTAAACGGAATTTGTTCGCGACGAGAAACTTTGCACCGCGAAGATTGAACCGAACCTCACTGCTTGGCGATTTGAAGCGGACTCGTCGATCCGTCCAAATCTCCTCTTGTTCTTCTCTTTTCCCGTGTACCGCGAAATCGCATCAGCTGCTAGCTCAGCCGGGTTCGCTTACATTCCGTGATGTAATACACCGTTGGGCTGTACTAAATCAGTATTCCCATATCCTAAATCTTAATTGGCAGGTTTAAAAAAATTTTTTTTAAGAAAAATTGATTAAGTAAAGAAAAATGAAAAAGATTTTAAATAGTAATAAAATTTAACTCTCATGAAGAATATAACTAAAGGGAAACGTTTAAATTGACTACAAAGAAAAATTGATATAAAATTACATTTAATAATGATAATAAGAAAGAAAACTATTTTACAAATTACGATTATAAATGGAAGTAATTAGATATTTTTTTAAACCTGCCATTAAAATTTTGGATAGGAGATAGGAAGGTTATCGCGCAGTTTGCTTGTGTGACTGTTCGATTACTACACTACGTAAAGAAATTAATATAAAAATTAATCTTGCAATCATCGCTTCATGCACTTCTAATTTATTTTATTTTCAGATTTATATTTGGCAGCTGAAAGACGATGATTTAATCGGAGTGGCATTCATCGATACAAATATCTACGTGCACCAGATGATCTCCGTGAAATCTATCATTTTAATTGCAGATGTTTACAAATCTGTTAGCATAATACGTTTTCAAGTAAATATTTGTTCAACATTTAATGAAAGATTTAATAATGAATCATTACCTTTAATATAGGAAGAATATCGTACATTATCTCTTGTATCGAGAGATTTTCAAGCATTGAATGTTTATGACATCGAATTTATGGTTGATAATTCTAATTTAGGTTTCCTTGTGTCCGATAGCGAAGAAAATTTCATAATCTTTATGTACCAACCAGAGTCTCGCGAATCTTTTGGAGGTATGAATGTTACTTTTTTTAAATTCTTCTACTGAAACGATTATTTTTTTTATTTAAGGACAAAAACTTCTTCGTAAGGCTGACTACCATTTGGGACAAAAAGTGAACACAATGTTTCGAATTCAATGTAGTCAGAAAGGAAGCATAATGTCTCGCAGTAATTTAAGTTATGACAAAAAGCATATGGTTGTTTTCGGTAAAAGATATTTTTGTAACTTTATTTATTCCTCTAACATTTACTTTTACAGCTACATTAGAAGGCGGGCTGGGCTATTGTTTACCACTACCAGAAAAGACATATCGCCGTCTTTTTATGTTACAAAATGTTTTACTACTTCATAAAGAGCATCTTTGTGGTCTTAATCCAAAAGCTTTTCGGTAATGTTTCCTTATTGTGGTATTTACGATATACTTAATAGCTTCTTCTATAAGCTACTTTATTAATTGAATTTACTTTAACGCTATAATATTTTTGCGTTTAAACAGGACTATTAAAAGTGGAAAAAAATTGCAATCAAACCCAGCGCGATGTATTGTTGATGGTGAGCTTGTATGGTCATATCTTGATTTACCTCTCTCGGAAAAAATGGAAGTGGCGAAAAAAATTGGCACACGAATGGAAGAAATCTATGCTGATCTACTGGAAATTGAAAATGTTACTCTTGCATTTTAAACTTTTAATATATTTCTTTCGCTCCAAATTTAATTTTTTTATTCACGACACTTGCCTATAGCGGAGATATGAGGAGCGATTACATAATATTATAATTTATTTTTGCTATTCCGATCGTCCTTCCGAACAGAACTTTCGATGGTGTAAACATAACCAACAGTGATACATATTGGTCCAACATTCGCGGACTATCCGACACAACTTTGACTATGTGATCGTCCAGCGTTATCTGAAAGAGCTCGACCATTCCAACATATTGAGAATGAAGTGACCCTATCCTAGTCGTTTGTATTTCCAACAAATGGCACATCTCGCCGAACAATCCGTACTCAAAGTTTCACCATTGGTCGGAATGACTCATACGAAAATCCATATCGACAAACTCGCTACCGTTATCGCTTCTTGATTGTAGTAGTAGTAGTAGAAGTAGTCAGCTACCACCAGTGTATATCGGTCGCCTCGATCAATTTCTGGAAATGCTCCAGAAAACTTCCACAGTGAACTTCTCCAACTGTGTTCCGATCACATACGTTTTTATGACCCTTTATGATAATCGAGCAGTCGCCTAAGCAAACTGCTCCAAAAACAACATATTGTTGATCCAAATTTCAAATGTAAATTTAAAATAATATTCATCATTTTAATTTGCAATTGAAATCTGGACACGGCAACCCCCTTTCCAACGGAGCTCTTCCACGATTGCATTTTCGCAATACAATGGAAAGTGGATGGGAGGCTCGTCGATTGGTTTTTGAGCCGTCCCGCAAGGCGACGACGAGCAACAAACTGGGAGTATGCTTGCAATCGCCACACGGGATGTACCGCGAATTTCACAAGTGTTGAGCCGGGAGGTGTTTTGCGGATATATCGCGTAGCGGTTTTAACGCTCTAATTTTATTTCTTGTTTTTATTATGTTAAATTGGAACAAAAACGCGAAATTCAAACAATTAGAAAAGTTTAATGTATCGCAGCACAACATAAAATTCATTAGATTCTCACATCTTTGTTTAAAAACAAGCATACGATTTATGTTGAACGGTAAAGGAGTAAGCTTCCCGGTTATTTTGTGAAAGAAAAAGAGTGAAAATTACTTAAAATCGGTGTTCGGCTCTGTTACGGCGAAGATTTGCTATAAATAAGATTGGGTTGTGTTGTCCAAGTGTAAAACAGATGCGAGTGAAGTCAAATAGGCTCTAAGTTGGCTGTGTCTAAATAACAAAAAAATCTAGGATTATTGTGCGCCTTTTGATAGGATATAAAGATTCTCTTTTGGAAGTAACGATATCCGCCCTGGCAGTTGTCCCAAGAAGAAGTGACCGTGCTAACGGGAAAGGAATGAAATTCCGAATTTTAAGTGGCCCCAAAATTTCCGTCAGCGAAAATTCATGTCGTTTTAAGTGATGTGCTCATAAATTATATGTAGTGCCGTGGATTTGCTTCTTGTTGTTTACATTGAGAATAGTTAAATCTGAAGTGAACTTAACTGCTTCAAATTATTTTCGAGCGCTAATTATTTTTGTTCAACGGTCCAACATAGAATTTATAACGTTTTAATTGCTGGATTTTGTATAGGAAGCGTTGATAACTTTTAGAATTGACTATTTCCATAAGTAGAACAGGCACAAGATGGTAATAAAAATTTTCGGGGTTAGGATGGATTTGGTGCGCGCTTGATTTTAGTCCACAGTTTCTTCTAGAAATATAGTTCTTGAAAAAGCGATGCATTCTTTCACTGCAAAAATGCATGGAGAAAAATAGACTTCCATTTTGTTATTACTTTGTTTTACCTTTTGAACATATGTTTAGTTACCTGAATCCAATTTTGATTATGCACGATAAAAAAAGAAAAAAAAAACTTCAGTTAGCTTTTCAATAAGATAAAAAGAAACCGGGAAAAGATTTTTGCATTGTAAGTGAGGATTGCGAGCAACAATTTATTGATTCGAAATTGCGTGTATATAATCCTATCAAATCTAACGACGTTGAAAAAGATATCGACTGTGAAGAATTCTCATCATTTTGAATACTTTTCAGTTGCATTAAATAATTCGGGGAAGCCGCGAAGTAAGAAGAAAAACCATGGGGCTCTTTGTTTGATTTGATTGATTTATCCGACACTTATGGGAGGAATGCATACGTGGCCGCTACAAATTGGAAACGTAAAACAATCCTGTTCCCTTCTGGTGTCACTTCGGCGAATTAAGAAGAAAATGCTTCGGGATTGAGACTCGCAATTCAAGCGGCTCAAAAAAAATGAATTTCTTATTGGTGCACAAAAAGTATTTTTTTTATCTAAAACTTTGGCCACAAGTTACGGAAGATCGTGTCTTGCCTTTCAATTTATTAATCCTTTTAAAAAAAATTATGAGTCGGAATTTTCCTCGCTATTTAAATTCATTTTGTTCTAGCACTCGTAACGTACTTCACTTCAGATTTACAGGAACATTACCTCATCCACATCATCTATGGGCGCTTGTAAGGATGCTGGGTGAGTACCCTTTTGTTTTCTTCTATTTATGAAAAATTATTTTATCGAATCGCATCGTTTTTTGATAAATTCTATTTTTCTGAGGATGTTTATTCCTCAGATATTTATATGCATGCGTATATTTTATGTTACTCACTTTTGTCATGCTAATGTCGCAGACTGAGGCCTTTGAACGGATGGGTAGCTATAAAATCAATGAAAATATCAAAGATTTAGTGTTCAAGCGTTTCAGTAACAAGTTTTTTCTCGTAATCACTCAAACCGAATTTTTTCCATATCTATTTAAATTTTTCTCATGAAACAAAACTTCTTTTGAAACATTAATAATGTCCTATTGAAATAGTCCGTGTAAAAAAAAATGAAGATGAATAAAAATGTCAAAATGAATTGTTAAAAGATAAACTCGGTCTTTCCTTTCATTAAACCTGACCGGAAATGAGACCCGCAACGATGGCTAGCCCCTCCTCTAAAATAAACTAGCCATCGGGCGCGCTCTCCCCTTTAATTGTGTTACAAGGGCTCTTATCGGGTAGAGTGGCCTTCCGCTCGCGTGCCCTTTTATGGTATAGAGTTGTGATTCCATTGCATAACACTATAACATAAATTGGGTACGTTTGTATTCCTTATTTGATGGAAAGAGTCATGGAAATTACGTTTGTATGAGTCTTTCACTCAAATGGGAAATACATGGCCACGTCTACGTTTGGATCTTGATCCGGTTGGGAGGGTGCACCGCTTCCACCTGGATGCGCCACTCTTATTTGTGCGCCATAACCGCCATAACTATCGTTGGTAATGTACGAACTTTTTTCAGATTCTGAAAGTGCTAAGACCTTTCATTTGATACCCTACTCGAATAAATTAATGAAAAAATTTCTTAACGGCCACTTCGTTACAAGGGCGGACCCCCTAAAAAAATTTTGATATATTTGATAAGACCTAAACTTTTGAGAGATCACCGCTTCTGACGTTTTCACAAAGTTTGAGCTTTGTAGCTTCTATAGTTTCGGAAGAAATTTCTTATGACGCACAGATAGACGGACATTATAAGAGCAGGAAAAATAGAATGTCACAAAAATCAATCAAGGAGAGAAGATGGCCTTTGGTTTACGGAGTCTCGTAGGTCTTCGTGAGGTCGTCTTATACGGGTTGACTGTGAAATTAGGAACTTGCGGAAATTCCGGAACATGACGCTCCCGAGCCGGGAAATCGTCACTAGTGACGTTGGGGCGGCCATTGCTTCTTGAGTTATAGGGCGCGGAGATGCAAGAACATGTGGTGACATTGCTGAGGGCACCCGGTTCGTGCTGTTATCGGAAAGTTGGATTTTTCTTGGCCCCTCTATTTTTGGTTTTTGGGCTGTGTTTTGGTCCATGCTGTTGGCGTAACGTCTACTTATTTGGTCAATGTGACGTTTGAATTGTCTTTCTTGGTAATCGATTTCAAAGTGTAGGTCTCCAAGACGCTGCGTGATGGTACCAGGGATTCACCTATCCATCCGGAGATTTCCCGACGATTAAAACACTGGTTGTGTTGAGTGGAATTCACGAAATATAGGGTTGAAAGTCGCTCGTTGTTTTTCAGCCATTTTTGTGTATATGTTTTTGGATTTCAGAAGATCTAGGCGTGTGCAAGTAGAACGGCCTTGAACAGCTGCACAGAAATTCATTCAAGTTTGGCTGCAAAGAACTTCTCGTGGTTTGCCTCTAACGGGTTGTACGTAACGTTCTGCTGGTCCTTTTGTGGCGGGATAGTACGGAGCTGTTAATTTGTGGAATTTGAGCCGACTGTCTTGAGGAAGTTTTTGCATTCTAATGACGTGAGCTTTGTCCTATTGTCTGATACCAGGTTGACACGAATCCCATAGACAGCGAGTAGTTCATCCGGTATTGAGTTGGTGACCTTGACTTCTACCCGTTTACTGTACGCATCGACCAAGATCAGCAACATCGCCCCAGCAAACGGTCAAGCGTAATCTATGTGGATGCGTTCCCGCAGTCCTCTTGGATATTCCCAGTGGTGATCCTTCAAAGCGGGTCGAGCATGTGCGTGCTTGGCACCCCCGTTGCGCCCTTGTGCGATTTTATCAATATCTGCATCCATACCGGCCACAAAACAAAAGAGTGCGCAAGTCTTCTCATCTTCATAGGCTTTCTAGCCTGTATGTGCCAAGTATTGACCCGACTCGAGAAGGTTGACAATCTTTCTAAGTTCAGGATCTTTTTTTGTTTGTTGTCCACCTGTTCAGCTCTAATTGGCAGTTGTTGAATTTGGTTGATGATAAAACAGTTGAACTCATAAAATTCTATCTCTTCTTCTTCTTTTCCTGTAAGAACGTGAATGAGCACTAGTTGCTTGTTTTGTTCGAGAATCTCTGCTTTTGCGTTTGCTTTCGTTATTTTGAATGTCACCTCGTAGCCAAAGCTTCCGAGAAAATCAGCGTAATTAGCCATTCTGCTGACACACCACATAGGTAGGGATTTTTCAGGATGAAGAATCTGCAAGAGCAGCTTGTGATCGGTGATGAGAGTCCAATGGTACGTATAGGTACAAGAAGAATTTTTGACCAGCCCAAACAATAGCCAAGACTTCTTTGTCGATCTGGGGGGAGCATTGTTCTGTAGGGTTGATCGTGCGACTTGCGTAGGCGATAGGTGTTTCTTGTCCATTGCTGAGTTGGTGTGAAAGAATGTAATGTGACGCCTACGCCCGGGAATCGAAGTGATTCCGATCCCGAACCCTTGCACCCGGCCAGATGGGTATGCCCTCGAAGTGCAAGCGGACTTCATCTTTCGTGCGGATATCGTTGCGCAGAAAATTTTTTTTTCTTTCCAAATATTTAGATCTGTGGATATAAATATTTGAAACATAATATTACTCAAAACCCCGACACATTTCGAGACATATCCATCTGGTAATGCCCCTCCACCGTTGCCATCAAAACACTATGCCACTGGCGACAAATAAAAACGCACATTGCCGCCATGTGGCGTTCCATTCCGCACATCTGTTTAGTCGGCGGTTGTCGATTTGACAGTCCGACGCAACGAGGGAGAGAAACGGCGGGAAATAAAAGAAAGCATTGAAAAGTGAATTCAAAGACTTCTTAAAATAAATAGACAAAGTAGTCAATGTGATAAGTAAAAGCTCCCGTATTGCATGGTTGTAAAGTGGTTTTGCACGTGCACAAGCGCCAATACATTGTGACAAGTGAAGAAGTGGCGCTGGAGGTGACTGAACTCACAGGTAAGCAATTTCGAATCATCTTTCCTGCGGCTTGACTATCTATGTCAGAACCTGCCGGGAAAAGATCGCTTTTTCTGCAAATACATGCAAAAAAATTAGCACTGCTGCAGCGCCGCATTATTTATTACAGTCCCTCCTCTCGGCCCAGCCATCTGGTCTTGTAATTGTTTGGCGACCGTCGATCAAGTGGGCTTCTACGAGAAAATTGGCTACGAACATTGTCCTCCCGTGGATATGCATGGTCCTCGAAGAAGAAGAATTCCATGTTTGATTACAACAAATGATGAGGAAGGCGGCAATAACAACAATAATAGTGCTGATTGATCAGAAGATTCCATACGAGGCAAAATATCATTAAATAATGCATCATCGCTTATATTGTCACCGCCGGCATTACAAACGCAATCATTGGACCTGCAAACAGACACGGATATGAGAGACAATTCAAATCCGCTGCTACGTTCGTTTCACCTTGAAAACATCACAAAGGAAGAGGAAATTATCCGAGCGGAAATTGCTCGCCAATTAGATGGCAAACGAGCACGTAAATCAAAAGTATTGGCCGAATATAGGCAGGAATTGAAGTTTAACTTCTCTACTGATTCGAAAAATTTATTGGCACGGTCAGCGGCTATTTCGCTTGATGACTTCCATCAGGAACAGGATGAAGGCAATGTATCATCGGAAGCACTTTCAATTCAGAGAGCCTACGTATTAGACGCAGGTGTGATATCAGGCATATCGTTTGCCGTTGTCGGATTATTTTCTGGTGTAGCAGTGGCGGGCATAGTACTTCATCGTCGACGGTATGTTAATAAACCACAGGCACTTAGTGAACCTGATTCAAGCGGATACATTGATGATAGTACAATTCGAGATAATTCAGATGAAATGTACAGTTTGGATAACGATTCATTTCTCAATTCTTTGGAAGCAATGACAATACAAAACTATTGGACCGATACGGTGAGGCATACGAAACTTTAGCATTGGGTTTATACTTACTTTTAACTATTTAACACACATTTACTATGTTTAATCGAGTGATATTATTAATTTTGTATAACTAATGAATTTAATATTGAAAATTACTTACCTACGGCTACCTGGCAAAATAACCTTTAACACTTGCTATACTTTGTGATATATAACTACTGTTTCCGTTTCTTCCTTTTGTTGATACATATATATGTATTTATGGGAAACATTAGTACTAAAATGTCATATCCGAATCCGGTTGTAGTTTAAAATCTTCCACAAAATAAAATTGTACAATGGTTTTAACCACAGAGATGACAAACTAGTTAAGCTGTAGAATTGCCTAAAATATATTGATAAATGTATAACCTAAAATATACAAAATAGAATGAGTATAGTATAGAGCGCAGATGTACTAGGAAAGTCTTCTAGTAGTTTTGCCGTGTATACACGTATAAATGTTTACGAACTATAGGATTTTCCTTTAGTAAGAAAGTATATGTATGAAAAGGTTTAACCCAGACATAAAGTGTTCCCGGTAGTTTTGATAGATCTATCAAGATTAGGTGAAATAGGAGTGAAATCAAATAATAAAAGACAAATTAACAATTGTACTGCTCAGTACTATTAGTATAGCAAACGAATCAACTATTATGTCCTATCAAGTGTTACTAAGATATAAATTAAGTAAGTTAAAAAGGAATATAAACTACATAACATTACTTCTCCTACTTGCTTAGCATGGACACTCTTCGATTATAGGTTAATATAAGATAGATTTGTGAGAGTAATAAGCTTCAACATAGGTCAGAAACATTAAAAAAAAAGATAGCGTCCACCAGATTTAGTACGACTTCCGAGTCCAATTCTAATTAGAAGAATTTAGAAAAGAATATTAAAGTATCTTTTGAAATTCACATAAAACAAAGAATTAAGTTAATACCAAAAGAAACATAAATTTAAATATTTCACGTTGATACAATTTTATGTTTTACCTGCCATGATTAATGAATATTTGATTAATTTAAAATGCACAGTTGGTTACTTTTTTTGTGTTCATCACACATTTTTGTTATTTTAAGTGATAAGTTTTCATGTCAATTTATTGCTCTAATTAAAAGTACATACCAAAAATCAATTACGTAATATTTATAGAATATCGAGAAAATGCAATCGCTAGGAAAAATAACCAGAATGTTCATATCAAAATGATTTTTCTATGAATAGTTTAACATTAGGTGCATTTACGCTTTAAATTCAAGTTCAACTTATATGTATGAAATTATTTTTAGAAGAAATTAGAAAAGAATATTAAGGTATCTTTTGAAATTCACATAAAAAAAAAAAGAATTAATAATAAAATGAATTGCTAATTAATGAAAGACTTTCCTTTTCAGTGGTTCTTTCTGTTTCAGCGGGAAAGTGAGTGCAGGGTAGGTATGCCGTCGCGAGGGTAGGGTTTCGCCAAATCCGCTGAGGTCGGTTTCGCGTCGCGCGCGGTACGCGGTACCTTTGTAGTTTTGACATTTTATTAGAGTAGTCTTCGTCGGGTTAATTTCGAGTAGCATACTTTTCGGTACCGCGTCGGTATAATTCGGGAATGCGAAACGGAATTAGATTTTTTTACTTTAACTGGCTGAATGAAGAAATACGGAGTAACGTAAAGTAGGTTCTTCTCCGTATGGTTTTGTTTTGTAACGCGTTTATAAACGGGCGTGTTCAGGTGGCTGAAAATATTGTAAATGAGCGTAACCCATTCGGAGACCCGCGACCGAAATCCTCTCCGAACTAGCTGGCCGACAAGCAGCCACCGCGTGAATGGGTTACGGTGCACGGATTGGTTGACCGGTTGGTACCATCCGTTGGCACTACTCAGACTTAACGTCTAGAACCGATGAGAGGTCGGTTCCGCGTTCGAAAATAAAATGTTGAAAATCATTACAAGAACGGCGCCTAATCCTGTCTTGCGGGCATCCGTAGCTGAGATGAGAGGGAGCTCGGGGTCATATGGCATGAGTACTTATCGTGGGTCTTCCACCACGTAGAGTTTGTCACCACGTCGTTACGCCAATCGTTGCGTTGACTTATTTTCCCCCTTGCATCGGATTTAGTGACAGGCCTAGCTTTTGAATTACCTACCTGTTTTTGTAAATGAAAAGTGGGTTTGATTTTGCGAAGGTTTTTTTGGCCAATAATACCACATGGCGCTCCTGTATCAAGTTCTATTTTCAGGTCCCGGCCATCGAATTTAACAGTGATTGTTTCCCATTGCTTTCAATGAAATAAATATTGCTGATTTTATTGAAATATTCAATCGAATCGACAGATTGCGCCGGAAATTGTGATTGACTTTCGTGTTATGTTACTGACGTGTTTTGAAATTTTTTTAAGTGCAAACTTTTGAAATTTGACCTTTTTTGCAGCACAAAGCATTCTTCATTGAGAAATTTACCTTGACTGTACAGGTGTCGACCACCGCAACCATTGCCAAATAAAAATTGTTCAATCACCAATCTATCGAGAAGTCCTTCATAATCACAAAAAGGTGCCTCTTGGTGCAGTCGCAACGAAAAACTGGCAATTGTTTCATATTTTCCTTGATTGATCTGTTCGAGTTTGATACTTTCTGCAAACTTGTTTTTTGACTTGTCAAAATGCTTCGTTAGAGTATCTTTTATTTGCTCATATGACAGATTTTCGGGATTTTGGGAACTGACGTGAACTTTGAGGGCATTGTTTAGCTCTGTGCCCATATAAAAGCGCGCGTAATAATGGTATTCTGTTTGCGGTACCTTACACAGTTGCAGCGCCCAGTCGAAACGTTTACAATAATCGTCGACTGTTGCAAGTTCCGATGATTTGTAGTCACTTGCGAAGAACGGCGGTAGTTTTGAGTTTTGTGCTGCTGCTGGATTTTGCAGTGGAATGCTTCTGTTGTGTCAATGATGGCCTGTTTAATCCCGTTAGCGAATACACTGGTTAGAGCTTACAAATCCTGTGACATTGCAATTTTTGCGTGTTGATCTTGCTGGATAAATTCTTTTCGTCTATCGTGGTATAGACATGGATTCGCCACATCTTACACCAATGTGCATAATAAAACCCTTGGATACAAAATCCATCGTCGATTTATTCGCGTTCAATCTCAAAGACGGAATAAAAAAGAATTCATTATAATTTTGTTACACGAGAGGGAATAACAATAACTGGGATAAGATGAACAGCTGATTTGCAGAGACCTGCGGACTTAAGCGAGTGCGTGTAATGTATGTGTGAGGACGAGACAGAATGTGTACCTTTGTATGTATTTTCTGCGGGAACGTTTGAATATCCAATAGCCGAATACGCCTTTGCCATACGACGTCGATAGGTTAGTTTAATCAAGTAATGATCTGAGTTGCTATTGGCTCCTCGGTATGTACGGAGGTCATGTACGCTCGACACAACAAGGTATTCGTTGATGGAACTGAAGGGCGTAGACCAGTGGGGAAACCAAGGAAACTCTAGGGAAAAGGATCGATAAAAATTTCCGTAAAGGACTGCAGCGATGGGCTGCTGCCTCGTCGAGAGAGGATGGAGATGTTCGCTGAGATTGGCCTTGTCTGAGGACGCGTGAATGCGCTAGCAGGCTAGCATTGTGGTGTCGTGAGGTGGGTTCTATTCCTCAACACAACAAAAAAATTTCGCATTCACGAATTTTCAGATACACATACGTATCGACCGGAGTCGAGGCCCCCTACTATGGGTTAAAATTGCTAAATCTAATGGCAAACTGGGCCTGGCGAAAACAGACGAGACTTGGGAGGACTTTATCTTGACCGACGATTCTTATGGCCCCCAAATAAGTTTTTTTCGTTTAAATTCTTTTCTTTCGAGTTTCGTACACTGTAACGGGCTTAGTAGATTTGTAATATAATTTGTTTTATTTGTTGAGGTTGATTGTTATTATGTTAATATTACTCAACTATTTATATGCTTTCCAATTGAATATTCTATAGTTTCTTTATCAACAAAGGACTAAATGTTTCGAGTTCACAAATTTTTCCGTAAGTTTTGGTGTTTTAGTAGCAGGATATTGGAAACAAATTAATCAAGATTATCAAGCGCGATGTAATTAATTAATAGCAGTGAAAGTGATTTTCTGCACGTTACAGTTGAAAATATATTATTGTGTGAAATTTTAGTGTGTTAAATGCTATATTTTGTGTAAATATTCTGTATAGTATGATTGATTTGAAAATGTTGATAAAATCTAATTCATCGCAAATTTAAATATAAAAAAACAAAACGGTACTCACCCATCTTCCTCGACGAGCGCTCGTAGACGGGGCTGGGACGGCCTGAAAGCTTTGTGAGTTAGCGTTTTTAGTTTTTCTTATATCACTATTTTTCTTCAAAAAAATCATTCCCTGCGCGACGTAGCCTAATTTTGAACTACGACTCAACGAAGGACGATTGTGCTCATTTCGTTTTCTGCTTGCTTATTGTCCGTCATAATCTTCCGTTTCAGCATTGACACCATGTAAAATATCTTCCCAAGTGAGTCCCCCAAAATCAACGAGTTTTTCCCAATCTGACCCCAATTCCACTGCAAAGCATGACGACAGCCGCGCTGATCTTTGCTTTTTCCTTAACTCAGAATCTACGAATTCAGCCTAGAAGATGCGAACAGACAGATCGCAACCCCCCATTGCCTGGATGAAGACAAGATTTGTTTGGTTCAATAATAAATGCAGGGGAGAACTAATCCACATTTTTTCACGCTACATTCACGCGAACCCGACATAAATGCCAGCGACAGCAATCGAAATATATTAAGCCTTTGTATTGGGAAACCAAAGAGGCATATTTCATTGCCGATAATAATCTTTTATAATTTATCTTCACTGCCAGAATACAGCCACTGACAGCCACTGTAAGCCAAGTAAATTCACACTATCATTATAACTAACGGAATTTGACCGATAAATTATTACGACTTTTGCCAATTATTTTAAATCACATTTAGCCCCAGCGGAAAGGACTCACAATTGCTCATTTGTTTACTGTTACGGCACTACTTTCAAATTGTGCTAATAACATACACGTCTGATAGTCTTCACTCTGACTGGGGACATGCTGAACTATCCTTAATTTATATCGCACGCAAGGGCACTCCGATCAAATATTCCTGAAGTGAACACGTTGGTGATTCTCAAGTTTAACTGCACAGTAAGAGCCCCAATGCGGAGGCTGTCGGGAAATGGTTCCGGCAGAATCGAGTTCATGTGACCGTACCCGCAGGATCACAGCTTCTCACTCCCAAAATCACTTAAGCCAACGCAATGCACGCACGACACAACCCAATCGAAAAATCGAAATGCATTTACTAGTGACTTTTCCGCGCAAATTCCACTACCACTACTCGTAATCGAACCATGCACATCAGAAAATCGCTTCAAGGGCACGAGTGGGGATATAACGTTTCACGGGAATTTCGGTGGTCAAAGTGCTCCTGGATGTAAGGGAGCTGGCTTGGTAGAACACTTTCCTATTGCTCGGTACTGCACTCCCGAGGGAATTCAATTGACTCAGCGATTTTTTAAAATAACTTTTAGCTAATTCTCCGCTTGCAAGCGCGGCGTGCTCGCTGTGTGGCGATCCGTTACAGACTCCTCGATCCGCCCAAGCAGAACTGCTCACTTCTCCGAATAGCCACCGTACGGGACCTGTCGCAACGGCAGTTGACGAGCACTTCCTCCATCCACGGTAGATTGCATTGCGACACTGCAATCCGTGAATGAACTGCGTTGTAAAGGTGTTGCCGTATCCAAATTTTAATTGTAGATTTAAATAATTGATTTTTTAAATTTACAATTAAAATTGGATGAGGATTATGAAGGTTTTCGAGCAGTTTGCTTAGGCGACTGCTCGATTACTACAAAACGCCGGTCTGACTCGGCCGACGAGAGCAAATAATCGCTGCTCGGATTTCGAAATTGGAGGACACGGTCAATGGACCGAGACAGTTGATGGCACTTGTTGCAGAAAGCAAAGGCCCGATAGAGGCTGTAGCGCTAGGAAGAAAAGGAAGCGAAGTTTCTACAGAACTAAACTTTAGTCGCCAATCAAATAATTGCAATCTCTTTAGAAATTTAAGATTTTAAGAATATTTTATTTCCTGTACATCAAAGGCGTAAAAATACAGATCTCTTTTTTAAATATTTTTGTAACATTGTATAAATAATGGCCTTACATAACAGTAATCGTTTAAAATGATTAAGTACGTATTTCATTTATGCAAGAGAAGACTCGAATGTTAGAATTACGATTAATTATTGAATTATATAATGATATAGAACCTTTTATTTACATAAATCTCTGGTATCATTTACACCTACAAATGACTTCAACGAGAATTTTTCGCTTGTGACAACTCGGCCTCCAGCGCTTGTATGCGTTTGTCGCGAAAACCTACTACAATTTTCGCATCTTCATACTTCTTTTTTAACAAAGTGAGCTCCTTAATAAGTGAGTCTAACTTCGGATTCTGAAAATATATTCTTGTTGAAATTTTTCTAATACAGTTAATAAAGGATTTACTTCATTTTCTTTTCTAGCTACTTGAGTTTCAAGATCCGCTATTCTCGAGTTCCTTATCCTACAAAGTCTTTTCAACTCTTCATATTTATGGAGTAATTTTCCGTGATCACTTTCGAGCTGCAGGTAGAGATTGTATGAAGGTAGACGATTATATAAAGTTACAGTTAGTAGGACAGATCATTGGAATTTGCAACTGCAAATTTTAAGAGAAGATTTAACTTACCTTAGTATAATCGGCAGAATTCACTTGTTCCTCAAACGCCGTTTGAGAGAATTGATTCACGAACATTGTCCTAGACCTACGTTGACAATTATCACATTTTTTTGTTTCTTTGTACAGTTCAGAGATCTTTACTCTTAACTTATTCAATTCTTTTCGCATTTCTTTTTTCTCAGCTTCCTCCTCTTCTATGGTTCGCTTTAATGTTTCACATTCATCTTTAAGTGGATGGTGCTCAGATTCCATGCGCAAAGCAGTAATTTGACAGTCTCTTATTAGCAATGCCTTTCTCGCTTCTGTTAGTTCTTTGTTTAATTGTTCACAGCTGCAAAGTTTATCTAAAATAAAGTACAATAATCAATATTTTAATCTCCCTTTAATATTAATTATAACGTCAATATACCGGTAGGGACAGTCATTGTTCCAATTTCACGACTATCACACCATGAAAGTGAGCGGGTTTCGTCGTGGTTGCTGTACCGTTTTGTTTTTCTGTCTTTCTGTGAAAGCTTTCTCGTTTCCTGTAGTTCTACGGTCAAGTTTTGATTTTTCAGCTATGGAAATAAAAATTAATTTTCATTCGCAGTTTCTGAAATTTGTTTTTTTTTTTTATTAAATGTAGGTATTCGGATTACTGAGATATTCACTTGAAACTAATATTTTGAAAATTATATATTTATGATATTTTGATAAATGTACATATATTAAATAGGATAATAATGAATATTTTGATAAATTATGGAAAGCGCTGATTTTAAGAAATATAATAACTTAACTGCCAAATGTCAAAATTTGGTAAAAAGAACCTACCCTGTGGAGCTAATCAATTATATTGCCTATCCACAAAAGAGGTGACAAACTACAGTGCCAAAACTATAGAAGCATATCACTACTTTGTACGGCATGCAACATATTTTCAAAGATCTTAGAAAATAAAATCAGATTATATGCAAACAGTATTATATGGGAGTATCAAGATGGCTTTAGAGCAGGTAGATCGACGATAGACCAATTGTTCATTGCCAAGCAGGTACTTGAGAAATGCTGGGAGTTCAACATAGACGTACACCAAATTTTCGTTGACTTTAAGCAAGCATTGTTAGAGTGAGTTAGGGATAGAGTGCATGGCATAGTCGGTGGTGCTATAAATTTGTTTCAGAATCTTCGATGAACTTGCGAAGTTGCTGGAGGTGACACCTGATTGCACCATTCTTGTTTCTACAGCAGTTTACTAAGAATTGACTGTCATTTAGTAGTGGGTATTTTTCTCTCTGATGATCAAATTTGGTGCAGTCTGTGTAATTACACCATCTACAGTTGTCCGTGTTGTCGATTTTGTCTCTCTAAGTCTGTACCTGTTGTATGCTCTGTTTGTCAGGATTCTATTGATACGTTTTATTGTGTTTTTATTTAGGTTTGTGTCGTGGAACCATGGTTTGTTAAGGTACTGTAGGTCTCCATCCCCCCCAGGGTGAGGAAAGGTTTGTGACTAGGTCATTGTACTTGAGTAGGTATTTAGTATTGTGGTTGTGAATTGTTTCAGAGATACTGTTTAGGAGTCTGTGAAAATGACTATATTTTTGATGTTGTTTGAATGGATGTCAAGTATGGCTGTAATTTCGGCCTTGTTGGGACTGGTGATATGGTCCAGTTTCCACTTGAAAATTTTTCTGGTCTTAAGATCATAAAGTGCACACCCAGTACCCAGGAGGTTCTTAGCTGCATCCGTACGGTATACTGCATGGTATATGCAAAAAAATTAAACCATTTGCACCAAGTGCCAAAAGAGAAAACAATTGTTGAAAAACAAAATCGCGTAACATATATGCGAAGTAAATGTAATGTGATTTATTACATATTTTAATTATAGAATCTCACTTTTCTCATTTGTCAGGCTTGGGCTGATGCTGCCGGCGACACAATTTTGCGCCAGAACGTTTTTATTAAATATTTCCGTTAATCATGCTTTCATCTCTTTGGTGATTTATCGCATTGGTAATTGTTGTGTTTTATTAAATAAATTGTAATAACAAGAGAAAAAATATGGCCTCAAATGCAATAAGACTATGATGAATTCATTTAAAGCAATTACAAATAAAAATAAATATACTCGTATATAAGATAACTATAAATATTATCCACGCATCTCTAGATATGTAGTTAAGAAATTAATAATGAAAAACAAAGTAAGGTAACAAGCATCTAAACAAAAAAAAAACGTATATCAAATATAAAACATAAATTGTACTGAAAGAAATATAATGAATTGCTAATCGATAACCAGACTTTCCTTTCCAGCCCGCCCGTTTTTTTCCAGCAGGAGGGAGAGTGATCTAGTCCTCCGTGGGGTATGCCGCTAAGAGGGTAGGGTTTTGAAAAATCCGCGGATATCCGGGGTCATGTCGCGTGCGGTACGCGGTACCTTTGTTTGCCTTCTTTTTTTTTTAGCGTAGCATTCGTCGGGTTCGAATTAACATAGTATATTTTTCGGTGCCGCGTCGGTGAAATTCGGGAGCGCGAAAGACTTCACGTCTAGAACCGATGAGAGGTCGGTTCCAAATTCGTTCGTACGAGTTTAGACGGAAAATCATTACAGGGTCATGCATGTTTTTTAGAACCTCATTGCTTGTAAGCAGTTTGGCTCTGAGTTCAGTGGGAAGCTCTTTGGCAATGGAGAATGTAGTTATATTTGGTGCACTGATCGGGATGCCCAGACAGGATTTGAGTATGACTGTTTTGTTTCTGTCTAATTTTTCAAAAGCTAATTTTTCAAAAGCTTGGGTAGGTTTACTCTTTCATTGCGTTAGAGATGTCCAGCATGATTGCCATGAATTTTTGTTTGCTATCCCTGTTAATTAAGTGTCTTATTTTATTAATGCAGAGATTGGTTGAGTTGCCCTTCCTGTAACCGAAGGTGTTAGCGCTTAAGATATTGGAGTCTTCTACGAGTTTGTTTATTCTGGTTTTTATCAGATTATTGATAATTTTGAGTGTTAGGTCAAGTAGAGATATTGATCTATAGCTATCTATCTGTGACAGTGTGAACCGCTGTTGGAATTTGCAACGTCCAAGAGCGTGACAATACTGAAAATAGGCACCAAACCTACTTTTGTCACGCCTAATAAACAGGATTCAAGGCTGGAAAGTCTCGAAAAAACTACGTTTTCTGAGCATAGATATTTTGAATTTCGTGTTAGCACGACGACCTTTCAGGAACTTAAGAAAACCAGGCTGGAAGGCGTATGAGCTGAAAGTGGAAAGAATTATCTGTACCACTAAAACTATGAGCTTGTCATGTGGTCGAAGGGCTGTTGACGAATTCAACGCAACTTTAAACCACCAAATACTTCGCCACTGAATCGAGGGTTAAACAGAGTAAGAGTTCTTTGGTGGAACCACGAATCGTAGTGAAGACAAGCTTTATATGAAGTTTCGTGAGGAGACTGTGGGGTTACAAGAGACTGTAAAACTTTACAAAGTCCTAAGGACCGTACGGTTAAGCCAGACTTAATTAAGAAAGCGGACGAATCAAGATGAAGACCCACTTTGGGTGCAACTTCGTCAATCAGGAACCCTCGTTAGGGAAAGCAGGAAAGAGTAACTGGAGACTAGCAAGGAGGTGACTATATTGAATATGAGTCCCACATGCGCTGGACTCCGATAAATTTAAATCACTGGGCTTTTATAGTATTCTTCCTGCCATGATAAAAGTAAAATTGACCAATTTGATGCTATGTTCGAGGAAGATAACATCAAGCCTAGCACTAGCATGCATACCCAAACATTGATAGTCAGATCCACCTTTACTCCGAAACACGAGAAAGATGACTACACTGAGTCTATAAGCTTCAGTCTTATCTCATTATTGCTAAAGGTACTCGAAAATCTTATAGACCATCACATAATATTTACGATACTGAGAAGGAGCCCCTCTTTATTACACAGCACGCATATTATCGAATGCAGTGCCTTTCACTCACTAGTAGCGAAAATTGAGGCTGTATAAGGGCTGCATTAAAAGTATTTATTGACATCTAAGGCGATCATAAACCCTAAAATCCTTGAGCGAAGCAGCAAGAGCTTATGGAGTAATACCAAAGACTATGAGCTGGATAAGCAACATACGAAATGTTTTGGAGCAAAGGCTATGGAGCATATAGGTCACCTTTCGTTTATTTGGACTGGAGAAGCACGACGTTCGTTCCTAAGCAAACGTGAATGACATAGGCAACCATCTTCGAGCTCTTTGTAGAAATCTGCAGAGCTCTAGACATACTGAAGCAGTTGTGTCAGAACAATGGGCTATCAATTAAAGCACACAGAATTCTACCTCAAACTGGATGATTTCACTATCCATCTGCAATCAGAAGGGATTATTTTCTTGCACATACCAAACAGGCTAGCACACTGTTTAGACAATGCACGCATGCTTGAGGGCAACTTGATGCCCAAGCAGACCTTATGGCTTTACATATACAGCGATGGTGGCACAGAAAAGACCACTTTGGGGAGTCTTCTTGCTTGACCAGACTGCAAAGAATGGTGATTGGGAATTACTGGGACATTCAGCACAAATCCAGGTCGTATTAACTTGAAATTCGCATTGGGACTTGCAGAGCACTACACAGGAACATGAGTGCTGATGAGTGCTGCTACAAGCTCTTACAAAAGGTTTCATGGCAGAATCTCAAATAGGACCAAGTGGCCATATTTGCATTCTCTATTTGATGAGGCAGATATGATCTTTTACACCGTTGGCTCTAGGACCAATACGGGAACTGGACCAGGATGGTTTATAAATCAAGTTATCCAGATATTGATACAATGCTGACCTGTGTGTTTCAGGAAGAAGTGCTTGCCACACTAGACGTAGTGTCATAGATCATGGACAATAAACCGAAAGGAAGGCAAATCAACATTTGCAACGGCAGCCAGAGAGCACTGCTTGCCCTTTGCGGACATAAAGTAGCATCAAAAATTGTTCATGAATGTCTGAATAAGTTGAACTATTTGGGAAGACATAATTTGCTCAGGCTCCTCAGGGTGCCAGGCCACAGTGGGTACGAGGGCACTAAGAAACCCAATGCTCTGACGAACGAAGGCTTAGAGTACTTTTCCAATAGCTCGGAACCCGGTGTCCCCAGCTTTCATATCATTCACAAGATAAACTGCTGGCTGAAGGCTAAGTTGATGGAATCTTGGCAACGATGTGACGCCTGTAGTTTGTAAAAGTCCAAGTAAAAGTGTGAAACCAGAATTTAATAGACTTTCTACTTAAATTAAGTAGGAAAGAGTGTAGAACTTTGGTAAGATCAATTATAGGGCACAATTCTCTTCGTGCTCACTTGCACATGATAGATATTGTTAGAGATCTTATTCGTCAACGGTGTGTTAAAAAAGAATGAAACAGTCAGGCACTACTTATATGAATGTCCGTTCTCAGCGTATACCAGGCTACAGATATTTGGTGTCATAGTGTTGACTGCAATATGCTTACGGCAAAAATCTGGAGGCCAAAACGAGTCGAGTCTGAAGAATGGGGTAGTCGAGTGCAATGGAACACTAAGATTGTCCTTAAAAATCATTGTTGCCACAACATAAAACAAGAAAACATTTTTGTTGGGATTGGGGGACGCAATAGACGGTCCGAGAAAACCACAAGTACTGCATGCAGGAAGCCAAGGCCAAGAGTAAAACGATGATGATCGCAAACATATAAAAAAAATTAAATTTTAAAGGAAAACAAGCAAATAGCACTCACCTTTCACAACAAATAAATTTTGCCGCTTGTAGGGAAAAATCAGCAGAAAAATATAAAAAGTTCAAAGCATTTACGCACAAATATGAGTAAGAAAATATAGATCCGACCCAAAAATTTTAATTATATAATTTTCCCCAATATATTATTTACCTACTGTTTTGTCTGTGTAATTTCAGTGTTTCAAAAGCTTAATTTTCTATGATTATTTTTATGAGTAGAATCATGTGAATTAAATTTTCATAAAACTTTTAAATTTTGACCCACGTTCTACTTTTCATAATATCAATTTATTTTTCCTTTCAATCTTACCCGCAACTCGTCATTCTCTCCAAGCAATGTTTTAATTATCCTTTGCTTTTCATTTTCATCCGAGTTTATCTTGTTGCACCTGTAAAAAGGAAAAAATATAGCCATTGCTTTGATAAATAACATAATCAGCTTACATTCCAGCAGGATCTTTTCTGCATTGCTGTAACTTGAGGTTTTGGATTTCCTGTTGATATTGCTTTATTTTGTAAACGTGCATCTTCTGCATTTCGTGAAGTTGTTTGAGTATTTCTTCCTTTTCTTTGTCTATAAAAAAATTGTCAATATTTATCAAAAAGAGATTTTGCGTAGCATTTTTTCATCAATGCCTACCTGCCGTATCATTCACACCATCTCTCTTTGCAGCTAGTTGCTGTTTCAATTCCTCATTTTCTTTTCGTGCTTTCATGAATTGCTCTAGCTGCGATTCTAATTCCGACTTCAGCTTCGATAATTTCCCATTGGCTTTTTCAAACTGTTCTTGTTGTTTGGATGTGATTAGTTCTTGCTCAGTTTGCAGACGTTTTATCTCTTTTTCTAAATCAGCTATTGTGTTTTCATAATCAGAAACTCGAACATTAAGTCGTTCCTAAAATAGTTGTGTAAAACAATACAAGTTTAAACGGTGCTAAATAAATGCCTACTTACGTTTTCTGATATAGCGTGTGAGTATTTATTGTCCAAGTCGATATTGTTTCTATGCAAAATATCCAATCTCTCATTCAATACACTCATCTCTTTCTCTAAACCTTTTGTACGAGTCACATTTTTGTTTAACAATACTTGCAAATCATCTTTTTCCGCGATCAAGGTTTCCATTTTATCTATCAGTACAATATTTTGTGATCGCACGTTAGTCAGCTCCGCGACTGTTAACTCACACTCCTCCATTAACTTGCGCTGGAATTCATTTTCAAGTTGTTCCTTGATTTCTATTAAATTATCTCTTTCCTGTTGCAACTCATTAAACGCTTCAGCGGCTTGATGCAGCGATTGCCTCAAAGAATTACATTCTTCGTCCACATTTTGTAATGATTGCTGCATGTTTTCAAGTTTATTTTTCAAATCTTCGTTATCACAATTCAGTTGTTCATTTGTTTTTCGAAGATTATCCTTTTCAATTTGAAGTTGTTCTGATTGATTTTCAAGCTTTGTGTTGGTTTCTTTCAGACTTTCTATTTCTGTCGATTGTTTTTTGAGATTTTCTTCATGTTGAGTATTTATATTTTCTATATTTAATAATGCACTTTTAGCATCTTTCAGCTGCTCCTGTAACTCCGTCTTTTCATCTATTAGTACTGACATTTCTGCTTCAAGCTTATTTTTAGATTCTTCATATTCTTCAATTCGTTTGTCTAATTTGTTTTGAGTGCTCCTTAAAAGCAAAGCTTCAGTTTCGAAAATGGAAATTGTTTTTCTGCATTCTTCCAGATTATTTTGAAGTTCTCGTTCTGATTGAGAAAGCTCTTCTATTCTGGATTTTAACCTATTTTGTTCTTTATCACTTTCCAGTTTCCCTGTGCTAGCAACCTGTATAAATTCAACGAGTTTATTCTGTTCTTCTCTGAAGTTAGCAACTTGCTTCTCAAACTCCACAATTTTCTTCATTTTATCCTCAACAATCTGTTCAAGTTTTTCTTTTTCTTGTATGAAGAGTTTATTTTCTTCAAGTTTACGATTGAAGTTGGACTCTACTTCAATTAATCTCAGTTCCTTTTCTTCGAGCTCTTTTTTTGTGGAAACCAGCAGCATTTCTTGTTGTTTCAGATCGTTCTTGAGACTCTCAAATTCTTTCAAAGATTGGTTTAGTTTTGCATTTGTTTCTTCCAAGTTTGAAATTTTTTGTACATGGCTACCGATTTTTTCCTCGAACTCACACCTTGTCTCTTCCACACGGAATAGCTTTTCGTCTGTTGCCTCTTTTTCTGAACGTGTTTGGATGAGCTCTTTTTCGAGTTGTTTGACCTACAATTAAAAGTTATTTGGATCAGTTTTTGTTGCAAAAATATGAATTCCACTAGTAAATGATTACATTTTAAAATTATTTCAGGAACATTTATTTGGTTAATATAAGATATTTTATATTTAACAAATTTTATATATACAGCATAATGTAGTGAAACAAATTAAAGAACATAGTCTTATATGCAAATCGAGGCACCATTTGTGCAAAATCCACAAGTTAGAATTGAACGAAATATTCTGCTAATGGCCGATGCAGTGATTTCCAATGAGTGAACCGAGGAAACGCTGGTTTGACTCGGTCGACTCGGTCATCCCTGCTCGCATTTCGAAATTGGAGGACGCGGTCAATGGACCGAGACAGTTGGAGGCGCTTGTTGCAGGAAGTGAAAGCCCGAGACGGGTTGTAGCGCTACGAAGAAGCAGAAGAACATTTTTGTAGGTGATCTCAATGAAAAACTTTCTAAATGAGTAGGTTCGTTTAGAGGCAACCGGAAGATGCTAAAGAATTTTCATATTTAAACGAGATGAATTAGAAAAATAACGCTTCTGCGAGAAGGGGTTAGTAGCTAATAATGCTTTTCATAATATTTTCGGTCCAATTTGTACCATTTTATTTTAGCTAGGATTATTCCGGATTATCATCATATATGTATAGGGAAGCAAGAATACCGGCTACCCAAAAGATCATTAAAGGGTAGAGCACAAGGTAGACATCGATGGGGAAACGCGATAGAAGCTGACAGCAGATCCTTGTTGGGAGTGAACAACTGCGGACAAGGTCGCGAAACCGTGATGATTGAAGGAGATTAATTTTGGAGGCGAAGGCCCGGCTTCGGCTGTCGCTTCATAGATGATGATGATGATGTAGAGTTTTAGTTACTTGCTTACTCTTGTACCAGACTTGCTCCACCGTGGTGTAGGGTTATGTTTTTGCTTCACTCCCTGGAGAACCACTCGTTAGAAGAGATCATCTTGGTGTTTTCAGGGAAAATTCGTGTAACAAATGGAAAATTAAGAACGGATGCTAATACTAGTACTCGGGATATTACAATTAATAGGGCGACATGTTTTTTGAGGGCATTCAATTCAGCTTGGTAAGAGTAATCATATTGGTTCTGAGTATTTGTGCCATATCATTTTAGTTTTCGAATGAATAATAAATTTTAAATGTTATTTTCATTGCAACTAGTACTGGTATAAGTTGCTGAGGTAGCCGAACATACAGGGATCCCAGGAGTTGATAAGCAATAGCAGAATAAGCGAGTAGTTGAATTAAGCCCTGAAGTATTCAAGAAATCCGAATAAGGAGAGAAGTGCC
Organism: Odontomyia ornata; assembly: GCA_963969285.1. Lineage (NCBI taxonomy): Eukaryota > Metazoa > Arthropoda > Insecta > Diptera > Stratiomyidae > Odontomyia > Odontomyia ornata. Next base: position 123,315,277 of record OZ017740.1, read on the forward strand.
GGCTTCTGACCTCAGGATGTGGATACCAGGTACGCACAAGAAGAAGAAAAAGATGCGACTCAAAGACTCGCAAAAATACGGGAACAGCAAAAAACTGGTCAACAAGTAAAAGGCCTCATCGAAAAACCGCAATTAGAAACGAAGCAGGAGGAGAAGCTGACGGTGATGCTGTCATCCTCAAACCAGCCCCATGGAAGACATACCCGAAGATTTTAGGGGCGATCCGCCAGAAGGTTTCTCCAGATGAAGATGGAACTTCGATTAGATGGATAAGAAAAATCGCTGGGGGGGGGGTTCTTCTTGAAATTGCGACGACCGCACAAAACTTCAGGAATCGATTCGAGTTCTTTTGGATGGCCACATGTGAAAATGCTGATTCCTAGAGTCAAAATAGAAGTTCTTGACCTCGATTACCGCACATTCAGGGAGGAGGTGGTAGCCGCCATCAAGAGCGAGACTGCAGAAGGAGCTGATGACCAAAGAAGGGGTAAGGATGAGGCTTATCACCTCAGGTGCAGCACAGGAATCGAATTTAGGACCTGTCCTATGGAGTATCATGCACGATGATTTGCTACGCCTAGAAGCACCTGCGGATGTGTTTTGCATTAGTTATGCTGATGAAGTCACAGCGGTTATCACTGCCAGAACTGTTAAACTGAAGAAGCGGAGGATACCAACTTCATACCCATGACGGTCGGCTCCGTCGGGGTTCAAACCAGAACGTCGGTCAGATAACTAGGAGTAACCATAGATAGCACGCTAACTTATTGGGAGCACATCCGTAATGCATGTGATAAGGCAGCCAAGCTTGTACTGCTGTGTTGGCAGCCCTCGAGAAACAAAGTCAGTCTAGCGTGTTTTGAAAAGATCTAATAAATATCTTCCATTTGATACCCATATCGGCTACCTTTGAGGATTTTTTTTTCGAGGGCCACTCCGCTTTTTTTGTAGTTGAACTTTGAAGAGAGCACAACTTTACATCTACATACAAAATGTGATTTTTCTAGCTTAAGTAGTTTGCGAGAAAAATTGCTGTGATACGGATGGACGGACAGACAGGTCGCGATTTTAGTAGGGTTTTGTAAAATTATTTTACAAAACCCTAAAAATGGAAACAATTTTCAGGTCAGATCTCAAATTTCAAAATGGCGGCTAGTCAAAGTTCGAAACTTCAAAGGCTTCTAAAAGCCACAATTTTGATTCGATTTGCATGAAAATGTTAGGTAGCTAGTGATCATATATAAAGGTTCTGTTATTTTGGTGATCATCAATCTGCCAAATTTAAAATACCAGCGGTTCAAATATGCATTTTTTTTTGGATTTTCGTGGCCCTCTAGCGGCTATGTTTTTCAACGGATTTTGATCAAATATGAAATTATGGATTTTTGTAACAAGCCCTTCATTCATTTTGCTAAAAAATCATGAATATCGGATGATAAATAAAAAATAGAAAATTTAAAACAATATTTTTAGCTGCCAATTTCAATAAAAATCTAATATTTTGTTCTGTTCAGAGTAAAATTCCGATTTGAGCGAGATTTGGCACAGTGGTTAATGAGACTCTCAGACAGATATATTTTAAAGTAAACCAAAATCAGTCAGAAAGCACGAGAAATTCGTTATTTTAGTAGCAAATGTAGAGTTGAATATATTTTTAATGGAAACGGTTGAAATTTGCCTTTCCGGCTGGTGATGCCACGGCGATTGTTGTTTTATATATTTTTTACCTTAGAGTCACATCAAAAGGAATGAAGCTCACACAAAGCAAGGTGATGGTGAAAGTGAAAAGGAGGAAAGAGCTAATGTGATTATGTAAAGTTTCATTGTATTCAAATTATTATTGAGTCTATTGAAAAGACACTGTTTCATTTCAAAAGTAGCCAAAAAGATATATATGGCATTAAAAATTACCTGTTCCTTGAATTTTGCAATGTCCTCTTCAGATTGTAAAATTATTGCTTCTTTTTGTTGTAGCAAGTTTTCTAACTGTGCCTTTGTCTCGTTCACCTCGTCCGTCAATTCTTTCTTCACTCTCTGATGTTCATTTCGTTCTTCTTCTAGTAATTTCATATCTGCCTTCAAGCTATCTACCTGCACTTGTAGTCGCGAAATTTCTGCCTGCAAGATTGCCGGTCTTTGAGCTAAATCTTCTATTTCAGTGTTCATCGTTTCCAGGTCTTGAATATGTTCCTTAGCTTCGTTCAATTTCTCTAATAAATCGCTCTTTGCTGCCTCCAATTCTTGGATTTTTTGATTGAACTCAATGTTTCTGTTTTCGGATTTTATTAGATTAGAACTTAAAGTATCAAGCCTGAGTCTCAATTCTTCATTCAGTGATTCATAGTTACTGATTTGTTCTTTTAACGAGCTATTTAGGTGTTCAACCGCATCGACAGGATCTCTGGCAATAACGTTTGTACGATCTTCTGCATTAGTCTGAGATATTGTATTTTTTTGAAGATTTTTAAGAGTATTAGCTTCAGCATCCGTTATCGGTAATTCATCAATAATGCTTTCAAGAATAGACATTCCAATTTCATAAAGCGACGCTTCTTCTGGTATCGTTTCAAATCTTGGTTTACTGTCTAGCGCAATGCCCCTGAGTTCTGTTATTGATGCTTGCTCTGATCCAATAAGCGCAGAGCACTGACCATGTACATTTGAGGAATTACTGAGCATTCTTTCAATATCCGTGACTTTGGCTTTTAGCTCTTTATTCATTTTTTCGGTTTCTCTAAGGCTTACCTCATATTCTTTGACCTTATTTATCAAAATTTCATTCTCGTATAGGTATTCCATCATTTGATCAGACAGTTCATTGTTCGTCTTTTCCCAATTATTATTTTGGAGTTTCATTTCCTGCATTTCGCAATGCAACGCATTGAGCAACTGTTCTTTTTCATCCAAGTTTTTCTTGTACTTATCAAGTTCTTTTTGTAGGTTTTCTAACAAAACACTCTTTTCGTTGACCATAATATGCGAATATTTATTTTTTTCGTTTTTGATTATTATTTTATTTTGACTGTTTAAACTGTCATTTGAAGGTGTGTTGACATCTTGGTTTACATGTACGTTTTCATCGTAACCAACTAGGGAACAATTCTCACATGAACTGGACAATGCGGCAACATCAGGATCATGCGATTGCATTGTCTCTCTGAGTTGTTTTTCCAGCCTACATATTCTCTCATCGCGTTCGGCCAGGAGTCCCACAAGTTCTTCTTCGCGCATTTTTGAAATTTCTTTGTGTTTTTCATATTCATATTCCAGACCTGCTATATCTTTTGAAGCCATTTGTAGTGATTTAATTTTCTGTTGGTGCTCTTCAACTTCAATTTGGTATGAGTTTTGTTGGCGTTCTAGGCTATGGATCCTCTCATCCAATTCTGAAATTCGAGATTCCAACTCTAGACACCTGAAATAAGCAAACGTAAATCAAAAAAACATGAATAATTTCAGTTGACTTTGGATAATTTATTTCATCATAAAAGTGACAGGCTTATGCGTTGTTAGATTTATATCTTTCGAAGCCTGCTCAGATAAATTTATTAAATATATGGAAAAAGAATTGGGTTGCTAGTATTGCAAAGACATTGTAGTATCGGTTTATTCAGAGAGCTACTTTTTTAGATTTATTTTTTTTCGTAACATTAAGACGCTTGGACACAATAACAAAGAAGATTAAATTCCAATTCAAGCAAATAGAATTACAATATATCTAAAATGAGTTCCAGTAAACGGATGGAACCTAGAAAATGGAATGGTTAGGAAACGACGAGGTGTGAATTGCAGATCGCATGAGCGTTGTGCGACGATGAATGATTGATGGAGAGAGTGGTAAGAAATGGAGGTAATTTAAAAAAATTTTATCCAAGAGTTTCATCTTCATCAGCTATGGCGTGACAGCCCAACCCGGACTTTGGCCTTCAATGGACAATGGGATTAGATATATGGATAGTAAACTTCTTCATGTAGTACCAGCGAAACACCGGTACCATCTAGCAATTAGCACCTCCTTTGTTCATCACTTCCCGACAGGACAAAGGATTAAGGAAAGGTTTTCCAAATCCACACTAACAATATCACAAATTATTAGTATATATATAAATATTTTTTTTTTTATTTGTTAGCTTTTTTTTACATTTACTAATAAAAGACTTGTACAACTACTTATATGGGATAGAAGGACTTGACATAAAGCTTGTTATAAAGATTATTAGTTGTTAAACATAAAAGAAGAAGAAGAAGCTCATATTTGAATTATCTAGTTAAACCAGTTCAAATTCTATTTTTGAAAATCATTTACACATATATCCCACTTCCCAGTCAGCAACAGAACGCTGCTGGTATAAGGGAAGATATTAAATTGTTAATAATAACTACGATGACTAATTAAAGAACTGAATAATTAAAACAGAAGTAAAGAAATTCAACTAAATATAATAAAGAAACGCAAGCTCAACCCATCCAAACCTTAGCAGTGTATTCTTTCAAAAGTTTTTCAAACATGGGAAATGATTTGACATTCTTCAACTCAGTTGGTAATGAGTTATAAGATTCCATGGCCAGCCTTACTGGATCATGGAGTCTTTTATTTGTCCGCGCAAGTGATAGTTTAAGGTAATCATTATTTCTCGTATTGTAAGAGTGGACATCTCTGTGTTTGATGAGTTTTATACCTGATTTCAAACTATTAGTACTGATTTTAAATACAAATTTAGCCTTTTCCATAAAAATCAACTGTCTAATACTAAATTTTCTAGTCAATAAATAAAGACTATTACTGGGTGTCAACCTATCCAGACCATGCATTGGCTTGACAATCTTATTCAGCATTCTATGAATTGAGTCAATGTTCGATTCCGACGCATGGCACCAATTCAATATGCCATAAGTTACCTGAGGCAAAACATGTGCATTATAAATTAATCTTTTGAGACCAATATCTAAATAGCTTCTACTCCTGAACACTCTTATCCAGAAGACTAATTTTGATTTTAAATTACTAATATGCTTTGACCAAGATAACTTTTCATCTACCTCAACACCTAAATACTTGATCGAGGAAACCCGTTCAATTTTGTCTTCATAGATTTTAACATTTAAATTGATGTCCACCTTATTTTTTTGTTTAAATATCATAAGTTTAGTTTTACTCGTATTAAAAGTAAGTTTATTCCATAATAACCAAGTACCGTAAGATATAAGATCAGCATTAATTCTTTGTTCAAGAGCATCCGCAGATGAATCTGAATAAAGAAGCAGTGTATCATCAGCGTATACAATGTATTTCCCTTTCAAACCAGAAAAATAGATGTTGTGTATGTATAAAAGGAAAAGAGTTGGCCCAAGTATCGAACCTTGAGGGACACCTATGCTAATCTTATACTTAGAACTAATTTCTTTGTTAACACAAACTGAAATAGTTCTATTACTCAGGAAGTTGCCGATCAAATTCAACGGAGGGCCTCTGATGCCCTATTCACTTAGGCACAAAAGCAAAATGTCATGGTCGACCGTATCGAAGGCTTTAGCTAGATCTACAAATATTGCAGCAACATATTTTCCGTCATCCAGTTCGTTATTGATGAATTGTAAGGCCTCCGTAGTAGCAGATATTGTGCTACTTTTTTCAATAAACCCATACTGGTTCAAATCAAACCCTAATGAGTCATTAATAAATCGAGTGATCCGAATATTTATTATTTTTTCAAATACTTTGCTCACAGTGTTCGTGAGGCTAATAGGCCTATAATTTGAAGGTTCCTTTACACATCCTGATTTGAAAGCAGGAATCACTATTGCATCCCTAAATTCCGATGGGAACTCACCACATGCCATAAATTCATTGAACTCGAGGACTAAGTGTGGGGCGATTATTTCTCTTATCAATTTAAGTTCCCTAGCAGAAATACCATCACTGCCTGAAGATGAATTCTTTAGCGAAGCTATAATTGATATAACTTCATTATCGAATGTAGGTTCGAGGAAAATTGATTTGACGTTAAGCGGAATCTGATATCGATTAAAATTCATTAACTTAAATTTTTGGTCAAGTTCATCGGCTAATCTTTTCCCTATAGAGCTGAAATGTACCCCAAGGGTTTCAGCACTAATATCAGTATTTTGTTTGCTTTCCCCACCTGATGACAAAATTTCATTATTAAAGTTCTGCCATACTTTTCTAGCATTTCCATCAGCAGAAGCAATTCGCTTAGCAAGAGACTCTCTTTTGGCAGCTCTAATCAATGAGTTAACCCTATTTTTCTGTTTCTTGTAGTTCAAAATATGGTTATCTATATTTGGATTATTCTTCATACGTTTAAATAGAGTATGCTTCTTCCTAATTTCTCTAATTATTTCCCTAGTAATCCAAGTGTTACTTCTAGTACGTATCATTTTGACGGTAGTAGCTGACTCTTTCGCGCTTTGGATGGTTTTAATAATTTCCGAAATGTGTAACCAATGGTTGCAGTTTTTAAATTTACTATCTACTAGTTCAAAAAATTTTTCTCTATTTAAGCTGTAAACATTTTTTTTTTTGCCATGGGTATCAACACTTTTCTAACTCCCTCAACAGTAACAAATAAGACGCTATGGTCTAAGTCCGGCCAAACCTCATATTTAACCAAGAAGTTTACTGAATATGTATTCAAGTTAGTAACGATATGATCGAGAAGTGTAGAGCAGTTATCCGTTATTCTTGTAGGTTGATAGTTAATCATCCGTGCTCCATTCATATTTAACATATTTAAATAGTTCATACTAATGCTGTTGCTATGAAGTGTATCGATAGTCACATCAGCTATGACCGTCAAATTTTCGTGACTTTGATAGATATCATCTAAGTATTCAATAAATTCATTAACATTCTCACTAGGCGCCCTATAATACGTTCCAATCTTTATTTTTTGCCTCTCATCCTGAAGGGAAATAACTATCGTATTATATCTATTATCTACTAGAAGAACTCTATACTTAATATTGTTTCTTATGTAAATAGCAGTTCCTCTACCTTGACTTTGATCCCTACAATTATGTATAGACTGAAATCCATTTACGTTATATAACTTAACTTCCTCACTACAAATCCAAGTTTCATTCAATACGATGACATCCAGACTCTCATGTGAGTTACAAAACACCTCAAAGTCATCAAACTTGTTCCTAATGCTTCGAATGTTAGCATAAAATATATTTATATTTAATGCTTTATTCATTTTAAGATGTACAATTGATTCTTCTTTGGAACGACTTAATAGCCTTGAGATATTCAGGGCACTCTTTATGAGATGCTGGATGAGAAACTTGATTATTTTTTGCTGACAGGCAATTGGAGCATTTACTAGATTGGGAATTGCAGCTTCTTGTGTCGTGATGCTCAGCACATTTGGCACAAACCTCCATGCTACTTCTGCAGTTTATTGAAGAGTGGCCTTAAGGATTACTCTCCTCCAATCGGTTCTGCGACTTCGTTCGCCAGTTGATCATTCGCAGCAAGGACCTGCTGTCAGCTTCCATTGTGAATTCACATCGAATCTTTAGTCGTCACGCTGGACGACTACTTTGTATTCTACCCGTTAATACAAAAAATTAAAAAACTAATGGATCGGATCAAACCACATTAACTAAGGTATCAAGATCAACCTATATAATGCGAGGAATGCAGATCAATTCGTAATACCTTTAGCCAGAACTTATCGTCTAAAGAACGATGCCTCGAATGATGCTCTGCGTATATATAACAATCTACCAGAAACGGTTAAAAAAGCAAACTCACTTTTGGTATTTAAGAAAAGACTTGGGGATCATTTTATGAACACTGAGTGAAGCGTGGACCTGAAGATCTGTTTTTAAAGCTCAGTATCTTAGGGCACTTTTGATCCTATCAGCGAGATACTTGAAGAGACAGTTACCGTTTTTTAATGCGTCGTATTATATTGAATTGCTTTTATCTCTGAGAGCTGATCATGAATTCGACTAGATATCTATTAATAGATTAATTCACATTCTTTGGTGTGCCCCCTTATACCAATGTATTTCACATTGTCTGGGTGGCACACTTGACGAAGCTGCAAAATGTGAATGCAGATCGCACGAGTATTGTGCGACAAAAAAAGAGTGGTAGGGAAACGTAACTCGCAACAATTTTGATATCTTTAACGGCAATGCACCGACAGTTATTCCAGAGTTCTCTTAAATTCGTCCTTGATTGCCTCTCCTTGTTTTTTGTGGGCATGTGACAGCTGACCAGCCAGACATTAAGGAATTTGGTCTTGATACGGATTGCACAGATCCTTTTGGTGCCCACAATGATAGCCACTCTGAGCTCACAGTTTCCTTGCGATTTTCCGATTTTAATAATAATAATAATGAAAAACTTTAAAAACCGCACGCTCCAAAAACCAAAAGAAAATATGTAGTTACCCACAAATAGAAAACCCAAATTATTCTTTTTAAATCTAATTATGTTCACGCTTACTACCGAGTTTGCGGAAATTATTCCGTAAACATCAACTAATCATATTTAGTCTGTAGTATACAAACCATTGATTCATATCCATTCATAGAGACATGTAGGTTTGCATGCGATAACGTGATACGGCACATTTCGAAGCATGTTTACGACCTGACTATCCTAAACATAGAAGGCAAAAGCAAACAAATACTTGTGACTAAAAAAATCGATTGAGTCATTGAGTCAAGTACTTGTGAGTGCAATGGTTGGAACTGTATTTGGAGCAATAAATTTGATATTTGTTGTGGAAATGTATTAGGTCAATAATTATTGTTTAGTGTTGCATTTTTAAGTGGTGCGAAAGTGACCATTTTGCTGAAGGTTTGAAAAAAATAATAACTGTAGTAATCAAGCAGTCCGCAGAGGCAAACTGCTCGATGGACCTTTACGAAAAGGAAATAAAAGTTGAAGAGAAAATAGGGGAATAAGCAAATTCAGGTCGTTTTAACTGCCCATGCATCCGGGCTTAAAACCCAAATTGTTTTAACATCAAACCATACGTTTTGGGAAGTACAAGGGAAATCTCTTTCTAAACCGACTAAGAAAGTACTCAAAGAGAGCTCATTCAATGTTTTACCAGAGATTAATTAAAAGACATCTAGCCTAGGACGATCGACTTTATGGATGTTGCTTCAGCCTTATCGTAATGATTTAGGGCAGCAACAAAAAATAACTGCCGCTAAAGAGACACCTAATTTGCTTAGGACTCAGTTAACTGAACAAGCTTATAATGCCGTGGACATGTCTCCAAATTTAAAAAGCCACCCAAAACCAAAATATTGGAAGCATAAATTATCCATCGACACCATTGAATGCACATTTAGCTGCACCACAAACTTCACTAATCATATTTTCGTAATGTAACCAAATATATTGAAGAATACGCTTAAAATTAGTGAAATATAAATGCTTAGAAATAGAGTATTCAATCGACCTAGTAAGTTTGAAAATGAAAAAAAAAATAAGAACCTGTGAAAAATCCCTTAAACTGAAACTGTACGTTATAGTTAATAATCAGACATAAGCATTATTATTAATGATCCAGCAAAATACTTAATAATAGTAAATTTGAACACATTAAAATTGTACGCTAGTTGTAAAACAGAAAAAAAAGAATGCAAAATCATTATCTAAATTCAGTAATAATGCCGTGGCTGTGTGGGCGTTGACGAAGTCTAATTTAAAATGAAATCAGAAAGTCTAATTATTGATAAATGGAATTTACAGAGAAAGGAAAGTTGTTAGGAAGCCCCCTAGTTCATATGAACTGCTCGTCATTGAATGCAAACGTTTTATCAATATTATTTTTATTGAATGCATGAGAAATATTTCAATGAAATTTCATGTTATTAGTAGTAAAAGGGATGTATAAACAATCACAGGGTTAATAATGATCATGTATTCATTGTCGATTGGAATGTGAAGCATGACAAAGTGAAGATCTATTAATGGATAACGAATGTTTCAAAAGCACAATACGATCAGATGTAGTGCCGGTTCCATGAAACTAGAAAGAAACCATTCCGGCGAGCAACGGGAATGTGAGGTGATCGAGGAACCGACAAGAAGAAAAAACGTGATAACGAGGAGTTGCTGCTAAGTCGCGAACGGTGGCGGACCCCGAGGAAGACGAAACGGCCGCTCGCAGCGGGGGAACAATAACGCGAAGGTTGTCGTCGATTCTGTGAATTGCAACTTAAACGCTCTAGTGTATTTAATTTACAATGAGTTGTCCGTTGAAGTTAATCTAATTCGCGTGTAATCATTTATTATTGCTCGTAGGTTAGTCTCCGGAGGGAATTTTGTGCATTGGAAACGCGAAAACCGATCAGCTAAGGACGCACGGGAAGTTAATCGATATGATTTATGTGGGAACTGTGCGGAAAAGGAATAGAAATTAATATGAAATATCGTGAGTAAACAAGTTCTCTCTTCCGTCGATCCGCCTGCTCGCATACGCGCAAATCCTGCACTCAATTTGAATTAAATCAGCAGTGAAAAAAATATCAAGGATAACTAAGTGAAATTCAGCCAAATTTATCTGTGAGATTTGACCGTGTCAAGTGATCGCGGCGAACGGTGAAAAGGGAATAAAGCCGGTGCTGTAAAAGTATCGTTTGCGTTTTTGGAATTTTCGCGGAACGGAATGCGCAAATCGTGGCTTTAAGAAGCTCCGGCCAAATTTTTTATTGTGTGGAAACAAACAGTTAGCGACTTAGGATATTACAGATACTAGCGGCATTTCAAACTTGCGCTCAAAATTATCGGCTCTCTCTCTTTCTTAATTGTTGCTTCGCCATCAAATTGAATGTTGTGGTAACTCTTTGGGATGCTAAACATATAAATTTTTTAGAATTCAGTAACTTCGAAATCGCCTATCGTCGTTACGCCGGTCCCTACTTCTGCATATATGTCGATGTGAATGGCAATAATCTCTGTTACTTGGAAGCTATTCACACCGCAAAGCTAGCTTGCCAGCGCACTTATGCGTCTCCAGACAAGGCCATTTCCAGCTGAGCATGAATCTTGCGCTCTCTGAGGCAGGAGTCCACCGCTGCAGTCCTATACGGACACAATATCCACTCTCAAACACTACAGAACGGCATTCAAATATTAAGACGCAGTTTGAATGCGTCTTATTCGACTACATAGAGTTCTGTCTTTACGCAGCAGTAGAGTATACTTGCCTCAAGCGGCAAGATCAGTAGAAGTATTATAGATCTCTGCCTTTTAGTCAGACTAGAAAACATTTGCCTATAGCGGCAATCAGTTACTCCACACGACCGCAAGAAAACAGCGCCAAATATGAAGCAACACGGAAGTTGCAATAGGTAGGGAGTTAACATTTTTTTCTCGGGATAAGCATACTTTTATCAGGATCATCTTGCTCGACGAGTATCGTTCGAGGAAGGCGATGAAGACCCCGTAATTCACTACAGTATCTATGATAACAAAATTCGGTACTAACCAATTTACTTTGGTTGACATTATGAGAAACCCCCAGATACTATGAAGGAACAGCTATTTTTGCAGTGAAACTTCTATAGGCACGATTTGCATTTCGGCAGTAATAGCACCTGTAATGATACTGAAAAAATAAAAAAATTATAAAATTTCCTTTAAAAAGCGCTATTTATTATTAATCTTTTTAACCAGATACCGGTATTTCGAGGACAAGTTATCCTCTTCATCAGTGGCGGTATTCTGCCGCCACTGATGAAGAGGATAACTTGTCCTCGAAATACCGGTATCTGGTTAAAAAGATTAATAATAAATAGCGCTTTTTAAAGGAAATTTTATAATTTTTTTATTTTTTCAGTATCATTTCTATAGGCACGTTTGATACGCAAAATTTTCTATTGCATATTTTTTTCTCTGAGGTGGTCATGTTATAAGACATTAAATTATATGATATGTAAGCAGTAGTGTGCTTCTCTTATACTTATATCAACATCGCGTGAGGAACACATGAGGAAATAATACTAAAATGAATATGCAAATACGCCCCATAGTTCGAAGGATTGGAGTTGTTAGTCAATAATTTTGCTTGTTTGGCATCCGCAGGCCAATTCTCTTTTTTCTTTAATAGCCGTCGGGCCTTGCTTTGTTGTGTGAGCAGACGCGTTTCGACTACTTTGAGTCATCTTCATTGTCTAAAGGATGTGTGGAAGGGAATGACTTTATATAGGTGTAGGATGGGTAGGTACTAAATTAGGTCAGGTAAAGGGATATCAGGTTTGTTTTTTGGATTGTTGGGTGAGTCAAAACACGTCTACTCATCGAAAAAAGCAAGGCCCGACGGATTTTCAAAAAAAAAAGAGAATTGCCCTTCGGATATCAAATAAACAAAATAATTTAAGCCAAAAAATTTCTTCGTGAAAATATATCTCCCGATTTCACATAGCCCATTGTGTCTCTGGTGCATTCTAAACAAAAAAATGATACTTATAAACGATTTTCTGACCCGCTAAACATTTCTTCGGTCAAGGTTTCTTAAAATTATCACCATCTTCTAAATTTGCTTTCCTAAAGAAGCTAGAATAAAATTTGAAAATATGAGACGGTGCTCTTTATACAAAAACATACTTTTAAACGCTTTTCTGACCCCCAAAACATTCCTCGGTTAAAACTTCTTAAAATTATCAATGTTTTTCCGGGATATAGAGCGGTTCAAAGTCAGAAAAAAAATGTGAAAATGGAAGATCTCCTTTTTCACATGGCCCACATTCGAGGCAGAAACGGATACTTTTAAACGGTTTGCCGACCCTCAAAATATTTCTATGTTTAAGGCTTCTTAAAAATCCCAACTTTTTACAAATTCGCATCCTTAAAGGAACTAGAGCAGTTCAAAGTTAGAAATAAAGTGAAAATAGGAGATCACCCAATTTCAAACAGGCTATTTTGGCTTTCTTGGCTCTGGTGCATTTTCACAAAACCTGATACTTTTAAACGATTTTTTGTACTCGAAACATTCGCTAAACGTCTTAAAATTATCGCCGTTTTTCCAAATTCACATTCCTATGGGAGCTAGAGCGGTTCAAAATTAGAAAAAAAATGAAAATACGAGATTTCTCTCGAGTTTAGTGGACGCTAGACAGAAACTGATACTTTTAAACGATTTTTCGGCCCCCCAAAAATTTGGTTAAATTCTTAAAACTATCACCAGTTTTCCGATTTCTAAGGCTGAGAAGGCTTCTTCGGGAATATCGACTTTAAGTCTACTTATGGCCAACGTAGGGGGACCCAGCCCATCAAGAAGACGCCTCTTGATGAGTGCTGTAGGGTCAGTGCTACTGTACGGAGCAGAGGTATGGGGCGACGCTCTCAGCAAGGAGGTATACCGAAAACGTTTGGCACAGGTACAGAGAAGAGGAGCACTGAGAATTGCATCTTCGTATCCAACAGTCTCCGACTCGGCGGTGAGAGTTATTGCAGGCGTGATACCTGTTGCCCTCCTTGCTAGAGAGCGCCGCGCTATTTACCTGCGCCGAAACGAGGATGCGAGGGAGATAGTTGTCCGCGAGGAGAGACAGCGCTCGCTCAACGATTGGCAGCAGCTTTGGGTGAATTGCACGAAGGGAAGGTGGACTGCGCGCCTCATCCCGGATGTGAGACCGTGGCTAAATCGAAGGCATGGTGAGACTGACTTCTATCTGACCCAGCTTTTGAGCGGGCACGGGTGTTTTCAGTCTTACCTGCACAAGACCGGTAAGTCACGGTCTCCCGATTGTCGGTTTTGCCCAGGAGAGGAGGACAATGCCTGTCACACAGTTTTTGCGTGTACAAAATGGGTCAGGCTGCGAAGTGAACTCTACAGGGAGACGGGAGAGCTCACCCCAGATAATATAGTTGCGGTGATCCTCGAATCGGTTGACAAATGGAACCAGGTGGCACATTATGCTCGGGCAGTCCTAAAATATAAAAGGGACTCACAGCAGCCGGGGGCGCTGGGGCTGGGGGATCGCTCTTCTGGCATTTCCTCTTCCCCTTTCCCCTCCCGCTAGGAGGGGGACTCCCCAGCTTGAAGGCGCCCCACGGCGTAACAAAAAGAGACCTGGCCCGAAGTAATGTGTCAAACGGTTCCAGGCTGGGTTCTCAGGTTGACAGTTGAGATGTTTAGTGGGTAGTCCAGTCGCGATGGGAGTCCCACAGTCTGTGCATAAATAGCATTCACCTCCCTACCACAATAAAAAAGGAGGAAATTAGAGCGGTTCAAAATAAGAAAACAAATTAACACTAAAATTCATGTATACCCATTTCTATTTCCGCAAGTCATATGACCCGTTTTTAAACATTTCCATATTTTGCGATACATAGTAAAAGTATTCCATTTAGTTTAAGCCTCACAAAGCAGTTTTAACCTGCTTCCCGAATTATAATTTTCGGAGATAATTGGTAGTTTATTTCTAGTAATTTTGCTGGAAGTGTAAAAATTATTGGTTGTATTAGATGTGCTTTAAAAATCACTAGTTACAGTTTCAAGATTTGATTCATGTTTATAATTTAGTTTGTTAGACTTAAAAAGTTATGAATTAAAAGGAAATAAAAAAGAGACTCTCTGCGTAGGTTCTGCCCTTTTATCAGACATGCGATGCATATTGTTTTATAGGTGGTTGTAATTCAGATGCAAAAATCAATCAAAGAAATTTTTCATAGTCAGGGTAAACATTTTTAATAGCTAAAAATTTAGTTTTGAGAAAATAGCACCATTGCCCACAGATAACATATAAGCGTTAACTGACATCATTTATCTAGATCGGAAGACTATCTATAATGAGCATACATGACATTTTTACTTCTGCAATCCAAAGTAGAATATCGTTTCGTTTACTACAGAAAAGCTGAAGAAATTTGCCATTATTTGCATAAATATCTTATTAATGCTAAACAACAATTCATTACATTTGCAATGGGGCCGAATTTTCTAGCTTGCATGTTTGTTCTTGCATGCAACTCAAACGCAAATGTCGAACGAATAACACTTTGAACAACACTGATCTCTCTATTTACAAATACTACAGAATCTCATTCTTCGATATATAATGTACGTGCATACAAAATGTGAAAAATTATCTGTTACATGTTTATCAAATTATTAGCACACTAACATATTTGAAAACGAATAGACGAATTACCTTGATTATAGATACACAAAATTGCCGCATAAAATACTTTCGCGACTAAAACTAGAAATAGTTTTCAATAAAAACAATTCCGATGGCTGTCATACCCCTGTGGTCTGTCAAGTGACCGGTGATATCTTAAGTGACAATTTGTGGATTAGAACTATGATGTTATGTTATTACTCTTTCTTTGCTGGGTGTGCTACTTTATTTGGACATGATCATAGACAATCAACTATGCATGGAATTTTTGTCATCTCTTCATTCTACTTAGACTGAATATGTCAGATCTTTTACTTCGCTATGCTAATGAATTGAATAGTACAGGGAAGTTCAAACTTTATGTTGGAATTTTTGAATTATGTAGCGCAAAACTCTCTTTGACTAAAATTCAATTGTATATTTAACTAAGTTAATAAAATTTATGCAAAGAACGTAAAGTTAATTTGAAACATGAAACACAAAGTTATTAAATTCTGGATTTTGGTTAGGTTTAAATTCAAGAAAATATAATTTTGTACTTCAATGCATTTAAATAAATTGTTGAATATTAATTTTGTACAAATTATTTAATTAGGACATGTATTTCAGGAATGCAACGGATTCAATGAAGAAAGTTAAAACGTATAAAATCCTTAGGTTACTCTGCATGAGTAAAAACTATTTTACGTTCCGTGGAAAATTTCACAAAATTACAGTTGGAGTAGTGATGGATAAACCCATTACCCCCATTGATATCCAAAATCTTCACGGATTACATCGAGGAGGAATAATGCCAAAGGTGTAGCTGTGATATGTCGGCGATGTCTACGCTATAGTCCAAAAAGACAAATTAGAACATATTCTTGACGATATGAACGGCGTGCACCAAAGATTCAATTCACAATGCAAAAGGAAAGGAATAGGGCGTTCATGGAGGCTATTAGAAGGCACCCAACCACGCAGAAAATTACCGCCTACAATTCCATGGTACATCGCCTTGTCACGTATCCCTTAACGAAAAACGGGCTCGAAAGGAAAACTATATGTTGGATATAGCCTGAAAAAGCGGATGCAACCCGAACGTCATAGAAAAATTAAAATTTAAAAAATAAACGACGCGTCTTCAAAAATTAATATTTAACATTGTTCACACAAGATAACAACGATGACATAAAATGGAAAGTATTCTTATAGCGAATACATTCTACAGAATCAAATCGTTCTTCAAGCAGTTCAAAATCTGCATTGTAGCATCCATCAGAGACACCACTCTTAAAAATTGACTAGGGAGAGAGAAATATAGCAGAAAAGAATGGAATTTACAAAATTAAATGCAACGATTAAAAAAAAAATATAAATAAAACCGGCAAACAAAAAGATTCATCGTAATACGGTTTCAAGAACACATGAAGGAAGAAACCAGTGGAGAACGACGGGCCTCAATATAATTGGATCAGAAGTAGAAGAACACAATATCGAATTCTATGTCTAGCATTCGTTGCGTATAAAAAGGGTTTTTTAACCGCTCCTGTCAATAATTTTAAAAATTAAATAATTTTTTACAAAAGTCAATTGAAACTAATTGAAAATCGTCACTGTCGACTTATTCGAACAATTATTAAATACCTGACGTTTCTTTTCTGAAGAAGTCTCAAAAAGCGGAAAAACATTTAAGGGAAGCCCCAGTTTATGAACATTCCCTCTATTCCCGCTGCAAAAGCAACGAGATGGAGGAGCCCGATGGCTTCAGCCATCAAATAGAATGATCGTGTCCAGCGCCAACGATGACTGACGAGAAAAAACTAAAACGAAGATTCGATAGTAATGAAGACAAACCGAAAATTTTATCAGTCATCGAAATCGAGCAACTAGCCAAAGCTAACGACAATGTGGAGAAGTATGAGAAAGAAAATGAGGAACTTAGACTTAGGATCCAGTCACTAGAAGAGCTAGTTGGCAAATTCACGTTCAACAAAGGAAAAGAAACCACCAAGAAAGAAAAAGAAGTAAAGCCAAAAGCAACTGAAGGCAAAAAATCAATGAAACCGCAACAGGAATCTGATCAAGAAGATGTCCTCAGCGCGGTCATTCGGCTGCCAATTGAGCCATGAAATATAGATGTGTAGAGATGTGCATGCTCCCGGTGAGTGTAAATCGGTTCAGACTGAGCCAAAAGAAAAACCATATTGTGCGAACTGCGGTGTCTTTGGTCATCCAGCATCATATCGAGGATGCCCCCGGTATCAAGATGCAAAAGTAAAATTTACTCCAAAACAAACCCAAGTGCACCGCAGTGTGATACCTACCAACTTTGTGAAGCCCGAGGTTTCATTTACACTTGCTGCTAGAGGACCAGCAGACGACAACGTAAATAATGTAAATAATGTAAGTCGCAATAATGAGCTGCTTCTCAAAATTTACCAGTAACTAAATCTATTATCGGAGGGAATCGATAAACGATACAAAAATTAACTTTGTTTTTCGGCGTTTAAATCTTTCAAATGCCTCAAACTTACTTGTCATTCAGTCACATTCCCATGGATAGGATTCGTCTCATTTCGATCAACGTCAACTCCATTGTTACTCTACATCGATGTAACTGTCTCTTGGAATTCCTCGTCGAGAAAAAGCCTGACATCATCCTTCTCACTGAAACCTACCTCAATTCATGGCACTCCATGACATTCACGGATTTTGAATTCGTAAGAAACGAGAGGGTAAACGGTGATGTGGGTGGTGGCACCGAGCTATTGGTTAGAAGACCCTATTGTTTTCAAAATATTGAAAAAGTCGAATTCAAAAACTTTGAATCTATTGAAGTGTCCGTTATCAAAATCTCACTGCCAGCGGTGATAACCTCTTCGTTATCTCTGCCTATCTAACTAGTCGAAACGTTTTCAAGTTCAAAGAGGAGCTCAATTCCTTGTTTCAAATACTCTAATTGAACAGGCTGCATAACTATTATATTCTTGCTGGTGACCTGAATGCCAAGCATACATCATGGCTGAACGCCAATAATAATCCAAGAGGCGTGTTCCTGAAAACGTGGATAGCAGCGAATCAAATTGAATGCAGGTAAAATCTATATGGGTCGGAGTTCCCAACATACCTAAGGACAAATTCATATTTGGACCTTTGCATTGCTGACGCAATCCACCGTTAATAGTCCTCAATGGAAACTGCAGGTGCTTCCTTACGATAGTGACCATAACGCAATCGTAATGGAAATCAATCATCAAAGGGATGATGTCTTCCTCATTTCAGTTCAACATGAAATTCATCGGTTGAATTTAAAAAAAAACGGATTGGGGTTCAAAAAATGTTTAATCGGTATTACCAGAAGCAACGTCCTCCTTCTGATAATGGAAACTCTTGTTCAATGGTTCGTAATGAAAGGAATCTAACTAACGATGAAATAGATCTCTATTTGTCGAAGTTAGAGAACCTGACATTGGAAACGATTGAGGAAGTAGTTCTCAAGATAAAACATCGAAACAATGTGGGAGGATATGAAGCACTAACCATCGCAAGGTTAAAAAGAGTGAAAAGCCTCCTTCTCACACGCGCCTACAATATTTATCGGCGATTTTTGGACTACAACTATCACTCGTTGTCTTTGCTGAAATTACACCTAGAGAATATCCAGTACTTAATCCGTTCATACTTCAGGAGTGAGGTCAGCAATCAATGGACGGAAAAACTGAGGGGCATTAGCCCACAGGACCCAGATGGCGTTTTCGCGAAAGTGAATTGCTTATTCGGTAAGAAGTCTCGAGTGAAGGTATCGAATCTTGAAGTCGCTAGTGATGAGATAAATCTTCTCGATAGGGCTGGTATCGAAATTGATAGTACGACTCCGGATAGGAATGGAAACAGGATTATATATGATCGTCTAGTAATCGAGCAGTCACACAAGCAAACTGCTCAAAAACCTTCCTAGCCCTTATCGGAAATATTACTTGCAGATTTAGAAAAAAAAGATTTCATTACTTCCATTCATAATTGTAATTTATAAAATAGTTTTTTTTCTTATTATTATTAAATGTAATTTTATATCAATTTTACTTTATATTAAATTTAAACGTTTCCCTTTAATTATATTCTTCATGAGATTTAACTTTTATTACTATTTAAAACCTTTTTCATTTTTCTTTACTTCAGTTAATTTTTTGAAAAATTCTAAATCTGCAAATTAAAATTTCGAACGTGGGAATACTGATTTATTGCATCCCAACGGTTTATTGCATTACCGAATGCAATCGAACTCGGATGAGCGAGCAGCTGATTCGATTTACCGTGCGACACGGGGAAAGAAAAAGAAAAGTTCTGGACAGAGGGCAGTCCACGGGAGATCGTGAAGAACCACGGAGAAATTGGCGAAATTTTGTCCGAGGATACTCTGTTGGTTAATTCGAGAAGTTTTTTCGACATTCGGATCGGTGCCGTGTGAAGTTATTAATATCGCGTCTTAGTTGATACTTGTTGGGAAGTTTACCCTTTTGCAATTCGATAGGTTTTGTCGCCGTTTGGATCAGTTTCCGTGCAAGTAGAAATATCGGCTCACGTCAGCTCTTGTTCCGAAAACTTCGTGTAAGTTGTGGGAGTAATTTGCAACAAAGTGTATGGATTGCTATTGGAATTTTTTCTAAGTATTCCACAACATAGGCTGTCAGAAGAGTTCATGAGAGATCTTCTAATCAGCATTAATCGTGCGAGTGTTTTTATTGCATCACATGCTTCGCTTGATCGGGAACACCGCAGATTCACTTAACCTAAACATGAAACGAGTGGAATTAATCTCATCGATTTCGCGGGACGGGCAAATTTCAAGGTTCTTTCTCGAATGCTGCAGTAGAGGCTGGTGAATCGAAACGTGGGTTGGCAGTCGTTGGATAGACGGCGGATTGCTGGTCAGTCGGGCGAAACAGCTCAAGTTGTTTTGCAGTCGCGAGTCATCGTTTACGACGCTGTCTTTTTTGCTACAACTATGAGGTGTTCTCCTATCGAGCTCTCGTTCCCGTCTCGATCGCTTCCTCGTAAAAAAACAAAACTGTGTCAACTTGGACATATTTAATACCTAAATTTTTGGAAAACTTGGTTCGCAGTAGTACTATTATGATCAGTCCGGAGTTTACGTTAGCAAAAAACAAATTATACAATTCATTCTGCGAAGAGCTCTTCTCAAAGTCCTTCAATTTTTCCCTGGGCTCTGATAAACATTCGCTTCCGAATCGATGAGGATGTTTTCGGTCTTAGCATAAGAATCGGACGATATAGACAGTTAATTCAAAGCTAACGATCGACTTCCTGCAAGCAGGAACCTACTGGAGCAAAAATGCGGATATCATCTCATAAATGCTGTCAATTTGGAGTATTATCTACCAAGTCAGACAGTTTTCAATAAATATTACTAACACAATATCCTTCTTTATAAGGATGCCAACATTTTCATCAGCTGGAAATAATTCGTGTCTGACTGCCTCCATTACCAGATGATACATCTAGGTCTCATTAATTTATTCCGCATAGTATGGAAGCTAGTTTTCACACAAAAGTTTCTCCATAATTTACCCCTGGATCGAATAGCAAAACGTTATATTAGCATTAGAAATGAGAGCAAAAATAGGGAATGTGATAAAAATTCTTACTCTTTAAAGCAAATTGATTTATAGTATGCAAGCGAATGTAAAAATGCCCAAAATGGAGATTTTCTATAATGGGCTTTCATTTGGAAAGCAATGTTTGTACTCTACATTTCCGTTTTCGGAAAATTAAGACTTGAAAGTTCAAATTATCTTCACATCAATCTACTAGCTGCAGAAAGAGTGTATTTTAGCCTATTAAAGGTTAATTTTTATATAGAGGAGAGCGATTAGAGAAGTTACAATCAATCATCTGTGTTAAAAATAATTGTAAGAAATCTTTCTTTGAAACCGAACCCTTACCGTAGCAAAAAAATGTGTGAGCAATCTATTTGGCTAGAAGAGATTTCATATCGCAGTTAAATCATTTCCTTCATGTCAAAATATTGATGATTTACCCAAATCAAAATTTTTATCAAATTTCGCCAAGTAAGTTCGCATGACTCATAATCCTTAAATTTTGAATAACACATTGGATGTTTCACAATTTGGACCATGAATAACGAAACCTCGGTTCATATTAAAAATTGATGTAAGGCTTCCTTGAAATGCCCAATCGTTAGAGAGCTAACATGTTGAAATTTTTTTAATCATGTATCTCCAAGTTTAAAGGTGGAAAAAGTTTTTAATTGGCTTGGTCGGTAAATCGAGTTACACATTAATTTTGAGACTCAGTCATAAATTGTGATTGCAGGCCTGATAATTCACACTTCCAATTCGCTGGACAATTTGTTACGATGGTATAAATTCAAAAAGTTGGTTTTCACTGAAACAAAAGTATACAATAGATGCTTAGTTTTGTTACCTTACCGGATGTTAAATCTAATGTGTTTCTTTCACCACACATACAATTTTCTTCTTTCGATTTTAGGATAAAGTTCATTTAATGTGTTAATTATATATAAATATTTCATGAATACAATGCATTATTAAATTTATGCCTTCGGTCTTTCCCTTTCTTTCGACCTGACCCGGTATAGGACCCGTATTGATGGCAGGCTTCTCCTCTAGAATCGGCTAGCCATCGGGCGCGCTCTTGCCGGGTAAGGTAGCCTTCCGCTCGCGTGCCTATTTATGGAATAGCGTTATGTGATTCCTTCACATAATAATATGACATAAATTTGCTACGTTTTTATTTTTCGTTTAATCGATCTTGGTTTCATCAGCGATTATATTGCCGCTGTCATCACGACAGAGCATGAGTTTCGGCTGATAACCACGTTTCAGGCTTTTCACTACTTGGTATGCTTGTCTCGTGTTGTTGCTCGTTAAACTTACATCTACACTTCTCAATTGGTCGTCATAGTATTTTCTTTTCTTAATCCTAATTATCTTATTCGCTACCCTTCTGAGATTTTCATAGTGTTCTCTCTTCGTCCTGGTTTTCCTACCTACATATTCTTTGTACGCCTGATTCTTTATATTTAACGCACTCTGGCACTCATAATCAAACCAATCATTCCTCTTGCGCCGGGCTTGATGTCCGATCGTCTGTTCTGCCAATGTCCTGATAGCCGCTTTCACTTCCATCCAGAGCTCGTTGCTCGTCACGATGCGTCTAATAAGACGGGAGCCAGCTGGTTGTCGAGGGTCTCCGTGAAATGTTTGACTACAGACGCCATTTGGAGCCTTTCAATGTCAAATTTTTGTAGCGGGCTGGTCTTCGCTGGATATGCCTTTGACATACGACATCGATAGGTTAATTTGATCAAGTGACGATCTGAGTTACAATTGGCTCCTCGGTATGTACGGACGTCAAGTATGCTCGAGGCCCAACGTTGTTGGATCACAACATGATCGATCTGGTTTTGTGTGTTGCCATCCGGTGATACCCAGGTCATTTTATGAATGCGTCGATGTGGGAAACAAGTCGAACGTATGACTTGATTTCTGCTACATGCAAAGTCAATCATGGGCTAGCCGCTGTCATTTGTTTCATTGTGGAGGCTGTATTCTACAGTCGTTCCCCGATGAGATAGCACATCAACATAATTTAGCAACAATGTTT
Source organism: Odontomyia ornata (assembly GCA_963969285.1). NCBI lineage: Eukaryota > Metazoa > Arthropoda > Insecta > Diptera > Stratiomyidae > Odontomyia > Odontomyia ornata. The sequence continues at coordinate 123,338,050 of OZ017740.1, forward strand.
TTACCGACAATGCAAAAAAAGAATTTCATTCGTTTTGTACCGCTGCTTAAAATGGAATTTTCGCATTCTCCCCTCGATTTATAGTCAACTCAGGTTAGTTTGGTAGCAATTTGGGTTCATGGTACATTCATTTCCACCTTGTGATGCCTACATATTTTTCATCAAACTCGGACAAGGTTAATTTTGTATTCTGCGAAACCAGCTTCTAGCCGACAACAGCGACACGTTACCTATTAGGTTAATCTGACTAGCCTAAGTCATACCTTTTAACGCACAGTTGGTAAACAATGATTCAATGCTGTCAGAATGTTGTCACCATGCAATAACAGTCTTTGCTAGCCGCGAGGCACATGAGAACAAGACGAGGTGTGGCGTTCACATCAGCAGTACGAAAACATTTTCATGTAAATCACAATTCTAGCTCAAGTCTAAGCCGTTTATTACGAAAGCTGCCTTCTTCAGAGAATCGCTAATTCGACAAAAAATTTCCGCGATCGAACAATTTGTTATGTTTTAATTTCATCTAAATAATTTTAATTGGGCCAAGCCCAATAGGTTCACATCAGAAAATATAGAAATAGAAGTCTTCCCAAAATATGCCAGCATGATATTTATAATGAAATTTAGTTACCGTGATCGAATCTAGTTCAAGTAGACATTTTTGTTAGAAGATTTGACGGATCGGACGAGTGATGGTCGGATCGTAGACAAAAGACTATGCTCAGCGACAATTTAGCATACGAGTAGATCGGATGATTGCAAATTAGATTTGTTTCTAACCCACAAATTTATACTTCCTCCCACTGAGAACTTCACTTTAACTTTTTCTGTGGACCGCTCTGCGTATTTATTGCGCACGTTAAATTGTTTTTCACTGTCTACAAACTCAGCTAGCGGCCAATTCTTGTCTTCAATTCGCTTTTCCGTTACCAATGAAATTCCTCGACTGGCACACACATATTACTGACAAAAATTTTTGTATCAAAATGTTCCGAGTTTTGCATAATTTTTACTCGCACTCGAAAATCCCGAACTTCTTTTTCTTTCGCTCCACATAGAACGCGTGTCGTGCACCGCTTTCACCGATCTGAAGCCCACCTCCCAAAACATATATTCCTTCTCTCAGGAATACACTTTGCTATCCACAAAATGGTTTCACTTTCGCGTCGTGAAACAAAATGCCATTAAAAAAACGAAATCATTGCGAAGCAGCAAGGGGGTAAGGAACCGGCATATACCATGTTCTCCATTTGAATTTCGCTCAAGATTTTCCACATCAGTTCCTCAAATTGCACTCCATTTGTTTTTCCAACAACATCACATTCACTCGTTATAATCAATTATCAAAAGGAACTCGGAGACAACCACAAATTCAACTTCGAATTGATTTCAAGAGTGAGGTTTCGAGATCCTATATGCGGAACGGAAGACAAATGGGGCCGCGAATTTTCACTTTCAAAAGGTGCTCCTGAACACTTCAAGCAGTAAGCAAATCAATCTTTACAACTCACAAGTACGTTTTACAACCTTCAAAACGATTTTCGAATCTAATTTGATCTGATTTCACAAATATTCCCGACTTCAAAACGCGGCGAAGAAAATATAGCAGTCGTTCTTCGCGTCCGCGCCGTGTCGCCGTCGTAACTCAACTCCTCGATCCGTCCAAAACTTGTCTTTTCTTTCGATTCCTGTGTGCACGGTAAAGCCATCAGTTGCTCGCTCAGCCTAGTTAGATTACCTTCGGTCATGTAATACACCGTTGGGGTGCACTAAATCAATGTTCCCATGTCCAAAATGATAATGGGCAGATTTAAATTTTTTCAAGAAAAATTAACTGAAGTAAAGAAAAATGAAAAAGTTTCTAAATAGTAATAAAAGTTAAATCTCATTAAGAATATAATTAAAGGGAAACGTGGATCTCCGTATCCGACAGTCTCTGATTCGGCGGTGAGAGTTATTGCAGGCGTGATACATGCCGCGCTATTTACCTGCGTCGAAACGAGGATGCGAGGGACATGGTTGTCCGCGAGGAGAAACAGCGCTCGCTCAATGATTGGCAACAGTCTTTGGTCAATTGCATGAAGGGAAGGTGGACAGCGCGCCTCATCCCGTGGCTAAATCGAAGGCATAGTGAGCCTGACTTCTATCTGACCCAGCTTTTGAGCGGGCATGGGTGTGTCTTACCTGCACAAGATTGGTAAGTCACGGTCCCCCAATTGTCGGTTTTGCCCAGGAGAGGAGAACAATGCCTGCCACACATTTCTTGCGTGCACAAAAAGGGTCAGGCTGGGAAGGGAGCTCTACAGGGAGACGAGAGAGCTCACCCCGGATAATATAGTTGCGGTGATGCTCGAATCGGTTGACAAAGGGAACCAGGTGGCACATTATGCTCGGGCAGTCCTAAAATATAAAAGGGACTCACAGCAGCCGGGGACGTTGGGGCTGGGGGATCGCTTTTCTGGCACTTCCTCCTCCCCTCTCCCCTCCAGCTAGGAAAGGGATCCACCAGTTTGAAGATGCCTCACGGCGTAACAAAACGAGACCTGGCCCCAATTAATGTGTCAAACGGTTCCAGGCTGGGTTCTCAGGTTGACAGGGGAGGTGTTTAGTGGGTAGTCCAGTCGCCTTCTTGCGAGCATGGGAGTCCCACACTCTGTGCATAAATAGCATTCACCTCTCTACCAAAAAAAGGGAAACGTTTAAATTTAATATAACGGAAAATTGATATAAAATTACATTTAATAATAATAAGACAGAAAACTATTTTACAAATTACTATTATGAATGAAAGTAATTAAATATTTTTTCTAACTCTGCCATTAAAATTTGGATAGGAGATAGAAGGTTTTCGAGCACTTTGCTTGTGTGGCTGCTCGATTACTACACAACGCTGCAGGGTGCCAGTCAAGATCTGAACGTAATTGGAGGATTTCTACATTATGGCCGGTAAGGGTAGTTCAGAACGGGTGTCACGTAAATCCTGTGTTCGATACCTCGGTGTTCATCTCGATCAGTATCTATACTATCTGAACATGTCAAAATCATGCTCAGTAAGGCACAACAAGTAGTCATGGCCCTAAGAAGACTCTTTCATTCAGAATATATTGATCAAAAGGTCAAAATTATCTGTTACAGGACCCTCGTTAGACCAGTTTTGACATATGGATGTCAGATCTGGTACAACCAGAGTGCTAGTACTATTGAAAAATTAAGAGTTTTTGAAAGAAAATGGCTTCGTGCATGTACTAGTTTACACAGAAAGCCTGAGACGGATTGGAAACATTATATATCGAATAGAAGAATTTATCAAACTGCCAAAGTGACGAGAGTCGATATCTTCATATTGAAACTTCTTCGGAACCATATCGCAAGATCTGTAACTGTGACTGAAAACCCTTGGATTTCATAGCCTTTCCACTCTACAGACGGGTATATTGCGACTTGCCTCGCTACTGGCTTCGTTTCTCCAGAAGCATTCGTGTATTTGGATATCAATCGATGTTTTTGATTCTGACGGCGGCATCCCAATCATATATCACATATATAGACGGGCCACCGATAAAAAGATAAAATATCCTCCGAGTTTGAGTTCACGAGACCAACAATTCCAATGGAGATACTCATTTGCTAGATTCGTTGAGGCTGGTCGAGCTGAGATGGAGCAATCTAGTTATTGGTGGCTGAATGAGAGTGTCTAAATTATTCGTGCTTATTTTCAGTTTTAGTGTTTTTCGTTACTTAGTTATTAAGTTTCAGCTCATTATTGCTACATTTAGCGTTGTTGTTTATTTATGTTAAAAATTAGGGACAGGTTAGGTATATGTTATGTTTATTATATAGAGATAAGGTTAAACGCGTAGGTTAGGAATATTGTAATCGAATTTTTTTTAGAATAAGATAAAGTTTTTGATTGAATTTTATTAGAATTGGGTTATAACATATTAGGTGTAGATAAAAGTTCACTGTTGTGTTAAAATTATAAATAATTTATGGAATAGTGTTGGTTGGGGTTTTCTCGTTTTTCCAATCAAATCACTAAATATGTAATTATCTTAATTAATTTGAATTTGCTATAGTTTTTTTGATAAAATGTGCTTAACTGATAACGTATAAATTTAGAGAGCCATTTGGGCCTTTAAGTTTTTGTATTGTTATTGTTTGGAATTTGCTTTATACTCTTTTAAAATTTATAAGGATTAGTATTGAATAAAGCGCTTTTGACTTTGACTTTGAAGCGGCGAAACGTGAATGCAGATCGCACGAGCGTTGCGTGACGAAGAAAATTAATGGAGAGAAGTAGGGAATGGAGATACTTAAAAGAAATAAATAAGTAAAAAAGATTCTTGCACTTTCGTTAGGGCACTTTTTATTTTAAGATATTCAAATGAAACAAACATTATTTGCCTTCTCATTAAATTTTCGTCGATCCAAAACTAAGAAAAAGAATTAAATTAGGTATATGCTAGTCTCCTTTAAGTGCTCCGCTCTAGGTTAGACAGAAATAACTTGAAATCTCAACAAGATTTGCTGTCAATGGTCTACGTCATTAATTTTTCTCCGCAAAAAAAAACTATGAAAATTATAACCCGTTTCCTTACCACAATTCGATCCCTTCAAAAACTTTTTTGGCAAAACCCACAGACGAGACACTATTAACAATCTCCATATTATTGCCCTCATAATAATAACAAAATATATTGTGAGCAAATTAATAATAGCAATAAACTAGTTTTTTGACAATTTTGTCACATATTTCAATTTGAAAAGTAGTTTAAAATTAATTTCTCGGATAGCAATCACTTGAAATTTACTTTCAGTCTATAGCCCGTAAGTCTCAAATTTAAGTTAAGCTAACAAATTTTAAATTGTTTGTCCATCCAGTAAATCAATGGAAATAAAAGATAAACTTTTTTTAAAAACCATGAATCGACAAATGTGACTTACCGTTGTTGGGACCGCTCAAGTTTGACTTGATTCTCGTAGCTTCCATCCCGAATATCTAATAACTCTTGGCGTTCTACTTCCAACTCTTTAATTTTCTTTTTTGCTTCACACAGTTCGACATCCTTCTCCAGTAAATTAAATTCTTTAATCTCTTCAAACTCTGTTTCCAACAGTTTGTATCTAAGTTCAAAGAAATAATGTTTCAAATTAATATTGTCTCTTTGATTGTGGAGAATATGAGTAATTTGAAAATAAATTGATGTCGTTTTATGCGCAATGTTTAAATTTTTTTTTGTAGAATAACAGCGTCAAAGAGGAGTATCGTATACATTATGAACAGTTATATTTAATCAATGAAAGGCTAAAGCTGACCAAGACAGAGCAATGAATGGAGGAAAAGCATGAGCTATATTAACGAGTATGTCTATTTAGACTGATTAATTCAAGGAAACTTAAGCTAAAAATTGCGAAATTCATTCATTTAAAAAGAATGCACCGTGAAAAACACTAGAATAACAAATTACGAATTTGCTTAAAGACCGTAATAAACATTCCGAACTGCCCATTTCAAAATATAAATTGAAAGCTAGAACATCAAATGATACGCAGAACATTTTTAATTCGATTATTTAGCAATGGAAGTATTTGGCAGATAACACATTCTTTAAATAAGATATAAATGGAAAATAAAGGAAATAACAAATTTGACTACAAGTTAACTTACTTTGTTCTTATGTCATTTATAGGAGTTAGACTAAGTTTTGTAGCAGGGTTCTTAGTCCCAGACGGTGTGCTCAGAATATTGGCATTCCGATCATCCATCAGTATAAATTTTGCATTTTCAGCTGGAATGAACTCTTCTTCGTCTATTTCAAATTCCTGATAATCACGAGATGGAATCATGGGTGTCATAAACATTTTTGCTTTATTCGCTTCTTTAGGAACATTTTCATCTGATGAACCATTCACAGCCTCGGGCTGAGATCCACTTGGACACCAAGTTCTTCGACGCTTTTTTTCTGCAGTTATTGCATGCGAATGAAGAATTTTTAGTTCTGCATCCTTGATTTGACGCTCAAGTTGAGCTATTTTTATCTGTAAAGAAAACCACATGTAACCCAACGATCTCGTAATCGAAAATGGAATATTTACCAACTTTTACCAAATTATGAAATATGGCCTTTTATTAGTACAATGTTTTAAGAAATTTCTGCTATGAATACTTTAAATTTATTATTTAAAGATAGCTCACCTTACTGTTTTTACTTTTTTCAACCTGAAGCTCATTTTGCAATCTAGAAATCTCCTTAGCAAGACGCTTCATCATCGCTGCATCGGATAATATCTCATTCTTATGTGGTTTATTTTTAATACTTTTCGCGCGCATTGCAAAGCTGAAAGATATTTACCACTTTTCATTGAAATTACAATATAGTTTATTATTGCATTGTTTACCTCAATGTGGAATTTGTTTCTTCTATTGTAGTTGATTTTATTGTACATATTATAGCTGTTAGTGCATTACCTCCTAATGAAGCTTGTAATATTCTAGTTAACTTAGAATCACGATAATTTATAAATTTATCACTCTCATTCTCACTCAATTTTTTAATAACTAAACTTAACGATAACAAACTTTTATTTATATGACAGCCTTCTTTTAGACGAGAGCCCGTCGCTCCTGTTTGATCGGCTCGTTCTGAACCGGCTAAATCCACGAGATTTAAATGACTTATTTCAACAGCTGTTTCATCGGTGGATTTATCTAATTCCCTGGATTCAATAATCTGAAACCGTTAAAAATATAGTAAACAAGAAAATAGAAAGTAATGATAAATGGATATAAAGCTAAATCGGCTACCTAATTATCTGAATAGTCGGCCATAGTTTTAGGCTTTTACAGCCCGCAAGAAATTTTCACATTTTGTTGCGGAAATTATTACTCTTTCATAAATATTTGTCTAAATGACGTGTTAATTAGATAAAAAAAAGTCTGAAACATCGCAACCTAACGTACCATATTTAAACTTAAGTAATTAATTTGCTTCTCTTCCACTCAGCAGTAAGAACGCTTGAAGTTCTTTGCATAAACATTATTAAAGAAACTTTCCTCTTCACGCTTACCGTGCATACAGGCGCAAATCGTTGGGCACACCGTAAAAAAATTCGTGAAATAATATTTTCGAAACGGGATGAACTTGATCTAAAGGGTGCATCAGGAAAATACGAAAAACACGCAGCTTATAATAATTATTTATTACTTAAAAACTTTATTTGCCACAAAAGTTAGTATACCTTAATTCTAGGTATTCTCCTTAAATTTATAACTCAATGTAATGTGCTTCAGTCACCGCTTCAATTCTCCGCCTGAATTGCCAGCACGCGTTCTTTAACTGCTCTCGTTGTAAATTGATGAATGCTGCTTCAACAGCGGCCAGATGTCTGGACTTGTTAATAACTCGCTCAATAACGCTCCACACGTTGCAGCCCAGGGGGTTTAAATCTGGGCTATTGGGAGGCCAGAATCGGATGCGACCTGCAGCTTCGTTCTTCAATGAACACAGAAGCAAGTGACAGCGAGCAATTCTTTTTGTTTTAGCAGCCTCGGACAGCATCTGTCGCACCTTTATTACCTCGGACGTGTACCTCAGGTCCTCTTCGGCGATTCGACGCATGGAATCCTCACTTACACCCAAGATGGAAACGTTTTCCTCCGAAATGAGGTGTTGGGGCCTTCGAACAACTTCCGCGGTCCTTGCCGTTTTCTCCTTCGCATGAGTTTTTCTTGCTGGACTAGGAGAACCTTCGTCACAATTTTCCGCGGCCGTATACTTCTGAGCACTGTGGAACTGTTGATTTCGGATACCTTGACGACCGTCCAGCACGAAGGCTTTCAATAACCGCCGCTCTTCAATTGTATTCCGCACTCGATTGCACTAACTCCTCCATTTAGAATTCTTGCACAAATGCACACAGGTCTACTGAGTTGAAATGACAACAAATTACTGCTGTCGTTGAGATCCACTACAGCGTCAAATTAATCTGAAGTTTCTTACGACGCACCCCGTATATATTTCCTCCAAAATAACTGAACGGTAGAATTGATGTGTTTAAATGTGCAGTCTAAAGCCGAAAATCCGACTCACAAGAAACTAAGCTGTACGACGCAGATTAACCTTCACTAAGCTAGAGCTGGGTTGACCAATTCGGCATGGCTATTCGATCAGCCCAATAAGCAGAAGACATGAATTTGATCACTCTGTAGAAATAAGACTGAAGATGCACAACCTGCCTATGGATATGTGCCTTAAAGGAAGGAACGATGCCACACAACTGAATACTGAAGTTAAATATAATCAGACTACACATACGACCTACGAGTAGGCTATATGAAAATACTTTTTTTTAACATTCAAAGAAAGGAACTTCGTTTCGTTCCCGGAATACACAGACTCAGATGCGTATTTATGTATATAGTATAGTTTTAACAAAGAAGTAAGGTACTTAACTAAGACTAAAAATAAGAGGGGACCAAGAACAGAGCATAAGCGAGCGACACATCGACGAAATAGCATGCAAATGTTGTCTTACATAGGTGTTGAGTATAATCATCCAAAAATACATGAAACCCAACATAAACATACGAGATTAACGAAATCAAATTTTTTTTCGAAATTACTATATATGGAAGGAATGCAAGTTAGACAGTATTGATCTACCTTTGCAATGCAGGCTAGATGTAGGAAGATTGGCAAAGGAAAGCATAATAATGATGCAAGTGTTTGGTAAAGACGGTAGGGATCACACATAGTCATTAAATAAGTCAAGATGGTTTAAGGATAATTCTACTTCGACAGAACATCTAAATCAAAAATTGAAATAGATGACGTGTGAAATGAAGAAAATTACTGACAATAAGCCATCGACGCTGTTGAAATGATAGATATCAATTTCATATAAATACTGTATTTAGGACCTTTCCCAAGGATTTTCTCGAAATGGCTTGAAGGATGTGATCCTAATGGGGGAACTTACTTACCTTCAAATTTTATTCAAATCGATGACCCACACTTCGTAACTTCCCCTTCTGAGCAAAGAAGCCGCGAATTTCTCGTTGATCTGAATATTGAATTCGTAAAATTCAGAATGTTTTTCAACGGTTTGATACTGAGTTCTTAAAATGGTTATTATAATCAATTTGAGTTAGGTTGTTTAGGGCTATGGGGATTAAGTGTAAAACCTTCACAATACGTCTTAAGGCGCAGCCCCCAGTAAAACTGAAAATTTGGGTAAACTTTACAGCCGTGCATTTCAGAAACCTTATGAATATTTGAAAAATTTTTTACAGTAGAAATTAGAATGAACCTTTGGCTATTGAATCAGTTCATTACATTTTGCAAAAAGTTTGTAAACATTACAAAATTCAAACAAAATAGCATGTTTTCGTTAAAAAATGTAGAAAATCTCGGAAACCACTTAACGTACCGAGTTGATTTAAGCTATGTTTGTAAGATCTAAATTATTTACATTGAATTAACTCATCAAAAATTTAAAAAAGTTTTTTGCAAAAGATTTCCTAGAACAAAATGTGGAAATTTGATGCAAATTAATGTGCATGCATGATATTTGTTCAATGTGTGCAAATTACACATTTTGTTCTAAGAATTTTTTTGCAAAAATCTTTTTTAAATTTTTGATGAGTTAATTCAATGTAAAGAATTTAGATCTAACAAACATAGCTTAAATCAACTCGGTACCTTAAGTAGTTTCCGAGATTTACTACATTTTTTTATCGAAAACATGCTATTTTGTTTGAATTTTGTAATGTTCGCAACAAACTTTTTGCAAAATGTAATGAACTGATTCAATAGCCAATGGTTTATTCTAATTTCTACTTAAAAAAATTTTTCAAATATTCATAAGGTTTCCTAGATGGACGGCTGTAAAGTTTACCCAAATTTTCAGTTTTACTGGGGGCTACGCCTTAATAAAAATAATAAGGCAACTCTTGCTGCTTTGCTGGCGAAACTCTACTGCAACTTCTAATGTTGTACGGAATCCTATTCCGAATCAAAAGATATAGTCTGGAAACTGATGCCTAGCGTTGGACCCTATAATTTACAAATTATAATTGTTTTTTGTGATAAACACATATGCATACATATTTAAGTACATCAGTTTAGATCATATTATGTTAGCGTTAGATTAAGAATATTATGTAAAATTATATCAGCTTAGGGATATAGTTAAAATATCTATAGTAGAATAAGTAGAATCATACGATCGGACATCAAGCCCGGCGCAAAAGAAATGATTGGTTCGATGATGAGTGCCAGAATGCGTTGGGCAAAAAGAATCAAGCGAACAAACAAAATTTGGGTAGGAAAACAAGGACGAAGAGAGAATTTTGTGAAAATCTCAGAAGAAGTCTAACGCCCAACAACACAAGACATGTATGCAAAATAGTGAAAGCCCTGAAACGAGTTCATCAGCCAAAGACCACGCTCTGCCGTGATGACATCGGTAACTTCATCGCTGATGAAAACAGGATTAAATAAAGATGGGCATCATATTTCATGAACTTGCTTAATCCTCTACATAGCTCCAGAACTTCAGAGCCTATAGATCCCGGAGAGCTTCCATTCGCTCCACCAACTCAGAATGAAATTTATTTCAACATCAAAGACCAAAAGAATAATGTTCAGAGGCCATCCACAAAGTCATCCAGCACATTTGGCAACAAGAATATATGTCGAGCGAGTGGAGCCAATCAATTGTATTCCCTATCCACAAAGAAGGTGACAAGCTACAGTGCGAAAACCATAGAGGCATATCACTACTATGTATGGCGTACAAAATATTTTCAAAGAAAATAAAATCAGATCATACGCCAACAGTATTATTGGGGAGTATCATCCAGTAAAGCAGGTACTTGAGAAATACTGAGAGTTCAACATAGACGTACACCAAAATTTCGTTGACTTTAAGCAAGCATACAACAGAATTGATCGTAATGTACTGTCATGCTATGCTTTGGTATCCCAGCCAAATTAGTCTGTGTAGTAAGCGAGCAGCCCGCCTCGGCAAACTGCTCGAGGGGCCTTCACGAAGAGGAGCAATTTCATAATAATAATAATAACGCAATAAGTGCGGAACAATTTGATACGCAACTTATCAATATGATAATTACTAACCCGAAATAAACCCCGCCACTATCACCGCTACCATTATCGATAAAAGGTTTTTCCGATCCCTACTCAATGAGCCTACAAGAAAATTTCAATTCACTAAAAATAATATGGAGAGCAACAAATTCACAAATTTACTTATACCAGTTAGTCTGAAAAGCGGTCATAATAAACCTGGAATTGAATTTCCAAATCAGTTCAGAAAATCGCTAACAAATAAAACGAATAACAATTACCAAAAATATTGATAATGGCAACACCATTATTACGCGATTTAGCGAAGCAATTTCAAGATTCTACATACTTGGACCAGAATCTTCCGTTAGCGCCATCACGAGAACTCGAACAAGTGGACGAGAAAAAACGCAATGAAACGAGGGATGGGATTGGAACTTGATCCCGTACCGGCGGAGTACGAGCAGCAGGTAGTACGGAATTTAGATACATCTGGTTCGGGTTGCGGTATCTTTTTATTGCTTGTTTTATTGCGGTATTGAAAAAGAATTGCGTCGCTCTTCGCTGTTTCACATTTGGTCCCGTGTCTGAATATAAACGAAAGGGAGGAATCGGTCGAAAGAAAGAACGGGTATTTAGGGAGATCGAATCGGTACGTGCGCGATTTTTCGTACAGAAGACCATTCTCGTGTGATTGAAAGGAAAAAAGATTGGGTGTGTATGTAAAAAGCTGGTACGGAGTTCGCTGTGGGATTTTGTGTTGCATCGTCGCTGGATGTTTATGTGTGATTGGAGCGTAGCTTCCATATTTTGTTTTTCAAAAACGGCGAAGTACAACAGTCTGGTCACAGAAGTGTAACAGTTACAGTTAGCGGAGTAGGGTTCAACAATCGGGAACTCGTACGAATACCGGATATTGAGGGACATGCAAGAACGTCCATTCTTACTATTTCACCTATCGACCTGATGAGGACCTGAGATTTTTTTGCTTGATCAATCTAAATAAGACCTTAATTAACAACATCTGGTTGAGAGTGTTTTCTTTCCAGAGTGACAATAAAGCTTTAGTTTTGTTCAATACTATTTTTTTGCGATTTATTTTTCGTTATAACTGTTTTAAATGAGTTTCAGGCCATTACCCCCTCCGCTCCCACCTGGATGCTACACTTTTATTTGTGGGTCGTAAATGTTAGTTGTAAAGACATAATCTTCTCGCGTCTCGCGCGCGTTAATCAAGCTCGGTCAGTTGCTTTTCATTAGTTCATCACTTCGGTAGGTTACCTCGGCCTCGACACCGTCAAACTGAGATACTATATAATCCCTGGAATACAGCATCGAAAATGTTGGCAAATTTCTGTATTTAGGCGTCAAAATAACGAATACGGGCAATGAAAGAGACGAAATACGCCGAAGAATACAGCTCGCAAATAAAATATTTTATTCAGTTTTGACGATCTTGAAGACCAGCTGCATACACAGGAAAACAAAGCTCCAAGTATACAAATCTGTGATAAGACCTGTGTTATGCTATTGGTGTGAAACATGGACCCTAACCCAAGCATCCGCAATTATATTGAACGCCTTTGAGCGACGGGTCCTGAGGCGAATAATCGGAGCGAAGCTAGATGGGGACCAATCGCGAATTCGATACAATCATGAGTTGTGTGAAATTTTTGACGAGCCGAGGTCTCAACGATTGTAAGAATGCGGAAGCTGCAATGGGCTGGCCACATGAATCGTATGGACGAACAACGCATACCTAAGAAGGTATTCGTTGGGAGAACTGAAGGCCGGAGACCAGTGGGGAAACCGAGGAAACGCTGGTCTGACTCGGTCGATGAAGACAGTTCATCGCTGCTCAAGTTTCGAAATTGGAGAATGCGGTCAATGGACCGAGACAGTTGCCTACAAACGACACAAAAATAATTCTGGGTGATTTCAACGCTAAGGTTGGCAATGAGCTATCTCATCGTGGAACGACTGGAGGATATAGCCTCCACGATAAAACAAATGACAACGGCCAGCGCCTGATTGACTTTGCATGTAGCAGACATTTAGTCATATGTTCGACTTGCTCCCCTCATCGACGCATACATAAAATTACCTGGGTATCATCGGATGGCAACTCGCAAAACCAGATCGACCATGTTTTGATCCAACAATTTTGGGCCTCGAGCATACTTGACGTCCATACATACCGAGGAGCCAATTGTAACTCAGATCATTACTTGATCATATTAACCTATCGATGTCGTATGTCCAAGGCATGTTCGGCGAAGACCAACCCGCTATAAAAATTTGACATCGAAAGGCTCCAAACGGCGTCTGTGGCAAAAATTTTTACGGAGACGCATCGTTAAAGACAAGCAGCGAGCTCTGGATGGCAGTGAAACCGGCTATTAAGACCGTGGCAGAACACAAAATCGGACACCAAGCCCGGCGCAAAAGAAATGATTGGTTCGATGATGAGTGTGTAGTAATCGAGCAGTCTCCTAGGCAAATTGCTCGAAAAACTTTATAACACCTATCCGAAATTTCAATTGCAGATTCGAAAAAGACATTTTTTTTTATTATTACAATTTATAATTATTAATCATAAAACATTTTTGATTTATCTTTATTTTTCTTAAATATAAATTTTATTAAGTACCATTTTCAGGTATCTATTTTGGGTGATCTGAAGCTTTGTTACTAGATATTTAGCACATTGGATCCAGGTAGGTGAGCCTATGCTGTATATGCAAATGTCGTCTGCGAAAGCTGCAACTTGGCAGTTTGGTAAAGAAGGGAAGTCAGACGTATAGATGTTATAAAGAGATGGGCTTAGGCAGGAGCCTTGCGGAACACCGGCAGATATACTAGACACTGGGGAAATGCTTTCCCCTACTTTGACCTGGAACTTCCTATCAGTTAAAAATACTTGTAAAAGGTTCAACAAGTATGGGGGTGTGTTATATTTCTGAAGTTTATAGACCAGAGCATCATGCCAGACTGTATCAAAAGCTTTTTCTATGTCCAGTGTCACCAAACCTACAGACAATTTATTGTACATCGCTGCTTTGACGTCTTTCGTAACACGGAGGAGCTGATGCTCTGTCGAATGTCTGTTTCTAAAGCCGAATTGGAAATCAGGTAAGATATTATTGTTAGCCATTAAATTATTTAATCTTTTCAGGACTATTCTTTCAAAGAGCTTACCAAAGCCTGGTAGTAAGCTAATGGGCCTGTAGTTGTCGGGAGAGTGCGGATCTCTTCCAGGCTTCTGAAAAGCTACACAGCCTTGCTGGCGTTAGTCCAATTCATAAGCTCGCTGTATCGCGCCGTGACAAATTAATCGCGAAAGCAAATGACTCGCCCAATCCGCTAATTCATGCTCTGGCGAATTGAAATCAGCAGTTGCTACCACCTATCTTTTGGCCGTAACCTAGCCTTATAGATTTTAGCTAGTTATAAGTAAATAGTTAAGTTATGTTAAGCTAGTATAAGTTCAGTAGAGGTTTTTGCCTAAATTTTGCTCTAGCTAATTGTAATAATCACATAGAAATACGATAATATGCATAGTTTTAAGTAATGTTCAAACGATGGTGAAATGGTCAGAACACCTACTATATTATAAGGCCTCTGTACTGCATACATTCTAATAAAGAAAATTATATATATATGTATATATATATATATATATATATATATATATATATATATATATATATATATATATATATATATATATATATAAATTTTAGATCATTTTTGTTTTTCTATATTAAATTTAGACTTTGCGTCTTTATAAGTTTTCTTCTTCTTCTTAGCACTTCGCTTCCTGCAAACAGCGCCTCCAAGTGTCTCGATTCATTGACCGCGTCCTCCAATTTTGAAATCCGAGCAGCGATGAACTGTCGTCATCGACCGAGTCAGACCAGCGTTTCCTCGGTTTCCCCACTAGTCTCCGGCCTTCAGTTCTCCCAAGGAATACATTTTTGGGTATCCGTTGTTCGTCCATACGATTCATGTGTTCAGCCCATTACAGCTTCCGCAGTCTTACAATCGTTGAGACCTTCGGTTCGTCGAAAATTTCATACAACTCATAGTTGTATCGAATTCGCCATTGGTCCCCGTCTAGCTTCGCTCCGATTATTCGCCTCAGGACCCGTCGCTCAAAGGCGTTCAATATATTTGCGGATGCTTGGGTTAGGGTCCATGTTTCACATCCATAGCATAACACAGGTCTTATCATAGATTTGTATACTTGGAGCTTTGTTTTCCTGTGTATGCACCTGGTCTTCAAGATCATCAAAACTGAACAAAATATTATATTTGCGAGCTGTATTCTTCGGCGTATTTCGTCTCTTTCATTACCCGTTTTCGTTATTTTGGCGCCTAAATACACAAATTCGCTAACATTTTCGATTCTGTACTCGCCAAGTGTGATATTTTGCGTATTTGAGGTATTTTTTCTCGACTGCGTCAGGAGCTTTGTTTTATTTTCATTAATTTGTAGCCCTACTAGTTTTGCTTCGCTGTCGAGTTTCAGGAAGAGTTCTTTGGCAGTTGTTAATGACCGTGACAAAATGTTGATGTCGTCCGCCTAGGCTACTTATTGCCTCGACCTGTATAGTAATGTACCTCGCGTATCGACAGGTAGCTTCCTTATAACGTACTCCAGAGCCAAATTGAATAGCAATGGGGCCAGCCCATCTCCCTGCTTTAGTCCGATATTTGTGTCAAAGGCATCGGTGAGTTGGTTATTGATGCGGACTTGGGAGGTCGTCGACGTCATTGTCATTTTGGTAAGATGGACTAGTTTGGCTGGGATGCCAAAGCAAAGCATTATTTGGTACAATACGTTACGAACAATACTGTCGTATGCTTGTTTAAAGTCAACAAAAATTATAGAGGCATATCACAGCTTTGTACAGCGTACAAAATATTTTCTAAAATCTTGGAAAATAAAATCGGATCATACGCCAACTGTATTATTGGGGGGTATCAAGGTGGTTTCAGAGCAGGTAGATCCACAACAGACCAATTATTCACAGTCAAGCAGGTACTTGAAAAACGCTGGGAGTTCAAGATAGACGTACACCAAATTTTTGTTGACTTAAAGCAAGCATACGACAGTATTGTTCGTAACGTATTGTACCAAATAATGCTTTGCTTTGGCATCCCAGCCAAATTAGTCCGTCTTACCAAAATGACAATAACGTCGACGACCTCCCAAGTCCGCATCAATAACCAACTCACCGATGCCTTTGACACAAATATCGGACTAAAGCAGGGTTGGCCCCATTGCTATTCAATTTGGCTCTGGAGTACGTCATAAGAAAGCTACCTGTCGATACCCGAGGTACATTACTATACAAGTCGAGTCAAGTAGTAGCCTATGCGGACGACATCAACATTTTGTCACGGTCATTAACAACTGCCAAAGAAGCAAAACTAGTAAGACTACAAATCAATGAGAATAAAACAAAGCTCATGTCGCAGTTGAGGAAAATATCTCAAATGCTCAATTGGCAAATTCAATATCAAAAATGTGGGCAAATTTCTATATTTAGGCGCTAAAATAACGAGAATCGGTAATGAAAAAGACGAAATACGTCGAAGAATAAGTTCGCAATTTTCGTACATTTCCTCCTTCCCGGCACCCCTCAAAGCAAAACTTGTCATTTTAAGACCTGTTTTGAAAAGTTCTCATTAATACCTTTCAATTGATACCCATATTAAATTTTTTTTTCAGGAGCCACCCCCCTTAAACACCTTATAAATTTTTTTGTGGTGAAACTTTAAGAGGGGCGCCACTTTACACCTACTCACAAAATCTTATGTATTTTGCTAGAAAGTGATGTGACACACGGACTGTATGACGGACAGACAGACAGGACGCGATTTTTGTAGTAAAATTATTTTACAAAACCCTCAAGAACTAAATTTTAAAAGTAGAATATATTGGAAGTAAAAAGAAAGGAAATTATTTTAAAGTTCCCATAAAATTGGTTTCGATTTTGGGATGTTTATGCATCTAACCTGAGGTATTTATTGAACCACATACAAATATTGGTTTAAATTTGATTTGTTCATGCAACAGAATTTTAAATTTAGATAATATAATAATTATGTATTTTTTAACGCTATTTTTATTTGAAAATTCCAATTCTTTATTAGATTACATAATTTTAACTTACTATTTCATTTCGCGGGATTTTTTTTATAAATTGAAAGTTTCGTAATTCCACTCCCGTTAACTTTTAATTCGATTTCTTACGGAATACAATTTTTTGAATTAATTTTATTATATTGTTATTTAATTTCGCCAAAATTAAAATATGCTGCTAATCGAAATCGATTGGTCTTCTTTTTCCCTCCAACGGGTATGGCACCTGAACGTTGGCGGCTTTTCACCGAACAAAATGAGCCTGCCATCGTGCGAAGCTTCCTCTTTTTTGCCGTTTCAGAGGCTGTCGCCTAGTATGACTGGCCTTCCACTTTTCTCATGGCCACCACAACCCCCGGATCCCCCACTCTTTTTGTGGGTCGTGAATATCCGCGGCAAAGTCGAATTCTTCTCGAAAGTCGCGCGCGGGAACTCGGAAAAGTCGTCGCATTTCGTTCTCGTTATATCCTTCGGTTGGTTACCTCGGCCTTCGACGCCTGTAGAACGGAGCAAACTTATCGTCCAAAAAAAAAGAATAGAAAAATTCGTAAGCGTGAAATTTTTTGTAGTGGGTTCTTGCGCTGGTGGAAAGACCCCGCCCCCCTTCACACCGCAACGCTAGCTACCAGCACGCTTTCGCGTCGCCAGGTAAGGCTATTCCTTTCGCTCGCTGAGGTAGCAGTCCACCGTCGGAGTCCTGAACGGACATTTTAACATCCACTTAAACACTACAAATGGCTATGAAGCAGTTACACTTTTTATGACAAGGAGGCCCATAAAAAATTTTGATAGACTACTTGTGGTACGATGAACAGTGCACACGATAGCCTAGGCCATTTTACGTGGTTCGGTTAAATCCATGCCTTGGAAAAAAAATCAGTGCATGTCCGCAATCGACTATTTTACCACTTTTCAAATCGTATGGATGTTATCAACATTTTCGTCTACCCTCATATACATTATTTACCATGTAAGGCTAGAAACAAGCTTCTTATAAATATTGAAAAAGAAAAGATTTGATGACAAAACAAATCCTGTAAATCTCCAAATATTAACACGATTTAAATTTTAATAAACTAGTGGATGTGGTTACAAAAATATTTGAGCGACGAAGAAAAGAGTGATGGGGAATGGAAGATTCAAAAAAAAATTAACAAGTTGATTTAAATAATTTAAAAAAAAACCAATTCAATGAGAGTCTTAGAAAAAAATGTTTTCCTAAATAATGTACCTAAAATATAGAATCTGATGTCTCCATATTTTCAAATCTTCACCTCAAAATGAAAATAAGCAACAAATATACTTACAATCCTGAAAATAGCGTGCGATCGACTAGACCTTTCATTCATAATTGTCTCTCCAATTCTTCTGGCTTTGTTTCCAGTTTGAAGAAGTCCGAACATCTCTTCCTCACATCGAATGATAAAGTCGGTACAGTTGACAGCCACCTCGCCCGTTGCTGTTTCATGAATTTTTAAATCAGTGTTTTTCTTGTCCAGAAGATCATAGATTTTTTCATTATAGATTTCAATGTAGCCAGCTCTGTTACATATATACAATAAACTATCGTTACTATTTAATTCTCAACCTTCTATATTCTTAATGGGTTCTTAAATTGCTAGTATAAAATTATTGTGTTTTTTCAGTTTTGTTACCTTAGCAGGAACGCCCGATCAGTCACTTTATCAATTTCTTTAAATATTTCCTGTACTGCCCGTAACATCACCCCGGGATTCTTATCATCTCCAAGCATTGTATAAGTTTTACCTTAATTTAAAATCATTCACTATTTAACCTGACAAAAACAACAACAGTCGACTTACCCGACGACGTTTGACCATATGCAAAAATTGTTCCGTTAAATCCTCGCAATGCTGCATCAACAATTGGCTTTGCCATTGTATTAAAAATTGTTTCATTTGTGGCATTTTCATCAAAAATATGATCTGCAAATGTAACGTCATGTACTTGTCCGGAATACTAATCAAAAGAACATTATTACCAAAATAGAACGGATCCGATTGACTATCAACCAGTTGAATTGAATTATCAACGATCTTCCAATGACTTGTGAGTTTATTTTCCTTTTTCAGCATCGGCCGCACTTTAATTGCCACTTGAATATTGTCAGCTGCCATTGCATTTGTTCACTTTATATTAAATTACTCAAACTAACAGCAAGGGCCGAATTACGTTAAAATATTCGCGGAAACCACACTCCGAAATTCAGTCACAACGACCAAACAACACAACGGCTCAGTCAGGTCCAGTTGCAATTCTATATTGGTTCCACTGACAGCGGGATTTTTGACTTCGTAACGTTGGCAGCTTTTCTCATCAAATTTAAATACAATCGGTTGGCTAACTATCAATATAAATCCATCAAGATATGTTTATAAAACATGATGACTTTGATTTTCGTAAATAGAAGAACTCCACCCGTTTATTTGTTCTGTTTTTAGCCAATATATTACCTAAAGTCTATAGCAGAAAATGTGAAAGTTTTATACAGTGGCTCTCAAACGTTCCTAAACTGATTGGAAAGCTTACAACTTCCAATGCGCATTCATGCTGGGAAACTTTGATGGGAAAATCTTTTTGTTGTCGAATTGTCAACCAAATTGTTAAACTCCAATTTCCCTTGTAAACAAAAACAATGGCTGAGCATCCAGAGCTTTATTTAAAGGTCAAGAAAAGTAAGTGACCCTTCAGTTTCTATGATAATTCCCAATTATTACTATTTACGTATATTTCAGCGACTGAGAAAATTTGTGAAAACATGCATATTGTGGCGAATGAACCATCAATGGCATTCTATCGTATCCAGGAGCATGTTCGGAAAGTTCTTCCACCAATTGTTGAAAAGAGGGCCGAAGTGATAGAGTTGCAAAACGAATTGAAAGGACATTGTTATGATATGGAATATGCGGTCAGGTAGAGAATGAAAATTATGATTGACAACAAGTAACAATGCATAACGTTTACAGTGCGGTAAAATCAATCGAAAAAGCTGATCAATCGTTCAAAAACATTCAAGAACTTTTGAAAACTGCAATTTTTCTTAAGCAACAACTAAAGTACGAAGAATCGAGACGAACTAAAAAAGATAATAGTCAAAACTCAGTTTACAAAAGACTTTCTGCTCATATAACTCTCGATTTGCCAGAAATGCCCGATATAACTGGTGTTGTAAGAGAGACAACTAGTCGAGTAGAACACATGATGAGTGGCTCTTCAAGGCAAGGCGGTACGACTAGCGAGCTCCAAAGGTCACATACAACATTACATTGAGCAAACCAAATAGGCTTATTAACGTTTATGTTATCTAATCTTATTTTAATATTAAAGGAGTATTAAATACGTATATATATAAAGTACACTTTACCCCTTTTCACTATTCTCAATCAAGTAATAGCGTCTTTTACTTATATATGCACATTTTATTGTTTGTTGTTAACTTCTAGGATCAGTTGATTTACAGCAAACGCGACATTCTTTCTAGTTGCAACTTACAATAATGAATAGATCATCGGTGAGTAGAAATACACGCAGGGATCTGATCACACGAGATTCCAGTTATGTATTCAAATAATTCCACATCTTGCTATTTCCTCGGGTCCTGTTTATGTTGAAGACTAGATAAAATCATTGAAATTGCTTGGTAGTTTGTGCTCCCATTCGTGTTGTACTGAGACTTTCATGTATTTCGTTCTGGATGCTGAGGGAGTAGGTTTAAGCTGGAGTTGTCGGCTTCACTTGGCAGATTGTACGCATCCACTTTCTCCTGAATTTACCATCTTCACACACAACTTCTCAATATCTTCTTCGGATATGTAATGTGACGCCTACGCCCGGGAATCGAAGTGATTCCGATCCCGAACCCTGGCAACCGGCCAGATAGGTATGACTTCGAAGTGCAAGCGGACTTCATCTTTCGTGCGGATATCATTGCACAGAAAATATGTTTTTTCAAATATTTATATCTGTGGATATAAATATTTGAAAAATAATATTAATTAAACACCGATACATTTCGAAGCATATCTATCTGGCAATGCCGCCCACAGTTGCCATCAAAACATCGAATAGATAGAAACGTGGGACTGGTTGAAAGTGTCATTCGGAGATAACCTTTAAAAGTGGAAGTGCATTTTAAGTTGCAGTTGGCATATTTTTGTTTAATTTATTTGGTTCGGGTGTTAGATGGCCAGAGGTTCAACAGTTGCTTCGACCATGCGTCTTCGGTGGCTTTAAAGTGATGATTCATTGAGCATTTAATAACCGCCAGGGTATCGGCATTCCATCTTACAAGCTAGAAAACCAAAATAAATCTCTCATTGAAGAGTGGAAAGCAGCCATTACGTTAACAGGTACGAAATATTATTTTAAGTGGATGCTTCTTTTATTTTTACTGTGCAAAGAAGATAGAATATTTCTGTCATATTTATTTTTATCATTGCGGCCTTTGCTTCTTTCAAATGGCATTAGTGAAGAACGAACGCCAAAATATAATAAAATTCCACCACGTATCATAGTGTCCATAACAGTAATAATAACATAATTCTTAGGACTAGCAATTTAATGTCGGAAGAATCATCACGTAAAACTAATGTGTATGACGGCAACCATAATGACTTATCAACGAATCTTAATGGTATTGGGAGTGATACAGACAAAGCACAAAATGATTTAACAACGATGGCAAGTAGCAATAGTTACCCGGAAAGTATTGGTGCTAGTAACAATAGTAGGAAAGATAATAAAATTGCAAATAGTCAACGGAAGCGAAATTACGATAGTGATTCGAGTGAAAATAGCAGTACCCACGGTTGTACTTTACGTAACAATAAGAATTTGAAGAAAAAGAGCGTCGTTCGTCGGTCTTGTCAATCGATCTCAACGAAGAAGGCACTCAAATAGCCGATGAAAGTGATGATGAAGAGATTTCTGCGCATACAATCATCGTTTCAGCCCCACCTGTTTCCAGCAACCAGCGAATCATGACGAGGAGAAAATCGGCTCGAAACCATCAAAACGGTGATCACTAATTTAAGGACTAGAATTATGTTGGACATGATAACAAACAATTTTTGTAAATTCCTACAATCTAATGCAATACTCTAAACTCAATGTGCATGGTGATTGGTTCGAAGCAAACGGTATTGAAGAGAGTGTTTGCTTTTTCATTTCTTCCTTCCGAATTTACTGGCACAGTGGAAATTGCTTTACGTGCCGGGCACGCAATTTTGTTTCGTCTTAAAAAAAAAAAAAAACTTGGGTAAATAATGGTATGATGAGCTTAAGCTTGTTGGATAGAAATCTTCGTTAGAAAATAAGTGACTTTTTTTTTACAATGCGGTGTTGTTAGTTGTCGCGTGCATTCGTTTGTGATAACGCTTCTAATGACTGCGGTAGTGACAAAATTGCCTAATTTCTACTGAATATACTACTCGTCGATTACGCAATTCATATGTAATGTAAAATGCGAAAGAAATGAACAAAAACAACATTAATATTGCAGTTCACAATGAGGCCTCATTAATGTTGTGACCAACTCCCAGTCCATCCCATAAGTTTATTTTTGTGTTTATGTTATTTAAGGCGAAATTTTTAAGCAACACCACCAATGAACGAATTTAGAAGACAAAAAAATTTTTAAGAATGACATGTAAAACGGCGCAGTGTTTTTTTTGTTAAGAAAAAAAAAACTCATGTAACGTAGCATGTTTGTAAAGTAAACTTGTTTTCGACGCAAGTACAAGATAAAGACGAAATTCGTCCTTTTCTATAAAAGCAAACACGTTTCATAATCTTCAAAAAGTGTGTCTCTTTGAACACATTAACTCTTATCTGAAAATTGTTTTATGGTTCTCTTTTATTGAAGAATACAATGAAGTTAAAATGAATTGCTGACCGAAAAAAAAACTATTTTAAGTTTTCCATAAAATTATTTTCAATTTTAGGTTATGTTATTCATTAAACTTGAAGTATTTATTTATTCAACATATATGTTAGTTTAAACTTAATTTGTTCATGCAACATTCTTTAAATTTTAATCATATTTGAATAATTTTTATGTAATTTTTAACATGTTTCTTCATGATTGAAGATGCTTTATTACTTCGTTCAAAGTACCAATAAAAGATCTTGGAACATTAATTATAGTTTTGAGTTGATTCATAGCGTAAACAAATTTCGCTATGTTTTTGAATTTATTTAACAAAAATGTTTCATTCGTTTGATCGTACACAAATAATTTATCCACTCCGCACTATGAAGTTCATATTGTTGATTTCTATAAATGCAACTATTTTAATAATAAAATTGTTTACTCCAGATAACATATGTACTTCGAGCATAAAAAACTAAAAAAAAAAGGGAAAAATTTAATAACTTATAAGTTAGTTAACTTCAAGTTTCTGACTCGATCTTACAAAACGCTATTTTTATTCTAACATTTTAATTCCTTATTAGATTTACATAATTTTAACTTACTATTTCATTTCGCAAGATTTTTTTTTAATGAGGTAAAAATTACATAAGTCCATTCCAGTTAACTTTGAATTCGATTTCTTTCGAATTGTAAGTTTTAGAAATAATTTTATAATATTGTTATTTAATTTCGCAAGAATTTAGAATGAGTTTCAGCCCTTCTAATAAACTAAACCCAACTTTATATCCTATTGTATAAACAGATATGCTCACATAATTATTAACAATGAAATTTACATTACTAGTTAGCTCAAGATTTCGTTGTATCACACAAAGGATGATGTTTATTTTCACGATGCTAAGTAATAATATCTATATTCCGTTAAATAGCAACAACTCTATATAATTTCTCTGTTTATTAGAATTTTAGTGCTCTTTTAGAAGTAGACTACGCGCATATGAGATTAAAAGAAGGAATGTATTTTTATCAGTTTAAATAATTAAAATCATGAATTGCTAAACTTAATCACGACTTTCCTTTTCAGTGGTTCTTCTCTTCTTTCAGCGGTAAGAAAAGTGAGTGCAGGGTAGGTATGCCGTCGCGAGGGTAGGGTTTAGAAAAATCCGCTGAGGTCGGTTTCGCGTCTTGCGCGGTACGTGGTACCTTTGTTGTTTTGTCGTTTTATTAGAGTAGTTTTCGTCGGGTTGAGTTAGAGTAGCATACTTTACGGTACCGCGTCGGAAATTCGGGAACGCGAAATAAAAATTAGCTTTTGTACTTTTGACTGGTTAATGAAGAAATACGGAGTAACGTAGAATAGGTTTCCTCTCCGTATGGTTTTATTTTTGTAACGCGTTTTGAAAACGGGCGTGTACAGGTGGCTGAAAATATGTAAAAGAGCGTAACCCATTCGGAGACCCGCGACCGAAATCCTCTCCGAACTAACTGGCCGACAAGCAGCCACCGCGTGAATGGGTTACGGTGCACGGATTGGTTGACCGGTTGGTACCGTCCGTTGGCACTACTCAGACTTAACGTCTAGAACCGATGAGAGGTCGGTTCCGCGTTCGGACCTAAAAATGGTAAAATCATTACAGATATTTCTGTCTATTGTCTATTTTCAAAATTTCCACTTTCCGAATAGTTTGTTTTTCGGCCGGATTCATGAATTGAAAGAACGCTAGAGTGATTTCCCATTCATTTTTCGTTTGTAAGGTAATAGACTAAAAACCCTCTAGTAAAATGTGGATAAATGTAATGATTCGAAATGAAATTAAAATAACGTAAACGTTTGGATGGCGACCAAATGGTAGTCGATAGCCTCGGGGTCGCATATTGGGTTTAATGGTTCCCCAATGATGGGATATTAAATGCCGAGAAATACCAATAACTGCAAATACACCTACAGCTCTTCTAGCGAATCCTACTTAGATCTCTTTTACGGTGGTCACTGGCAACTTTTACTTTTTGTAAAAGGTTGATGTAAGAGGGTGACAGTGAGTCTTTCGCGCCTGATAACGGAATCGAAAGTAATAACCATTCCGCCGTAATGGAGGATTGGACCAATGCCCCCTCACACACGGATGCATGTTTTTTCCTTTGCCTAACGACGGATGCATGACGTCACAATGCGCACCAGGATTTTAGGCCTATTGACCTGTTCTTTTAGACCAATTGAACAGCTTTTGACAATTCCCACTGTGACGTCATGTATGTTCATTGCTTTCCTTTCGGGCCGGAGTAGGTAGGCGTTGATTGGAGCTATGGCAACGGCCTTACCACGGAAAAAGGACTGTGACATTGGATCCTGGAATATCCGATCATTGAACAACCCTGGCGCTCTCAAAGACCTTTTACAAAAGGCCGGTCAATATCAATTAAAAACACTGGCCATCCACGAAACGAACTGGCCTGGAAGCGATATTCCAAACATGAGATCGCACACAATATTCAAAAGTGGGGAGTCTGCTGGAAAACGAGAATTTGGAGAAGCCTTTATTATGAATAGGGATCCATATTCACCTCTCAGTCGCATTTCCTGCTGGAAAAGAACGATTTTTGCTGGAAAGTAAAGACTTCGTTAGTTTAGCAATCCATTTTATTTGTTAACTCTTTTGTATTTTATCCTATTCGTAATCAATTTAATAATATAGGATGCTCCTACAAGCAAAATTCATAAAAACAATTACAATTCTAATGCTTTCTTCTACTATATTCTAGAGGAAAATTATAGCGTTCTTTAAAATTAATTTTCCAGTGAAATTGCGAGATACATTTTAGGACGTGCATTTATGTGACAGAAAAAGAATCAATATGGAACATCAATTTGGCTCGTTATACTTTAGTATTTGGAATTGAAATTATCAATGTATTTTTTTTTCTTGAAAATACTTATTGTAGTTTCGTTTACATATTACAACGACATTTGGCGATTTTTAAACTTAATACATCCCTTTCAATGGCCTGCCGTTTCTTTTTATAGATTATATCTTGCTCGATATGGTTTTAGCTGAGGCAAACAAATTCATATGCAACATTTGAAATGATTATTGGGGAAGAAATCACTCTTCATTTATATTACATAGTAGTCTCGGCGAATAAACATTTTTAGAATCGTTTTTTAGCACAGGTTTGTTTTGTTAAGAAGCAAAAGAAATTTAGTAAATTTCTCACTGAACACCTTCGTATATTGTCGAAACTATATTTACTAAATAGTTCAGAAAAGGTTCGGTTTAAACTTATTGTAGCAAGGTTATTAGAAAAAAATGTTTATTATTTAATTTTTTCTTTTCCATAAAACCGCTTCCACCTTGCCCACTCTTATTTCGGAGCCGTAAGTATACATGGTAAAGACGAGATCCTCTCAAGTCTCGCCTGAGTTCATCAGGCCCAGTCTGTCGTTTTGCTTTGACAATACATCCCTTCAGTAGGTTACCTCGGCTTTGACACCGTCAAACCGAGTCCTACAATTGTGATAATCGAGCATTCACCTAAGCAAACTGCTCGAAAACCGACATATTGCGGATTCAAATTTCAATTGCAAATTTAAAATAATATTCATCATTTTTAATTTTGCAATCGAAATCTGGATACGGCAACCCCCTTCCCAACTTAACTCTTCCACAATTGCACTTTTGCAATGACGTGAAAAGTGAATGGAAGGCTCGCCGACTGGTTTTTGGAGCGGTCCCGCAGGGTGACGACGAGCAGAAAACGGGGAGTTTTCGGTAGAACGCCACGCATGGCAGACATCACGAAAAACGTGCCAGCAAGAGAAAAATGAAAGTGCGAGAATGTGCGAAAATGTAGAAAGAATAGGAGTGATGAATGTTGACCGCCTGATGTGGTAGTTTAATTTAGTGGGGAAAAATATTCATTAAAAGGAAATGTTACCAACCGTGACTCAATGGCGATTCGCAATTGGGAGTTTTCCCCGCGCAGTTATACTTGTTGTCTACGAAGTGCTCCACCCTACCTACTCGTTCACGTTTGCACAGAACGCATAGTGTCGAGAAATTCACATCAGTTGTAATTAGATTCAGATATGGAAAACTTGGTAAACGGAACAACAGTGCGTCCAGCAGCAACAGGACAACCTGGGATACTTTGAATGCAAAGGTTATGTTACAAATCTCGTCAGGAATGGAGTTTGAGCAACTTCAGACAGTTTTAACATGTGAGACGGCAGCGGCAATGTGGGCTCATCTGAAAACGATTCATGAACAGAGATCATCAGTGAATAAAGTCGCCTTGAAGCAACAATTTTTCAGTTACAGTATGTCAGAAACAGACTCGATTGCACAACACATAAGTAAAGCTGAAGAACTAGCACAGGTGCTAGTGGCGTTATTGAACCGATAAAAGATGTTGGCAAGGTGGCAATATTGCTACGGGGTCGCCATATAAACACAATGCATTTGCGACAGCTTGGGATTCATATGATGAATCAAAACAAACGTTTAATAGTCTAGCAGCACGTTTTTTGAAAGAAGAACAAAGGCTAACACAATCTGAAGTTATGGCAACAGCGTTTACAGCTATGAACATCCTCAGATGAATAAGAACTGGATGGGCTAAGCTCATATAAAATGCATGAGAGAGCATGCGACCGGTTTCTGCTCTCTTCCAAGTGAACTGTCTGTCATTTCCTCCCCGTCTGCCTCTTGCTGGTCACTTTCTTGTTCCAAAAGCTGACTAGATGTGAACTGTCTGTCAAGTTGACTGATGCAAATTGGGCGCCAAATTGGCCAATTTGCAAGTTTCGTCGCGAATTTCGTCCTATATTAAAACTGTGGAAAGTGTTCGCGATCTAAATTCGTTCCGAGTGTTTAAAGATCCGATTGTGGTTTATAATGCAAGCAACTTTAACGTGTGACTCTGTGAAATTAATTTACAATTTCAAAATGAAATGTGTAGTGCCTTCGTGTAAAAATCATAGCAGAAAAGGATCTGCAGGTGTTTCATTTCACAAGTGAGTAGTTAATATGTTAATGTTTTGCATGTTTTTCATACAATGCTGAAGGTTTTTCAAATAGAAAGCAAATTTTTGGTATTGTATGAAAATTTGTTTACATTGAGCAGCAGCCATGTTTGCTTGTGCAATTTGGCTCTCTCTAAGGTTGTAAACAAGAGCGTAGCAGTAGAAAAAGTGGTCGCAGGGGTTGTTGCAACCATATTGTCACGTGGTTGTCCACTCCAGTATTATTTGATTACTCAATGTGAACATCAAAGGTAAACAAAGAGCATCTGCGTCGGCAACATTAAAGAAGAGCGATAAGGAAAGTGCATCGCGTAACAAACAACATATTTGGTGTTTTTACTGCAAGAAGAAAGGGCACTATGAATTAGAATGTAGAGCATGGTTAGCAAAACAAAAACAAGGTAGTGATAAGAGATATGCAATAGCAATGAATGAAAAATCTCCCTCAAACAAACAGTGAAGATGAGTGGTAAGCAGATAGCGGTGGTCCTAAACATTTATCTCATCGGAGTGAATGGTTTACTGTGTTTAACAAAAATGCAGATGACAGTTTTGTGCAAATCGGTGACAATTCGCGGTTGAAAGTTGAGGGGTGTGGTTCAGTTCGCGTTCAAGCATTATTGAATGGAAAATGGGAACCAAAAACTCTCGAAAATGTGCTGTTTGTTCCCGAATGAAAGAAAAACTTGATGTCAATCGGTGCATTAATTAGTAAAAATATTAAATCTATTTTTGGTGATGACAAATTAGAAATTCACGGTTCACAAGTGGTTGCTGTTGGTGTCAGAAAGAAAAATCAGTGTTATAAAATGATATTTAAATCTGAAATAAACCAGGAGGTGTCTAACGTGACAGTGGGAGACTTAGCTAAATTTTGGCATGAGAGAATGGGTCACATAAGCTTCCATACACTGAAAGAAATGGCCGACAATGGGCTTATTCCGGGGCTGAAGATAAATAATCTTGATGGGTTATTCTGTGAAATGTGTCAGTTTGGAAAACTCCACCGACGACTATTTCAAATGAACTTACAAGAAAGTGCAGTGAAATCAGGTGAATTTGTATGCATGGAATTGTGTGGTAAGATGACACATTCATCAGTCAGTGGTGCGAACTACTTTTTATTGTTCAATAGCGATTGTACTTCATATCGGTCAGTGTACTTTATTAAACATAAAAATGATGCATACGTGAAATTTGTCGAGTATAAAAATTTAGTAGAAACTCAAACGTCAAATAAAATTAAATGTGTTCGGAGTGATAACGGACTTTAATTTCGAAATGAACAGTTCCAGCGGTTGTTCAAAGACAGTGGTATAATTCATCGATTTACTGCTCCTTATACAGTGGAGCAAAATGGTAGAATTGAAAGAGAAAACCGGTCTGTCGTGGAAAGTGCCAGAACTATGTTGATTGCAACAAATCTACAACCAGAACTGTCAATACAGTAGTCAATACTAGTGTATACATCTTGAATCGGTCTTAATAAGAAGATACCCTACGAGCTATGGAGCGAGAAAACTGTTAATTTGAAAAACATGTGTAAATTTGGCAGCAACGGTTATGTTCATGTCCCAAAACAATTACAGAACAAAATTTAATACCAAGGCAAAGAAAATGCTGTTAGTTGGTTATGAACACGACAGTGTTAGCTATCGTTTGGTTGATGTAAATACTGGAAAAAAAGTAATAACACGTGATGTAAATTTCAATGAAGAAACATTGTGTAGCGAGGTTCACAACGATGATGTTGAGGACACATTCACAATTTATTTCAAGATTAAGGTGTTGAAGCCAGAGCAGCAGCAAGATGATGAATATGACGACGTTGAAATGCTTAAAAACAAAGAAATAAATTCAGTGGTAGGTGAGCAACAGTTACGAAATAGAAATACCATCCGTTGACCATGTCGGTATACTGGATATGTTGATGAAGATGTTGATATAGCGTGCTCAGCAATATTCAATGAGGAATCACAAACTTTTGATGAAGCAATGGCCAGAAAAGATGCAAAACAATAGGAGCAAGCGATGAAAGAAGAAATAGAGTCACTCAAAGGTAACAATACGTAGACCCTACAACCATTACCAGAAAATGGAGTTGTTGATCGACAACCCAAGTGCCTTAAATTTAGTGAAAAATTCGGACCATTATAAGCCAACAAAGAATATAGATGTGAAATATCACCACATCCGTCAGCAAGTGCAAAATAATACGATTGAAACAGTGTATGTACCATCTTATAAGCAATTAGCAGACTTTTTTACAAAACCGTTGTCACGTGAAAAATAAAATGTAAATTGTAAAATGTTTTCAAATTGTTCTGGTGCGAGTCATGTAGAAGGTGCCTAAATTAGACACTTTATTCAGTTTGTAATTTCAATATTATTTTACTATGTTTTGTTTTGCCAAGGTTGGCAACACTGTAAGAGATAGACGTCACTAGTTGTATCTTGGTCAACTACCAATTATGTGTGTATTACCGAGTCTTGGAAAACCAGCATTGTGGGCAGTTAAATGTAAAGTTCCTAACTATGTTTAAATAAAAGTTATCTGTACTTTCTTTAAAATAACTTCAATTCAATATTTTCTCAATTCACATTCGACGGAACAATCGTAATCCCGTAACAAACAGAAATCTAAAACAATCATTATACTGAAAAAGACCATAGATAGTGGTTGAAAACGCGTTTTACAAGAAAATAAAAGTTATATAATGTTTAAAAGGAAAGTATTACCTTTATTAAATTTAAATTTACATTATAAAAAGTACCGACACCTCTAATCACTTTTTAGGGTGTTTGAAAGTCAGTTTTCTTTCTTTTTGAAAATCTTTGCTAATTATTTTTAACTAAGCTTAACCGATTTAAGTTATATGGGTTCTTATGTTAGCATTAAGTGCCATTGTGACTAATAGTTCAGTGGAGCATAACATGAATTCAACCCGATTTACTCATTGAAGATTTTTTTGTAGTTCTCAAGTGTTTTCAACCATTTCTCGCGGAATTGTATTTATAAATTTTCGATCTATATTTTCTTTCATTTAAGAAATCCTTATCTAGCTATCTACTTCGATTTAGCCACTATTTTTTATATAGATAATAATAATTTCTGGTCTTAACACTTTTTTTTGTACACACTTTACTATTCAAAAGTGTAAACAGCTGATCGCTTATATACACACTTCATTCGATTTAGTTATATACTACTAAACTTATCTACAAAACAAGAACTGTCACTGCTTTCATTTTGTGTTGTGATCACCGGACGTAATGGATGTAACGTATGGGCCCTGCTGGTAACCATAAGTTACACATTTCGTAAAATTACAATTGTTTCGATAATAAACATGAATTGTTTACTGTTTTGCACCGGTTGTGTTAGTTTTCATAGGCGATTTCATCGCAAGTAAAAGCATATGTCATTTTTTATGGAGGTTTGTACTTCACCATCAAATTGGATTTTATCGCAGCAAGGAAGTGCATTATCAGCATAGCGTTAGTTAATAATTTAGGTCATCAGAGTTCTGTGAAGAATTAACGTCGTTTCAATCAAGTAAAAAATTTCCGATATCTGTATGTATGCTGGAAACATACATAACACTCAAGTTTTGCATTGGTTCGTTTTATATCTAAAACATGGGAATAAACTGGTCGGAGCTGTTCCCAAGTCGAATGAGTGTACTCATTTTCATTGGATACATATCATTGTTTGTTAGTCAAGGTACTATTATGAGTTTTTTTAATGTTTACTTTCTACTAAAAGAAGTTCTAAATTGTAGGAATTCTGGTGACTGCATCGCAAGAAGCTGATAATAAATACAACTATAACACTGTTACGGTAGTGCTTCTCACCGAAGTATTAAAATTGATTGTATCATCATGCTTATATTGCCAAGAGTAAGTACTGTGAATTTGTTAATGGAATAATATGCTACATTTCCTGGCAATTCTAAAGTAAATAAGAATTCAAAAAAGCGCATTGTTAGAAGTGGCTAATAAACAATATGATTTGATTCAACGCTATTGCTGAAATCACCCCAGGCTAATCAAGTGCACAGAGATTAAAATCAAGTGGCAATGCAATGTGAAATAAGAAACAAATTGTGAACGAAATGAATACTTCTTCATTGACCTCTTTGGTTCTTTTTGTTTTGCCCGATAGATATTTTATTTGATTAAAACAGTTAAACCTAGCAAGAAAATGCTAAACAATGAAGGTGTGTTAATGAGCAACTTTGATTGTTAGCTTCATTTCTATTTAATAGTGAAATGTGATATGTGTTAATAATTTCTCTGCATACATGCAGTTGCTTTTTAAGATTGTAAGATGTACATCATATTTTTGGTAGCATCAACTCTCGGCGGGATCATAATTTCCCGGAGGTCTATAAAAATGTTATTGCCGTCTGATTTGCCAATACTTTTGCCATTAAAATAATTGCTGGTTCCAATTCACTACCAAATTATTCATTAATTGGGTTATCCTACCCTCAAAGAATCAACTTTACTTAGAAAAACATAGCTTAGTCTCTAAACTAAAGGAACCACTACGGTATTTTTCTTCAATCTAGGTCTTTCATTTTTCCGAATGCCCATGCTTTTAAGTTTGCTTTCTTTTCCGGTGCGTCCACCGGAAAAGTGGACGCACCGGAACGTTATATTTATCATACCATCGCTTTTTACAGCCTATTATTACTCACTTAATGATTGATGCTAAAAAAATCCAATATGAGTCATAGATAGATATTTTGTTAAGTGTTTCTACCTACATACGTTTTTAACACGCTAAGAAGGGTGCATAGCTTGACAACCGCACTAAACTCTTAACAATTATTACAAAATTCGGTCGCAACCAATTCAATTTGATTGGAAATAGAGAAACATAGTTTGAAACCAGACTCAAAGG
The DNA here is from genome assembly GCA_963969285.1 of Odontomyia ornata. Taxonomy (NCBI): domain Eukaryota; kingdom Metazoa; phylum Arthropoda; class Insecta; order Diptera; family Stratiomyidae; genus Odontomyia; species Odontomyia ornata. Next base: position 123,371,110 of record OZ017740.1, read on the forward strand.
TTTATAAATTAAAAAGAAGCACAATTAAGAATTATTTGAAAATAAAATACGAAAGGAATTCACATGAATATGACACTTTTGAGCTTAAAAAATAAAATGAGATACGAGAGCGGTACCAAAAGTGCCCGACCTGCCAAAGAAAACAGTAAAAAAATTGCGAAAATGTTATTTATTTTTCAATATATTGTCCTTTCAGCTCGATAAACTTTTCCCTATGATGTTCAATAGCTTCAATACCCGCTTTATAGTAGGAACCGTCAAGCTCCTCAAAAAGGCTATTAACCGCAGACTCTACCTCTTCATTGTTGGCAAATCTTTTGCCGCCGAGCCATTTTTTCAAATTCGCAAAAAGAAAATAATCCGAGGGAGCCAGATCTGACGAATAGGATGCGTGAGGTAGCAATTCGAACTTCAACTCATTGATTTTAGCCATCGCAGTAACGCACGTGTGGACTGGTGCGTTGTTGTGATGAAACAACACATTCTTTTTCGTCAGATGGGGCCGTTTTTTCTTGATTTCATCACTCAAACGCTGCAATAAGGCTGCATAATTTGCGCCGTTGATTGTTTTTCCTCTTTCGAGATAATCAATAAATATTATTCCACGCGCATCTCAGAAAATGGATGACATGACCTTGCCAGCTGACTGACTTTGCTTTCTGTAGAGCCGGTTCTCCCTTTTCAGTCCACTGCTTTAACTACTCCTTGGTCTCAGGTGTAAAATGATGGACCCATGTTTCGTCCATGGCTATGAATTGACGCAAAAACTCGGCTTTATTGCTGCGAAGCATTGTCAAACACTCGATGGATACATCCTCACGTTGCGGTTTGTGCTCCATTGTGAGCAAACGCGGCACCCATCTTGCGCACAGCTTTCTCATGTCCAAATTTTCGGTCAAAAAGCGATGCACAGCACTTTTTGAAATGCCTGCCATGTTTGCTATCCTGCGCACTTTTAGCCGACGGTCATCCAATACCAGTTTCTGGATTTTCTTCACATTTTCTGACGTAGTGACCTCACTTGGTCGACCACTGCGGTTTTCATCTTGGCAGCTCGTTCGACCTTGCTTGAACTCAGCTACCCAATATTTGACCGTTGTAAACGCAGACTTCCCCAGACTAGAATCCAACTCGGGTTTGATATCGGTTGGACTTAGACCTTTCAAATGAAAGTATTGTATCACATAACGATGCCCAATATTTTCCATATTTACAAATTCACTGAGAGGGTTCACTTTGGATGTCTGTAAAAAATTAATAATAAACGTACTATTATGAATTTTTCACATTAAGTTGCTGAAAGATGGTATTGTCAATCTCAATAATTGTTTTTTTTAAACTACCTGTATTCATAAGTCAGGTCGGGTACTTTTGTGATTACCCTCGTATTTAACTATAATAATTAATTAATGTAATCAGTTAAGTAAATGAAACCAAAAGCAAGTGTTAATGTATACTAGAAAAGATCAAAACCGAAAAATAATGGCTTATGTACAGAGCCCGACAACATAATAGGTGTGAGCATTTTTTTCTAAAACAAACTTAATTTTCATACTTTTCTATATTATGCCTGAAAAATTATGTTGGCTTTCAAAATAAACACACTTCATCTACGGAACGAAAAATAAAAGGCTTCACAAGCTTGGAAAAAACTTAACAGTTAGTTAATTCAAAAAATGTCCAATTTTTCAAATGGTCAGAATAATATATATTCCCAACAAATATTGTAATTAACATAGAAATTTCGATAGTTATGGTCCCTTTGTATACAGAATTAGTTAAGACGCATCTACTACCCTGAATACCCGCCGATATCAGCTTCCGATAAGTTTCTACAGGAATACTGTACCAAACTTTTGAATATTCTCCCATTATTGGGTTTTGTTTTGGGAAACCATCTTTGAAACTTCTCGTTTAAGTAAACCCCAGAGGTTCTCAATAGGATTGAGGTCTGGGGATTGACTTGGCCACTCAAAAACGCCCACATTATTTTTTTGCAACCATGATTTGACCGATCGAGATGAGTGTTTTGGAACATTGTCCTGCTGAATGTTCACAACAATGGCATATTATCCTCGGCATATGGTAGCATTACTATCTCCAACAAATCCTTTAACACGAATCTATCCATTATGCCATCAATTTGATGCATCGGACCTACAACTTGCCATGAAAAACGGCCCCATACCATCACGCTACCACTTCCGTGCGTCACCAAAGCGCTTTTGACTTTGACTTTAGCATGAAATAGTTTTCCTTCCGGTCGACGATGAACTTTCCATTCCGCATGGTTACCAAACAAATTTTTCTTCAACTGCTATTTAGATTCAGCACAATTTTGTTTAACCGCTTTAATAAAAAACTAATTAAATTCAAGTTCCTTTGCCCAAAATATATTTTATTGTTTCAAATATCGATATTTCGGAAGCTACACGCTTCCTTCTTCAGTAGATACTGGTTAGAATTTACAATTTTGTTCTTTTTATATTGACACAAGGCTCTTATTTACTTAATACTAAGTCCATTAGTTTAGATTCGCAGTCACCTGCATCTAAACTACACTGTAACTCCGACGTAGACGGTCCCAAGCCCGTTTGAGAAAGCTCCTTGTTTCCCCAACCCACAGCTTCCATAATTCCTCGTCCTAAACCCCACGATTAAATGGTTGTAAATGTTCTTGGGGTCGAACATTGTATTTAGTGGTTCCCCAATAATCGGACAATAAATGCCGAGAAATGCCAATAACTATAAATACATCTACAGCTCTGCTACTAAATCCTATTTACACCTCTTTTGTGGGGACGTAAGAGGGCGAAGGCGAGTCTTCCGCGTCTGATAACGGAATCGAAAGTAATAACCATGCCGCCGGAATGAAGGTTGGGCGACGGGCTAACTCCCCGTCCCTGGAAACCCCTAAAATGTTTCGAAACCTGCAGAAGGTCCTCGAAATGGATTGGACTCACGGCAACGACCTCGGAAACGGAAAAAGGATTATGGCATTGGATCTTAGAAGATCACTCAATTACCCTGGCGCTGTTAAGGACCTTTTACGACAAGCCAGTCAATATAAATTAAAAATACTGGCAATCCAGGAAATGATATTCAAGACATGAGATCCACACAATATTTAAAAGTGGGAAGCCTACTGGAAAATGAGAATCCGGAGTGGCCTTCAATGTGGAGTTCAAATCGCACGTTATTGATTTTAAGGCAGTCAATGAACGGCAGTGTGCGATCCGAATAAAAGAAAAATTCTTCAAAATCTAGCTGATAAATTTTCACGTCCCGACCGAAGAAAAGAGCGACGAAATGAAGGAAATGTTCTACAATCACCTGGAAAGACTAGTCGACTCATTGCCTACAAACGCCACAATTAATTCTGGGTGATTTCAACGCTAAGGGGAACGACTTGAGGATATAGCCTCTACGATGAAACGAATGACAGCGGCCAGCGCCTGATTGACTTTGTATGTAGCATAAATCTAGTCATACGTTCGACTTGCCCACATCGACGCATTCATAAAATGACCTGGGTATCACCGGATGGCAACACAGAAAACCAGATCGACGATGTTCTGATCTAACTACGTTGGGCTAGAGCATACTTGACATCCGTACATGCCGAGGAGCCAATTGTAACTGATCAAATTAACCTATCGATGTCGTATGTCAAAGGTGTATTCGGCGAAGACCAGCCCTCTATAAAAGTTTGACATCGAAAGACTCCAAACAGCGTCTGTGGCAAAAAATTACACAGAGACCCTCGACAATTAGCTAGCTCCCATTCTATCAGACACATAGCTGAAAACAAGCAACGAGCTGTAGGTTTAAGTGAAAGCGGCTATTAAGACCGTGGCAGAAAAAAATATGAAAACCTCAGAAGAGTAGCGAATAAGATAATTAGAACTAAGAAAAGACAATACTATGACGACCAATTGAGAAGTATAGATATAAGTTTAGCGAGCAACAACACAAGACGAGCATACAAATTAGTGAAAACCCTGAAACGTGGTTCACAGCCCGAAACTATTCTCTGCCGTGATGACATCGGTAACATAATCGCTGTTGAAGCCAAGATTAAGGAAAGATGGGCATCATATTTCAAGAACCTCCTTATCCTCCAGAACATCGGAGCTTATAGATATTCCCGGAGAGCTTCCATTGGCCCCACCAACTCTGGATAAAGTTTGTTTCGCCATCAAAGCTCAAAATAATAATAAAGCGCCGGGCATCGAAGAGATTCCAGTGGCGTTCATAAAATGTGGTGGCAGTAGTGTTCAGAAAGCCATCCATAAAATCATCCAGCCCATTTGGCAATAAGAACATATGCCGAACGAGTGGAGGCATTCAATTATATTCCCTATCCACAAAAATCGGATCATACGCCAACAGTATTATTGGGGATTATCAAGGTGGTTTTGGAGTAGGTAGATCAACGATAGACCAATTGTTCACTGTCAAGCAGGTACTTGGAAAATGCTGGGGGAAAAATGTTGCGTTGACTTTAAGCAAGCATAAATAAATAAATATTTTCAAAGATCCTGGAAAATAAAATCGGATCATACGCCAACAGTATTATTGGGGAGTATCAAGGTCGACAATAGACCAATTGTACACAGTCAAGCAGGTACTTGAAAAATGCTAGGAGTTCAACATAGACATACACCAAATTTTCGTTGACTTTAAGCAAGCATACGACAGTATTGGTCGCAATGTACTGTACGAAATAAGGTTTTGCTTTGGCATCCCAGCCAATTTAGTCCATCTTACCAAAATGAAAATGACGTCGACGACCTCCAAAGTCCGCATCAATAACCAATTTATCGATGCCTTTGACACAAATACCGGATAAAACAGGGAGATGGGCTGGCCCCATTGCTATTCAATTTGGCTGTGGAGTACGTCATAAGAGAGCCACCTGTCGGTACACGAGGTACATTACTATACATTACTATACGGACGACATCAACAGTTTGTCACGGTCATTAACAACAGTCAAAGAACTTTTCCTGAAACTCGACTGCGAAACAAAACTAGTAGGGCTACAAATTAATGAAAATAAAACAAAGCTCATGACGCAGTCGAGGAAATATACCTCAAACACCCAAAATATCACACTTGGCGAATACTTGTATAGTATCAAAAATGTGGGCGAATTTGTGTATTTAGGCGCGAGAACCGCTAATGAAAGAGATGAAATGCGTCGAAGAATACAGATTCAAGATTTAAGATCTTTATTTGGTGATTTCTATTTTTTTACATATATACAATTCATTAATAACTTAACCTAACAATATTCATGCGGGTTGTGCCTTAGGGCTTTTCCCGGGGTTGAATAATAATTTACTTTAATTAGATTACAATATTAATTTTTCGGTAAAACAAAACTTTAAAATGTTGACACCCCCAACATTATCAAACATTAATATGTTATGAAAAGAAGTTTGTAAAAATCATTTGCTCTAACAACTACACTGATTTCTTTGAAATTAAGTACTTTATTTCTTTAAGGCCACCTTAAAACTACTCATTCGCTGCGTCCATTGAGCGGCTGTCCGTCGCTATCCTGACTACTCCCGCCTTGTACTCCTTGGCTCTCCTGATTTCCGATTCCACCAGCTTTTCTGCATACGATTTTATTGGCTCCACTCCTGTCTCCTGGTACAGCACAGCATACAGACGGGAGTATAGGCCTGTGCAAGCCCGAAGGATTTTTCGCTCCACTAGTCCTATCTTGCCCCATTTTGTTTTCGGAGCCCCGTTCCATATCATCACCGCATACGGATCATGGTTTTATAGGCCAAAATCTTGACTCACTTGCGCGCTGTCCTGAAAAGAGGTATAAAAAGATGGTACGCGTAAGTTATTTTTTTCAAAATATTATCAACGTGAGCACTAAAGGTAGCTTTCCTGTCGAAAACGACCCCTAAGTACTTCTTTTACCTAGAGCCCATTCAACTTAATGCCTCTTGCACGACGACCGAAGTTTTTGTGGGGGTCCTTGAACAGAATTAATTCACTTTTCTTTGCGTGAAGCTGCCTATCAATTTTACAATATGGGCAGAAAAGCAAAGGTTTGTCGATCTACTGATCGACATTCCCTCCAATTTTCCGTCAAAGTCAGCACTTGCTGCTGCCCAATCGATTCGCTTGTATAGAATAAAAGTAGAGTATCTGCACCCTCAAGTTTCACATCCGTTTTCACTCTTAAGATCAGCTCAACCAAAAGATGGCCAGACTCGGCGTCAAAAATTCCACACTCGAAATTCCTCCAACTGTGGGAGAGATTTACCAGATTGGCAGACACAATGAAGAAGTCAATAATAGATTAGCTTCGGCGCAAGGTAGGCTCTTTCGGGGGAATCAGTATGAGATCCATATTTAATTAAACCCAGTTAGAGATAGCTGCCATTCGATGCAATATTTCCCCATGAGAGATGCTTCGTATTAAAATCACCTCCCATGGCATAGAAATCAAATTTTTTGCACAGAGTAAGCACTGCCAAGTAATGAAAATAAAACAAAGCTCATGACGCAGTCGAGGAAAAATACCTCAAACACCCAAAATATCACACTTGGCGAATACTTGTATAGTATCAAAAATGTGAGCGAATTTGTGTATTTAGGCGCCAGAATAATGAGAACCGCTAATGAAAGAGATGAAATGCGTCGAAGAATACAGATTCAAGATTTAAGATCTTTATTTGGTGATTTCTATTTTTTTACATATATACAATTCATTAATAACTTAACCTAACAATATTCATGCGGGTTGTGCCTTAGGGCTTTTCCCGGAGTTGAATAATAATTTACTTTAATTAGATTACAATATTAATTTTTCGGTAAAACAAAACTTTAAAATGTTGACACCCCCAACATTATCAAACATTAATATTGTCGCGTGTTTTTGGTTCGCAGCCAATAATTTTAATGTTCCGGGAAAGTGAAAACGCAATGTCTTTTAATTTAAGTTAAAAGAGTTTATTTAATTACAAAAGCGCACAATTATAAATTTAACACATTCACTAATTTTAATTTTCACTATTAAAAAATCTAACACTTGTCCATAAATTTTTTATCGCAATTGTCTTCTAAATTACTTGACTATTACGAAAATCACTTTTCTACTACTCGAATAGTATCGCTTCCCACATACTATCGCAGTTCTTATCGCGGTCGAATGAATGATCCCCCCATTCATTCAGCTCGCCTTTATATAGGGTCTCTACCTATTCACCCATTTCTCGTACATTGGCGAATGTTCTACCGAGAGGTACCTGGTAGATTCGAGCAAATTAATGAATGGAGTGACGTCACTTGCAGATGTTGATCATGCTTGTTGGGTTCTCGTGGGTTCGAGTAAATTCATTTGTTGACGTTCTTAATGATTATGAAAACAATTGCGACAGTAGCTCGCAGAATTATTTGTACATGTAATTATTTGTACATGTAACACTGCCCCCACCTCAGTTCTTTTCGCCCCGAAAAGATGTGTCGCTATTTGTAGTCAATTCTCCCTGGGTGTAATATGGGGCAAGACGGTCCAGATGCACGATTTTCATTTTAGCTCTCGGCTTACGATGTTCCTGTATTCGGTATACGACGTCGTTGATTCGCTTTGTAACTCGGTATGGTCCCTCCCAATTATGTTGCAACTTTGGAGACCTACTCTTTCGCCGTTGCGGGTTATATAGCCACACCAAGTCATCTTGCTGGAAGCCAGTAGAATTTGCCTTTAGATCATACCTGGTCTTCATGCGGTTAGTAGCCGATTCGAGGTGTTTTCGCACTGTCTGATGTATCTGGTTCAACCGTTGTCTTAGATCACTTGCGTACTCCGAGATCGTTTGGGGTATCTCCGGGGGTGTTCCGAACTTTATATCGGCTGGCAGACGAATAGTCTTTTTCCAAAAATGACTTTGGCTGGGGCTTGGCCCGTCGATGCATGTTCAGCAGCTCTATACGCCATTAAAAATAGTGGGATATGTCGGTCCCAGTCCCTTTGGTTCTCGTCAACCATCTTGGCCAGGTGTTTATTGAGCATGCCGTTTAAACGTTCGACCATACCATCGGATTGGGGATGCAGCGGTGTTGTCCTCGTTTTCCGTATTCCGAGCAGCTTGCACATTTCGCCAAAAACTAGTGACTCAAAGTTTCGGCCTTGATCCGAATGTAGTTCGCAAGGCACGCCGTACCTACTGACCCAATTTAACACTAGCTAATCGGCTACAGTAGTTGCTTCCTGGTTGGGAATGGGGTAGACGTCAGGCCACTTGCTGAAATAATCGGCTACAACCAGCATATATCGATTTCCCCAATCGGATTCAGGAAAGGGTCCTGCGATGTCAACAGCAATCCTTTCGAATGGCACGCCTACGTTATAGGTTTGCATTTGTCCTCTCAGTCGTTGCTTTGGGCCTTTGACGGAAGCGCAAATTGTGCATCTGCGACAACAGTCCTCTACGTCTTCTCGAGCGTGGAGCCAGTAGAACCGTTCCCGCAATTTCGCTAAGGTCTTGTTAACACCAAGGTGGCCTCCCGAGGATCCTTCATGCATTTCCTTAACCACATCGTGGATTCGGCTTTTGGGAAGTATAGTTTGCATCCTATAGGAGCTACCATCCGCCGTTTCCCATTTCCGCTTGAGTACGCCACCCTCCGCCTGAAAGGAGTTCCATTGTGCCCAATAGCTTTTCAGGGTTGCGCCATGCATTGAAACGTCTTTCCACTCCGGTCGCCCAGTTGTCTCCTTCCATACGAGCAATGGTCCGATATCTTCATCGGCTAACTGGGCATTTCGAATCTCCTCCGATGACCAACCTTCATCGAATTCGGCCGTTATCACTCGCAGATCAACGAGCGGCTCGTTTTCCTCAATCCGTTAGCAATGTTTGCAGTTAGCTGGACATGGATGACGAGATAGGGCGTCAGCAATTCCATGAACTCTGCCCTTGTGAAGCAGTTGGGGCCTCACTAGGTCTGGTCGGATCGTCGATCGGGTTGCACCAGTGTGGTTTGTTAGGGTGCATTGTTCTTCATCAACTTGACCAGGAAGGCATCTGTCTGCTTCTCCACGATGTTGCCTTGGCACGGTGTTGGAGATGTCGATACTCCTAGCCAACGTTCGCCCCACGAAGTTGGCCCTTGCAAGTTGATGGGCCTCCATTCTAGGCTCCTGACACGATCTGGATCTCCACCACCCTGGACAATAGCTCGGTCTTCTTCCCTTCTTGCAGTCTCTTTGCAGGTGCCCTTTTTCCCCGCAATTCCAGCATCTAGGCGCACCATTCACCTGCAGCTCTCGCTCAATTCCCGCGCGCTCACACCTGCAATTATCTGCCAGTACCTCGCGAACCCGGGCAGTGGTACGGGTCACATTTTTGGCTGCCTCAAAATTTAAACTATAAGCCAATGCATCCTTGACTGTTTGCTTTTGAGCTAACCGCACGGCTTGTTGCAGTTCCTTGTCCTTTAAGGCGCTGATGAATGCTTCTGCAGCTACGTCATCTCGATGTTCTGGGTCGTACGCAGGGTAAGCCAAAAGTGCCAGTCGCTCAATGTCTTGTGCTAGCTGCTGCAAAGTTTCGCCAGACTTCTGCATCCGATGCCGTAGCTGTGCCCGGTAAATCTGCTTCAGATGATCGTCTCCATAACGCATGTCCAGCGCATTCATTATAGCAGCCGGGTTTGAATGCAGCTCAACGGGGATAGTCTGCAAAAGCTCGGCAGCTGGGCCTCTTAGAGCAAGAATTAACGCAGTTGCTCGTTCCTGCTCATTCCAGTGATTTATCCTAGCGGCTGCTTCAAACTGGATTTTGTAAATAGTCCAGACCGTTTGCCCATCGAATATTGGTGCTTGCACATTTCTAGATGAGCTTTGCGCTGCGGTTTTAATTGGGGCTGGTGAGGCGGTTACTACTGCCTTCGCTGCTTCCAAGTCCTTTTTCACTTTTTCCATCTCATGGTTGATTCTCTCCTCGACCTGGCTGATATCAAGGTTGATTCTCTCCTCGACCTGGTATACCTTTTCCTCGACGCATTTAATTTGGCTGTTGAGACTACTGAGCTCCGCTTTTATTTCGGTTGACTATTTTTGCAAATCCGCCTTGATTTCAATCGCTTGTTGGTCCATTTTTGCTGATTGTTCATTTAGCTGTGCTGATTGTTCATTTAGCTTCGCAGCTAAACTGGATGTCTGTTCATTTAGCTGCGCTGATTGTTCATTTAGCTTCGTTGATTGTTCATTTAACTTCGCTGATTGTTCATCTACCTTCGTAGTTGAATTGGACGACTGTTGTCGCTGCTCTTGCTGCATCAACATTAACATTTGCATCAGCGCATTTTCTGGTTCCTTTGGTTTTGGTGTTTCTGCTTCACCACCTTCTGCGCCTTTTTCTGCATCTGAGGGCTCACCCGAATCCAGATACGCGCCTTCCGATTCAATTGCGTCACGCAAGCGTGCAATCAGTGTGGCCTTTGTACCTTGCGTATCCAGGTTTCGCTGTTCCAACTCTTCCTTTAGCTCCGACATGGTCAATTCATTAATTTTTAAGTTTAAGCTTCGTGTCATTTTTTATGTTTCGGCTATTTTTCCACGTTAACTTTCACAATTGTGCACTTTAAAGTTGTTTAAACGTTTTCACTTCCAAAATTTTTCCATCCCACTTCTGACACCATTGTCGCGTGTTTTTGGTTCGCGGCCAATAATTTTAATGTTCCGGGAAAGTGAAAACGCAATGTCTTTTAATTTAAGTTAAAAGAGTTTATTTAATTACAAAAGTGCACAATTATAAATTTAACACATTCACTAATTTTAATTTTCACTATTAAAAAATCTAACACTTGTCCATAAATTTTTTATCGCAATTGTCTTCTAAATTACTTCACTATTACGAAAATCACTTTTCTACTACTCGAATAATATCGCTTCCCACATACTATCGCAGTTCTTATCGCGGTTGAATGAATGATCCCCCCATTCATTCAGCTCGCCTTTATATAGGGTCTCTACCTATTCACCCATTTCTCGTACATTGGCGAATGTTCTACCGAGAGGTACCTGGTAGATTCGAGCAAATTAATGAATGGAGTGACGTCGCTTGCAGATGTTGATCATGCTTGTTGGGTTCTCGTGGGTTCGAGTAAATTCATTTGTTGACGTTCTTAATGATTATGAAAACAATTGCGACAGTAGCTCGCAGAGTTATTTGTACATGTAATTATTTGTACATGTAACAATATGTTATAAAAAGAAGTTTGTAAAAATCATTTGCTCTAACAACTACACTGATTTCTTTAAAATTAAGTACTTTTTTTCTTTAAGGCCACCTTAAAACTACTCATTCGCTGCGTCCATTGAGCGACTGTCCGTCGCTATCCTGACTACTCCCGCCTTGTACTCCTTGGCTCTCCTGATTTCCGATTCCACCAGCTTTTCTGCATACAATTTTATTGGCTCCATTCCTGTCTCCTGGTACAGCACAGCATACAGACGGGAGTATAGGCCTGTGCAAGCCCGAAGGATTTTTCGCTCCACTAGTCCTATCTTGCCCCATTTTGTTTTCGGAGCCCCGTTCCATCACCGCATACGGATCATAGTTTTATAGGCCAAAACCTTGACTCACTTGCGCGCTGTCCTTAAAAGAGGAATAAGAAGATGGTACGCATAAGTCACTTTTTTCAAAATATTATCAACGTGGGCACTAAAGGTAGCTTTCCTGTCGAAAACGACCCCTAAGTACTTCTTTTGCCTAGAGCCCATTCAACTTAATGCCTCTTGCACGACGACCGAAGGTTTTGTGAGGGTCCTTGAACACAATTAATTCACTTTTCTTTGCATTTACCTTGATTTCCCATATCCGGTAATATGCAGTAATAGATTCCAAATATTTTTGGAGCCACATCCTACCAAAGCGTGAATTGTGCTCAGATGACCACACTAACAAGTTGTCAGCGAAGAAGTTCACTTGGATTCCGGGGTTATACTCGTCTCTTACACCCGGGACGTCAGAGGTGAATATGCTGAAAAGAAATGGGCCTAATATATACCCTTGTGAGACCCCCGAGTCAATACAAAATGGGCCTGACCTAGCTCCCCCAGCCGCCGCAAAGGCAGTTTGTTCCCTCAAGAAGCTTTTACAATATGGGCAGGAAAGCAAAGGTTTGTCGATCTATTGGACGACATTCCCTCCAATTTTCCGTCAAGGTCAGCACTTGCTGCTGCCCAATCGATTCGCTTGTATAGAATAAAAGTAGAGTATCTGCAACCTCAAGTTTCACATCCGTTTTCACTGTTAAGAACAGCTCAACCAAAAGATGGCCAGACTCGGCGTCAAAAACTCCACACTCGAAATTCCTCCAACTGTCGAAGAGATTTACCAGATTGGCAGACACAATGAAGAAGTCAATAATAGATGAGCTTCGGCGCAAGGTAGGCTCTTTCGGGGGAATCAGTAATAGATCCATATTTAATTAAACCCAGTTAGAGATAGCTGCCATTCGATGCAATATTTCCCCATGAGGGATGCTTCGCATTAAAATCACCTCCCATGGCATAGAAATCAAATTTTTTGCACAGAGTAAGCACTGCCAAGTCGTCAATGAGTTCCCTCATCGAGTATCCATGTTGAACATAGATCCCCATGAACGCAAAGGTGCACCCTCCCAGCTTATTATTTCTGCATCAATACATTTCACACTTGGAAGGCAGTGCCTTTGGACATTCAGGTGATCTTTATGAGCCATAGCAACTCCAAGGTTTCCCTCTGGATCATCACGCCTGATGATCTTGTATTTTCCCAGATGCTCTCTGTGCCTTTCTTTGAGTCACATTTCCGACATAAACAAGAAGTGTGGTATATGGGCGTTCAAGTATTCTTGAACGAAATTCCTTTTATAGCATGGAGCTAGTGAACATATGTTGAGGATGGAGAGTTTGATGGAACTCATCACGACAACACACTTTGAAGGCGAATTCTAAGTACGCAGCTGTTTTCTCAATAGGGTCACTAAGTTTTTTATAGTGGGGGATAAAGGAGTCCACTTTTCGAATAAGCGAATAAGTGTGAACAAGTCACACCCGAAAAATTGTTGCCAGTCAGTGCTCAAAACCGTATTTCGATCATTCTGCGACTGCTGGGGTTGCTGCATTGGTTGCTGTTTTTGTTGCCATATAGGCTGCGGTGCAGGCTGCTTCTTTGCACCTTACAAAAGGCTAGAGTACGAGACCCCTTCTCGTACAGTATTTTTTATAGAGGCGATGACGAAATCCCTCCTTTCATCTTTTTATTTTAGAGATTCTTCCTCCCCTCTTGAACTTCTTTTGCTTTAGGACAATCTCTGAAACTCGCAGTGTGCCACTTAGCATTGCACACATCTAAGCGACGTCGCCAAATCTTTGGCAGTTGAAGCACTGGGAAGTACAGTTTTTCTGCAGACGCTCCCATTGTATCTCGAAGAATACAGGCTCGCAAATAAAATATTTTATTCAGTTTTGAAAGTCTTGAAGACCAGCTGCATACACAAGAAAACAAAGCTCTAAGTATACAAATCTGTGTTATGCATTGGGTGTGAAACATAGACCCTAACCCAAGCATCCTGAAATATGTTGAACGCCTTGGAGCGCCATGTCCTGAGGCGAATAATCGGAGCGAAGCTAGACGGGGACCAAGGGCGAATTCGATACAACCATGAGCTGTATGAAATTTATGACAAGCCGGAGGTCTCAACGATTGTAAGACTGCGGAAGCTGCAATAGGCATGAATCGTATGGACGAACAACGGATACCCAAAAAGGTATTCGTTGGCAGAACTGAAGGGCGGAGACCAGTGGGAAAACCGAGGAAACGCTATTTCTTAAAAATCTTAAGATTATGAAGCTGAATGCGCTGACTTGGGGTGATATTCTCTGAAATATGGAGCAACACAAAGCGAAACCTTGCACTTCGAACACCAGTAACGGATTTCTATAGGGGTGGATGGATACATAACAAATTACTTGGTACATAGTACGGAAAGTGTTCTCCAATATAGCGAGTTAGCCTTCTCAGCCGTTGCCTTGATTTGCTCAGATGAGTTTCTCTGAGCAAAGCAGGGCAACTGCTGAGAAGGCTACTTCCGGCGTTTCGGCTCCGAGTTGACTTATGGCCAACGTGTGGGGATCCAAACCATTAAGAAGACGCCTCTTATTGAGTGCTGTAGGGTTGTTGCTACTGTACGGAACAGATCGCTCTCAGAAAGGAGGTGTACCGCAAACGCTTGACACAGGTACAGAGAAGAGGAGTACTCGAGATTGCACCGTCATATTCGACAGTCTTTGATTCGGTGGTGAGAGTTATTGAAGGCGTGATACCTGTTGCCCGCTTTGCTAGAGAGCGCCGCGCTATTTACCTGCGTCGAAGCGAGGACGCGAAGAAAGCGGTTGCACGTGAGAAGAGACAGCGCCCACTCAACGATTGGCTGCCGTCTTGGGTGAATTGCACGAAGAGAATGTGGGTCGCGCGCCTCATCCCAGATCTGAGACCATGGCTAAATCGAAGGCAAAGTGAGATTCGTAAGTCACGGTCCCCCGACTGTCAATTTTGCCCAAGAGAAGAAGACGATGCCTGCCACACATTTTTTGCATTCAAAAAGTCGGACAGGCTGCAACGCGACCTGTACAGGGAGGCGGGAGAGCGGTTGACAAATGGAACCAGGTGATACAAGATCGGCAGTCCTAAAAGATAAAAGGAACTCACAGCATCCAAGGACGTCGAGGCTGGGGGATCGCTTGCCTGGCTCTTCCTCTTTCCCCTCCCATTAAGAAGGGATCCTGCAGCTTGAAGGCGCCTCACGGCGTAGCAAAACGAGACCCGGTCCGAAGTAATGTGTCAAACGGTTCCAGGCTAAGTTCTCAGGTTGACAGAGGAGGTGTTTAGTGGGTAGTGCAGTCGCTCGCGAGCATGGAAGCCCCACATTCGGGCGTAAATGGCATTCAACTCCCAACCACAAAAAAATACGTTTTTTATGGCTGCACATACCTGTTCATTCTAACATTTGACATGCTTCTCTTTGTGTTGCTGGCCTTCTTCCCAGATTGATTAGGCCAATTTTCATTCTTGATATTTCGAGTGCAAAGAAGCTCAAGATCAAATTTATTCATAATAAGCGATCAAGGCTAATCTATAGCGCCCCTATGCGATTAGGAAGTTTATAGTAGATACTAATGTGAAATGTTGCATTTTAATTTGCTCAATTTCCTAATCATCCCTTAAGTTTTTTAATAGGTGTTCCACCACTCCTTTTAATCTTTTCCCCCTCATATGGAAATATTGAAGACTAGATCCCTGAACTCTGTCCTGAACTTACGAATCTTTCATTTAATATAAGCCAATTTACCATAAATGTCTCAAACCAAATTTTGCTAATTTAATGTTTGTTTTCTTTCAGAAATACGTTTCAGTCTCTGCTTATAAATGTTCGAAAGGATTCAAAAGTAATGATGTTTTACTTTGTGCCGGCGTTTCTATATTGTCTTTACAACAACTTGTCTTTTGTTAATCTTTCAACCTTCGATCCCACAACATACTACTTACTTCTTCAATTCCGTGTTGTTATTACTGGTATTCTTTTTCAGGTAAAAATAAAGAATGATTTAACGTTCTTAGAACAACAAAGTAATCTTATATCTTTGAAACTTTTAGATAATTTTCAAGAAAATTCTAAGTCGCCGTCAATGGTTATCATTAATTCTTTTAACGATTGGCTGCATGATAAAGCAAATCGACTTTAATCAACTTGCCGATATACCAAACAATACATCATCATCTGCAACGAAAAATATTGCTTCAAATAAAAACATGACAGGTTTTGATTTTAGTATAAGCGCTTTATTTATTATAGCCCAAACAATATGTTCCTGTTTAGCTGGAGTTTACAACGAATATTTGTTGAAAGATAAAGGAGCTAGTGTTAATATATTTGTTCAGAATGTATTTATGTATTTAGACTCGATCATTTGTAATGTTGTTATACTTTTATTACAAGGTGATCTAGTTAATGCTTTCACAGCAAATAGTCTTAAGTCGGTATTTCAATTCAAAGTAGTTATTATAATTTTTAATAATGCCGCCATAGGGATTACTACAAGTTTCTTTTTGAAATATATGAATTCCATATTAAAAACATTTGCCAGTGCTTTGGAATTGGGTTTTACAGCCGTATTGTGCTACATTTTGTTCGCAATTCCAATTTATATAAATACACTTTTATCAATAGCCATAGTATCTATTGCAATTTATCTTTATTCACAAAGTCCCGTTGTTAATCTTGGAAAGATTCAAAATGATAAAGGCAAAAAAACTGCAGATACTGAGCAGTTGTTAAGTGATAGTGGCGTTGAAGAAGTGTAAGAAATTTTTGAAAAGTTACCCACAATAAACAACCGATATGAGTGCTATTTGCCAACGTTAATCAAACAAGAATGGACTGTTTTATTGAATAGGATATTGCTGACAAAAAAAATTTTCACAAGTTAATATACATAATATTCAATCATTTTTCTAGTAGACTTCTCTCTAATAGTATTAATATAGCTACAATGTGATGCGAAATGTAATGAATCCAACATTTTCATACAGAGCGTATTATTTAAAATTAATCGAACAATAAATGTTCAAATTATTGTAGGATTAAGTGCCGCTTTATCAATTGGAATATAACTTTATTATGGATCAATGATCAACAAATTTTATTGTTTTTAATCAAAGATTTTCTTAATGTACAAGAATCAGGTATATATAATGTGTGTTAATATTACTGACATATTTATTGTTAGCTAAAGTGACGATATTGGAAATAAATTGGATTTATTTTTGGAATATTACTATTTGATTTGTTCACGTAATTTGAAATTTTTTGAATTCAACATTGTTATACGGGTGTAATTATATTTAATTCACGACTGGCCGATAGTAGAGACAGTTGTAGTAATCGAGCAGTCGCCTAGGCAAACTGCTCGAAAACCAACATAATGCTTGATCCAATTTTAATTGTAAATTTAAAAAAATAATAAATATTTAAATTTACAATTAAAATTCGATCACGACAACCCCTTTGTAATGCAACACTAACGAATCGCGTTGTCCCGCAATGCAAACTACAGTTGACGGCATTAGGAGCTCGTGAAGAAACCTCCGTTGCTTAACGAGGAGTCTGTTACGGATCGCCCGACAAAGCGGTCGCCGGCAACGAAGTGGGATTTAACCGCGGGGCTGTCGAGGAGCAGTAGATGAAGTGATTCATGATCGAGATCGAAAAATATTAATTCCAGAGTGCGAAGTGGACATTGGACGATCATTTTTTTGTAGTAGATCCACTTGAATTAGTTGTGAAATTATTCTAAAAGTGTTTGTTGATTTGTTTTGTGCTCATTCGTATGCTGTCGATAATTTTCAAACAGCTTTGGTAAATATCATTGGAATTTCGTAGTTTAGTGTTCCCCTGTAGCAATTAGGCAAAGTATTTTGGGTGTGCTTAACCTCCAGGGGGTCGCCAGGTTTGCCCTGCTAGTGTCCGAATAGCTAAGCTCCAAGGTACTAACGAGGCTTTGTGTAGCTTGCTTTTATAATATCTCTACGAATCTGCATTAAACCCAGCGCCACCATGAGTAAAACTCATAAAGTAGACGCTTAGAATGTTGACTGTATGGCTGTAGTGTTATAGGACTTACGACAGAAAAAGTGGCACTTACGACTGAAAAAGTGGAGTCGTGCAAAGTGATTTGAGCCTGAGCCCCTCTCTTGCAGCAAAAAAATTAAAATAAATACCATGTTCTGCAAATAGAACCACGGAAAATAGGGCTACAAGAATTCCCGCAATCTGGCGCACAAGATTTGGAAAGTCTTGGCAGAAGAAAATGTTTTCGGGATAAAGAAATAGGCATCGCCAGCGGCACAGAAGGTTATGCAGCGGTGACAGTGTAAATATTACGATCGGAACGTAAACAATACATTAGCGGGCTCCGGGGCTGCTTTAAATGACAGTAGTTGGCCATTGCTAATCCCATCGGACACCTGTGATTTCGCATCCAAAACCAACGATAGCAAACAATTGCGACCTTTCAAGTGTGAAACTAGTGAACCGTTCCACAAATATTTCTCGCGCGTTCAAAAACTAACATTTAGTCATTTGAGAATGTGAAGGAAATAAGGGATTATAAAAAGTTAAAATTGTAACTAAATCGTTGGGGAGACAAGCGTCATCCGTTAAACATCGTTTTCATACAATGTTCAGATGCCCTTAGAATTCAAATTCAATCGAAAATAAATACTGTTTCAGAAAAGTCGCTCCAATCAAAATTACAAGGAAATAGTCAAACAAACAAATCAACTATAAGTAATAAACACAGCTAATACTTTTTTCTAAGTATATAAATAAAGAAAATACTTAAATATATAAAATTCAATGGAAGTATAATTCAAATTTTTATAAGAAAATGATAAGTCTAACATTTAGGAAAAAGAGATTTTCAGATTAAATATATGTATATATGTTAACTATTTCTTATATAAAGTCAAAATTAAATTTATATATTCAATGTGTATAACATTATTCTAATATCTACGAGAGTATTGAAAACTCTTTGAGATTATTATCAATCGTCCACATGGTTCAACGCTTAAAAAGTGACAACGTAATTAGTAATAATTTGTGTTCTCAGAAAACAGTGGCAGGACCTTTCGTATCTATCTTGCCGTACATCCTTGTATTCATCGGCAAATAGATAAGTTTACTGGTACGATTGACGGCTCCAATAATTGATCTCTAACGTGCGTATTTTAAAAATAAATCAAATATCCTATGCTTCTTCGACTACGCGTCATCGGTCAAAATAAATGGAGGAATATAACGTGATCAAATTCTCAACGACCCAGTGTCGTCCGATCCTCGAAAAAACCCTTGTCGATTTGCGTAGGGTGGTGAATCCTGAATTTTTTTGCATCATTCTTAAAAAGAAAAAAAAATTGATTTCGCCCATTATCTGTGTTATAACCTTTAAAATCACAATTTAAATTTTGTTTTAAAAAAAAGCCAAGTCAGATAAAATTAAACCATGAGAGACAAGCAATGCTACAGAAATCAAAAATTTGTGTAAAAAACAAGTGTACTAAGAAAAACGATCAAACGATAATTATAAAAAGTTCAAAAATAATTACAAGAATAACGCAAACAAACTCAACATACGGCATGGATTTACGTGATGCAGTTCTCATTCTTTTAAATTGGATTCTAACAACAGGAGAGCTGCACTACACTAGCGCTGATTAAGAGTCGCGCTGCCTACAAGTTGTGTCTCATCATCTCGTCTATGACATTCATGTTGGAGACAAGCAGTTCATCGTCGTCGATATATCTCTCATAGTTAATTCAAGAATCAATTCCATATACAATATTAAATTGTCGACCAGTTGGAATGAAAAATAAGGAGAATGAAGACTTTATTTTTATTTTTGGTCCTCACATCAATTACATTAACCAGTACTTTCAGTCTAATAAGGAGGCTTACCCACCCTCAAAAACGAGCGCTCGTCGGAGGAGGATTGGGTAAGTACCCGTTTGTTTTTTTTATATTTATATTAAAAGTATCGTAAATTACATTCTTTTTTTATCGTAATTTATTAATGGAACGAAACAATTAATACGAAATTCTCTAAATATTGGGTATCGCGTATTTGATGTGCACGATCATGAAATGAAAGTATTAGATACAGTAAACTCTTCATCATGTTAACTGGAGTAAAATAAATACTTTATAGTTCGATCGAATTACTTTTTGATTTTTGCGATCATTGCATGTATGTATTTTGATTTATCATGCGAAGTGTTACAGTAATAAGACTAGAGTTAAAAAAATATTAAAACGAAAAAACGAGAGTAAGAGCGATTGGATGCGGGTTGACTGTTGGGAGCGAGTAAAATTATACTACTTTGTATTCAATTTATTTAAATCTTATATATTTTTGTTGAATTATAATGAATAGGTAAATTAACTATAACCTCGGCCTTTCTTTTCATCTTGAAACCTAACCGGGTATGGGACCTGCCATGTTGGCTGTCCCCTCCACTCATGAGCTAGCCATCGGATGAGCTCACCCCTTATTATGACGTTACAGGTTCTCTTGCAGGGTAGAGTGGCCTTCCGCTTGCGTGCTCATTTATGTTACAGTATTATGTAATTCCATCACATAAGACTATAACATAAATTTGCAACGCTGGTGGTTTTCAATTGAGGGAAAAGCTCATGCGAATTATGTTTGTATGAGTTTTTCATTCAAATGAAAAACATCTGGCCACGTCTACGATGGATCTTGATTCGGATGGGGGGCACCGCTTGCACCTGGATGCCTCACTCTTATTTGGGGCCCATAAGTATCGGCGGTAACGACGCAATACACCCGTCTCATCTGTTTTCGGCAGACCCAGTTTGTTGTTTGCTTTGGCAATCTCTTTCCTAAGTAGGTTACCTCGGCCTTGACACCATCGGATCGAGTCGTGTCATCCATCAATTCGTGAATGCGAAATTTTGTTGTAGTGGGCCCTTGTGCTGCTGAAAAGGAGCCGCCCCACTACACTGCAATGCTAGCCTGCCAGCGCATTCACGCATCCTCAGACAAGGCAAATCTCGGCGAGCACCAACATCTCGCCGGGGCAGCAAACCATCGCTGCAGTCCTTTACGGACATTATTTATCCGCACCAAATCACTACATAGTGCTTCCAACATAATAATATTTCCCCCTTTAAAAACAATTACAAATATGCACTTAAAAATCAGGGTCCCCTTTGATTCCCCGTAGAACGGCTCACAGCTTCTGACCCGCTGAGTCTCTCTGATGAGCTCGGGATGGCTGGTGCTGGTGGTAGTGAATCTTTAGTCTGAATAGGTGGTTGAACTACAGATTCAATAATCGGCTCTTGGACAGGTCCTCTGCCTTCGGAATGTCCATACTCTGGTTCTGGTTGATTCTGGTAATGGACTTATTGATTGATTAAAAAGTAGTATAAAAGTCGAAGAGAGTTACTGAGAAGAAGAAGGGCGAAGAAGATGTAATGATCTTACCTTCGCTTCGTTCGAGATTTCCCAAAGGAAATCTAAACTGACCGCATCGACGAACTCACAGTCTACTCCGAGGTGGCTGCTTTTCGGCCAGCTAGTTTACAGAGGAATTTCGATTGTGGTTCTTGACGCGAGTAGACTACGGTTGAATTAAATCTTCCAGCCCCCGAATTAAATTGCCTGTTTAAAACGCGTTCAAAAATTCTCGTTGAAAAATTCCTTCATTGCTCTACTTTAGCCTTGCCGAGGCTTCCAACACAACACGCACAAAAATCGAACTCACGCGTTGCCGATCTACATGCCGACGTGGTGCCAGAAATAAGCTACACTAATCTTAACCGAAACATTCTACGCTAAGTAAAATTGCCAAACTTCAAATTAAAGCCTCGTGTCACCGAACCAAAAGCACTGAACCAATCGCGGATTACGTCGAACCCTCTCTTTCACCGCTGATCCCGTTTCATAAGTGCTTTGTAACAACTTACTGGATTGGCTCGAAGAGGAAGCTGGCATTCGGAACTATGGCAGCCCCAATCAGGTGGTGATAAGTATCTGAATGACAGATCTCTTTCCGAAAACCGGTCATGCAAGTAGTAGAAGTGATTTGTCATGGGGCCAGGGCGTTCGGCGTGCTTCGAGTAATTGGACAAAAACTTTCCGTGCAGTGTGCGGCAAATAAATTTGGCGTAGTGAGGTCACGTCGAAATAGATCTTCGCGGGACTTTTATAGGGCGGGGTAGAAATTGTATGGAAAGCCAACGTTAAACCAACTCTTTAGATTCACTCTACTACTTGAAAGAAATTTAAATTGGACAAACGTACCGATCGATTCTAGGGAGAACGAATTCTCACCGCTGAAACCACACAGTCAAGTTTAAGGGTTCCATCGCCATCCCCTATGTTATCAACTTCATGCATAGCTGTATCCACGAAAACATAATTCCACGAAACTCATAAGACCCAGCCAGCTATTGCCATCTAATACTTACTACAGGAAACTAGATACTTAGAAAGTACAGTAGTCAGTATGTGTAAAATAAGCGTAAAAACAACAAATAAGTTTGAATGTCTATGGGATACAAGTATCACACCGAAAAAAACAGCCCACGTTGAAAATCCACTTCCACTTTCGGCAAATATTTATATTTTAGCTTAGATCCTGTTATGAAGGTATTTAGCCATCATGCTTGTAAGGCAAGCCCCACCAGTACCAATTGGTGACAATTGATATAAAAGTTACTCTCAGGGGAGGGTCATAGCACTAAACTGTGGAAACAGAAAAAGAGTGTCACCAAATATAATGCAATTTTTAACGTTTTAAATTTAGAATGTTTTAACTGATAATAAAAAAATTAGAATGCTCATAGAAAATATAAACGAAGGGAAAATCACGTTGATGTGCGAGGTAAACCCACTTGATGTAATGAATTTTTTTTCTAAAAATCCGTGACACGGGTGCCGATTGTTTGACACAAGTGTCAGCGAGCTATAAACAACACCGAGCTCAACTAACTAGTTGCGCTTAACGGCCGCGTACGCATGCTTTTCGACTAGCATTTGCGGGATCATATGAGGTGGGTTCTTGTCGAGCCACGAAGCTACACCACTCTACGAGACTAACCGATCAATTTTATCACGCGTACTCTACTCTACGAGACTAACCGATCAATTTTTAATTACAATTAGAACCGACCTCTCATCGGTTCGAGACGTGCAGTCTTGGAAGTGCCAACGGACTGTACCCTTCAGGTCAACAAGTCCGGTCACACTTAGTCTACTCCGTGGTGGCTGCTTGTAGGCTAGCTAGTTCGGAGAGGAGTTTCGGTCGCGGGTCTTACGCGAGCAGACTAAGTCCGAGTTACGTAGCTCAGCCACCGATTCACATGCCCGATTTACAAACGCGTCAACAACTTCTCACCCAGAACAGGAAACCTACGTTACGTTAGTTCTGGATGTGATCTCTCCACAGATCTCAATTCAAAATCCTACAAAATCTAAAACCATAGGCGCGTTACCGAATCACCGACGCGGTACCAGAAAATAAGCTAAACTACCTCAAGTCCGAAATAACCTACTCTAATAAAAAAGACGAGCGCAAAC
Organism: Odontomyia ornata; assembly: GCA_963969285.1. Taxonomy (NCBI): domain Eukaryota; kingdom Metazoa; phylum Arthropoda; class Insecta; order Diptera; family Stratiomyidae; genus Odontomyia; species Odontomyia ornata. The sequence goes on from OZ017740.1 coordinate 123,394,302, forward strand.
AAGGGTACCGCGGACCGTAACCGACTCGAAATCAATCATCCGCAGATTATAAAAACCTAACCCTCTTCAAGACATACTTACCCTCGGTCATCACTTCCGCTGCAAAAGAAAGAGCATGCGGAACGGAAAGGCTTATGGCTTCTTTAGTACTTCATTTTTAATTTAAAATTATCTTTTCCTATGTACATAGCAACAAATGTAGAGAACATATTCGCTCAAAATTATTTTTTTGTTGATTTTTTTGCTTTTTTTAAATGGGGTATTTTTTTGTAACAATAGAATATATATTTATACATACTATAAATTTGATTCGTTCATATTTTCTGTTGAAAATATGAACGAATCCACTCCTAGCGTTCAATCCTGATAAGGACTTTACTCTTAGCGTTCAGTCCTGATTAGGACTTTACTCTTTGGTTGATGTCTGGCGCTGCCAAGTAGTCCTGATAAGGACTGTAATGTGACGCCTACGCCCGGGAATCGGAGTGATTCCGATCCCGAACCCTGGCACCCGGCCAGATATGTATGACTTCGAAATGAAAGCAGACTTTATCTTTCGTGCAGCTATCATTGCGCCGAAAATATTTTTCTTCAAATATTTATATTTGTGGAGAAATATTTTCTGTCAATGTGAGCCGCTGAAGTAAAACTCTGATACATTTCGAAGCATATCTATCTGGCAATGCCTCCCACAGTTGCCATCCAAATGTCAAAGAGGCAGAAGGTGCCGATGAGTGAGAGTGTGCTTAAAGTGTTAAAATGGTTTTATTTTGACACTGGTTTTAGAATTCGTACATAATGATTAAACAATCGAGTTTGACTACTGAAAAAAATCATAAATGAAATTGTGTATGATAGAAAATATAAGTAAAGATTGAGTTTTAGATAAAAAAATTTTCTAGATATGAAGTAGATTAGACAACTAACGGGACTTTATGAGGGAGAAGTCTCGCGAGGGTTAGCGGATTAGCGGTAAGTCCGAAGAAAGTTAGCGTGGCGTGAATATATAACGCAATATAAATTTATTTCCAGGAGAGGGTGAATCTTGTTGGAATTTCAAGTCATTTTAATTAGGAATATCGACTTATTCGGCTTTTAATGCTTCTATACAGCTGAACCGAAATCAAACTATAGCAGCTGGGTCGGAGATGTCAGACAAGAAAGGAAGAACAATACTTCGCCCATAGCGAGCGATATTAGAAATTTCAGCGGTGGCGGAAAGAAAAAAGTCAATTCTGATAAGTGGTCACTATTGACCAAAAAAAAGGAGTGAAGTTAAAGCGATCTCGAGGTATGTAAAGCTTGTTGTTCTTGGCTATAACAAAAGAACGAGGGAATCAGGATCAGATCTAGGCCGGCTCCTAGATTTGTGTTGGATAGTTTATCTGGGAGTTGAAATGGTTTGGGGGAGGAATATGACAATAAAGGAGTGAATTTATAATTTTTCTCACCCCGGGATGAATTGGATGATGGGAAAAGTTTGATTGGAAAGAAGGATAATTCGATTGGGAGCTTTAATACAATTTTATAAGAGCATCCTTAAATTTAAATTGCATTCATAGCATTTGTTACATTGGGAATTGAACGGTTTGGGGAGGAATATTTGAGATGAATAAAATCCTAGTTCCTACCTTCTTGAGATGAAGGTAAAGATGTATAAAATTTGATGCAAGGAAGGATAATAAGAGGATTGCGAGTCCTGTGACCACGAAGTCTTAAACTTAAATTTAATTTAGAGCTCTTTTAACACTATAATTAACGGTTTCGAATTGAATTATTTTATTTTGCTTTTTACTAAATTTTGCATTGAGTCAAAATTAATTTTCTAAATAAGTTTTTTTATATAGCGGATTTCCTTTTTAATCAATTCCAAAAGGATTTATTGTTGTTTGTAAAGTTTTGATGGTGGTTTTCCACAAGAATCGAGTTTTATCTGTATATTTATAAATTCATTACATTTTAATTCCGAATTAAAATAAAATTGAACTTTCTCCCTGTTAATAAATGTAATTAATTGAATTGATGGCGATTCCGTTCAATGATATTTAAACTCATTCCGTTATTATTGTAAGAAAAGTAATTTGAATGCAAAACTCAATAAACATCGTTGAAATTTAGCAAGTTAGCGCGTAAATGTGATTAACAATTTGTCAGAATTAAAACAAGGATATGATTTAAATAAAAACAAGGACTGCACTTCAACTGACAGAAATCCGATTGAATTCTTTGAATTTAGCAAGATCACAATTGCCCAGAAGCCACTCCTGTTGAATCTAGATTGAAGTAAATGACCTTTAAACTCAAGTCATTGAAGTAAAATAATGTACAGTACAAAAATGGAATTATCATTTGTAATTAAAAAAATAATTTGAATTATCTAATCCTTTTTCAAAGTGCATCGGTCGATAAATCATACCAAGTTTATTGGAGCAAGTAACTATTTTTAAAAATCAAAAACAACTCCCAAAACTTGCCTTGTCCACAACGAATTTTCCGCATCCACTGATTGCATTCAAATAGTCAAAGAAAATACAAAGCTTAAAAAGTAAAACAATTTGTGCCATACAACTTTCCCATTTTTATACAAATAAAATAAATTTGATTGTAATTATTTAAAAAAAAATAATAATATGCAAAATATCAAATAATTATCACGATTCAACCTCATTTTCGTTAAATATTGAAGAACAAAATTTAAAAAAAAAACAAAAATGAAATGAAGACGAAATTTAAGAAAATTACTGGGCTGTGCATATTTTCATAATAAACAAAAAAGATTAAAAATATATTTCATCACTTATAATTTCATACATAAAAATTTATGTATGAAAAAAAAATTTTAAGGTAAATTCTTTCAAAAGGTATAAAAACACTCTAAAGACACTGAAAAAAAGAGAAATAAATCAATAAGAAATGTACAATAAATGATCTTACTACTAAAAAAACTTTCAAAAAAGGAAGAACGCAAAATAACATTTTTTTTTTAAGTCAGAATTAAATGAACCAAATTGCATACATGTTGCCTTAATGCCATTAAATATGAAATAAGATAAAATCAGTCTCTCAGTTTTTTTAATTTTAATCCGTAAAATTAATGCATGAATTAATAAAAATTAAAACCACAATAGTGATAAAATACTGTAAATTTATACAACTTGAATTTTTCACAACAAAAAAACAAATTGAACAACAAAGAAATCAAAAGTCCGAAAACAATATTTCAGTAAATTTTAATATAAAAAGAAAGTCCAAATCAAAGCTTGATGTAAAGCTCACTTATATATAAATTTAAATTATATACACACAAACAAAGAAAAAAAAGAGACGTCTCTAAATATTGTATTGTAATATAAAATAAAAAACAAACGAAAGATATTTTATTGAAAGTCATTGTAAGACTATTAAAGTATGTTTAATTCAACAGAAAATATGAACGAATCAAATTTATAGTATGTATAAATATATATTCTATTGTTACAAAAAAATACCCCATTTAAAAAAAGCAAAAAAATCAACAAAAAAATAATTTTGAGCGAATATGTTCTCTACATTTGTTGCTATGTACATAGGAAAAGATAATTTTAAATTAAAAATGAAGTACTAAAGAAGCCATAAGCCTTTCCGTTCCGCATGCTCTTTCTTTTGCAGCGGAAGTGATGACCGAGGGTAAGTATGTCTTGAAGAGGGTTAGGTTTTTATAATCTGCGGATGATTGATTTCGAGTCGGTTACGGTCCGCGGTACCCTTGTTTGCGCTCGTCTTTTTTATTAGAGTAGGTTATTTCGGACTTGAGGTAGTTTAGCTTATTTTCTGGTACCGCGTCGGTGATTCGGTAACGCACCTATGGTTTTAGATTTTGTAGGATTTTGAATTGAGATCTGTGGAGAGATCACATCCAGAACTAACGTAACGTAGGTTTCCTGTTCTGGATGAGAAGTTGTTGACGCGTTTGTAAATCGGGCATGTGAATCGGTGGCTGAGTTACGTAACTCGGACTTAGTCTGCTCGCGTAAGACCCGTGACCGAAACTCCTCTCCGAACTAGCTAGCCTACAAGCAGCCACCACGGAGTAGACTAAGTGTGACCGGACTTGTTGACCTGAAGGGTACAGTCCGTTGGCACTTCCAAGACTGCACGTCTCGAACCGATGAGAGGTCGGTTCTAATTGCGATCGAACGACACGGAGGTAGGAAACCGTTACAAATGGCGCCCAACGTGGGGCCTAAAACATCCTAAGGGGGAAAGAAATTCACGTCTTCTGACGAGTTGGTCCTTTACGGAGGATGTCAGGTACTTTGGTACTCGAGCCTCACAAACAGGAGCAGTGGAGTTGTGTGATACACACTAGCAGTCGCTTCACGTGAGTTGTAGCTTCCGCTCTCCTTCGTTTGATTTTTTTTTCGCGACAGAATCCTTCCGATGTGTTGTCCCAGGCTAACCCCTGTAAGGACCTTCCAGCCAGATGGGGTTTCTCCTGTCGGCCTGGACTCTCAAGAAAATAGAAGGCTACCTTGCCTTTATGTCGCGGAAGGATTCTACTTATTTCGTATGCGTGATAGACGAGTGGTATCGGTTCAACGTTCGGTGGCGTATGCTGGAGTTGCGGAGCCCGGAATGCTTCCACGCGTCGGGAATTTTGACCGCGTACAAAACCGTTACGGTAGCTCTACCACTTGTCTCGTAAAGTCATTTAACGTAGATTAGAAACGGTTTGTAACGTACGGGAAATGGGAAAAATAACGTAGAAATCAATCTGAAGCACCCTTCTCTTGACAGGCCACCATCGGTCATCATTTCTGGGCGAAGGAGTTGGAGTTGCGGAACTGAAAGGCTGCCTTAAAATATATTTTTTTTTTGGAGGAAAAGTTTAGCTCGCCACTTTCGGCTACTAGTAAAGTTATAAGCATACCATATTAGAATAAGTTTTCACATACATATTAGTACGATGGCGTTCCGTACGCCGAATGAAAACAACAAACACAACACAAGATCACAGACCTATCAAGCGGCAATCTGCGGAATCTGCCAACAAGAGGACCTCAGCGATACCAACACCTGCAGGCTGGAATGTTGACACGTGTTCCACAGCACCTGTGTTCAAGATCTACTTTCAACACCAAACGCTCGATGCCCCAACTGCCGTCGTCCCATCGATCCGGCTAATGTCGCTGTTCCACCTTTGCCACCGACTAGCCATCCAGGAGCAGTGCCGAAAAATAATCCGAAGACTAACCACAAAAGCTCATCCCGAGGAGAAGAAGGAGCTGTCGGAGGCGAACACTGGATGCAAACCAGCAACCAGCGCTCCAGTCACCACCACAAACAACAGCAGTCGCAAATGAAGTTTTCCTGAAGGTGTTACAGGGTCTAACCGAACAGATGGCGAAAATGGAACAAAGCATCCAGACCCTACAAGCCAACCAGTCCATCCAGTCGGAATCTCAGCCAGCAGTCTGGGAAACGACCCGATGGCGCGACAACGACCTCGTTGGACCACTCGACGAGGGAATTCCTCCACGACCAAGTCTAGGAATGGATCCAAGTGTTCCCGAATATAGACCAAAGTTCAGTACTACGTTACCTCTACGTCAGTCAGGACTGGAAGCCCAGCCACAGAACATGTCACGATCCAACACCACGGATAATGGAGAGTTGGCACTTGAAATTCTCCGGATTCAATGCCTCCACTCCGGTAGACCGTTTCCTCTTCAGAGTGCACTCACTAGTGATGAGTACCCTAGGGGGGAATTTCCATGCATTCTTGCGCCACGCACACCTTCTGTTCAGTGGAGAAGCCACGGAATGGTATTGGTGTTATAAGGAGTCTGTGCCTCTTCCGGACTGGAACTCCTTTTCCAGGGCGTTCCGTGATAATTTTGATGACGGTTTAACCGAACGAGACCTACTGGAGTTAATTAGGAAACGAAAGCAAGGACCTCAAGAGACATTTGACCAATTTCACGACAGCATGCTACGACTCGTGTCGCGTTTAAGGACACCAATGGGTGAAGAGGAGTTGGTAGAGAGCTTACGTGAAAATTTGCGCTGGGAGTTGCAGACACGACTACTACACGTACCAATCCACGACATCCAATCGCTGCGCAGGCATGTCCGGAGGGAAGAACGACACGAAGAGAGAAGGAGGATGTTCCGAGCAACTCCTATTCCAACTAATACTCACCGCAGACACCATGCAGAACTTTCGATCGGAGATGATCCGTCCTACGAAGCCGCTCTAGGTATGCGTACTGGCGTTTCTGGCACTCCGGAACCAAGGCTTGAAATTAAACCACCAAGCATCGAAGCGCTCACCAGTCCGACGACTTGTTGGAACTGCAAGCAACCGGGACATCGGTTCGCTGTATGTCCGGTGGAGCTGACTCTTTTTTGCTTCCGATGCGGTAAAGCTGACACTTATGCAACGGATTGCTCCGATTGTAAACAACGAAACAACTTGCCAGCGAGTGCCGCTACCACCCGTCGACACTCGTAAGTTCTGAACAAATTGACCCGGAACCGGTTGCTAGCTGCGACCAAACTCCAGACCCGACCCCAACCTTACTGACTCACACCGCCAAAGACACTACTCCTGAAGTTCCGCCACCGGCATCACACGTTGTCGAGCAGGACGAAAACAATAATGGGGGCGAGTCAAACATTCCTTGGCATCGCAAGCCTTTCCATATCAGACTGCGTGACTATCTAGCTACGCGTCAGCGTATCTTCAGTGAGGAGATTTTTACGGCACCTCGTCCCAGAAGAAAGCGATCCACACGTTGGATGCGGAGCTTCTGGAGAAGGGTCAGGCAATCCAGGAAGGCCTTACGAGCAATACATTTGGACGAATTGGTAAAAGATGACGTTAGGCCCTACGCGTCAGTATACCTTCTACAGAGGTGATTGATGGGCCTAGTTGATACTGGAGCCAGTGTGAACTGCATATCCGGCAATTTTGCGGAAGAGATTCTGACGTCCCATGCCAATAAAATTCAGCATTTTACCACCTGGTTACGAACAGCAGATGGAACCCGTCACTCCGTAAGAGGACGAATTACGACGGAGGTTACTTTCAAGAGCGTGTCAAAATCTCTGGAATCCTTCATAATACCTCAGCTCACACAGGATCTTTACTTAGGAGTGGACTTCGTCCGGAAATTTAATTTAGCTCCGGCACTATTTCCCGGTCCGACACACGAAACTATCGACACAGTCCATGACGCGACCAACACTTCTCACACACTAAGACATGCTCTGAATGCACATCAACAGCTGCGATTGGACTCGGCTATATCGGCTTTTCCATCGCATGAGAAGGAAGGTCTTGGCAGGACAACCCTGGTGTCGCACGCCATAGACGTAGGTGAAGCAAAACCCATAAAACAAAGGCATTTCGCCATATCTCCGGCGAAGGAAAAGTCGTTATATGCCGAAGTTGATCGGATGTTAGCACTAGGCGTGATTGAAGAATCACAGAGTGCATGGTCCTCCCCAGTCACTTTAGTCGTTAAACCGAACAAGGTCAGATTATGTTTGGACGCAAGACGTTTGAATGCCGTCACAGTCAAGGACGCATACCCTCTACCTTTAATTGAAGGCATATTGAGTCGATTACTGAAGGCCCATTACATTACCAATCTGGACCTCAAAGACGCTTTTTGGCAAATTCCATTAAATCCTGAATCCAAAGAGAAAACAGCTTTCACGGTCCCCGGTCGGCCACTGTATCACTTCGTGACCATGCCATTTGGGTTATGTAATGCCCCTCAAACGATGACGCGCCTTATGAATAAGGTGATACCACCGCATTTACGACATCAGGTTTTCGTCTATTTAGATGACCTACTGCTCATAACCGAGACCTTTGACGAACACATCTGCCTGCTCCAGGAAGTAGCCTTGCAAATCCGGAAAGCTGGTTTAACCATCAACATACAGAAGAGTCAGTTTGTAATGACGGAGGTTAAGTACCTGGGTCACATCATTGGCCATGGCAACATCAGAACGGACCCGGAAAAGACTATGGCAATTGACAATTTTCCTCTACCACAAACCACCAAACAGCTGCGTCGATTCTTAGGATTATGTGGATGGTACCAACGCTTCGTGCGGGATTATGCCACCATCACCACACCTCTGACAGACATGCTACGAAAGGGACGTAAGTTCGTCTGGGAAGAGAACAGCTTGCGAGCCTTTGAAGAACTCAAGAAGAAGCTAACCACCGCTCCCGTATTGCACAGCCCTGACTTTGATAGACCGTTCTCCCTCCAATGCGACGCGAGTCAACATGGAGTGGGGGCCATCTTAGTTCAGGTTACGCACGACGGCGAGGAGACCCCGATAGCCTTCATGTCTCACAAGTTGAACCCAGCCCAGCGAAATTACACGGTCTCCGAGCAGGAATGTCTAGCTGCGGTGTTGGCAGTGAAACGCTTCCGAGCCTATGTGGAGGGACACACCTTTGAAATCGTTACGGACCACGCTCCTCTGAAATGGCTGATGAGCCAGACTGATCTCAACGGCAGATTGGCCAGGTGGGCACTGAAATTACAGGCATTTGACTTCACAATTCGCCACCGAAAAGGAAGCCAGCATGTAGTCCCAGACACCCTATCCAGAATGTTCGCTCCTGAAGGAGCCGAGTTGGTCCAGGAGGACGACAGCCCCCAATTGATCGATCTGGACCATCCTGCCTTCAAGTCAACCAGCTACACCCAACTGATTCACAGTATCCAGAATCAACTGTCCCAGCTTCCTGAACTGCGGGTGACGGATGGATTTATTTATAAGCGGATGGGACACGCATCCGGAGACCCCATGCAAGAAGAAGAACAGTGGAAGTTGTGGGTGCCCGAAGAATTAACCACTGATCTTATCAGACGGGCTCATGACCACCCATCAAGTGCGCACGGCGGATACGGTCGTACACTTAGGCTGTTGAAAACCTGTTTCTTTTGGCCTAAGATGGCACAACAGATAAAAGCGTACGTAGCCTCCTGTGAGCTATGCAAGTGCACTAAAGCGCCCAACATCATTCTTCGGCCTCCCATGGGTAAGGTTGAGGTCCCCGAACGCGTGTTCCAGCGCTTGTACATTGATCTTATCGGTCCTTATCCTCGATCTGCTTCTGGTCACACGGGAGCTGTCGTGGTCCTGGACCAGCTCTCTAAATTCCCTATCATAGAACCACTACGTAACATGCACACTGGACCTATACTCAGCTTCTTGGAGAACCGAGTCTTTCACATGTTTGGAGTTCCGGAGAAACTTGTCTCCGACAATGGGGCCCAGTTCACCTCAAGCAAGTTCCGAGACCTTATGTCCAAATACGGCATCATCCACCAACGAACCGCCGTCTATTCCCCACAAGCCAACGCATCCGAACGACTGAACCGTACGCTCATAGCGGCCATTCGCGCCTATGTCCATCCGAATCAGAAGGACTGGGATCGCAAGTTGTCCGCCATCACTAGTGCTCTGCGCTTTTCGTACCACGCCACAACCGGCATTTCGCCGTATTTCGCATTGTTCGGCCAGTACATGATCTGTCATGGAAGCGCTTACCGGCTATTGCGGCAGCTGAAGTCGCTAGAGGACCCAATCGTGGTTCTGGAACCGCACGAAAAGCTCCAACTTCTGCGAGATCAACTGCGGGAGAAGATTGAAGAAAGTAGACGGATGGGAGAGGAGCGGTACAATTTGCGATCCCATCCTTCTGGCTTCAAGGCAGGCGACGAAATATACCGTCGAAACTTCCGGCAGAGCGATGCCACCCGACATTACAATGCCAAACTAGACAAGGAATTCGTGAAGTGTCGAGTCCTACAAGTAATAAGCCCCACACGATACCTCATCGCGGACATGGCCGGTGAAACCCTGGGGATTTACCACGCAAAAGACCTTAGACGGTGAAGTGCAACTATTTCACGCGAAAAACTATGGCTTACCTAAATTTCTGCCTGGACGAAGACCTCCGAGTAACGCCTGACCCCCTACTGTATAGTCACTGTCGAGTCTTCACTGAAATTGTTGTAGCCTATTCCTCGAAATCGACCTTCGACCCGCCACGGCCCTAACCAAGACCTTTTACATAGGAGTCGGGATCGGAATTACTTCGATTTTGGGGGGGGGGGGGATGTGTAATGTGACGCCTACGCCCGGGAATCGGAGTGATTCCGATCCCGAACCCTGGCACCCGGCCAGATATGTATGACTTCGAAATGAAAGCAGACTTTATCTTTCGTGCAGCTATCATTGCGCCGAAAATATTTTTCTTCAAATATTTATATTTGTGGAGAAATATTTTCTGTCAATGTGAGCCGCTGAAGTAAAACTCTGATACATTTCGAAGCATATCTATCTGGCAATGCCTCCCACAGTTGCCATCCAAATGTCAAAGAGGCAGAAGGTGCCGATGAGTGAGAGTGTGCTTAAAGTGTTAAAATGGTTTTATTTTGACACTGGTTTTAGAATTCGTACATAATGATTAAACAATCGAGTTTGACTACTGAAAAAAATCATAAATGAAATTGTGTATGATAGAAAATATAAGTAAAGATTGAGTTTTAGATAAAAAAATTTTCTAGATATGAAGTAGATTAGACAACTAACGGGGCTTTATGAGGGAGAAGTCTCGCGAGGGTTAGCGGATTAGCGGTAAGTCCGAAAAAAGTTAGCGTGGCGTGAATATATAACGCAATATAAATTTATTTCCAGGAGAGGGTGAATCTTGTTGGAATTTCAAGTCATTTTAATTAGGAATATCGACTTATTCGGCTTTTAATGCTTCTATACAGCTGAACCGAAATCAAACTATAGCAGCTGGGTCGGAGATGTCAGACAAGAAAGGAAGAACAATACTTCGCCCATAGCGAGCGATATTAGAAATTTCAGCGGTGGCGGAAAGAAAAAAGTCAATTCTGATAAGTGGTCACTATTGACCAAAAAAAAGGAGTGAAGTTAAAGCGATCTCGAGGTATGTAAAGCTTGTTGTTCTTGGCTATAACAAAAGAACGAGGGAATCAGGATCAGATCTAGGCCGGCTCCTAGATTTGTGTTGGATAGTTTATCTGGGAGTTGAAATGGTTTGGGGGAGGAATATGACAATAAAGGAGTGAATTTATAATTTTTCTCACCCCGGGATGAATTGGATGATGGGAAAAGTTTGATTGGAAAGAAGGATAATTCGATTGGGAGCTTTAATACAATTTTATAAGAGCATCCTTAAATTTAAATTGCATTCATAGCATTTGTTACATTGGGAATTGAACGGTTTGGGGAGGAATATTTGAGATGAATAAAATCCTAGTTCCTACCTTCTTGAGATGAAGGTAAAGATGTATAAAATTTGATGCAAGGAAGGATAATAAGAGGATTGCGAGTCCTGTGACCACGAAGTCTTAAACTTAAATTTAATTTAGAGCTCTTTTAACACTATAATTAACGGTTACGAATTGAATTATTTTATTTTGCTTTTTACTAAATTTTGCATTGAGTCAAAATTAATTTTCTAAATAAGTTTTTTTATATAGCGGATTTCCTTTTTAATCAATTCCAAAAGGATTTATTGTTGTTTGTAAAGTTTTGATGGTGGTTTTCCACAAGAATCGAGTTTTATCTGTATATTTATAAATTCATTGCATTTTAATTCCGAATTAAAATAAAATTGAACTTTCTCCCTGTTAATAAATGTAATTAATTGAATTGATGGCGATTCCGTTCAATGATATTTAAACTCATTCCGTTATTATTGTAAGAAAAGTAATTTGAATGCAAAACTCAATAAACATCGTTGAAATTTAGCAAGTTAGCGCGTAAATGTGATTAACAATTTGTCAGAATTAAAACAAGGATATGATTTAAATAAAAACAAGGACTGCACTTCAACTGACAGAAATCCGATTGAATTCTTTGAATTTAGCAAGATCACAATTGCCCAGAAGCCACTCCTGTTGAATCTAGATTGAAGTAAATGACCTTTAAACTCAAGTCATTGAAGTAAAATAATGTACAGTACAAAAATGGAATTATCATTTGTAATTAAAAAAATAATTTGAATTATCTAATCCTTTTTCAAAGTGCATCGGTCGATAAATCATACCAAGTTTATTGGAGCAAGTAACTATTTTTAAAAATCAAAAACAACTCCCAAAACTTGCCTTGTCCACAACGAATTTTCCGCATCCACTGATTGCATTCAAATAGTCAAAGAAAATACAAAGCTTAAAAAGTAAAACAATTTGTGCCATACAACTTTCCCATTTTTATACAAATAAAATAAATTTGATTGTAATTATTTAAAAAAAAATAATAATATGCAAAATATCAAATAATTATCACGATTCAACCTCATTTTCGTTAAATATTGAAGAACAAAATTTAAAAAAAAAACAAAAATGAAATGAAGACGAAATTTAAGAAAATTACTGGGCTGTGCATATTTTCATAATAAACAAAAAAGATTAAAAATATATTTCATCACTTATAATTTCATACATAAAAATTTATGTATGAAAAAAAAATTTTAAGGTAAATTCTTTCAAAAGGTATAAAAACACTCTAAAGACACTGAAAAAAAGAGAAATAAATCAATAAGAAATGTACAATAAATGATCTTACTACTAAAAAAACTTTCAAAAAAGGAAGAACGCAAAATAACATTTTTTTTTTAAGTCAGAATTAAATGAACCAAATTGCATACATGTTGCCTTAATGCCATTAAATATGAAATAAGATAAAATCAGTCTCTCAGTTTTTTTAATTTTAATCCGTAAAATTAATGCATGAATTAATAAAAATTAAAACCACAATAGTGATAAAATACTGTAAATTTATACAACTTGAATTTTTCACAACAAAAAAACAAATTGAACAACAAAGAAATCAAAAGTCCGAAAACAATATTTCAGTAAATTTTAATATAAAAAGAAAGTCCAAATCAAAGCTTGATGTAAAGCTCACTTATATATAAATTTAAATTATATACACACAAACAAAGAAAAAAAAGAGACGTCTCTAAATATTGTATTGTAATATAAAATAAAAAACAAACGAAAGATATTTTATTGAAAGTCATTGTAAGACTATTAAAGTATGTTTAATTCAACAGAAAATATGAACGAATCAAATTTATAGTATGTATAAATATATATTCTATTGTTACAAAAAAATACCCCATTTAAAAAAAGCAAAAAAATCAACAAAAAAATAATTTTGAGCGAATATGTTCTCTACATTTGTTGCTATGTACATAGGAAAAGATAATTTTAAATTAAAAATGAAGTACTAAAGAAGCCATAAGCCTTTCCGTTCCGCATGCTCTTTCTTTTGCAGCGGAAGTGATGACCGAGGGTAAGTATGTCTTGAAGAGGGTTAGGTTTTTATAATCTGCGGATGATTGATTTCGAGTCGGTTACGGTCCGCGGTACCCTTGTTTGCGCTCGTCTTTTTTATTAGAGTAGGTTATTTCGGACTTGAGGTAGTTTAGCTTATTTTCTGGTACCGCGTCGGTGATTCGGTAACGCACCTATGGTTTTAGATTTTGTAGGATTTTGAATTGAGATCTGTGGAGAGATCACATCCAGAACTAACGTAACGTAGGTTTCCTGTTCTGGATGAGAAGTTGTTGACGCGTTTGTAAATCGGGCATGTGAATCGGTGGCTGAGTTACGTAACTCGGACTTAGTCTGCTCGCGTAAGACCCGTGACCGAAACTCCTCTCCGAACTAGCTAGCCTACAAGCAGCCACCACGGAGTAGACTAAGTGTGACCGGACTTGTTGACCTGAAGGGTACAGTCCGTTGGCACTTCCAAGACTGCACGTCTCGAACCGATGAGAGGTCGGTTCTAATTGCGATCGAACGACACGGAGGTAGGAAACCGTTACAAATGGCGCCCAACGTGGGGCCTAAAACATCCTAAGGGGGAAAGAAATTCACGTCTTCTGACGAGTTGGTCCTTTACGGAGGATGTCAGGTACTTTGGTACTCGAGCCTCACAAACAGGAGCAGTGGAGTTGTGTGATACACACTAGCAGTCGCTTCACGTGAGTTGTAGCTTCCGCTCTCCTTCGTTTGATTTTTTTTTCGCGACAGAATCCTTCCGATGTGTTGTCCCAGGCTAACCCCTGTAAGGACCTTCCAGCCAGATGGGGTTTCTCCTGTCGGCCTGGACTCTCAAGAAAATAGAAGGCTACCTTGCCTTTATGTCGCGGAAGGATTCTACTTATTTCGTATGCGTGATAGACGAGTGGTATCGGTTCAACGTTCGGTGGCGTATGCTGGAGTTGCGGAGCCCGGAATGCTTCCACGCGTCGGGAATTTTGACCGCGTACAAAACCGTTACGGTAGCTCTACCACTTGTCTCGTAAAGTCATTTAACGTAGATTAGAAACGGTTTGTAACGTACGGGAAATGGGAAAAATAACGTAGAAATCAATCTGAAGCACCCTTCTCTTGACAGGCCACCATCGGTCATCATTTCTGGGCGAAGGAGTTGGAGTTGCGGAACTGAAAGGCTGCCTTAAAATATATTTTTTTTTTGGAGGAAAAGTTTAGCTCGCCACTTTCGGCTACTAGTAAAGTTATAAGCATACCATATTAGAATAAGTTTTCACATACATATTAGTACGATGGCGTTCCGTACGCCGAATGAAAACAACAAACACAACACAAGATCACAGACCTATCAAGCGGCAATCTGCGGAATCTGCCAACAAGAGGACCTCAGCGATACCAACACCTGCAGGCTGGAATGTTGACACGTGTTCCACAGCACCTGTGTTCAAGATCTACTTTCAACACCAAACGCTCGATGCCCCAACTGCCGTCGTCCCATCGATCCGGCTAATGTCGCTGTTCCACCTTTGCCACCGACTAGCCATCCAGGAGCAGTGCCGAAAAATAATCCGAAGACTAACCACAAAAGCTCATCCCGAGGAGAAGAAGGAGCTGTCGGAGGCGAACACTGGATGCAAACCAGCAACCAGCGCTCCAGTCACCACCACAAACAACAGCAGTCGCAAATGAAGTTTTCCTGAAGGTGTTACAGGGTCTAACCGAACAGATGGCGAAAATGGAACAAAGCATCCAGACCCTACAAGCCAACCAGTCCATCCAGTCGGAATCTCAGCCAGCAGTCTGGGAAACGACCCGATGGCGCGACAACGACCTCGTTGGACCACTCGACGAGGGAATTCCTCCACGACCAAGTCTAGGAATGGATCCAAGTGTTCCCGAATATAGACCAAAGTTCAGTACTACGTTACCTCTACGTCAGTCAGGACTGGAAGCCCAGCCACAGAACATGTCACGATCCAACACCACGGATAATGGAGAGTTGGCACTTGAAATTCTCCGGATTCAATGCCTCCACTCCGGTAGACCGTTTCCTCTTCAGAGTGCACTCACTAGTGATGAGTACCCTAGGGGGGAATTTCCATGCATTCTTGCGCCACGCACACCTTCTGTTCAGTGGAGAAGCCACGGAATGGTATTGGTGTTATAAGGAGTCTGTGCCTCTTCCGGACTGGAACTCCTTTTCCAGGGCGTTCCGTGATAATTTTGATGACGGTTTAACCGAACGAGACCTACTGGAGTTAATTAGGAAACGAAAGCAAGGACCTCAAGAGACATTTGACCAATTTCACGACAGCATGCTACGACTCGTGTCGCGTTTAAGGACACCAATGGGTGAAGAGGAGTTGGTAGAGAGCTTACGTGAAAATTTGCGCTGGGAGTTGCAGACACGACTACTACACGTACCAATCCACGACATCCAATCGCTGCGCAGGCATGTCCGGAGGGAAGAACGACACGAAGAGAGAAGGAGGATGTTCCGAGCAACTCCTATTCCAACTAATACTCACCGCAGACACCATGCAGAACTTTCGATCGGAGATGATCCGTCCTACGAAGCCGCTCTAGGTATGCGTACTGGCGTTTCTGGCACTCCGGAACCAAGGCTTGAAATTAAACCACCAAGCATCGAAGCGCTCACCAGTCCGACGACTTGTTGGAACTGCAAGCAACCGGGACATCGGTTCGCTGTATGTCCGGTGGAGCTGACTCTTTTTTGCTTCCGATGCGGTAAAGCTGACACTTATGCAACGGATTGCTCCGATTGTAAACAACGAAACAACTTGCCAGCGAGTGCCGCTACCACCCGTCGACACTCGTAAGTTCTGAACAAATTGACCCGGAACCGGTTGCTAGCTGCGACCAAACTCCAGACCCGACCCCAACCTTACTGACTCACACCGCCAAAGACACTACTCCTGAAGTTCCGCCACCGGCATCACACGTTGTCGAGCAGGACGAAAACAATAATGGGGGCGAGTCAAACATTCCTTGGCATCGCAAGCCTTTCCATATCAGACTGCGTGACTATCTAGCTACGCGTCAGCGTATCTTCAGTGAGGAGATTTTTACGGCACCTCGTCCCAGAAGAAAGCGATCCACACGTTGGATGCGGAGCTTCTGGAGAAGGGTCAGGCAATCCAGGAAGGCCTTACGAGCAATACATTTGGACGAATTGGTAAAAGATGACGTTAGGCCCTACGCGTCAGTATACCTTCTACAGAGGTGATTGATGGGCCTAGTTGATACTGGAGCCAGTGTGAACTGCATATCCGGCAATTTTGCGGAAGAGATTCTGACGTCCCATGCCAATAAAATTCAGCATTTTACCACCTGGTTACGAACAGCAGATGGAACCCGTCACTCCGTAAGAGGACGAATTACGACGGAGGTTACTTTCAAGAGCGTGTCAAAATCTCTGGAATCCTTCATAATACCTCAGCTCACACAGGATCTTTACTTAGGAGTGGACTTCGTCCGGAAATTTAATTTAGCTCCGGCACTATTTCCCGGTCCGACACACGAAACTATCGACACAGTCCATGACGCGACCAACACTTCTCACACACTAAGACATGCTCTGAATGCACATCAACAGCTGCGATTGGACTCGGCTATATCGGCTTTTCCATCGCATGAGAAGGAAGGTCTTGGCAGGACAACCCTGGTGTCGCACGCCATAGACGTAGGTGAAGCAAAACCCATAAAACAAAGGCATTTCGCCATATCTCCGGCGAAGGAAAAGTCGTTATATGCCGAAGTTGATCGGATGTTAGCACTAGGCGTGATTGAAGAATCACAGAGTGCATGGTCCTCCCCAGTCACTTTAGTCGTTAAACCGAACAAGGTCAGATTATGTTTGGACGCAAGACGTTTGAATGCCGTCACAGTCAAGGACGCATACCCTCTACCTTTAATTGAAGGCATATTGAGTCGATTACTGAAGGCCCATTACATTACCAATCTGGACCTCAAAGACGCTTTTTGGCAAATTCCATTAAATCCTGAATCCAAAGAGAAAACAGCTTTCACGGTCCCCGGTCGGCCACTGTATCACTTCGTGACCATGCCATTTGGGTTATGTAATGCCCCTCAAACGATGACGCGCCTTATGAATAAGGTGATACCACCGCATTTACGACATCAGGTTTTCGTCTATTTAGATGACCTACTGCTCATAACCGAGACCTTTGACGAACACATCTGCCTGCTCCAGGAAGTAGCCTTGCAAATCCGGAAAGCTGGTTTAACCATCAACATACAGAAGAGTCAGTTTGTAATGACGGAGGTTAAGTACCTGGGTCACATCATTGGCCATGGCAACATCAGAACGGACCCGGAAAAGACTATGGCAATTGACAATTTTCCTCTACCACAAACCACCAAACAGCTGCGTCGATTCTTAGGATTATGTGGATGGTACCAACGCTTCGTGCGGGATTATGCCACCATCACCACACCTCTGACAGACATGCTACGAAAGGGACGTAAGTTCGTCTGGGAAGAGAACAGCTTGCGAGCCTTTGAAGAACTCAAGAAGAAGCTAACCACCGCTCCCGTATTGCACAGCCCTGACTTTGATAGACCGTTCTCCCTCCAATGCGACGCGAGTCAACATGGAGTGGGGGCCATCTTAGTTCAGGTTACGCACGACGGCGAGGAGACCCCGATAGCCTTCATGTCTCACAAGTTGAACCCAGCCCAGCGAAATTACACGGTCTCCGAGCAGGAATGTCTAGCTGCGGTGTTGGCAGTGAAACGCTTCCGAGCCTATGTGGAGGGACACACCTTTGAAATCGTTACGGACCACGCTCCTCTGAAATGGCTGATGAGCCAGACTGATCTCAACGGCAGATTGGCCAGGTGGGCACTGAAATTACAGGCATTTGACTTCACAATTCGCCACCGAAAAGGAAGCCAGCATGTAGTCCCAGACACCCTATCCAGAATGTTCGCTCCTGAAGGAGCCGAGTTGGTCCAGGAGGACGACAGCCCCCAATTGATCGATCTGGACCATCCTGCCTTCAAGTCAACCAGCTACACCCAACTGATTCACAGTATCCAGAATCAACTGTCCCAGCTTCCTGAACTGCGGGTGACGGATGGATTTATTTATAAGCGGATGGGACACGCATCCGGAGACCCCATGCAAGAAGAAGAACAGTGGAAGTTGTGGGTGCCCGAAGAATTAACCACTGATCTTATCAGACGGGCTCATGACCACCCATCAAGTGCGCACGGCGGATACGGTCGTACACTTAGGCTGTTGAAAACCTGTTTCTTTTGGCCTAAGATGGCACAACAGATAAAAGCGTACGTAGCCTCCTGTGAGCTATGCAAGTGCACTAAAGCGCCCAACATCATTCTTCGGCCTCCCATGGGTAAGGTTGAGGTCCCCGAACGCGTGTTCCAGCGCTTGTACATTGATCTTATCGGTCCTTATCCTCGATCTGCTTCTGGTCACACGGGAGCTGTCGTGGTCCTGGACCAGCTCTCTAAATTCCCTATCATAGAACCACTACGTAACATGCACACTGGACCTATACTCAGCTTCTTGGAG
The DNA here is from genome assembly GCA_963969285.1 of Odontomyia ornata. Taxonomy (NCBI): domain Eukaryota; kingdom Metazoa; phylum Arthropoda; class Insecta; order Diptera; family Stratiomyidae; genus Odontomyia; species Odontomyia ornata. The sequence goes on from OZ017740.1 coordinate 123,413,217, forward strand.
AACCGAGTCTTTCACATGTTTGGAGTTCCGGAGAAACTTGTCTCCGACAATGGGGCCCAGTTCACCTCAAGCAAGTTCCGAGACCTTATGTCCAAATACGGCATCATCCACCAACGAACCGCCGTCTATTCCCCACAAGCCAACGCATCCGAACGACTGAACCGTACGCTCATAGCGGCCATTCGCGCCTATGTCCATCCGAATCAGAAGGACTGGGATCGCAAGTTGTCCGCCATCACTAGTGCTCTGCGCTTTTCGTACCACGCCACAACCGGCATTTCGCCGTATTTCGCATTGTTCGGCCAGTACATGATCTGTCATGGAAGCGCTTACCGGCTATTGCGGCAGCTGAAGTCGCTAGAGGACCCAATCGTGGTTCTGGAACCGCACGAAAAGCTCCAACTTCTGCGAGATCAACTGCGGGAGAAGATTGAAGAAAGTAGACGGATGGGAGAGGAGCGGTACAATTTGCGATCCCATCCTTCTGGCTTCAAGGCAGGCGACGAAATATACCGTCGAAACTTCCGGCAGAGCGATGCCACCCGACATTACAATGCCAAACTAGACAAGGAATTCGTGAAGTGTCGAGTCCTACAAGTAATAAGCCCCACACGATACCTCATCGCGGACATGGCCGGTGAAACCCTGGGGATTTACCACGCAAAAGACCTTAGACGGTGAAGTGCAACTATTTCACGCGAAAAACTATGGCTTACCTAAATTTCTGCCTGGACGAAGACCTCCGAGTAACGCCTGACCCCCTACTGTATAGTCACTGTCGAGTCTTCACTGAAATTGTTGTAGCCTATTCCTCGAAATCGACCTTCGACCCGCCACGGCCCTAACCAAGACCTTTTACATAGGAGTCGGGATCGGAATTACTTCGATTTTGGGGGGGGGGGGGATGTGTAATGTGACGCCTACGCCCGGGAATCGGAGTGATTCCGATCCCGAACCCTGGCACCCGGCCAGATATGTATGACTTCGAAATGAAAGCAGACTTTATCTTTCGTGCAGCTATCATTGCGCCGAAAATATTTTTCTTCAAATATTTATATTTGTGGAGAAATATTTTCTGTCAATGTGAGCCGCTGAAGTAAAACTCTGATACATTTCGAAGCATATCTATCTGGCAATGCCTCCCACAGTTGCCATCCAAATGTCAAAGAGGCAGAAGGTGCCGATGAGTGAGAGTGTGCTTAAAGTGTTAAAATGGTTTTATTTTGACACTGGTTTTAGAATTCGTACATAATGATTAAACAATCGAGTTTGACTACTGAAAAAAATCATAAATGAAATTGTGTATGATAGAAAATATAAGTAAAGATTGAGTTTTAGATAAAAAAATTTTCTAGATATGAAGTAGATTAGACAACTAACGGGGCTTTATGAGGGAGAAGTCTCGCGAGGGTTAGCGGATTAGCGGTAAGTCCGAAAAAAGTTAGCGTGGCGTGAATATATAACGCAATATAAATTTATTTCCAGGAGAGGGTGAATCTTGTTGGAATTTCAAGTCATTTTAATTAGGAATATCGACTTATTCGGCTTTTAATGCTTCTATACAGCTGAACCGAAATCAAACTATAGCAGCTGGGTCGGAGATGTCAGACAAGAAAGGAAGAACAATACTTCGCCCATAGCGAGCGATATTAGAAATTTCAGCGGTGGCGGAAAGAAAAAAGTCAATTCTGATAAGTGGTCACTATTGACCAAAAAAAAGGAGTGAAGTTAAAGCGATCTCGAGGTATGTAAAGCTTGTTGTTCTTGGCTATAACAAAAGAACGAGGGAATCAGGATCAGATCTAGGCCGGCTCCTAGATTTGTGTTGGATAGTTTATCTGGGAGTTGAAATGGTTTGGGGGAGGAATATGACAATAAAGGAGTGAATTTATAATTTTTCTCACCCCGGGATGAATTGGATGATGGGAAAAGTTTGATTGGAAAGAAGGATAATTCGATTGGGAGCTTTAATACAATTTTATAAGAGCATCCTTAAATTTAAATTGCATTCATAGCATTTGTTACATTGGGAATTGAACGGTTTGGGGAGGAATATTTGAGATGAATAAAATCCTAGTTCCTACCTTCTTGAGATGAAGGTAAAGATGTATAAAATTTGATGCAAGGAAGGATAATAAGAGGATTGCGAGTCCTGTGACCACGAAGTCTTAAACTTAAATTTAATTTAGAGCTCTTTTAACACTATAATTAACGGTTACGAATTGAATTATTTTATTTTGCTTTTTACTAAATTTTGCATTGAGTCAAAATTAATTTTCTAAATAAGTTTTTTTATATAGCGGATTTCCTTTTTAATCAATTCCAAAAGGATTTATTGTTGTTTGTAAAGTTTTGATGGTGGTTTTCCACAAGAATCGAGTTTTATCTGTATATTTATAAATTCATTGCATTTTAATTCCGAATTAAAATAAAATTGAACTTTCTCCCTGTTAATAAATGTAATTAATTGAATTGATGGCGATTCCGTTCAATGATATTTAAACTCATTCCGTTATTATTGTAAGAAAAGTAATTTGAATGCAAAACTCAATAAACATCGTTGAAATTTAGCAAGTTAGCGCGTAAATGTGATTAACAATTTGTCAGAATTAAAACAAGGATATGATTTAAATAAAAACAAGGACTGCACTTCAACTGACAGAAATCCGATTGAATTCTTTGAATTTAGCAAGATCACAATTGCCCAGAAGCCACTCCTGTTGAATCTAGATTGAAGTAAATGACCTTTAAACTCAAGTCATTGAAGTAAAATAATGTACAGTACAAAAATGGAATTATCATTTGTAATTAAAAAAATAATTTGAATTATCTAATCCTTTTTCAAAGTGCATCGGTCGATAAATCATACCAAGTTTATTGGAGCAAGTAACTATTTTTAAAAATCAAAAACAACTCCCAAAACTTGCCTTGTCCACAACGAATTTTCCGCATCCACTGATTGCATTCAAATAGTCAAAGAAAATACAAAGCTTAAAAAGTAAAACAATTTGTGCCATACAACTTTCCCATTTTTATACAAATAAAATAAATTTGATTGTAATTATTTAAAAAAAAATAATAATATGCAAAATATCAAATAATTATCACGATTCAACCTCATTTTCGTTAAATATTGAAGAACAAAATTTAAAAAAAAAACAAAAATGAAATGAAGACGAAATTTAAGAAAATTACTGGGCTGTGCATATTTTCATAATAAACAAAAAAGATTAAAAATATATTTCATCACTTATAATTTCATACATAAAAATTTATGTATGAAAAAAAAATTTTAAGGTAAATTCTTTCAAAAGGTATAAAAACACTCTAAAGACACTGAAAAAAAGAGAAATAAATCAATAAGAAATGTACAATAAATGATCTTACTACTAAAAAAACTTTCAAAAAAGGAAGAACGCAAAATAACATTTTTTTTTTAAGTCAGAATTAAATGAACCAAATTGCATACATGTTGCCTTAATGCCATTAAATATGAAATAAGATAAAATCAGTCTCTCAGTTTTTTTAATTTTAATCCGTAAAATTAATGCATGAATTAATAAAAATTAAAACCACAGTAGTGATAAAATACTGTAAATTTATACAACTTGAATTTTTCACAACAAAAAAACAAATTGAACAACAAAGAAATCAAAAGTCCGAAAACAATATTTCAGTAAATTTTAATATAAAAAGAAAGTCCAAATCAAAGCTTGATGTAAAGCTCACGTATATATAAATTTAAATTATATACACACAAACAAAGAAAAAAAAGAGACGTCTCTAAATATTGTATTGTAATATAAAATAAAAAACAAACGAAAGATATTTTATTGAAAGTCATTGTAAGACTATTAAAGTATGTTTAATTCAACAGAAAATATGAACGAATCAAATTTATAGTATGTATAAATATATATTCTATTGTTACAAAAAAATACCCCATTTAAAAAAAGCAAAAAAATCAACAAAAAAATAATTTTGAGCGAATATGTTCTCTACATTTGTTGCTATGTACATAGGAAAAGATAATTTTAAATTAAAAATGAAGTACTAAAGAAGCCATAAGCCTTTCCGTTCCGCATGCTCTTTCTTTTGCAGCGGAAGTGATGACCGAGGGTAAGTATGTCTTGAAGAGGGTTAGGTTTTTATAATCTGCGGATGATTGATTTCGAGTCGGTTACGGTCCGCGGTACCCTTGTTTGCGCTCGTCTTTTTTATTAGAGTAGGTTATTTCGGACTTGAGGTAGTTTAGCTTATTTTCTGGTACCGCGTCGGTGATTCGGTAACGCACCTATGGTTTTAGATTTTGTAGGATTTTGAATTGAGATCTGTGGAGAGATCACATCCAGAACTAACGTAACGTAGGTTTCCTGTTCTGGATGAGAAGTTGTTGACGCGTTTGTAAATCGGGCATGTGAATCGGTGGCTGAGTTACGTAACTCGGACTTAGTCTGCTCGCGTAAGACCCGCGACCGAAACTCCTCTCCGAACTAGCTAGCCTACAAGCAGCCACCACGGAGTAGACTAAGTGTGACCGGACTTGTTGACCTGAAGGGTACAGTCCGTTGTCACTTCCAAGACTGCACGTCTCAAACCGATGAGAGGTCGGTTCTAATTGCGATCGAACGAGATGGAGGTAGGAAACCGTTACAGGACTCTTGGCTTAAGTTCCTGCGTCGAGGTAACAAAAACTCAGGATTTATTTTAATGACAATTTATTTCGAATGAATGTGACAATTTACTTGGACGGCTTTGTAGCTTGATTGAAGCGAAGAGAGAGTTCGCGTTGAGCTCGTGCCGTCATATCAGATTATGAGAATCGAGAAGAACGGCACGAGCTATTTTGTATTTTCTGGTGGCGATTCTGCAGCTGCTGCTCAGCCGCGATGTGCTGCGAAAATCTGCCGCGGGAGCAGGATCTGCTTGCGGCGAGAAGGAGTTGTTGAGGGTGGGGCGTTCCGAGCCGCCACAGGCCCATAAGGAAATCAATTAACGTACCTGACGTCACTTGCCGTACCGGAAAGAGCTGCTCAGTTGCTCTAAATTTCGATAAACAGCTACCTTTGAGATTATCAAATATGACATTTCTCAGATGAAATTTAGCCGAAATGATACAAACGGGATCGAAATACATATATTTGCGCACTAATGTCTTCGACGTCTCATATTTAAAATAAATCGTTGACATAGTACTGATAAAATTTCAAACTTCAGTCATATGTACTGTCAAAAATCTTTAAAACATTTGTTTGATGTAAACAGCACTAGATGGCGCTGATTAGACTGTTCGAAGTGGTTAGTTCGCGACGTGACGCGGTGTTTCCATTTTCGGGCCTGAGTAAGAAGGAAACGGTCAAACCTAATGCTGTTAAAGTGGCTGAAGTGAACCACTCATCTCTGCCTAAAGGATGGAAACTTGACAGATGTAGTTTACTTTAAACTAGTAAAACAATAAACTAAGCAGTTTCGACGAGGTGACCACCTCATCTCTCCAGGAGCAGCCACTACTGATCACTACGGGGCTGCTCGACTGTTTATGTTTATTGTATCGAAAAGGAAATCATCAATACCGATCTTCAACCATCAAAGTGACATCTAGCACGAGAGGTGAGTCAGATCTCACCTGCTGAAAATTTCACTCTCTGAGAAATTATATCATGTGAAAATTAACCTGTAAAACATAAACATATTAAAATCTCAATAATCCAGTATTCACATACACTATATTATCCACAGGTGAATAGAATATATGAACACTCGACTGAAGAAAATATAAAAATAATCTTCTTTTTAATTCCACAATCTGAGCTCTACATCTTTGGGGACGTTTTGTTCAATCAAATCGGGACTACTTTGAATGATACCAAGAAATGGATGACAAAAAATAACACCACCGCGGAGATATGAAGGTAGATCGGGTGGACCGCTCTTGTTTATTTCATTGAAAAATAAATATGCATTGGAATTACTAGTTTCTTCGAATGAATGAAAATCATGCGAAATCTTATGATTATAAGATTATAAAACCAATCCAGTACGCAAATATATTTAGACTAAGCTGAAATGAATAGTTTATGGTTATGATTTATATATATATATATATATATATATATATATATATATATATATACATATATATATATATATATATATATATATATATATATATATATATATATATATATATATATATATATAAATATATATAAATGTATATATAATATAAATGTAAGGGGTTGTAGTGGTGTTCAGAATGAGTTTATTTACTGTTGTTCAATTGAAAGATGTATTGTATTAATAGAGCAGTTTGCCCAGCGAGATAATCTATAATTCAGTGAATGCACCCAAAAATTCCATCTACAACGCGTATGCTCTTTGGTGGCAATGTTATGCCACAAGCTGTTGCATAGAACGCGTAGCGATATCCGCTAATGTTCACCACGCGGTCCAAAAGGCAGAGGCATATAGTCGCACCAAGCGACGGATCGTCCTGTTGGTGACACTCGACGTCAGGAATGCCTTCAACTCCGCTAGATGGGTGGATATTCTGGATACGCTGGAAAACTCTTTTCAAGTTCCAGAATATCTAATGCGGCTTTTGAGGAACTACCTAAAGGACCGAAGCCTGCTCTACGACACGACACAGGGCCAACGAAGGATGGCGGTTACATCGGGTGTTGCCCAGGGATCTATCCTTGGTCCGGACCTGTGGAACGTGTCTTACGACGGGCTACTGAGACTTGAGATGCCAGATGAGTCACGCTTGGTCGGCTATGCGGATGATGTTGCGGCTCTGGTCGCCGGACGCACCGTTGAACAAGCGCAACTTAGGCTAGGTATGCTAATGCACCGAGTGAGGGACTGGATGACTACTCGCGGGCTCAGTCTAGCACTGGAGAAAACCGAAGTGGTCATCTTGACAAAAAAGAGAATCCCTAGAGTAAGGATGATCAGTATTGGAGATATACAGATCGAATCGAAGCCAGCGGTGAAGTACCTGGGGCTACTGATCGACTCGAAGATGAGTTTCTCTGAGCAAATCAGGGCAACGGCTGAGAAGGCTGCTTCGGGAATATCGGCCCTGAGTCGACTTATGGCCAACGTAGGGGGACCCAGCCCATCAAGAAGACGCCTCTTGATGAGTGCTGTAGGGTCAGTGCTACTGTACGGAGCAGAGGTATGGGGTGACGCTCTCAGCAAGGAGGTATACCGAAAACGATTGGCACAGGTACAGAGAAGAGGAGCACTGAGAATTGCATCTTCGTATCCAACAGTCTCCGACTCGGCGGTGAGAGTGATTGCAGGCGTGATACCTGTCGCCCTCCTTGCTAGAGAGCGCCGCGCTATTTACCTGCGCTGAAACGAGGATGCGAGGGAGATGGTTGTCCGCGAGGAGAGACAACGCTCGCTCAACGATTGGCAGCAGTCTTGGAGGAATTGCACGAAGGGAAGGTGGACTGCGCGCCTCATCCCGGATGTGAGACCGTGGCTAAATCGAAAGCATGGTGAGACTGACTTCTATCTGACCCAGCTTTTGAGCGGGCACGGGTGTTTTCAGTCTTACCTGCACAAGATCGGCAAGTCACGGTCTCCCGATTGTCGGTTTTGCCCAGGAGAGGAGGACAATGCCTGTCACACATTTTTTGCGTGTACGAAATGGGCCAGGCTGCGAAGGGAACTCTACAGGGAGACGGGAGAGCTCACCCCGGATAATATAGTTGCGGTGATGCTCGAATCGGTTGACAAATGGAACCAGGTGGCACATTATGCTCGGGCAGTCCTAAAATATAAAAGGGACTCACAGCAGCCGGAGGCGCTGGGGCTGGGGGATCGCTCTTCTGGCAATTCCTCTTCCCCCCTCCCCTCCCGCTAGGAAAGGGACTCCCCAGCTTGAAGGCACCCCACGGCGTAACAAAACGAGACCTGGCCCGAAGTAATGTGTCAAACGGTTCCAGGCTAGGTTCTCAGATTGACAGGGGAGGTGTTTAGTGGGTAGTCCAAAGGTATCCTCCATGGGAGTCCCACACTGCCAGACTCGGCGGGCATAAATGCCTTCACCTCCCTACCACAAAAAAAAAAAAAAAAAAAAAAAAAAAAAATGTTCACCACTTGATGTCGTGAGTGTGGGGAACAAAGTTCTGCCACTGAACGAGACTTGACGTCGGCCGAGTGTGACGAAAACGCGGTTCACCGGGAACGCTCCGTGTCTACTTGGTGTGCGGTAATTTTTCGTCCATAACTGAAAACCCACCTAAGACCTTGCAGAACCATTTCCAATCAAGCCATCAAACTTAAGTGGCGATTGATATAGCGAGTGCGTGTGATATCGCCTCGGATTATATTTCAAGGATGAATCAAAAGTGAAGTGTTCAGAGTACATAGGCTAGCAATCGATTCTTATAGGAATATTTCATTTCAGTGTTGAACAAAGCCCCGTGAAATATATTTGTGGATTCAGAATTAAAAATTAGAATGAAATGCCGGAAAAAAAACAAGCTATGAACATGAATTTCATTGAAAATTTTCTGATGGTCAAAATCACCTTCGATTTTTAGATTTAAAAAAAATATATATGTGAATTCGTAGAAATCGTACGAATCAAAACAAAAGCGACAAAAGAGCTCATCTTATTAATTGACACACTTTTTTGAAATTCGACAAATAAGTATGTTGAAAATTATAGATCCACTATTTATGTAATTAGTTTACTCTAATCTAATCCCTCCCGTAAGCCGAAGGTCCCTGGTTCAAGTCTCGTTGGCGGCAACGAGGTTTGTGTCGAGTGATTCATCGGACAGACTATAAGTCCGTTCCGTTATGATATGTGTCGGTTTAAAATCAGAACGTATCCCAGCTGCGTATAGGGACACATGGCCAAAGCGTAGTACTGACCATATCTCCTTCCCAAGTGCCGAAACAATCGATCAAAATGAGGAGGTACTCTAATTATCTCCAATCGAAGGCCCGAAAGAGAGATTTTTCTTGGCTAAAGCAAAAAAAAATTCTCGTTGGAACTTAGTCATAATTTCGGATACCTTTAAAATTCATATTATAATATACACACTATGGTTTACTTTATTTATTTCCATCATAAAGATTAATCAAATACGAGTTGAAACATTAAACAGTTGTGTCAAACTAAGCAAGTGTAAAAGTTTGTAGAGTCAAAGTTGATGATTACTCTTTTTGTAAAATATTTGGAATGAATTAGCTCTACATCTTTGTTTTGAGAAATAAAATGAGAATAAATAAAAAATAATATGAATTGCTAAAAGACAAACTTTGGTTTTCTCATTTCAAGAATTTTCAAAGGGTATGGGACCCGCCACGTTGGCTGGACCCTCCTATCCTGAGCTAGCAATCGGGCTGTAGCTCCTTCTTTTCTCAGATGTTACAGGGGCTCTTGCTGGGTAGAGTAGCCTTCCACACGAGTTTCCTATTTATGTTAAAGTCTTATATGATTCCATCATATAAAACTTTAATATGAATCTGAAACATATGAATTACTTTTGTATGAATTTTCCATTTAAATGAAAAATAAATGGCATCGCAATGCTTGCCTGCAAGCACATTCACGCGTCCTCAGATAAGGCCAATTCCGGCGAGCACCAATATCTTTGTACGGTGAGAGCGCAGACCATCGTTGCAGTCCTCTACGGATCTTCAAAATACTACATTATTTAAAATAAAAATTCTTTTAATAAAACTCATTATTTTATGTGTCATAATATGACTTTTCATCTATCCCTAGTCAAGTTCTGAGCATCATTGCTGGAATTATATTTTCAGTTAAAAAAAATTAAGCTTTCAAAAAAAAACTCACTTAGGGCAGCGTCCAATTATTCTTCGTTCTTCTTTTTTTCTTCGCGTTTTGATATATGCACTGAGGGGGGTGGGGTTTGTGATATATTCAATGAAGGGTTTGGGATATATTCACTGGGTTTTTTTTTATATATTCACTGGATTGATTTTTTTATACACTCATTGGGTGTTTTTTGATTTATTCACCGGGAAGTTCTATGATACATTCACTGGAGGGTTTTTTTTCAAAAACTGCATTCACCACGAATACATTCCGTACACGGCTACTGCGCGACAAATACCAGCGAGCAATAAGTGACAGGTCTTGGTAAATTTTGAACTTTGCAAAATTACGAGACGTCAGAAACGAATTTTTCAACCACTAGCACTTTCGCATTTCTTCCCGTTCATCGAACAAAAACGTTGAGATATGACCGAACTGATGCCAACGAGACCAAGAGCTATTAAGGATTTTGAACCCCTCCCGCGATACGCACATTCACACAGCCACAATTTATTTTTTGATATTGTCTAATCAGTTATCAATCAATCGCTTGCTGATGTTCGTAATGGGACTGACCAGAAGTAATTTACGAGCAAAACTTTACTGAGGCACAATACTTTTCCACCGCACTAACACGTACGCACACGATACAAACTAAAAAACTAATTGGGCTTAGACACGTCCTTTTCGTATGATGTTTATTTCCTAACTGAAAATGTTCTCCCTACCTTATTTACTTCTTTAATGTTTCTATTCATGGTCTACTTTAATCAAATCAAAAAAGTTCTATATAATAGCCTGTAAAATTGTTGCAAGTGTTTTGTATGACAGTCTGTAAATTTGTGCCAAGTATTTTTTATGACAGATTAATTTGGGATATGAATTTTTGTATGAGTAAATTCAATATATATATATATATATATATATATATATATATATATATATATGTATATATATATATATATATATATATATATATATATATATATATATATATATATAACTTGTGCCAACGCTTTTCCAATCCTCGAAGCACTTCTCATAAGCACTTTTTGGTATAGCCTTGAGCTCTTCCAGCGATACAGTCTTTATCTCCTCAATCGTTACAAATCTCCGTACTTTCATAGGTCTCCTCAGTTTTGGGAATAAGAAAAAGTCACATGGGGCCAAATCCGGTGAATATGTTGGCTGAGGTATGATTGTGGTGTTGTTTTTGGCCAAAAAATTCTTGATCTTTGATCTTTTTTTGATAGCGAAAAATCGCCGAACACGCCAAATACTTCTAACCATTATGCCTTCCACAAACAAACTAAACATATCATATAGCTGAAACTGTGAATATATGCTCGAGACGAGTGTACGAACATAAAAAATAAAAAAATCGATAATCGAATGTAAGTTGCCCGCGAAATTCGGAAAGCCACCTTACTTATATATATATATATATATATATATATATATATATATATATATATATATATATATATATGACAAACCACCGATCCAAAAAAAATTCCACTTCTTGGTTCAAAAATAAACGTGTTACAAAGTCCTCATGGCGTCTACCCATTTTTATTAGCAATATTTAGAATACTTGGGACTCGTTCCACAAAATTATTGTCGGCAAAATCAAGACGTTTGACTTCATTAGCAATTTAATAAAGGAAAAGAAACTAGGAGGACATTCGTTTACGCCTTCGATCTGACGTAACCCCATTGTAATTTTCAAGGGGTTGAGCGCTTTTTCAATATTCCCGATATAAAAAATAATGTCGCCACAAATTCCGGAACTAAATAATTTCGGGATAACAAACTTATCAACAGCATGGTCTCACCGTAACGATGTATAGTTAAAAATGTTCAAATTCTAGCTAAGTAATGATGATCAAAAGAAGCTTCTGAAAATCCGTTTTTTACTCCATCATAAAATAACTTGGAAAAACCAAAGAGGGGTGATTTGACACAATGCTACAGATTTCAACATTTTGGGTACGTATCTTCAAATTTTAGATATGAAACAAGATGTGTTGCATGCGGAAAGGAACACATAGATGATGTGTGCCCGCGTAAGGGTATCATTGATGAGACTTTGCATAACCCAGATACTCCTCCTATTTATTGGTCATCCAGCTAACTTTTCTGACTGCTCAGAAAGAGTAAAATTAAGAACAAAGATGGCAGAAAAACGTGCTGCAAAAGCCAGTCCAATGTCGTATAGTATTCCACCTAATAACATTTCAAGTTCCTCTTTCACTCCAGCTAATAACCATTTGCTTTATTCGAATGTTTTAAAACCTTTCTAAATTAAATAATCAATCTCTTCTCCACTTTGGCGTATCTCCTGCGATCCTCATAAAAAAATCTAAAGAATTTCTTGCTTCATACTGTCTTTTGTCTCCTGAAGAAAAACCTTAAGCCTTATTCAACTTTTTTATTGGCATTGCAAGCAACAAATAACTTAAAAATTGTTGCAATGACCATTAATTCCTTGCAAACGCTTGATAAGCGGATTGCTTTCCAAAATGGTTTTCATGAGTTTGTGCTTGACATTGTTTTTTTAAACGAAACTCGGCTAAGTATAAGGCACAAACCACATTTGTCAAATTACACAATGTTTTGCAATGATATTGGTAGAGTTACAGCCATCCTTTCTCATTCAAAACATACCATTTTCCAAATTCGATGTAAATTCTAATCTTTTTCTTGTAATTTCGCTTGTTTACATATGCGTGGTGGTCATATTCGTAAATTATTTTTAAATTCTTTATATATTCCCTGTGATCTCGGTCAATCACTTTTCTCTAATTTTGATCAATTATTAAATTTTCCAAACAAATTTGATGATTTCATTTTGGGAGGAGACATTAATGCTAGACATCCTCGTTGGGGTAATAGTACTTTTCACATTAACAGTAGAACTATTAACAATTGGTTAGTGTCAGTTAACAGCACTTTCTTGCGCTGATTGGGCTTGTTTTGACGAATAGTTATCTCCTGCAGACAAATTCCCGGATGAGCGTGTACTTAACAACCAATAAATCGATGAGTCAATCCATTTTCTCTCTTCTATGATTTCTTTATGCATGGACTCTTTTGCACATGCCAGAAAATTTAATATCTCAAAATATGACAATCTTTCCCCATCAACACTCCATTTAATTCATACTAGAAGTAAATGGCAGCAAAAAATAAAAAAAATATTTCACCAAAATTACAGCAGAATAAATCCACAGTATATTTTTCTTCGTTCACAAATTAATTGCCTAAATAAAGTTATATGAGACAAGATGCGTCTTGAAATGACGGTATATAAGCTACGACTTTCTTCTATGAACCCATCCTCACATGTTTTTAAAGAAATAAATAACTTGACTGGCAGGTTATCAAATGATTGGAATATTTCCAGGGATCCTATTAGTTTTAATGGACAATCATAAGTTACGATAGATGAACATTTGTACGTTTGCTCCTCCTTTCATAATAATCTTTACGGTGAAAAACCTGCTAACAATGCTGTAAAAGAATATGTAGAGATTAAAGTCATTTTTTTTAGTTTGGGTTTTGAAAGACCTTTTTTGTCAATATTCTCTCCAGATAATCGCTCCTCAATCTCCCTTGCTTAAATCTAACTTACTTAAATTAAATCCAATCTATAATAATAAATTATACTTAGTAATCAGGAAATGTAGCAACTCAATTTCTAGACCTCTTGCCGTCATTGCAAATAATTGCATTAATAATGGTTACTGTCCGTCTGCTTGGAAAGCAGCCACATTAGTTTCTTTGCCATAATCAAGATCAAATGGTGATATTAAGAAATTGAGACCAATTACTCTCATTCGAACATAGGCCAATTTCTTGAAAAAAATATTCTGCGATCTTTTAAAATATTTTCTAAACCCATCATTCCTATTGAACGATTTAGCTTCAAGGAAAATGTTGCGATTGCATGTTCAAATCTTGTCCGTTCATGAGAAAATTTCTTCTGGTTTACGAAACAAAAAAGTTACAGTGGCATGTACAATTGATCTTGAAAAGGCTATTGATTCGGTTTGTTTAAAAGGTTTAATCTTCTTCTGCTTCTTCGTAGCGCTACAGCTCCTCGCGGGCCTTTGCTTCCTCTAACAAGCGCCTCCACCTGTGTTGGTCAATTGACCACGTCTTCCAATTTCGAGATCCGAGCAGCGATGAGTCAGACTAGCGTTTTCTCGGTTCCCCACTGATCTCCGCCCTTCAGTTCTCACAACGAATACCTTTTTGGGTATCCGTTGTTTGTCCATACGATTCATGTGCCCAGCCCATTGCAGCTTCCGCAGTTTTACAATCGTTGAGACCTCCGGCACGTCGAAAATTTCACAAAGCTCATGGTTGTATCGAATTCGCCATTGGTCCCCATCTAGCTTCGCTCCGATTATTCGCCTCAGGACCCGTTGCTCAAAGGCGTTCATATATTTGTGGATGCTTGGGTTAGGGTCCATGTTTCACACTCATAGCATAACACAGGTCTTATCACAGATTTTTATACTTGGAGCTTTGTTTTCTTGTGTATGCAGCGGGTCTTCAAGACGGTCAAAACTGAAAGAAATATTTTATATGCGAGCTGTATTCTTCGACGTATTTCATCTCTTTCATTAGCAGTTCTCGTTATTTTGGCGCCTAAATATACAAATTCGCCCACATTTTAGATAGTGTATTTGCCAAGTGTGATATTTGAGATATTTTTCCCTGACTGCGTTATGAGCTTTGTTTTATTCCCATTGATTTGTAGCCCTACAGGTTTTGCTTCGCTGTCGAGGTGTTAATGACCGTGACAAAATACTGATGTTTAATGTACAAACTTTTAAATTGTAACTTCCCTATTTCTTTAGCTCCTGTTTTCATAAGTTTTCTTTAATTAATGTAAGTTCTGGTATTCCTCTGGGCTCTATTTTTGATCCGTCTCTATTCAATTTTTATTTGGTTGATATTCCTTGCGGTCACCAAAATAATATGAATGAAAATTTTAAAATGTTTCTTTACGCTGACGATATTATCCTTGTTGTAAGCGACACAAGTCTCTTAACAGCTTTAAATAAAATCAGTTTTCATCTTCAAGCGCTAAAAAATTATATGTTTGTTTGGGCTCTGAAAAATCAACCCTGAAAATGTGAGTTAATTTGCTTTGGTAATGGTTATGGGAAAGGTCATAAAAATACTGCAGTTGAAAGTAACTTACTCTCTTTATCAATTGACGGGAACAATATGCCTCTCAAAACATCAATAAAATATTCAGGCACTCACTTATATCATAGGCTAAAATTTGATTACCATGTTCGGTCAATTGTGAGAAAAACAGTTGGTGCATCTGTAGCATTGTCACCTCTTCTTTCAAGCAAATCTGTAAGTTGTAGTACTAAACTTTTAATGTACAAAACTCTTATTCGTCCAATTATTTCCTATTGTTTTCCTATTTGGCATTCTGTTTCCTCAACTGTTGTTGATAAAATTCAAAGTTTTGAAAGCAAAATCGTTAAAAAATGCTTATCAACATACACAAGACTATACAAAAAATATTTCAGGAACACTATACTTTACGATGAGACGAAAATTAGGCCAATTCTATTTTTCATAATCGAGCAGAGTATGAAGCACTTAACCTCTTCTCATCCTAACCCAGTTGTAAGGGAATTTTTTAATCGAAAGGTACATTTAGAGGATGTTAATCGTTATATCTCACTTATCAAATCACTTTTGTAGATAATTCTTCGTTAATTAGCACTTCCTGATTAGATCCACATAAGCAATTATTTTACTCACGGTGTTCTGAATATTACGCATTTGATCGTGGTTAATAATTTAGTTCTTAGATTTTTTATATTTCTTCCTCTTTTCCTCATTGCTTTACTATAAACACCATTTCTTAAACTTTTTATAGTATACGTTAACACTTGCTTCTGGTTTCATTTACATAGTTCATTATGTTAATTAATTATTATTGTTAAATATCTTATCGTATTTTGTAAGCTCAAAGTGTCATACTCATGTAAATTCCTTTCTTGTTGTTTTTTGCGAATAATTCTTAATTATATTTTTAAATTTAGAACCCATTGAGCACTGGTGTAATACTATTTTTATCAATCTTTCAATCACATTGAATTGGTTACGACCGAATCTTGTAATAATTGCACTTTGACTATCGTGCTGTTCTTAAGCTATATACCTTCTTATCTTGTTAAAAATGTTTATCCATAAAAAGACTGAATAAAATACCTATATCTTCGGTTATTGACAAAAATAGGAAAGAACACGCAATGTGCCCAAAATATTGTCCGGCACTGTATATGCATTTACATATTTCCATCTACTCTATATATTGTATATTTCACAATCATTTTCACATTTGCATTTTACGAGTTGCTGTTTCTTTTCTGGAATAATTACTAACAATTTTCGATTCATCTCTTGCATTTGAAGTTAAAATAATTTGTCTATAGAATTTCACTGACCCTGTTTCATTTTTCGCGCTATCCCTTAAAGTTTCGGGCAAATTCAGCGCTGTCACTTCCTATTGTAATTCTCCCAATTCTCCTTTCTCCAATCAACTTCGATTGACATAAGCGCAAAACTGACGATAGATACAAGCCATATGGTAGCAATTTGCATATGTATTAGTCGGCCTACTATGGGCAAGCTTCCGGTAGCTGTCACCCAACCGCGGCATTAGCAAATGCTTATATTCCGTCATATATACTATTTTCCGAATAAAAAACGTGCCGAACGCATTCCGTGCATGCTATAAATTCACCTTGTATAGCCCATTGTGCTCCTAAACTTTCCAAGACGAGCAAATGAAGCACACGTTTTGCACCTTCGACTGATAGCTCAGCGTTGAGATGTAAACAAACTCCTATAAATTCACTTTGGAAGGCGATAAAAACTAAACGGGTGTAAGAACTGAAATAATTTTCACTTCACTAGGAGCGCTATTGTGTTCTCCGCGGATCATCTGGATTTCACTGTAGAAATCCGTCTCTAAACCGTACAAAACCTCGAATTTTTGTTGGCACCTCCACAATTCTTCATATAACGCCATGTAAGTTAGCCAGCAAAGTCGGCCTACTAATGGTCATGTGTGTGGTAGTAAGCGCTGCTGCCATATGGCTTGTATCTATCGTCAGTTTTGCATAAGCGCCAATTTATACATTTCTTTGTTCACCACATCGTAGCCGTGCACTTGAACTTCATTCATAAAAACAACCCGAGTTGAGTCGTTGCGCGTTTTTCACCACACCAACTACCACTCTGCAGTGCCAGTGTTTGGGGAAGCAAAGTTGTGACAGTCGCGTGAAATTAGTGAAAAGATTTAAGTTTATACGTCCGGGGTGGTTTTCCGACGCCAACTCTTACTTTGTGTTTCTCATCGTTTTTCGGTAATCCGAGGATTATGTATTAAATCGTGAAGCGTGTGAATAAATTATGTTAAAGCGATTGTGCTATGGCTGCGCTACAGTGAAAAGTATTGTGTGACGGATGTGTCAGAAAGGCAGGTCAATCATCCTTCGTGTTTTTTCTCGACGACGGTACGTTTTGACTGAATTTCCTCAATTTGAATATAAACTAAGGTTTTAATTTAGTTAAAGAATATTTATTTAGTATTTATATATTGATTCGGACGATAAGTGAAGCTAAACTTAGATTTTTGAACCGATCGCTTCGAAGCCAGTTGGTGCCAAAAGTGTATTTGGGTGATGTCGCTGAGCGGCCATTCTGCCGCCTAATTTTCCGTTACTTTTTGGAGGAAATAGAAACCCTTAGGTTGGAGATTTTAAGGATCAGCTATAAGTGCAAGTAAAGAACTTGTGGAAGAAATCGATAGAATTACTCGGATCAAAATTTATTTGCATTTAGTTGGGGTTAGCGTCATATCGAACGAAATAGCCGTCTTCGTCATCCGTGGATGTGAGGTTAGTTATTGTCTAGTGTCAGTGAATTTCGGTCAATTTGAATTGATTCGTCTCCCATAAATTATTTGCACCACGCAGCTCACAGTTCGTAAAGTGATCTAAATTTAGAGTCCTTCGTTTCTTGTAAGTTTTTATTTTCAGTAAACCGTGTAGTAGTTGAAACGCATGAACTTAAGCATTGTGCTATGGCGGTGAACTAGACAACAATTGGTCTGCCGCAAGAATTGATCATCAGCATTGTGATGATAAAACAACAAAGCCTAAAAGAACGATTGGATTTTTGTTAATTCTTCAGATGCTTTTTAGTTGGAAACGGTTAAATAGGCATGAGATATTTTCAAACAAGTACACAACGCAAATCAAAGAACATCTGTTGATTGATTTTATTTGTAAATTGACGATTTAAACACAGGCAAAATACCAGCAAATTTATAGTGAGACTTCAACCTGATTCGATGGTATTTGCTATTGAGGTGAGACTTAAATTTACGCATTAGATAATTTGGGAAACAGAAGTTTAGGTATGTGATGTTTTCTAATATATACCCCTGCCGGTAATTGATGAATTCTGTCTGATTATTTAGTCTAGACTCGAAGCTGTAAAATATATTTCAATTCCAAGAATTGAACTTCATTCCCATGTAGTTAGTACACCTGGATGTAAGGTAGAAAATTGATAAAATTATACATTTTATCTATAAAATATTAACAATTGCCGAAAAATTTCAATATTTGTCGATTCCTTTCAAAATAACAAGACAACTATTTTTGGAGTAAGCTAAATATGCCTGATGGAAATTTAGGCAGCAAAGCGTGCCAAAACACCGTGCTTTAAATCTCTTGATAGTTAAACGCTTGTGAAGAGGTCATAATTTTCGTCCATACGCTTGTACTAAAACTGCATTCTAAACGAATATAACCTTTAGAATTAGAAGTGATAAAGTAATCTATGTCGTGATATCTTCGTTGCATTGAAGATCTTTCTCATGTTTAGCGCTCCCAATGTGTAGATGCTTGCCAAATTTTTCACTAAAAACTCTATTTTTTCCCTTTATGTATGATATACAAGTATTTCGAAAAATATATATTTCGGAAGTAAGTTGCTCCGTTCTTCAAGCCATTGACATTGAAGAAAAAAGATCTTACTCCCGAAATTTATATTTGTCGAAATATATCATACATAAAGGGAAAAAATTTGGCAAACATCTACATCTTCGTTGTATCTTTTCGTCCCGATCGAGTCCTGTTTTTTCTTCACCAATCAACTCAACATCCAATAAATCGTCAGACAAACTTTTGATTATGCACTTTTTATTTAGGCAGGTGCATTATCATTAGGCACTAGGAATCAAAATCGTTTTACTATAAACTATAAAAGTCCAGAACAAAGTTCTCAAATAAGAATGTTGACGATTAAAATTATTTATTTCATTGATAACATAGGTTTTTCAGTTGAAGTGATTAATTACAACTGAATACAAAAACGTCCGTGGTATTAATTTTTTAAGTATTTAAAGTGTAATGCCATGGAATCTAATACAGTGTAAACAAGACACGCTACAATCTATGTTCACGATTTGATCCAATACAATTTTGGCTTTAACCATCTAAAATAAATGAAATAGTTTACACGGTGTTTGTCGTTGACATGAATCGTTTTTTTCCTAACACTTCATGGACGGGGAACACCAATTAGCGTTATCGAAACTTACGTTATGGACCGGCAACATCATTGAACGCACTAAACGAAACTAGCGTTTTCGATACGCATCGCGAATTGGCATCGTGTACAGAAAAAATTAATAAATATGCCTGCATGATAACTTCATAAAAATAATAATCACATAATTATTCCAATATAATTATTTCGCGATGTACGACCAATTGGCATCAGTCTGAAACGCTTGTTGTGGTTAGTATGCCAATTGGCGTTCCCGATCTGTAAAATTAGTTTCGGTTGGGACGTGGCCGGTCCTTAAAGTGTTAATGATTAATTTTTTCCTCCGAGATCCGGTAATCAATCGCACCTATAAATTGGTCTAAGCTACATTGTGCCCTGGCCAACGTTGTGCGATAGTCTTACTGCTTCTTGCAGTGCTGAACCGTCGAACATGTCGTTTTGCCCTTTGGTAGTATCATATTGTCACAACTTTTCTAATCCTTACTTATATGTTGGTGTGAGTTGCTTAGGGTCATAAAAGGCTAGGGAATACAATCCCGGATCATTATTTCAATCCTGGGATTTCGGCACCAAGGAGCACTGATCCCGGGACCCTGGGACTAGTCCCGGGGTTAGCAAAACTTTTTAAGCAGTAATAAGAATGATCCAAAAAGTTATATTAAATTGATTTCAGAATGTAGTAGGCCAATTTATTGAGAATCTAAACATTAAGAATTTAAAAATGGAATATTATTTTAAAACTAAACAAAAAATGTTATAAAATTAGCACATTCATTTGGCGTTTTAAAGAATCAATAAATTTATATATTTATTGATTTGATTTTTGAAAATCAAACTTCAACATGAGAAGATTGTTAATGCTGATATCATTGAGCCGGCTTCTCAACTTGTTTACATTGTATGAAGCAGAAGAAAACGCTCTTTCAGGCTCAATGCTTGTAGGAGGGATGGTCATCAAACATTTGTAAATTTTATCGAGACTAGGACCTTGTAATGAATTTTTTCTCTAAATTGTGCGAACGAAGTCGGAACCGACCTCTCATCGGTTTTAGACGTGAAGTCTGAGTCGTGCCAACGAATGGTACCAATCAGTCAGCCAGTTCGTGCACCCGTAATCCATTTCGCGGTGACTGCTTGTCGGCCAGCTAGATCGGAGAGGATTTCGGTCGCAGGTCTTAAAATGGACTACGCTCAATTACGTTTTTCAGCCACCATTAAATGCCCGTTTCAAACGCGTCGAAAACACAAACATACGGAAAAGAGACCTACTTTACTTTATTCCGTATTCGTTCATCATTTCAGTCAATTTCAAAAATCTAATTACCATTTCGCGTTCCCGAATTTTACCGACGCGGTACCGAAAAATACACTACGTTAACTCAATTCCGAAGAACTCTACGCTAAGAAAAAAAAGCAAGACAAACTAAGGTACCGTGTACCGCACGCGACGCGAAACCGGCCATCCGCGGATTTTTCAAAACCCTACCTTGTTCCCGGCATACTTACCATGCACTCCCACTGCCTCTGAAAAAGAAGGGCCGCTGGAAAGAAAAGTCGTGTTTACTTTAGCAATTCATGTTTTAATCCTCTTGTTTAATCTCGATTATAAGCGTCTAGTTTCTGTACAAACAATTCTATTAGCTATATTTTAGTATTACGAGACTTTTGACACACTGTTTAAAATTACACTCTACTACTCAAATGCAACTATTGTATGATAATTTCGAAATGAGTCCTGTACATTAATCTGCTATAGGCAAGACTACGTTACTCGCCGAAAAATCAGCTACGTTTGAATTCTAGAGGAAAATAAGTTTTCAACTAATTTTTTTTTTCTTGACAGGTTTCCTTGATGTTAAAAACAGTAATACTGATTTATCTACTTTAGAATAACATGTTAAAAACAATAATACTGATTTATTTACTTTAGAATAGAAAATGTCATCACTATTTCAAGAATGGAAAATTTTTAAATAAGTTTTTTGAACACTACAATAGGGTTTCTATTAACCTTGAAATGACGTACCATCCCATACTTTTCTCAATAACAATTGTGTTGAAAAGTGTAGCGCTACAGCTATAGCAACAACAAAAATTCATAAAACGCTGCCTCGACATTGAATGATTTTTTTTAAAAGGGTACTTGGTTAATTTAAAACTAAAATTTTGTTTCTTGTCTAGTTTATCTAGATTTAATTTTCTTTCTTGCAAAAATATTGTATTGCAACCAAGTTAACAAATTTTTCTTTTTTTTATTTGTTTACGAAGCTCGCCTACGCTGTAACATAGCTTGAGTTACCATTAAGAGAACACTTTAAAATATTGTCCTGAGAAATCGTGAAACTAAAACTAGAATTCATTAAAAGGTTAGATATGAATATTTACGAAATGACTTTCCCTTCATCGGCAATGGACCAGATGATTAAAGGTTGTATGTAAACGTACTTGCAAAACATTCAAAATATTCTCAACTAATTCCCAGAGTACAAAATCTTGAGTGTACTTTTACTATCATC
Source organism: Odontomyia ornata (assembly GCA_963969285.1). Classification (NCBI taxonomy): domain Eukaryota; kingdom Metazoa; phylum Arthropoda; class Insecta; order Diptera; family Stratiomyidae; genus Odontomyia; species Odontomyia ornata. Next base: position 123,435,165 of record OZ017740.1, read on the forward strand.
AAAGCAGATATTAAGTCTGTATCAATTAAATAACTTTAACCTAATTACTATTTGGGATTCTTTTAACCTAGCTACTATCATCTTAGTTCTTAAAAGGAAAATAAGGCGATAGTAAGGGAAGAACAAGCATTTTGAAATTGTGCACTGAATTGCAATCGAACGTTAGATTCGCCTTTCAATAATGAGGAACCAAACTTACTCCGAAATTATCTTATCTAAGAGCGGCCATGCAGTTCAGTCTTCCAGGCGATCCTGTCGAACTTCGATGATTGATAGTTGCTATAAACGCTTTCAATGAGGAGGTGGATGCATCTTGCACTAATATCGCTAACTTCTTGACCGATGGCCGTAGTGGATTTGTTGCCAGTTCGAGGAAATATTCGGCTAGCATATGATTTTCTTCAGCTGTGCTTGCTGCTTTGGAGAACCGTCGCGGGAAGTGACTACTGGACGGTTGCCCCAAATTAAAATCAATGTTGCTGGTGATCCTCTGTGCTATGCTTATGGTCTGCGGCTTTGTGTAAGAATCGTCCGCGATATATATACAAAATCCCCCAATTTCTGGTGGATAGGGCTCTTCGTACTTTGCAGCCAGGAAAAGAGCGCCAACGCCTACTAGTTGCAAATATGGTCGCTCTTTTTTCTGTGCTTCCTCTGTCGGCTTATCCAAATGTCCTTTGCCAGCCGATAATTCGATTTCCAATAGAAATAGGAACGAGTGTATATATCGTTTATATAATTTGCCACACGGCAAATAATTGCTCGATAAAATCTGTAGATTTTACCAATCACCATGTACAAGACCCAGATCTCATTCATGGACGATATTTGAATAACTCCTATTTTTATTCGACAAGGTTCCGGTTTTTCAATGCTGAAAAGAAAAGATTTGCCTGATGACATTTCCCTCTTAGCGAATTATGTTGGTGCTGCAGAAGGATTCCTTACCTTGTTGCGAGTCGTGTACCTAACTTGCAACGACCTTTTCTCCCTTTTAGGTTGTATTCGCCAACCACGAGGCGACACTACCTTGGCCCGTTTTGACAGTTTCGACCGACTCCAACTGACATCAGCTTTAGGTGACATTCCTCGCCTCAAACTGACGTAGGATGGGAATGTCATCCGAAGCTTACGTTCGCTCGAAAGCCATATGGCAGTGATGCGCATGTGTGCGAGCCGACTTTGGCGTATGGTCGACTCATTACAACCTCGAATAGCAGATCCGCTTTCTAAAAAGTGTATCTCCTTGTAGTGAAGTAGGTAGATAGATGTCCGTAAAGGACTGCAGCGATGGTCTGCTGCCTCGACGGAAGAGCATGTTGAGATCCGCCGAGATTGGCCTTGTCTGGGGACGCGTGAATGCGCTGGCAGGCTAGCGTTGCGGTGTCGTAGGGTGGGTTCTTTCCCCCAGCACAAGGACCCACTGCAAAAGAATTTCGCATCCACGGATTCCGGGGTCAAAAAAATGTCGACCGAAGTCGAAAAGGAGGTAACCTGCTAAGGGTCAAAGCTTATTGCTGATTCAGAAGGACAAACTGGACCTGGGGAAGACGGACGGACTTAAGAGGACTTCGTCGTTACCGACGATTCTTATGGCCCACAAATAAGAGTGGGGCATCCAGATGGAGGTATGTATGTACCCTCCCAACCGGATCAAGATCCAAACGTAGACGTGGCCATGTGTTTCCCATTTGAGTGAAAAAACTTATACAAAAGCACTTTGTATGACTCTTTTCCTCAAATGAGAAGCACAAACATAACCGATTTATGCTATAGCGTTATGCAATGAAATCACATAACCCTATATCATATAAGGGCACGCGAGCGGAAAGCCACTCTACCCGGCAAGAGCCTCTGTTAAACAAGAAAAAACGGAGGAGCGCGCCCGATGGCTAGCCCACTTTGTATGACTCTTTTCCTCAAATGAGAAGCACAAACATAACCGATTTATGCTATAGCGTTATGCAATGAAATCACATAACCCTATATCATAAAAGGGCATGCAAGCGGAAAGCCACTCTACCCGGCAAGAGCCTCTGTTAAACAAAAAAAACGGAGGAGCGCGCCCGATGGCTAGCCCATATGAGCGAAGGAGCCTGCCACCGATGTGGGTCCTATACCCGGTCAAGTATAACGGAATGGAAAGACCGAGTGTTAATATTTAACAATCCATTTTTATTCTATATTGATTATTATATTCTCTCATAATCATCGATATAACTTTTTAAGTTTATCAACAGTGTATAATATTATTATTTTATAACTATATTATATATTAATTTGGAGATTACAAGAAATATTCTGTCTAGAAATATCGATAGAATGAATAGAACTAAATAAATTTTATAAATTTTCTTTCGGCTTTAAAAAAAAGGAGAATTAGCCTGCGGATACCAAATAAACAAAATAATTTACTATAAATTTCATATTGTCAAAGCGACTAGAATGAATAATTTTAGCTAAATGTTGAAAAATCCCCTGTATATCACTTAATATTCTCAGGATAATGTAACATAATCTCTTTATTATTTCATGCAGGAATTTTGCCTTTTTTATTTGCTGCCATTCAACATTCACGATATGGTGCGGCATTTGACGTTTTTTCCGAAAAAACGCGAACAAACAAATCACTTCTCGATCACCATTAGACTCGCCTCGCTTGTCCGTCGCCGACCGTATCGTCACGCCGTTACGGTGGTTGAAGACGAGACCCTTGCTCAGCCAATGTGGATTGCATTTAGCAATGCAATGCGTGGAATACTGTAATATATCAGCGTTCCCATACTCGAAATTTTATGTGCAGATTTAAAATTGTTTTAAAACAAAATTTAACTGAAGTAAAGAAAATTTAACTGAAGTAAAGAAACTTTAACTGAAGTAAAGAAACTGAAGATTTTAAATAGTGATAAAAGTTAAATTTCATGACGAATATAATTAAAGGGAAACATTTAAATTTTAATATAAAGGAAAATTGATATGAAATTTTATTATTTTTCTCGTGTGAATCTTTTATCATGAATTTTAGTGCAGCATCTGTTGTACACAAGTTCGCGTCGGAACGGCAAAGAGCTTCTACAGCTAGTTTCACAGGTGTTATAGTATCAACTAAATCCTTGATAATCTTGAAAGATCAAGGAGGCTTGGCGCCCTACGGAAGCCTTGCATACATGATGCGGAAAAGATGGATGAGTTAGTGCGGGCACTCTTCCCCGCCCATCCCGTCCGTATTGACGCTGTCCATGGTGAAACAGCAGTCGAGTGTCCACTTTTCAACAGCTTGTCTATCACCATTGTCTTGACTTGCTGCCCAGCACATTCAACGCTTGACTACGGGACAGGGTTTTCCACGTACGATGGAGGTGGCGAGGCTCGTGCTAACCAGCAAGGGGAAGGGAAATCCCGAATCGCCGTCTATATACAGCCCGTTATGCATGCTAGACAAGGCTGGGAAAGTGCTAGAGAAACTCATCAAGGGAAGACTCAGTGACGCGATTCGTGCTGCTGGGGACCTATCTCCTCGGCAGTACGGTTTTAGAGCAGGAAGTTCTACTATTGATGCGATTGCAGAGGTGGTGAGCGCGGTGCAAAAGGCAGAGGCACATAGTCGCACCAAGCGACGGATCGTCCTGTTGGTGACACTCGACGTCAGGAACGCCTTCAACTCCGCTAGATAAGCTGGAAAACCCTTTCAAGTTCCAGAATATCTAATGAGGCTTTTGAGAGACTAGCTAAAGGTTCGATGCCTGCTCTACGACACGACACAGGACCAACGAAAGATTGCGGTTACATCGGGTGTGGCCCAGGGATCTATCCTTGGTCCAGACCTGTGAGACGTGTCTTACGACGGGCTTCTGAGACTGGAGATGCCAGATGAGTCGCGCTTGATCGGCTATGCGGATGATGTTGCGGTTCTGGTCGCTGGACGCACCGTTGAACAAGCACAACTTAGGCTAGGTATGCTAATGCGCCGAGTGAGAGACTGGACGACTGCTCGCGGGCTCAGTTTTGCACTGGAGAAAACCAAAGTGGTCATCAGTATTGGAGACATACAAATCGCGTCGAAACCAGCGGTGAAGTACCTGGGGCTACTGATCGACTCGAAGATGAATTTCTCTGCACAAATCAGGGCAACGGCTGAGAAGGCTGCTTCGGGAGTATCGGCTCTGAGTCGACTTATGGCCAATGTAGGGGACCCAGCCCATCAAGAAGATGCCTCTTGATGAGTGCTGTAGGCTCAGTGCTACTGTACGGAGCAGAGGTATGGGGCGACGCTCTCGGTAAGGAGGTTTACCGAAAACGCCTGGCACAGGTACAGAGAAGAGGACGCTGACGATTACATCTTCGTATCCGACAGTCTCTGATTCGGCGGTGAAAGTCATTGCAAGCTTGATACCTGTCGAAACGAGGATGCGATGGAGATGGTTGTCCGCGAAGAGAGACAGCGCTCACTCAACGATTGGCAGCAGCCTTGCAAAAATTGCACGAAGGGAAGGTGGACTGTGTGCCTCATCCCGGATGTGAGACCGTGGCTAAATCGAAGGCATGGTGATACTGACTTCAATCTGACCCAGCTTTTCAACGTTTATGGGTGTTTTCAGTCTTACCTGCACAATATTGGTAAGTCACGGTCCCCCGATTGTCGGTATTGCCCAGGAGAGGAGGAAAATACCTGCCACACATTTTTTGCGTGCACAAAATGGGATAGGCTGCGAAGGGCCCTCTACAGGTAGACGGGAGAGCTCACCCCGGATAATATAGTCGCGGTGATGCTCGAATCGGTTGACAAATGGAACCAGGCGGCACATTATGTTCGGGTAGTCCTAAAAAATAAAAAAAGGGACTCACAGCAGCCGGGGGTGTTGGGGCTAGGGGATCGCCTGTCTGGTACTTCCTCTTCCCCTCCCGCTAGAAGAGGGATCCCCTCAGCTTGAAGGCGCCTCACGGTGTAACAAAACGAGACCTGGCCCGAAGTAATGTGTCAAACGGTTCCAGGCTATGTTCTTAGGTTGATACGGGAGGTGTTTAGTGGGTAGTCCAGTCGCCTTCTTGCGAACATGGGTGTCCCACACTCTGTGCATAAATGGGCATTCACCTCCTACCACAAAAAAAACGACGAAACTTGGGTAGTCCCATAAAAGGGCCATGTATTTGGTAAATTTTATAAAAATCGAATCATATTCACAAAAGTTACAGCCGTTTTGATTTTCTCCGATAAAAATAACATAGGGTTTTCTTGCTATACGGGCTTTGTATCTTTCCAGAAACTTTATTTTTTATTGAATTTTCTCAAAATGTTCAAAGGTAAATAACATAAATATTTTTAAGATCTCATTCAGACAATGATATTCGTTCTATTGTAACAAACTGGCGGCCGGTTGAAATGGAGTAGCAATGATTTGTTGGTGTCTACGTATCATAGGTTGAGGACACAACCCATCTGACAGGAGTGTAGTCTACCCAACTTGTTTAAATTTTGTTAATTAATATTGTTCGTCTCATTCGGACAGCTGGGTACGATTTGTAGTTTACAGCAAATGTATTGCTTTAATTATGTTGTACGTTATTATTTTATCAAGAAAAAAACTCATTAGTTGCCTATTTGCAGACTCTATTTAGGATTGTCAGATTGGAAATTAAATGTCCATCGCATAATGGCCGGTCAAAAGAACAATATAATCTAATGTAAAGGGTGTTTTTTTAGAGATAACATCATAATCAAAGGGAAGATAATAAGGCATGGATTGATATTCCGAAGAAATAATTCTATAGCAAATGGATTTAAGACTACGGAAGGACACGCATTAGAGTATTTCGGCCTGTCACACATTATAAACCACTAAAAATATTTCTGCCCGGTAGGTTTATGCAATCGTAGTAAATCTGCAAGGTTGTAAAGACGAAGAATAGAATATCTGCAAGTACGTAATCGAATCAAGTTGGCTAGGTTATTACCGACTCGAGCATAAAAGTACCGGTATAGTGCGGCGTTGCTACAGCTCGGTAACGACAATGGTAGTATGTATACAGTATACAAATAGTATCCGAACTGCGTTCATTTTTCCGCGCTCATGTTACTTTTCGTCATCCTGCTTGAGGCATATTTCAAAAGAGTCTCCATTTGGGTGATCAAGTCTCTCCCATAGGTGTATCCACACCCCGAATCAATCCTGAAAACCAGATTTCAGATCGGCCTTTAACACACTCGTATGGATGTCGTCCAACCGGCATCCTTTGAGCGGCATTTTCAATCTTGGAAACAGCCAATAGAGACCATTTCTAAATTGCCCTGATCGATTTTGTAGCAACGAGCTGCTTCTGTTCTGCCGTGAACGAATGTAATGAATTATGGCATCCCGGGACTTTATGCGGGATTACTGGTTACGTTCATGCCCCGCAGAGGTCCCTCGAACATTCTGACGCAGAGGTATGAACGCAGTTCGGATACATTTCAGATAGATCTCGTATTATGTGCTTGATGAGGATTCTGATTCCCACAGAAGAGAAATAATGGAGACAAAAGGTTGAAGTTTTTGCTTCATTTCAAAAGAGAGCGCTGAATAAGGCAAGCAGCGGAAGGATGGCTCAACAAAAGATTCAAAATAATTAAGCGTTACGTTTTGCCCATTAAATTCTTGTCCAAAGAAACAAATATAAAAATGTGGTCATTCAAAAAAGATGCAAACTCAAAGCTAATAGGACACGCGAAAATGTATATTTCTCGACATGGAAGACAAAATACATAATCAAGCGAAACTATTATTAACACTTTATGTACCGGGAACGCTAATAGGCGTCGTAACTGGAACTAGCATTATCGACCGGTAACACCAAATGCCGTCATATATGGAGTAATCACATATATGTTCATACACAACTACGTCATGTACGAAGTAGTTAGTTTTTTTTTCGTTAAAAGCCGTCGGGGCTTGCTTTGTTGTGTGAGTAGACTCGTTTTGACTCCTTTGAGTCATCTTCAGTATCTAAAGGATGTGTGGAAGGGAATGACTATAAAATCGTAGGATGGGTTACGCAGGAAGTATTAAATTAGGTTAGGTTAGGTTTTTGTTTTTTGAATTGTTGGGTGTCCGTTTGTTCTGTTTCATCTCGTTTCCGTTTTCGTGGGAGGAGGGGGTCTAGTACTGAGAAAATTGCGTCGGAATTTGAAATAAATTGTCCGTTGATAATGTTACTGTTTGTTTTTCTATGTTTATATATTTCAAGATTTTCTAGGAGGTCAAGTCTTGGTTTGCTATGTTTGTGTGGCAATGTCATAGAGTTTGTCATAGTGTCAGGCTCGTGTGCATGGTTTTGTAGGTGCGTCGCCTAGTTAGAGGCTACAGTCAACAATTTGTTCAAAGGTTTTTGAGTGGGGGTGCCCCCCTGTAGCGAATTTTCAATTGGTTAAGTATTCGTATAGGCTTGCAGCGGTTACCCACTGCCTCAGAGAGCCAAATATTGGTGCTCAATTGAATCGACTTGATGCAGGGACGCGTGTATGCGCTGGGAGTCTAGCGTCTGCGGTGTCGTGGGGCGGGTTCTTTCCCCTAGCATCAAGTCTCGCTACATGTTATTTTTGGCATAGACGTATTTGCAAAAGGCCTAATTGGAATCTGCCTTGTTGTGTAAGAAAGATCATAAGTGCTCTTTGTATCTTGTTGTTAGTTTCCGTGTTGTCCTTCCTATATATACCAGACCGCAGCCCTTGCATGTTAGTTTGTATTTGCCTCTGCTCTCGTATATTGATGCGTCATTCAGTTATGGCTTCTGTTTGTTTCCAATGCTGTTAGTTTTAATGCAGTATTTTCTAAGGAAGTTTGATAGTTTGCATGTCTCTTTGCCTACATATGTTAACGAAATCTTATGCATTTCAGTCAATTAGTGTTTCTGTTTTTGTTTGTACTGTGTAATAAGTTTGTCAATTTCACGTTGTTTGTATCCGTTATTACTAGCTATTCTGTAAATGTAGTTTGGTTCGTTGGAGTAATAGGAGTCATTTGGATGGAGTGGAGTCTCTGCACCATTGATCTGTACGCTGCTAGTTTGTATTGTGCAGGGTGGTTAGATGTTACATGTATGGTATGAGCAGTTGTGGTTGGTTTTCTGTATATTTTGTAATTCAATAGTGTTTGTTCCCGTGTCACGGTTACGTCCATATAGTTAAGATGTCCGTTTGTTTCTTTTTCTATAGTGAAATTTATATTCGGGTGTATTTCGTTCCTATAGGCAAGTAGTTCATCTTGTTAATTTCTTGTGAGTCAATAACGATGAAACAGTCATCCAGATGTCGTCTGTAAAACATTACATTGAATCTTTTGACAATTTTGGGTATAAAGACTTCTTCCTAAGATTGTAAGAATATTTCTGACATTATTAAGGACATTGGATGTCCCATATCCAGACCGTCCTTGGCGATGTATGTGTTGTTATAGAACCTAGTTTCGGCTACGATGTTACCGGTCCCAAAAAATAATAATGATAATCATCGCGCAAGAGTCCAATTCGAACCTTGACGTTGAGATTTGTTACGGAATCTCATTTCATGACCGTAACGGTATTCGCGGTGATATAGTCGGTATCACGCTGAACCAAGTGATTATTACCTGATTTTTCAATCAGTACCCCTCACAGCTGCGACATATGGACCACAACAAAAATTCGTTGCCATAAACGAACTTTGAATTCTGAAACTGCTGGACAAGTGGAGCGCCCTAACTACTATACCACAAGGAATACGGTCCCAAAGTGTCCCAAAAGCTTAAACTTACTTCTGACGATAAGATTCCCATACAGAAAGGAAACATGGAGATTTTCTATTTAAGATTGATAAAGGCGTTAGGTCGCTGAAGAATACCAAACGATAACGGCTATTTCGTTGTCAGCCGCATAATTTTGTCAGCCAATGAAGGTGCTTCCGCCTTTAGTGTATATCTGATAACTCGAGTATTTTTATCTGTTTTCGACTAAAATGCCGTAATTCTTTCGATACTGTAAATTAACAAAATTGGATACAATCTTTATTTTTTACATCATGTCATACCAAATAATTTTTTTAAACTCTAGAGTTGTTCTTAATTGTCTACTGGGGGGCAACAGAATAATCATTCAACATTATAACGATTTTGTGCGCGCCTAAGAGTAGCTCGTTATTGGTTTTAATTTGGTATACATCATAAATCAAGATGCAAGATTTTGCATGCCGATAATTACCTATTCAGAACTTATGCCCTGATGCTTCTGTATCGCTAAAATTTCATAGTTTATTCATGCTGAACTAATATAATTGTTATCAAGGATATACGAGTACTCTTCAACTGCGTCCTTAGAGCCTAATTCTTACGTTCGCATAAAGTATTTATTTATAGGAATATTCTAATTTTCCGTTAAAGTTATTAGTTCACAAAATGTCTATTTAAAACATATAAAACTACTCAGAATGCAAAATCCTTAATTCGAAACCTACTATTATTTAACAATTGAGTCGATGCTAGCCAAAGTAAATTCTATAAATAATAAAAGAGTTGAATGCGTGGGTTGTCCGTTTTGCATTGTACGGCGACTTGGCGCTGTTTCTGACCCCCTCACGATTTGAATACTGCATCAAGCGATTGCCAAAATTAAGTCTAAAGTAAAAATGTTAAATAGTTAGTGTTCCGCATAATACTCAAGTGTGTTTGAACACCTTGTTTTGAAAGTCTCATTTGATCAGGTGCCAGTATGATAATTAGTCACTTGCACTTGTCACCTTAAAAGTATACGAGCTGTAAGAATGATTGAAATTTTCAAATTTCGTTAAAAATTAAAAAAAATATATATATTGTATATATAAACAAACAAGAAGCAGTGAAGGGATGAGTGGTCCAATCAATACGTTGACTGAGTTACTAATTATATCAGATAAAACGTGGCAACCAAATATTGTATGCGAATGGTTGATGAAAAAATTTTCCGATTGTTTTGATTTATTTTTATAGAAAAAGAGGGCAGGGACGGTAGTGTTCGTAATCAATTGATCATATGATAATCAAAGACTATTCAATTGGCATGAAAATAGCTTTGGTTGAAAAATCTTTCCGATTCCGTTTCAAAATGAAGATGCTTTTTATCAGTCGTTTTTCGAATTTCGTACTGCGTGTGCTCTCGTTTCGATCTGAAGTTATTGATAGTATGAACCATTTACCCTTTTCCTGCATTGTAGTTTGAAAAGTGAGGATTTACTTATTGAGTGTAGATTCCTGAAAGTTAAAAAAACGTGGTTAGTGAACTTTGTTTGGCAAAAAATAAAATCAAAGTGGTCATTTGAATAATCCCTTTTTGCCCGTTTGAAATAAAATTGTGCCCGCTTCAAGTGAAAGAAGTTTTAACGCGAAAAATGCTTAATTAGCATAATTTTTTCGATGATTGTTTCGTTTAATTGAGTGTTCAGTATGAGTTTCTGAAAGTGTCAATATGTTGTGAGTTGTAATTGTGTTTATCCCAAGGCCCTATTCCAACTGTTACTTTTAACAACAAAATTGACAATGACTACTTATAGTATTTAATTCCCTTATGAAATCCCTAAAATAAGTGTTTCAATTGGGACTTTCTGAGCCTATTATAACAAGAATACAATATTATTGCAAATGCAGGGACTTACACGCCTTCAGTTAAGTACAATTTTTTATTCTTCAAGTAAAAGTATGTTTATTTGATTTGATTACTCATCAAACGTCCTGACAATTAGATCACACCTATCACACTTCCACTGATACTCGTAAAGTGAAATAGTTGTAAAATAACTGTCACAACTCATTGCATAATGACTAAATGGAATGATTTAAAAATGAAAATCGGGAATGTTTCAGGTCTACCCTTAAAAAAGTAAGATTAAGCTTACATAGATTATGTTATAAATCTTTGTGGAGTTAATTTTTTTCTTGGAAGTAGAATATTTTTTGTGAGTTTGTAAGGGAAATTTTCATTTTAATTAGAAGACCTTAAAGTCTCAGAACGGAATTATGCAATTTCCAAGCCATTTTTGCCACAATTTATATCGTTCTCATTTTTCAACTAAAAATATAATTTGTATTCATACTGGGGAATATCATCCTTTTAAGTTTAATAGAAATTAAAAAAAAAAAACACACATTCATGAAGCCGCAGCAGTTTCGATGTCGATAAACTCTATTTTACTATTGATTCGTACTCAAGTTTACAAAACGCGTGCTAAATTTTTGATCGTATTTTGAAGTTACACAAACTTTTATGATTTTTGGATACGTATATTATGATCAAGATCAAGATCCATTGTAGTCGCGGCCATATATTTTCCATTTAAATGAAAAACTCATACAAACATTGTTTGCATGAATTTTTCCTTTAAATGGAAAATATTTACGTTTCAAATTTATGTTAAAGTCTTATGTGACGGAATCACATAACACTTTAACATAAATACGAAACTCAAGCCGAAAGCCACTCTACCCTGCGAGAGCACCTGTAACGATAAAGAAAAGGGGTGAACTCACCCGATGGCTAGCTCATGAGTGGAGTGGCCAGCCAACGTGGTGGGTCCCATACCCGGTCAGGGTTTCAACTAAATGGAAAGACCGAACTTTGGGTTAAATATAAAAAAAAAATCTCTGCCTCTATATAATAACATGTAAATAATTATTTTTATATTAAAAATTTAACTTTATTTTAAATATTTTTTTAACTGGCAACAATCAGCTTGAACTCAAGCATTTGCTAATTTTGTAATAACTTTTTCATGAATTTTAACTAACTAACATATTCATTGCGATACTTCACTTTCATTTCCAAAAAAAAATGAAAACTAATCTGTAGTAATCGTAAATATTTTATAATAATCAAAGATATCATAAGAGATTGTTCCGAAGAAATATTCTTCGTATTCTGATTGCAAGAAATGTGTACGTTTTCTCAAATGAATTTGCAATAAAAATTAAACTGAGGCTTCATTTCCACTACACAATATGTAATGATGGTAATTTGCAATTTAGGCAATAAAAAAGGTTACTTACCCAATCCTCCCCCGACGAGCGCTCGTTGATGCCTGCAAATACTCGAAATTTCACTCTTTTTCTTTTAAAATCCTGTTAATTTTGTTATTGGATGTTAGGAATAGTTGTTTTATATAAAGTTCTTGAAACTGTTCACTGTTTACTTCAATATTTGATTTAAATAAAATTTGTCAGTATGCTAGGCAACCCATTCCGTTTAAAAACAGTTCATATCAGCTTAAACTTTTCAATCCACGCATTCGGCATATCTCCTCCCTTCAGAAGCGTTTTCGTATTCAGTTGCGTCTAGCAAAATCACCAAATCCCAGCAATATTTTTCCGAAACCGCGTCGGCCTCTCTAAACAGGTAATCCATCAGAAAACTAAATATCCTTGCAAATCATTTGATCGGGATGAAAGTGATCACTGCATACCAAACTATTTCTACTTCTATTTAGATTTTTCTGAGGAATACTCCTAAGCCATTTAATCCGTAGGGAATCGTCGATGTTACTGTAACTCAAGAACCACCACCTCGGGTAATGCTCCAATTGCGAGATTAACTTTCGACTAGAAATGATTTATCTCAAACGCTTACATCAAAATCATCCGACATGGCTACACGATCTCAATTATCTCACCGTAAGATACCGAAGCAAAATATTTCTTACGAATCAATATAACTCATTAAAAGCCCATTCAAATCGTTTTCACTAAAGTAAAATCATCAACTATTTTGTCTTGCAATGTCTACATCAACCGACTGAATTGTATGAACCTGAATAAATCAATTCATTACGTTTATCCAAACGCGCTGTCGAATCTCTCAAATCGAATTGCAAACGATGACGACGACGGCGGCGGTGATAAGAATTTTCTGTACTACCGAAACTACTATTTCACAAATGCACTTGTGATTGGGAAACATTCAAATTGTGCACGAAATCGAGTTGGCGTCAGTGCCCCGATTAGGAAAATTTCTTTTTTTCTCAGTTTTTTTAAACCGATCTTGGCTCGGCTTTGAGGTTGATGAATGATGGTCGGGGAAAAATTCTCCACACCGAGCGCAATGGGACACGACCGAAAAGACACTACTTTTATATCGCGCTTTTTCAGAATTGTCATAAAATCGATTAGATGTCTCATTTCAGATTTGTAGCCTTTAGATCTTGTGACTTTTTGAAAGTCAGCTCCTTGCCGGCGATGGCCTTAAAATCGTGCTTGCTATCGCCTCCATTTTATTTGATGCACTGAACCACCAAATAATAGAAATCTAAAGACCTAACACACTTTTTTGCCCGATTTTTCAAAACTCCGTCAAATCCGAGTTTTTGTCGCGCGGGTTCTCGAAATTCTCAAGAGCTGTCACTCGTCAGCCGTCGTCTTTGTCGACACTTGGTAATCTATATATTTACAAACTTTTTGCAACCGCACTTTTATGCACCGCGTTTGAATGAAATGTTTATATTTTCCAAGGACAATCAGTTCACTTCACTAGAATCACTTATCCGAAGGAAATCCCAGACCGAGCCACACGGAAAGTCAAGAAGACAGTCCACACGTCCCCCTTCGAAACAATATCTTTGCTTGTCTCGGCTAGACTCCTTACATATGCCGCAACGGAGGTTTTCTCTGCGAGCCCCTTGCATGCCGGCAACGGTAGTTTTTTGTGTCTACGAGATAAAACTGCAATTCTTTGCTAAATTGCGTTGCAAAGGGGTTGCACTCATCAATTTTTTTTTGTAATTTTTGTTTAATTTTTTTATTGTTGTTTCTTCTGGTAATGATAGTAATGGTAGTGGCGGGTTGTAGTACAGGAAACGGTGTTTTCTCCGCAAATGTTTTTTCGAGATTACTACAAACATGCATAGAGGTACGACGTCTTTCATAGTGATGTGAGCAGGTTTTATTCTTATCCTGGGGGCGGTTCCTCATCATGAGTCGAGCGAAATGACTGGTCTCGTTGTGTTTTTCACGTATTTACAATTTTTTATGACCCATACAGTTGTATTTCTCTTCTCACTATACAAAGTTTGAATGCTCTTTAAAATGAGCATATAATATTTTTCAATTATTTTATTTAATTGATTCACTTACGAAGTGTATTATATCATTTATCCAAGGTGTGATAGAAATCTTGAATAGGCTTTCTCTGGCACAGAGGGGCCATCGAATTGTGTCGGATGCCTACTGATTAAAACCACCGCACCTTTGCCGCCATAGTTGTCTGAATCAGAATCCGTTTCTGCATTAATTCGACCCGATCATGGTTCCTAATCCACAGACTCACATCAGTGATTCACTTACGAAGTGTATTATATCATTTATCCAAGGTGTGATGGAAATTTTGAATAGGCTTTCTCTGGAACAGAGGGGCCATCGAATTGTGTCGGATGCCTACTGATTAAAACCACCGCACCTTTGCGGCCATAGTTGTCTGAATCAGAATCCGTTTCTACATTAATTCGACCCGATCATGGTTCCTAATCCACAGACTCACATCAGTTATTCCTCTTTAAACATTTTATGTTGCAGTAGCTTCATAGTTTCACCATATTTTCTTCCATTTTACTTTTGAATTAAGCATTACTTCTCTGACATTTTTAGAGGTGAGATGCCTGTTTGTTTTCTCAAGAACCTCTTTCAACGAAGATAAGTTTTCACGACCAAAGAATGTGTCTAGAGCATCAATGTGCATTGCCCGGCAATATTTGCAAAATAGTATTCCAATCTTTTGGATGTACTTGCGCCTCGTACAAAATTGACTGAGGTAGAATATTTCTTCATCGACGTTCTTTGAGATAGCCCCGTATCATCACTAATGTATAGACATCTATACAGAACCTGTGTTGAAGAGCGGGTAACATGTGCTTCCGCCTAGCTAAATTGAAGACAATACGTACATCAAACGTTACTAATGGAGCAATAGGTCTGATAATGTAGCATGGTTCTTTTGCTCTAGCTTTAGTCAGGATGACGTCAAGCCGTGCTGTCATCTGTTACATTAATGCATGTCAGAAAAAGTGGAAACGTGTCTCCAATACCTTTCTTGCCGTGACCAACATCACTATGGTCGATATGCAGATAGTGATTTGGACCGCTCTTGACTTTGTCGATGAGAGCTAGCTTTGGCATTTCTATCGTGCTGAGAAGAGTCCCATAATTACCAAATACGTATTAAACATGCAGAGTAGCAATTATGGTTAGATATCTACTATTACTTTTAAGTGCCTCAGCAGGAACATCGAGTAACTTACTTCCAGCCTCCAGTGTGAAGCTCTGTAAAAGATGTTGGTTCGATGCTCTCCCTGAAATGTGATGTAATTATGGTCACCGTCGTCTATCATCCCCCAGCCACTGATACGACTTTCTGAAGCAAAGCTCACATCAGAGCGCCCAATTTCGTTTCCAAGCAGTGTTAATATAATCGATTCATTTAGATAAATCTCGGATCGCATCTACTAATTTGACATATTTAGATGAAATAGTGTTTTTGAGATCCAGGTTCTTTTATCTGGGATTTAGTTGTATCTTCCATTTCTTCATTGTTTTTTTCGTTATCCAGGTCAACAATTTCAAGACTCATTGTAGGTTCAAGATTCTAACCTTCCCATAATATGCTATGTCGAGCTTGGATTTACACTGCACTTTGATAGGACAAAGGCTTTTCCTAAAGGGTTTCCAGGTCCTCAGCATACGTCTTCATTGTGCCGGCCTGCTTGTTTTAATTTGTTTGGTTGCTTTTCACTGGGAAGGCTATAGATCCGACTGTGTCTCGATCTCATTCCAGTTTCGTTTTACACTCGTCAATTTTCTCTGCAGGTGGTGATTACATCTAGTGCCACTTCAAGCTTAAGCAGACCCTCTTCTACAGGTCTGGAGATATTCTTCTGCAAAATAAACTCATGAGTCTTATTAATAATTTCTCTTCTGACTGTCTTGTGTTCTTCATTTGTTCCCGTTGAGATATGAGCGCGAAGAACAGTTCAGCGAAATGGACTTAAGAGTTTTTTCTGGATTACCTGCAGAGCTCAGGTGCACTTTTTTTAGCCTACTTACTTCTTCCTGTGCGTGTGGGTTCTTAGAGCTTCGGATAAGCACGTTCTTCCGTATCACGGTGCAATTTTCATTTTCTTGGTTTCACAAGATTTTGATGTCATTTGATCGAACTTGTGTACAATATCGCATTAGTTGCAGGTGTTCGTGTGAAAACTCCTTAATTAGAAGGATAGAAATCGTCTTTTCGTATAAAATTGGCATTATCGAATACTTCCCTGAATCTCCCCCAGATGTCGGAATCTTGCTAGAGCGAATGTAGATCTTTGATATTTATTAAAAATAAAGATTTTTTTTTTCACAAACATCTAGAGCAAACATTCTTGTACATTCACATTCAATGGCGTCTTCAATTGAATTCTGTTCTCTTATTAACAGTTATTTGAGTTTTATATTTTTTGATGCAGCGTTGAGGAAAATTACGTTTTGGCTAGGTTTTGACTAGGTGACGTTTAGATAATTTCCGATTAGTCCCAAGACATGTGCACCTTAGTTGTTTATTGCATTTTCGTGGTTGAGTTTCAAGAAGAAAGTATTCAATTCATAAATGATTGAGTTTATCGTCAACAGAAACTTCTTGTTTATTTCCTTACATTAATTCGTCTCGTCACTGGTCAAACCTGTGCGGTCACATGGAAGTAAAACATGAACCCTGACGAGTGATTCCGAAAAGACAGTAGACATATTAGTGCTCCGGAAAATCGACGGGCCAGTGAAAAAGGAACAGAGTGGAGACTACGTTACGCCGATGAGTTGTATGAACTATATGACGAATCACCTGTATCTATTTGCGTAAAGTTACGCAAATTACAATGGGCGGGCTATGAACAAGAAATGAAAGAAAACCGGCTGCCCAAAAGAATATTAAAGGGTAGAGCACAAGTTAGACGTCCAGCGTGAAGATGGTAAGACTCGATAGCAGCTGACAGCAGATCCTTGCTAGGAGTGATCAACTAGCAAACGAGATCGCAGAACCGTGATGATTGGAGTCGATTAATCCTGAAGGCAAAGGCCCGGCTTGGGCTGTCGCACTGCGCTATAGATGATGATGAATCCCACCCGACCTACATTTTGAGATTCTATAAAATAGATGTCTTGAAATTTAATCTTTGTTGTGTCCCCATTTTCATTGGAGTGCCTAGAGCTTCTCCAATAGGCCTAATTTTCATTGGTATTCCAAGTTTCCTCCTCAGCTAAGCAGTAAGTTTGCAGACGGTATATCCTCCGGAGCAGAGCTCCACGGTACGCCAGAAGATGTTCTGGAGTTTCATCTCCAAACATGCATTCGCCATTTCGCTTAAGAACCATTTTCTAATGTGCTCTCCCAGGTGCTCCGTGGGAAATCCTGTAAGGATCTTGAATTTATATTCCTGCCTAGTTTGATGCACTATTGAAATCATTTCTCCTCATAAACCCTAAGGAACATTTTCGCCACTTGAATAAGTGTCTCGCAGTAATATATAATAATTTTTAACGAAACAAATTCAGAGGCAAGGTTTCCATTTTTAGAGTTTTGTACTACTTATTATGCAACACTCTATTAAAATCCGTTTTGTCTGTCCGATCGTTCCTCGTGTAACAATTTTTCTCCGAACCCGTTGTAGCTACGGTCACAAAACTTGGCAGGGAGGTCGAAAGTCATGACCTCTTAAAAAGTTTGTGTATTAGATTTTTTTAAAGGGTTAAAGTGGTGCCCCTTACCGGAAGGAGGCTCTTAAACAGTTTCTTTAATCGAAGATAGTCGTGTGGGATGCCAAATAAAAGGTCTTGGTGAGGGTTTCCGAAACTTCAAACAGTTTTACCAGGGTGCAAGGGTAGGGAAATTGTATGAAAAATGTGTGTCGCTCCATCGCGATTGGATACCTGTGATCTGAAAAATCTGATAAAAAATTATTGATGAATTATGAATTTCCCATTTTCCCTGAATCATCCTTAAATTCGCTCCAACTCGATATTTAAGTAGTCCCACGAGGGCGGTCCGATAAGTATTTAGCCTACAAAAGAAAGACGAAAATTTAGGAACGTGGCATAATCTCCACTTAGCTCGATACACCTGACCCAGCCATGTTCCAACTTCTTTAACCCGTCTAAAAAAATACGTTTTCTCTATATCATGGCGGCGGTGACCTCCTCATTCGACTCAAATTTCTGCCCAGCGAGTAACTTTTTCAAGTTTGGAAACAAAAAGAAGTCGCACGAGGTCAAATCTAGAGAATTCGGTGGATGGGGTAGCAATTCATAGCCTTATTCGACCAATTTGGCCGTGGCCACGACAGAGGTGTGACCCGGTGCGTTGTCATGGTGGAAGAGCACGGGCTAATACCTCTGTCGTGGGCCCCTGTTTTCTGCGATTCGGCGTTGAATCGGTCCAATAATTCGGCACAGTAGAGCCCTGTGACCATTTGCCCTTCTCTAGGTAGTCGATGCAGATCACACCTTGTGAATCCCAAAAAACGGTGGCCATCACTTTTCCGGCTGATAAGGCAGTCTTCGCCTTTTTCGGAGCACGTTCGACGGGCGAAATCCACTGTTTCAACTGCTCCATGGTCTCTGGTGCGTACCAGTGGAGCAATGTTTCGTAGACGGTCATGAAACGACGCAGAAACTCCTTCAGATTGCGCTTAAACAGCGTCAAAAACTGCTCTAAAGTGGTTTGACTTTGTTGAGTTTGTTGTCCGGAGTGACCAAACGGGGCACCCATCGCGCCGACATCATTCTCATGGCCAAAATTTCATACAAAATATGACCCACGCGGTCTTTTGAGATGCCTACTGTCTCAGCTATCTCGCGCACCTTCAATCGGCGATCTGCCAATATGAGCTCGTGAATTTTTGCCAATTTTCTTCCGTGGCAGCGGTCAAAACAAAACTACGATTCCGATTTGGTTGAAATTTTGACTGTAGCCGTCTACGAGAATGTACTACAGCCCCTTTCGGACTTTCGCTTAGAGATTGTTAGAGTATTCATTACCTTGATCGGATGTTCCGAAAAATGCATCTAATTTAAATGAAACTTGGCGTTAATCACTTTATTCAGCAAATTGTTCCACCATCTGATTCACAATGTTCAGAAAAAATATCTGCGCAGCAGAATAACAACTGTACGGCCTCAAAAGTTCAGCTTTTACCTGTTTTTTTGGATGAATTTCACTCATGCTAAAAATGAATGGGTGAGAAGTGATAAGGAAGCGCTGAAAAAATCCTCCATAGCCGCTGTTCTCGAGGATTTTCGGGAAAAATGTTATCTGTATTTTTTACATATTTTTATCGCGTTTCTTGGGCGTCCAATCAATTATCTGATGCCCAATCAATGATCTGATGCCCACGAATCAATATTTGTGTATTGCCGTAGGCGTGCAAAACCATAAATAATTGTGAATAATTCAGCAGTTTCTAAACAGAATTTCTCGAAAGCAGCAACATTGACTGAGACATCATTCGACGTAACTTGCAGTTGGTACGATGTGGTATTTTTTGATTAAATTATAGTCCACCCCCAAAACTGCAGCAGACACTTCTACGTTTTCAAAAAAACCCTCTAGCAGTATTTCCCGTCTTTGCTGCTTCCGAATCTAACTTTGGGTTGATCAATAATCAAATGCTATTTTTCTTTGAACGACGTTTGTATGAGTTTTTTTGCTAGCTTGAGATATATTTTTCGTCAGCTTGTCGCATTTGCCATTTTTGAACTCCAAGTTTATAACCAATGTGCAAGACAAATTCAGAGAATCTTATCCAAGCACGTAACGTCGAAAGACCAAGTTTCAGCTGGATAACATCGATCTCTCTCGTTTTCATAACACATCGGTGATTTCGTACCTGACACCGAGTTACATACCTTTCCGTCAATCATTGTAAAGAAATCCATAATCGTCTGCAAGGGGAAGGGGGATTCGATTTGGCCCTTGATGTACTGCTCCTCATTAATAGGCAATTATGCTGCAAAAATGTGGGGAAGAAGGCCTGGGGTTTTTCCAGACAACAATTTGTTTGATCATCGGAATTTACAATTTGCAGCGGAACTAAAGAAGTTAAAAAATTTGTTCGTCAGAACTTTCATTATCCGCGAAGTTTTGTTTATATTGGCTATGACCGGAATTTCTGTCACAATGCATTTAATATTTGAAGTCACATTAGGGGTTCATGAATAAATGACATCGGTCTTCACACTCAAAAATCTGTTACAAATGTGGTCTAAAAGTGATTGCAATTTGACTTCTCCGAAGGTTTCGGTTATTGTGATATCCGATGGATAGTAACGTGATTTCGTATCTGTAATTTTTGCATAAATTGGATACGCAATAAAATTTTTGCTTCTGAGCTAAGACCTGATAGCACAATATTGTTACTTAGTCAATTTTATTTTGCATTAACGAAATCGACTAATGCTTCGTCCCCGGACGTTACCGTTTATGCTGGAGTTGCTGCCGATTTGTATTTCGCTGCTCTCGACTTTGTGGTAATGTCCTTCAAAATGGAAGCAGCTTCTGCTTGACCCGATGTGCGGAGACTTTTTTCAATAGTGTAAGCCAATTCTGTTGCAACGAATTTCGTACGAATTTCTGCCGTCCTCCGTCTTTTAGACCGATCACTCACTTATGGAATTCCGCATATGGTCGACCGCGCTCTTTTGATTTCTCCATTTCTTATCATTGGTGTCAACATGCAATAATGCAGCTTTCTGAAAAGTACAAACAGTACAGTACTGCAATTGTGATGATTAATTGAGTAGTCTACTCAATTAATCATCATAATTGCAGTAATTGTAACTTCAAAATTTAACCAAGCTTGATTTTTTTTCAAAAAAGAATCCTCTTAAGCTTTCCTTTTCGAATTCATCGATCATAAACACTCTCTTCATGTCGTCGTCGGTCCACTTTTTTGCCAAACATTGCCGCTTGGTGCATAACATTTTCCAACGATTGAAAACTCTTCTTCGCGTAAACTTAACTGTGAACAGCCGGAACTTGATTCTTAAGGCAAATAAACATTTCATCATCATAATAATAAAGATCATCATAATCTTAATAATCTACGACGGTGGTTCAAATATGATCGAGACAAATGCTCTGACACGTTTATTTACTATCGAAAATATTTAAATTTCCAGTACCTCCCACCCCAATTCCGATATTGTATCGAGCGTGAGACGCGCGGTATGAGGGCGCGCGTTATTCTGGAGAAGAATCGCACTTCGTGCTGGGATGCTCCTCCGTTTCGAGCCGTTATTTTGCGATTTTGAAAATACTCGTGGATGATAGACTCTACACTACCAATACTGATGCCGACTCTAGCCGAAATGTCTCGAACATTCATCCTACGGTCCTCCAAAATGAGTTGTTCTACGCGGCAAATGTTGTCTGGTGTGATGCTGGTTCGCGGTCGACGATCATGCTGCTCATTCTCGACAGTTGCGCGACCATCCTTGAATGCTTTGGTCCATTTAAATACAGCAGCCCTACTCAGGCACTCACTACCGAACTGATTTCGCAAACTCAGAAAAATTTCCGTGTTTTTAACGCCTTCCCACACTAAAAAACAAATGACAATACGTTGCGCAACGGCGGTCGGCACTTGAAGTTCCCTCATGGTCGAAGCACGCGTGTGAAACACACACTCCCGACGAAAACTATGTCACACTGTTCGTAAGGGACCCAGCTATCACATACTCAAGCCACGGCCTTCAAAACATACATGCGCGCCATCTACAGCGTTTGTCTCCATCATATTTGAACCACCCTCGTAAATGAGTAATGAGTTTGTGATGAAGAAGAAAAAGCTGAGAACTTGTTCTTCTAATAGACCATTCTAAAATTGATACCATGTAAGGGAATTAAAGGTCAAAACTTGTCTTTGACTTAGCCAATAGTTGACCATGAAATAATTATTAAAAAAGATTTTTTTTGCTCATTTTAGTTGGTGTTTATTTAGATGTTAATTAACATTTACACTTTTATTATTATGTTTCTTTGCTAATTGATTTTTATCGAAAATAATTGTAAATGAATAATTTACGCCTATATCGTGGAATCTGGCTTCTATTCTATTCTGGAAACGATAAATTAGTCAAGATATCATTAAAAATATTAGGTACTTTTGAACATCATAACTGTTCACTAAAAGATGTTTCTATATATGTGAAAACTATTTTATTTATTGATCCTGTATCCGCAACTAGAGCGCACAATTTCTCAATTAAAAAGCAAATATGAGTCAAAAACTCGCCATAAATTGGTAAGTCGAAAATTCTGAGGCTATAAGGATCAGAGTATACCTGCTAGAACTAATTAAATATTAATCTGCACTAAGTATGTATAAAACCTATGCAAATCATTCGATTAACGTGACATTTCGTTCGTTTACAGATACCCAGTTGGGAATGAAATCGATGAAAATTACGTTTCTCGACCCGGTATGATCAACAAGACATCAATAGTTTCACAAAAATAGGGAACATTATTAAAAAACCAGTAGATAATAGTAACAAAATGCCTCCTATAAGCGAAAAACGATCGCCTACCATTCTAAAAGACAACATCAAAGAAAACCTCTCAAATCCTCAATCACTGTGTGATAAATTAAACAGTCGTGTGCCTGATTTACATGAGTGTCGAGAATCATGGCTTCAAGAAATTGAAATTTGTAAAGATCAAGTGCGAAGCCAACTTTTATCACAACACAATCATCTTCATACTCCCGAAGGATGTCAATATGACGGTTTGAAGCCAGTGAAAGAAGATCTTAAACGCCGAATAAGGACAAGAAGTGAATCGGACGATAAAAATCGGTTGACAGAAGATCAGGTATGTAAACAAATGCTCTAATTTATTGGGTGCCAAAGTTAACAAATAAATTGTTTAAACGTTCATATCCTGGTAATTTTTTATGTATGACCAGCAACCAAATAGTGAAAGAATGAAAACGGTATTGTGAAAAACTGTTAATATACAAAAATCAAAACAAATAATGATGATTTTATATTTGAACCTTTATCCCAGTGTTTTTACTTTAAAAAACGTTCGTATTTTTACTATCCGCAGTCGTTGCTAAGTTTATGAAGTTTTACCGTCCACTAACCTAAGTGTGTTTCTAATTGCATATTTGTTTTCTTTCTTTCTCTGTTTTTTATGTGATTTTTGGATTGATTATTTAACTGAAGTTGGTTGCAAAGCGACCACGTGAAGATAGTTATTCGGCTGAAGCATGTGAGAATAATGCAAATCAAAATCATCATCAGAACTCACTGCAACGTACTCCAACGAATTCAAATGGCTTAGCCTTACCGCAACCCCAATCACATACTACGAATGGCATTGTGACTCACCTGCAATTAACATCCTCAACATCACCTCCATCAGCCCATAACAAACCTGCTTCACCTGCAAATGACGTACACTGCAACGGAGTTGTTAATGGGACAGTAGAAATAGTTTCAAATGTAGCCAAGGCAGATAACGGGGCTATGGAAAGAACCAGCTCGAACGACACGCCTGAGCATATTCCCGAATCATCTCCAAGCACGCCTACTAATTGCAAGACTGACATACCCAGCGTTTCAAATAAAAGCGAAAACGAAGGTAGTGATCTTGAGGATGAAGAAGAGTTCGATGGTTGGTATAATGTTTTTTTAAGATAAAGCGTGGCTTTATTAACCGAGTTGTCCCTACATAATGACGCCGCCTTCAGAATGGACATTTTTTGGTTGAAATGATTACAATTGTTTTGCATACGATTGATGCCTGTCGTTAACATAATTTTTGTTTTCTGGCAAAGAAAGTTAAACTCCTAAAACTTTTTTTTTTTGACAACTTTGTTAAGAAATCCAGGTTCTTCTATTTTAAAAGGCCATACGAATATGTATTATATCCATACGAATTTGTAGAATTTCCACCACCCGATGCTTCATATACCTCGGAATCTGATGAAGAATACACAGGTCATGTGTATTTGAATACTTCAGACTGCAAATTAGACACATATACAGATGCAACATCATTGCCCAGTTCCGAATCGAATTATTTTACTCCTAGTTCGCCCTTCCAACCAAGTTTATTTCCAAACGTTCCAGCTTACATTACATTTTCTTCGCATGTTGAAAAAGGCCCAGCCGTACCACCAGAAGTGCAGAAGCTTTTGAAGTGGAAGTTAACTTCAATTATGCCGAAAGTAGTTCGTCGCATAGTAGCAAACTCAGGATTTAGATTGATTAAAAGTATGTATAAATGATGTTCTGCAGTTCCTAATTTAAAAGCACCACACCGTTAAATATTTAAAATATACATTACTGTTTCTTTCAGAGACAAACGAATGGATGGGAACGTGGGAAAAACATATGAAAAGTACAGGCTTCCGTATGATTCGTTCTTATCAAAAGTACAACCATATCCCAGGCTCTTTCAAAATTGGGCGAAAGGATAGTGTCTGGCGTAATTTAAAAAGTCATATGGCGAAACATGGAAAAAAGGAGTTTGGTTTTATGCAGAAAACGTATATTTTGCCTCAGGATCTGGCTACCCTTAAAACGGAGTGGCCTCGATATTCAGTGCATAATACAAAGTGGATAATAAAACCACCAGCAAGTGCTCGAGGCACGGGGATAAAAATAGTCAGTCGTTGGAATCAGATACCGAAAAATATTCCACTTATCGTTCAAAAGTAAGAAGACGATTTTTTCAAAGTAATTATATTTTAATTTTAATTTTATCAACTGTATACAGGTACATTGAAAGACCACTTCTGATAAACGGAAGTAAGTTTGATTTAAGACTCTATGTGATGGTAACGTCAGTTAATCCTTTGCGAGTTTATATTCATACGGATGGACTTGCAAGATTTGCTTCAGGTGAGTTGATCGGATCGATCATGATTGTTGACAATATAAACCGAACAATTTTAAATACAAATTGATTGTTGCGAGAAACGTGTCTATCATAGTTTATTTTTATCATTAACAGTTCAATACAGCGATAACCTCGACACGTTAGAAGATCGCTGTATGCATTTGACAAATTACAGCATAAACAAATTCTCTGAAAGTTATGCCGTAAATGAGGACGTGAATGCGTGTCAAGGCCACAAGTGGACGTTGCGTTCGTTGTGGACACATTTTCGCGAGCAAGGCGTAAATACAAAACGTTTGTGGGGCAAAATAAGAAATATAGTGCTCAGGACACTGTTGGCAGGAGAAAGTGGCCTAAATCGAATGATGAAAACAAATGTTCGCAGCAAATACAATTGTTTCGAACTTTTTGGCTTCGATATTTTATTGGACGACCAATTGACGCCTTGGCTGCTAGAAGTCAATATTTCTCCTTCATTACATTCAGATCAGCCTTTAGATTTACACGTTAAAGGACCCTTAGTCCAATCCGTTTTAAACACTGCAATGTATCAGGTATATGATGATAAAAATATAATAGAATTTATTTTTAAAGAGCACAACTTTTCAGGTGCCACCCAAACTGTCAAAACAGAAAGAGGAAGCAATAGCTCAACAATTTAACTTGCCAGGAAAAATTTGCCTTGATAAAAGATTATATGTTCAACAACTAAGCCAAGAAGAAATAAGAAAACACAATCATTTCACAAGCGAATCGATTGAATATCGTGAAGAGGTAAAATATGCGTAAAAATAATATATTAGCATAATCAATGCTGATTAAGTTATTTCACTTTAGAATTTATTGTTGCAATTAGAAAATTTTAAAACATATATTTGACAACTTTTTACAGTACTTGGAGGCAATTTTGGAACACCTCACACCTGACGACGTTCGATGCCTTGTTTTATCAGAAGATGAACTAGCACGTAGTTCTCCATTAGAGCGTATATTTCCTGGTCCATGTTCCTACGAATTTCTACCTTACATAGATTTTCCCCGTTATTATAATCGCCTATTAGATGCTTGGGAACATAAGTACGGTAAAAATCGACAAGCCGGTATTGACGTTTTGCGGAAATTATGCGAAGAAGAAGTACATTTACAAGTGCCACCAAATGCTTTGAAGGTAATTTTTTGTTATATTTGTATTTTGGCTTAAAAAGAAAATTAATTGAAATTATTATTAAAATTCACATCAGAAAAACAATTAAGTCTTCCCTATTCGACCGGATCGATATGTTATTTTGGTAGCAAGCTACATTACGAATAAATGAATAATTCGCTTTTAAAACTGCTGAAAAGAAAAGCCTGATTTTTTACCCAAAAAGTGGAAAGAACATGAAATTTTTAAATCTAATGATTGTGTGTATTAATAACACAGGCCTTCAAATTTTAAGTTGTCTCCCCCTTTGGGATATGAGACTGATATTAAGGTATTTTTCTGCGCTAATTAATATGTAATCAGCTTTAAATCATCATCCTCAGTTTTTTTGACAAAACCCCTATTAGAAAAATCGCAAAAAAGCACACACAAAAACAACTATATTTTAAATAAGAAACTACAAAATTTTTTGAAGTACTCTTGACACATTAGATATACATAAATATATAAATAACAATAGTTAATATTTATTATTTATTCTTCTTTTTTCGCTAAAGCTCCGACTGTAAATTTCCGCTTAAAAGATTGGTTTGGATCATCCCGCGTCAAAAACAATAGTCTGCCATCATTCAATTATTCAATCTTCGTTGATATCTACGCTCAATATCTTCCAAATGCTGATAAAATCGTTACCCTTAATCCTCACTCACAGGTCCTAAGTTCTCCCGAAAGAATTCATAATGAAAATTCAAGAAGTGAAATTTATTGCTCATAGAAAAGCCAATTTTTCCGAAATTTTCAATTATTTTCTTTATAGTCTGCATATTTATGGTTCCCTACAACATTTACTATAACTTCTTTAAATGATTTTCACGCGTCTAGTTCAATTTCACTTAATTTTTTATGGAGATTTATGTCTCATTAATTTATATTTTTGGGAAAAGTTGAAATTATCGATAATTTGGTACTAGGTCATTAGCGGGGGTGATTTACTTTTTTCTATTCTATTAAAGCTTATTTAATTAAGGGTTAATGAGAGTAGAAAAATATATCTGGACATACACGTAAATACCTATATTTTTGTATCGGCAGGTAGCGTAGTTCCTAACTTTGAAAAAGGTCAAAGTTACGGATTGTGCGTAAATACCTACTGTTGATATTTTAACATCCCGGTTAGTTTTGCAATATTTATGGCTTTTTTGTGGTTGGGAGGTAAATTCCATTTACGCAGAGAGTGTGAAACTCCCATGCTCGCCAGAAGGCGACTGGACTACCCACTAAACATCTCCCCTGTCAACCCAAGAACCCAGCCTGGAACGTTTTGACACATTACTTTGGGTCAGCTCTCGTTTTGTTACGCCGTGAGGCGCCTTCAAGCTGGGCGATCCCTCTTCTAGCGGGAGGGAAGAGGAAGTGCCAAACAAGCAATCCCCTAGCTCCAACGCCCCCGGCTGCTGTGAGTTTCTTTTATCTTTTAGGACTGCCCGAACATAATGTGCCACCTGGTTCCATTTGTCAACCGATTCGAGCATCACCGCGACTATATTATCCGGGGTGAGCACTCCCGTCTCCCTGTAAAGGTCCCTTCGCAGCCTGTCCCATTTTATGCACGCAAAAAAATGTGTAGCAGGCATTGTCTTCCTCTCCTGGGCAAAACCAATAATCGGGGGGCCGTGAGTTACTAATCTTGTGCAGTCCACCTTCTCTTCGTGCAATTCAACCAAGGCTGCCGCCAATCGTTGAGTGAGCGCTGTCTCTCTTCGCGGTCAACCGTCTCCCTCGCATCCTTTCTTCGAAGCAAGTAAAGAGCGCGGCGCTCTCTAGCAAGGAAGACAACAGGTATCACGCATGCAATAACTCGCATCGCCGAATCAGAAACTGCCGGATATGAAGATGCAATCCTCAGTACTCCTCTTCTCTGTATCTGTGCCAAGTGTTTTCGGTTCATCTCCCTACCGAAAGCTCGCCCCATATTCTGCTCCGTACAGTAGCACTGACCCTACGAAACTCATCAAGAGGCGTCTTCTTGATGGGTTGGGTTCCTCTACGTTGGCCATAAAGTCGCCTCAGAGCCAATTCTCCCGAAGCAGCCTTCTCAGTCGTTGCCCTGATTTGCTCACAGAAACTCATCTTCGAGTCGATCAGTAGCCCCAGGTACTTCACCGCTGGCTTCGATTCAATTAGTATGTCTCCAATACTGATGATCCTCTTTTTTGTCAAGATGACCACTTCGGTTTTCTTCAGTGCTAAACTGAACCCTCGAGCAATCATCCAGTCTCTCACTCAGCGCATTAGCATACCTAGCCTAAGTTACGCTTGTTCAACGGTGCGTCCAGCGAATAGAGCCGCAACATCATCCGCATCTCCAGTCTCAGTAGCCCATCGTAAGACACGTTCCACAGGTCCGGACCAAGGATAGATCCCCGGTGCAACACCGGTTTTAACTTCCATCCTTCGTTGGCCCTGTGTTGTGTCGTAGAGTAGGCTTTGGTCCTTCAGGTAGTCCTTAAAAGCCGCATTAGATATTCTGGAAGTTGAAAAGGGGTTTCCAACGTATCCAGAATATCCACCCATCTAGCGGAGTTGAAGGCGTTCCTGACGTCGAGTGTCACCAACAGGACGATCCGTCGCTTGATGCGACTATATGCCTCTGCCTTTTGGACCGCGCTGAGTACCTCTGCAATCGCATCAATGGTGGAGCGTCCTGCTCTAAAGCCATACTAGCGAGGAAATAGGTCAGTGGTCGCGTCAGTGAGATTTCCCTTGATGAGTTTCTTTAGCACTTTCCCAGCAGTGCCTAGCACGCATAACGGTCGGTATGCAGACGGCGATGCGGGATTTCCCTTCCCCTTGCTGATCAGCACGAGCCTTATTCCGTCCCCTGCGAATCTCCCTGCTGTGAGCACCTCGACGAACCTCTTGGCGTCCATCCTTCCGATGTTTCATCCAATTGTAGAAAGCCTAGAGCACTGACGTCGGGAGATAACATCGCCGATCTCAAGCAGAATGCACTGATGATCACTGGCTGAATAGTCCTCTACTACCCTCCAATTGTGTATCCTCCGTACTAAGGAATCCGAGGCGAATGTCACGTCTGGTATGGTACCTTCACAGCCAATACGGCGGAAAGTCGCAATCTGTAATGCAGGTAGTGTATTGCGCCTCGGATGTTGCACCGTCGTTACCCTTCCTATTTGGAACCATCACTAGATGTTGAAGATTTAAGCATATATATCGAAGAAGTATCTCAAGCTGATACTGATTTTGATCCAAGTAATGAAAATCAGGGGGTTTCAACGACCTAACGAGAGACTTACGCCTGCCAAAAGATACAGCTGAGCTACTTGGATTCAGACTACGTAAAAAAAATATACTTGCTCCTGGTACTTCATTTTCGTGGTATCGAAACAGGGAAAATATTTTATCCCATATTTTGCTGAAGATAACGATTTAGTGAATTGCAAAGACATTCCTGGACTGGAAAGAATGTTTAACATTGAACACGATAATAATGAGTGGAGGTTGTTCAGACTCATCAAAGCAAAGTTTGAAAACAGTTCTTTTGCATAATGGCAATGATTACGCTTCACTCGCTATTGCACATGCCGTGCATTTAAAGGAGTGCTACGACAATTTAAAAAAATGTGTTAATCAAAATCAACTACGAAAAGTACAATTGGATGGGCTGTGGAGACCTCAAAATAATAAGTATGCTTCTTGGTCAACAAGGTGACTACACAAAATTCTACTGCTTTCTCTGTGAGTGGATAGTCGAAACAGAGCCCAATATTGGACACAAAAAGAGTGGCCGCCTAGAATCGAACTAGCTCCTGGAGCAAAAAAAAAAGTCACAGGAGAAAACTTAGTTTCCCGAGAAAAGATGTTGCTGCCTCATCTTCATATCAAATTGTGAATTATGAAGCAATTTGTTAAGGCACTGAATAAAGAAGGGGAAAGTTTCAAATCGGATCATACGCCAACAGTATTATTGGGAAGTATCAAGGTGGTTTTGGAGCAGGTAGATCGACAATTGACCAATTGTTCACAGCCAAGCAGGTTGACAGGGGAGGTGTTTAGTGGGTAATCCAGTCGCGCATGGGAGTCCCACACTCTGTGCATAAATAGCATTCACCTCCCTACCACAAAAAAAGCAGGTACTTGAAAAATGCTGGGAGTCCAACATAGTCGTACACCAAATTTTCGTTGACTTTAAGCAAGCATACCATAGTCTTGATCGTAACGTAGTGTACCAAATAATGCTTTGCTTTGGAATCCCAAACAAATTAGTCCGTCTTACCAAAATGACAATGACGTCGACGACCTCCCAAGTCCGCATCACCGATGTCTTTGACACAAATATCGGACTACAGCAGGGAGATGGGGTACATCATAAGGAAGCTACCTGTCGATACGAGAGGTACATTACTATACAAGCCGAACTAAGTAGTAGCCTATGCGGAAGACATAACCATTTTGTCACGGTCATTAACAACTGCCAAAGAACTTTTCCTGAAACTCAACAGCGAAGCAAAACTACTAGGACTACAAATCAATGAAAATAAAACAAAGCTTATGACGCAGTCGAAGATGAAATACCTCAAAAACACAAAATATGGGGAAACCGAGAAAACGCTGGTCTGACTCGGTCGACGAAGACAGTTCATCGCTGCTCGGATTTCGAAATTGGAGGACGCGGTCAATGGACCGAGACAGTTGGAGGCTCTATTTGCAGGAAGCGAAGGCCCGAGAGGCGCTGTAGTGCTAAGAAGAAGAAGGTTTCAAACACCTGCAAACAATCTTCCTAGCTGTGTCGGAAGCTAAGTTGAAAGAATGAATTTTCGTAGGCCTTAACATAAGAAAATTAATGAAAGACACAAATTTTGATGAAAAATTAAGTGAAATTGAATTAGACGCGTGGAAACCTTTTAAAGAATTTGGAGACAATAGTAGAGAAATTGACTGACAATTCTGGTAAAATGGGCTGTTCTATGAGCATTTAACTTAATTCTCATTAGGACTACTTTCGGGAGAGCTTAGGAGCTGTGAGGGAGTAAGTAGAACGATTTAAATGGGATTTAAGAGAATTGAAATGGGATATAGAATAATTGAATGATGACAGACTTATGTTGGTTGCTGGCTAGGGATGATCCAAACCAAGCATTTAACCGGAAATCTGACAGTCCGAGTTTCAGCGAAAAAAGAAGAAGAAATAATAAATTTGAACTATTGTGATTGCTGTATTTATTTGTATCTAATGTGTCAATAGTACTTTCAATAAATTTCGTAGTTTTCTTATTTGAAATATAATAGTTTTTGTCAAGGGTGTGGCATTTACGACTGTTCTCATAGGAGTTTTTTCCAAAAAAAAACTGAGGGTGATGATTAAAAATGATTAGTAATCAGCACAGAAAAATACCTTGTCTTGTTGCTGTGGTTAATCAGACATTACGGAAATTACCGCGCGCGCATATTGAGGAACGTTGCACTCAAATTGCAATTACTTGGGGACTCAGGATATAAGGAATGTGTAAAACACATGTTATGCGGAAGTCAATGACGATCTATTGACGCGTAATTACAAAAATTCGGTTAAAGTCGTGAGTAATGTTATGACAATTGAAGTGCTGTGAAACACAGCGCTATGTGATATTCATTGTCACTAACTAAAAAGATGGCGTTTTGAACAGACCTCGAACTTCATTTCTCCGGCTTGGACTCCAGTTATCACCTCGGAAACCCAGCAATATCATTCATTGAACATGTTTCTTCGATTATAACGGAAATGCTGACTTTCCTGTTCAATGGCGGCACACTGAACAGTTGATTTGAGCTGCATTTTAATAGATCGCTTATTTAGTTCTTATCTGCAAATGCAAAGAAGTGTGTATACATTATTTAAGACAATGCATAACTCGTGCATTTTTGCACTCTTGGAGGCGATATAGCTTAAAAGCAAAGTCGATGTTCAGAGCATAATGTTTAATGGAGAGAATCGATAGCATTCACCAGGAACTAGTTTTCCAACAAACCAAATTCCACGTCCCAATGGAGAGATGATTTTTACTCCTCATCAAAAAATTGTATGACGAATTTGCCTCTATAGCTTCGAATTGATTGTAGGAGACTTCAACGCTAAATACATAAAAGAGCAGAGGAGCCTCAAGAAGCCACAATCTCTAGCAAATAAAAATGATCAGGGGATTATTGACTTCGCAACTAGGAAGTATCTAGTAGTTAATTTAAATTCTCACATATTGGATATAAAACAAGTATTGTCTGACGGAATCAGATTGATAAATAACCTACATCTAAAATTACGATTATGCGAACTATTCTCGGCACCAAATGTGAAACAGGCAAATTTTACGCCCCTAGTATTATTTCCTTCAATTCCAGAGACGATTCGATCTTTCTAGTCACTCTTCTGTCCTCTAATATTGAGACGTAATGGAATTTTTATGATCCATCGTTTTGGAAAGGAATGACGTCAGGCTCATCGATCTATAAATGCCTACCTTCGGTATTTAGGTCGCCTTTGTCTTTCTTCAAAGTTTTGTGTATTTCCCAATTCTAGACTGCTTGTAAACTCGCGTATCAGTTATGACACAAGTAGATTCATTCTGAGAATCGACCCGATATAATTTATTTACTCCTGATGATTTGAAGGGCTGGAAGGAGTTTAATGCCCATCGCATACGTTTCAAAATGCGATGCTTCCTTCCATTCCATAGTTCCTGACATCAGTACTATAATACTGTAATACATTTCTGCCCAAGGGAAAACGACTTTCAATACGAAAATACGTTTTATCAACTAAAGGATAGGTAGTCCACATGGTGTAGTGATTAGAGCGCTCACCCCGTAAGTCGAAGTTCCCTGGTTCAACCCCGTTGGTGACAACAAGATTTGTTTCAAGTGATTCTTCGGATGGACTATAAGCTCATTCAGGTATGATACATACTAGTTTATAATCCGAACTTATCGTAGCTGGCTGGACGAATCCTTTGCCAAAACGTGGTACTTACCATATCTTCTCGAGTGCCGAAAAGATAGTTTAGCTACGGGTTTGTCTTTCAGTCCGCTCATGGTAGAACTTTTCATGTACAGCATTGAAACAAATGTCTTGCAGTCACATCTTGCTAAACAAATCCTTTTTTGGTATAAAATGTGGATGGCGTTTTGGTTGGATTCATTGGTCAACAACTTACCAACTTATCAAATTTTTACAATCGAACAGGAGGAAAATAGAAGCATTCATTTTCTCGATTTGATAGTCTCGACCTTAATATTTTCAGAAAACCCACTTATTCAAATTGCATACCGCTGACTCATATCACCCTTGGTCCCAAAAATGTTGGTACATTTTGCCTCCCCCTTAACCCCCTGATTCATAAAATTACTTTTTTAATTCAGGTTTTAAAAGTTCTAATCAGGATCTTTCATTTGACACCCCACCCGACTACCTTTGATTAAAAAAATGTTTAAGGACTGCTTCGTTATCAAGGGGGAGCCCCCTTAAAACGTTTTGAAATGTTGGGTTGGACCTGAAATTTTAGGAGGCCACCACTTCTGACCTTTTCACAAAGTTTGAGCTTTGTAGTTTCACTAGTTTCTGAGGAAACTTGCTGTGACGCAAGGATAGACGGACGGACAGACAAAGAGACATGTCGCGAAGCTAGTAGCTCTTTGTAAAAAAAAATTTACAAAGACCCTAAAAATCCTTTATTACCTTCCCAAATACCATAAAAAATGTATTAAGAGTCATTCAAGATACACAAACATATGAAAGATGCTAACTTAATTGCTCCTAACAACTAATCAGACATTCAAAAAACCTTTTTGTTTGATGTTCTAGACTAAGTAATTACGTTTCTTTCATTAATTTTAAGCATAAATATTAAGGGATTATGAGACACGTTTTGTAAAAAAGACCACATTTGAGAATGCTGCCCAGATACGGCGAAGTTAGACAGATAGATATTTTATTTTCTTTTTCCGTATATACGAGGGTGAAGCATATATAAACGGTAATTTTTTATACTGGTACATATATTGAATAATATTTCACACAAACCATATCATCAACATTTTTCGATGTAGCCTCCTGCGTTGCCTGCACGCTTTTGCCACCGTTTTGGAAGCTGGAGTATTGCTTGTTCATAAAAAGTTTTAGGACGAGTTGTCAGCCAATTGCGCACGTTCACTTTGACTTCGTCATTGCTTTCGAATCGTTTCCTTCAAGTGATTCTTTCAGAGGCGCGAACATAAAGTAGTCACTGGCGGACAAGTTTGGACTATAAGGAAGGTGTTCGAGTGATTCCCGGCCCATTTCTTCCGGTTTATCCCTTATCAAAGCCGCGGTGTGCGGCCTAGCGTTGTCATAGAGAAGGATGACCTCTCTAATGGGCATACCTCGTCATTTGTTTCGGTAGGAAGTTTCACTGGCTGTAACAACTGGCAATAGGACGCCGCATTCACTGTTTGTTGATAGTGAAGAAAATCAATGAGTTCAATAAGCTCTCGAACGGCATGGATGTTGTCATCTATAAGGTTTGTCATTGGACGTGTCAATCATGACTTTCGTTTTCGATACGTTCTCGCCCACCCTTAAATTCCGTGGCCCACGTATTCACTCGATTCTGAGACAATGTAGTGTCCCCAAATTGTACCTAAAGGAGTAACAATTTTCGATGGTTTAACGCCTTCATTAGTTAACAACTTTATGATGATGCGTTGCGCGACAGACGGATGTACCTCTTGCTCAGTCAAGGCTGTATAGACGGCAGAACCGAGCATGGCCGCTAACTTAGCCGGTTAAACTACTCTTTATAAACGAATCACCAATCGCCATACTTACTACATCATTTAGTTCGGAGGTGCGTTGTAAGCAAAATAGCGAATAACCGTTTATATTTGATTCACTCTCGTACATTTTTAACATGATAAGAAGGTAGATAGCTTGACAACGGCACTAAAGTCAAACAACAATTATTATAAAATTCCATCATAACCAATGTGATTGTAAAATTGAGAAAAATAGTATTATATTATATTAAATTAAGAATTTTTTGTGAGGTGCGTGGTGAAACGCAATAAAACCAGGCACCCCTGATAATTGCAAAATACTTGTATTTCAAATTTTTAATTTCTTTTATTTTTCATTGAATATGGAGTAAAAAGTAACAGGCAACAACATCGACTTTAAGAAAAGTGTCTACATTTCATAGGTTGAGCACAAACCCTTCTAACTGGAGCGTAATCCTGCATAGTTGACTTTTTACCAAAATTAAGTGAATTTTGATAAAAACAACTTTTCTTGGGGGAAAGTTCATAGATAGGAACAAATACAAATCGGATAGCGCTGTTTGGAAAATTTTGGGTTGGTGGTAAAATTTTCCAGATTACCTTAGTGTTGCTGTATGAACCCGGCATTTTTCTGTTGAAATATGATGCCTCACTTTTGCCAAAAATACACCATCTGCAACAGATTCTCCTAGTTTATTTTTTGACCTTAATCTTAAATTGTTGAGTGGACTACAAGCTGTTAAGGCCGGTTAATTTTAACACATATCGTATACCAAATAGGAATTTCGAAATTATAGCGGTTGTTCTTTATTCATATTCTACGATTCATGTGGGACGCCTATATACTTTGTCTGTAAGACTTCCCGATTTCGTAAATGTGGCTTTGAACTGTTAACCAATTGGCTTAAAGGGTTGTTCCTCTTTTGATGATACTCAGTTTGAGATCGTTTTCGACCAGTGATATGATTAGCGTCAATATAATATTCCATGGCTTTCGTACAAATCATAATTACCATTAGAATTTCTCTAACCGCACACTTACTGATTTCAAAACGCCTATAAATATTCTTCTGTTTCGCTTGCTTAAACATTTTTAGCTGAGATTTCGTTTTTTCTGAGTTTCGCGACGAGTATTGTTAATAACCAATTACGAGTATTATTAATTACTAATTAGAATAATATTGCATTAAACTACAATTTATTTTTAATTAAAATAGCTAGTTTCTTTTTATAATTTTTACGCTGGAAATTCGCATCAACATATCCCCACAGGCGGGAGAAAGTAGTGATGACATTAAAACTATGTGGATGAAAGTAAGAGATGCGGTAACAAAAGTGGCCGAAGAGGTCTTGGGGCATCGATCAAAGAAAAGTAGGAACGACTGATACGATAAAGAATGCAAGGAAGCGGTTGAAAAAAGGAACAAGGCTTACAAAGAAGATAGAGAGATAAACGGAAAGATAATCCTACATGTAGTCAGTTCGGCGTATGCTTCTATTAAATAACAAAGAGAGGCTTCAATCCACAAACAAGTCTTTGCAAAAGTGCCCAAGGAGCATCATAGATGACCCACTCGAAATCAACAACAAATGGCTGCAATATTTCCAGAAGCTATCACAGCGCCCTCATCAACTACTGATGCTGTGAACAATGTAGAAGCTTCAACACCAATCAGACACGAGGTACAGATAGTAGTACGCGACCTCAGAATGGGTAAGGCTCCTGGAGTAGATGGAAAGGAAGTCCCCATGCAGAATATAGTCAGAGGACTGGCGAAAAAGTATAATGTGCCCTGTACACAATAGGGGGACAAGCTAAGATGTGAAAATTATAGAGACATCGCTTTACTGTGTACGTCTTACAAAGTGCTCTGCAAAATTATAGAAAGAAAATTAAAGCCGTACCATGAAAGTATTATAAGAGAGTATCAGGAGGCTCTCGAAGTCGACGGTCTACAATAGACCAAATAATATCAGTTAAGCAGGTGCTCGAAAAGTGCTGGGAATATAACCGATTTCAACCAACTTTTTGTACACTTCAAGCAAGCATACCAAAGTGTAGAAAAAATGCCCTGTACAAAATAATGCTTGATCAACAAAATTAGTCCGCATGGTCAAAGTCACGATGCTAAACACAGAGTCCCAGATCAAGATAAACGGCGAACTAACGGACAACTTCGTAATGGAATCAGGCTTAAAACAAGGGGATGGGATTGTTCTAATGCTCTTTAATATTGCACTGGAAGACGTCATCCTGCAACCTCTGGTACACTGATATTTAAGTCGACATATGATGATGGCATCAAATTTATGGCACTTTCAATCTCAGATACCAAAAGAGCATTTCTGAGTCTAAAATCTGCAGCAAACCGAATTGGCCTACGATGAGTTAATGAAACGAAAACAATTCATGACTCAAACGAGGAACAAAACTCCAGTTCGACAAAACCTGACCGTAGGAGACTATAACCCTGAAAGTGTGGATAATTTCATTTACCTTGCAGCCAACCTGAATAGAAGGGGTGCCGAAAAATACAAGGTTCGACACAGAATAAATGCTGCATATAAAGCCTATTACTCCGAGTTCCCATTCCAAGGTTCAGAGTTCTGCAAAGGCAAACTAAGCTCCGTATTTAGAAATCAATAGTCAAATCTGTGCTGTTATGGACCTCTTACGAGCGAATCCGAAAAGGCAGTGGGCATATTTGAACGCAAAGTGCACCTGAAAATCCGTGGCTCACTGAAACAAAGAACAGAGTGGAGTTGTATGAACTATTTCACGAACTACCTGTTTATCTGCCTGCGTAAAGTAAAGTTGTAATGGACGAGCCGTGTAGAAAGAATGAAAGATATTAATAATGAAAGTGACGAAATAAGCTGAAGAATACAGCTCGCAAATAAAATATTTTAGTCAGTTTTGACGAGCTTGAAGGGCAGCTGCATACACAGGAAAACAAAGCTCCAAGTATACAAATCTTTGATAAGATCTGTGTTATGCTATGGGTGTGAAACATGGACCGTAACCCAAGCATACGCAAATAAATTGAACGCCTTTGAGCGACGGGTCCTAAGGTGAATAATCGGAGCGAAGCTAGACAGGGATCAATGGCGAATTCAATACAACCATGAGCTGTATGAAATTTTTGACGAACCGGAGGTCTCAACGATTGTCAGACTGCGGAAGTTGCAATGGGCTGGACACATGAATCGTATGGACGAACAACGGATACCCAAGAAGGTATTCGTTGGGAGAACTGAAGGCCAGAGACCAGTGGGTAAACCGAATAAACGCTGGTCTGACGGTCGACGAAGACAGTTCATCGCTGCTCGGATTTTAAAATTGGAGGGCGCGGTCAATAGACCGAGACAGTTGGTGGCCCTACTTGCAGGAAGCGAATGCCCGAGAGGGACGAACAACGGATACCCAAAAAGGTATTCGTTGGGAGAAATGAAGGCCGGAGACCAGTGGGGAAACCGAATAAACGCTGGTCTGACTCGGTCGGCGAAGACAGTTCAACGCTGCTTAGATTTCGAAATTGAAGGACACGGTCAATGGACCGAAACAGTTAGAGGTGCTACTTGCAGGAAGCGGAGACCCGAGAGGGGCTGTAGTGCTACGAAGAAGAAGAAGAAAATGATATCAAAGGGTAGAGCATAAGGTAGACGTCGAGCAGGAAGTTGAGGACCCGATGGGAAGACACAATAGAAGCTGACAGCAGTTACTTGTAGGGAGTGATTTATTGGCGAACTAGGTCGCAGAACCGTCATGATTGGAGGAGATTAATCCTCGAGACCAAGGCCCGGCTTGGGCTGTCGCGCCATAGGTCACACGGCATTTTTTCTTAATCCCAAATGTGCTGGATGACTGAAATCTCGTTGATGCCCGGCGCTTTATTATTTTTGAGCATTGATGGCGGAACAAACTTCATTCGTGGTTGGTGGTGCCAATGGAAGCTTTCCGGGAATATTTATATGCTTCAATGTTCTGGAACTGTGCGGAGAAGGATTAAGGAGGTCCTT
Source organism: Odontomyia ornata (assembly GCA_963969285.1). Classification (NCBI taxonomy): domain Eukaryota; kingdom Metazoa; phylum Arthropoda; class Insecta; order Diptera; family Stratiomyidae; genus Odontomyia; species Odontomyia ornata. Next base: position 123,474,028 of record OZ017740.1, read on the forward strand.
GAAATATGATGCCAATCTTTCCTTAACCCTGTTTTCTTCAACGATGATATTGCCGATGTCATCGCGACAGAGCGTGGGTTTTGGCTGAAATCTACAATTTGGGCTTTTCACTACTTTGTAGGATTGTCTTGTGTTGTTGCTCGCTAGGCTTAAATTGATGCTTCTCAAACTGTTTTGATTAAAAACAAATGATTGTCTCTTGAAATTTCGAGTATTAGAAATGTTTTCGAAGATCCTCCCTCCTAAGAAGAGATTCTTTAAATTTTTTTCATCAAAGGTAGTCATGAAAGGTATTGATGAAAAATTTTCAAAATAGATCTTAAACCCTCGGTATTTACATCGACGTGTGCTGGATGAGCGGAAATGAAAAAAAATATGTGCTCGCACCTTCTCGCGACTAGGCATTTATGATCCGAAAAAAAACTGAATAAAATTATAGATGCAGGCCTTCACGATCTAAACAAGAAATGACTTTGTCGTGTTATTAATTGTTTGATTCGTAAATTTCTCGTTTTCCTCAATAAAATCGAATTTGATATTTGAGTAGTCCAATATAAGATATTTATATTCTATAAGTTCAAACCGTATTTACGGTAGTTATAGCCATTTGAATGGAAAATTCAGGCATACATAGAAGTACTAGGACGAGGAGGGGAACCTTCAAACCTTCGCCGAGTAGCAAAGAGAATTGTTAAAAGTAAGAAAAGAAAATATTACGACGTCCAACGAAGGTCATTCCTGCTCCAAATAAGAAACTGGCGAAGAAGGTCGAGGGACTGCGATGATTTGAGACGAATATTTCAGGTGGCCAAGGTCCGAAGCGGGCTGTCGAGCAATGGCTGATGATGAATTAAGGTGTTGAAACGAAAACTCAACGTGCAACAGATCGACACATGCCTACAAAGTAGTAAAAAGTCTGAAGCGAGGATATAAGTTCAACATCCCACGTATAATAGAACATTATTTCTGACCATGAAAACGTTAAGGAAATATGGGCTGCGTATTTCAAGGAACCCATAGCTCAAGAACATCGAAGCCAATCGAAATGTATGATGAATCGAATGAGCCCAACTCTGAATGAAATTAATTTTGCCATCAGAAGCCAACAAAGTACCGGGCATACATGAGATTCCAGCTGAGTTACTAAAATATTGCGGTATGGCTGCGTCAAACTCCATATGCAAACTGATCATCACGTTTGGGATCAAGAGCAGATGCCGCAGGCGACAAATTGTTATTGAAAAAATGCAACCTACAAAATCCTCGCAAAAATACTAGAAAGTAGATTGACAACTTATACTGAAAAAATAATTGGGGAATATTAAGATTGTTTTAGAGCTGGACGATCAACCATTGACCAACTGTTTACAGTTAAACAAATTTTTGGGAAGTATTAGGAGTGTAACATTGATTTTCATAAAATTTTCGTTGAATTGAAACAAGTGTCAACAATATTGGTCGAGGAGTGCTGTGTCAAATAATGCTACAAATTGGAATCCCAGCAAAACTAGTCCGTCTGCCGTGAATGATTATGTTATGAACAACACTAGTCAGAGTCAAAAACTAACTGACGAATGCCTTTGACACTAAACGTAGGACTGAAGCAGTGCGATGGGCTGGCCCAACAGACTCTACTTATTAATATCAAAGGCACGTTACTCTAGTAATCGAGCCAAATTGTTGCCTATGCGGATGATATTAATATTTTCTTTTCCATATCCCAAACAACTCCTTCTCAATCTGGACAAAGAAGCGAAACAGGCGGAGCTGCAAATCAACTAATCCAAAATGAAAAATATGATATAAACCAGGAAAAACATCCCCTACCGGCAAAACGAACCACTCACTCAACTCAAACTGGTTACCGCGGAGAAATTTTTTTTTATGATAGGGAGGTGGAAGCATTTAGGGCCAAAGTGTGGGGCTCCCAAACGCGAAAGTCTGACCACCCATCAAATACCTCCCCTATCAACTTGAGAACCTAGCCTGAAACCGTTTGACACATTACGTCAGGCTAGGTCCCGTTTGTCTATGCCTCAATGCGTCATCGGCCTGCAGGAATCCTTTTTCTAGCGAGAGGAAAATGAGAAAGAATGCTAGAAGAGGAACCTCTCCAATCCCAGTGCTTCTTTTCACATGGTCAGCAGTGCCCGACATAATATGCCACATGATTCCATTTGTCTCCTGATCTAAGCATCTTTGATAAGATTATCTGTGGAGAGCTCTTCTGTTTCCTGGATTAGGCCACCGCGCAGCGTATCCCATATGCATGCAAAAATTGTGTGACAGACGGCATCTTCCCTTTCGACGCAAAATATGCTTTCAGGAATTAATTTATCTTGGTTCTAAGTTAGGGAGGGATGGTAATGGAACAGCGGAAATAAAGCATAGACTTCAGGTCACAAACAAAGTACTCTATTCGTTGTTATCCTGAAAGCTAGCTACATAGACAGAACAACAAAACTTCAAATAAACAAATCATAAGGCCTGTGCTATGCTACTAAAGTGAGACATAGACTCTCTCTCAAGCATCCGAAATATTTTGAATGATTTCGAAAGGTAGATCTTCAGACGCATTGCAGTTACCAAGCGAGAAAGGGATTAATGGCAAAAAACGATACAACCTCGAGATGTAGAAATTGTTGCACGATGAGCGAGTTCCTAAAAAGATATTCGTTGGTAAAACTGAGGGACAAAGATTAGTTGGAAAACCCGGGAAGCGCTGCTACGACTCTGTAGACGACGTTGCCACATAGCTACCTGGATTATAAAACTAGAGAATGCAGTCGATGGGCCGTGATAGCGGAATGACACCTACGCGAAGCCAGGGCCCGAGAAGGGCTTAAGTGCCAAAAAGACAACGATAGGCATTCCTCCAATTTCGAAATCCGAGTAGTGATGAACTGTCTTGGTCGACCGAGTCAGACTAACGTTTCCTCGGTTTCCCCACTAGTCTCGGCGCTTCAGCCCTTCCAAAGAATACCATTTTGGGTATCTTTTGTTAGTCCATACGATTCACGTGGCCAGCCCATTGCAGCTTCAGAAGTCTTACAATCGTTGAGACCTCCGGCTCGTCAAAAATTTCATACAGGTCATGGTTACATTTAATTCGCCATTAGTCCCCACCTAGCTTCGCTCCAATTCGCCTCAGAACCCGTCTTTCGAAGGCGTTCAATATGTTTGCGGCTACAGAGGCTACCACTTGGCTCGACTTGTATAATAATCGACAGATAGCTTCCTTATGACATTCTAGAGCCAAATTGAATAGCAGATTAGCTGAAATAATTGATTAAAAAAGATTTTTTTAATTATGAAAGAAAAATCGATGGGGTAGGAGATAAGATATGGATATAGGTAAATTCTACTGCTGTGATTTGATAGGTATGTTATAGTGACAAGTCAGGATAATATGATATGATCTGCGGCTGTGGCTCAATCGAAAGCACAGTGAAATTAATCTCTGCCTGACTCTTGAGCGGACATTATTCTAACACGCTTTGACAAATTTGCTCATCTTTATATCATCCAATAAATATCTTTCTATTTGCATTGGAAATTTATAATCTTAAACAGCCACTAAACGGTGTATGATGCTTACTGTGAAGTTAAAATGCTGCTAAAATATTAAAATAACAAAAACTTAAAATTGGATTAATATTCGAGTAATTTATTATTGCTTTTGCCTAGATCTGCACACCACCCAAATGGAGAAGGCTACAGTCATTCGCATACAACCGAAAAAAGAAAAGAATTGTGTATAACGTCAAGAGGAAACGCAACTAATTTCTGAAGATCAACAGCAATATCTGGGCGTCTTCTCGAGTTAAGTTTATGTAAACTTGTTTGAACAAGTTGAAAATAACTCGATCAAGTAGGCCCAGAACGCACTAGACGATCTTTGCAATCAACCCAGGATATGTGTAAATTCTTCTGTATTGAATTACACATCTATTGAATTTTAAGGGAATTATTAAATCAAATCAGAAATAAAAATCTTTTAACGAAAAAAAAATCCGATTTCAAAATGCCCTAAAAAGCATGATGGAGCCGGTGCGAAAACATTCTCTCCGTTTTATTGCCCACAAGTGATAGTTATCATACAACCTGTTTTACCGACTGACTCCAAAAGAATGTTCTCGTCTTTTTATGACATTTTGAAGTTGGCTTTCTATTTTTGTGAAATTTTCTTATTTCAGCTTCAGGGGATGATTAGAGAATTTAACGGTAGGTCTGAGCAATAAGGAAATAGGAAGGCTCCATAATTTGTGAGAATTCAAGATACCATACACCAACAACCAGATGTAAGGTTAGATTTCTTTCATTCTATTTAAATAGAAAAAGATTGCATCGACTTCATCACGATAAGGAAGACAAACTATGATTCCAATCCCAAATACTTGATAATTAATGAATAAGTTATTTGTTTGTTACAACTTTATGGAAGAACTTCTTGTGATTGCCATAAAGATGCAAAAAAGACATCGATTTGAAACACTTTACAAGCGTGTTGGAAATATTACCAGTGTAAATGTAACTTGCGCTGTTGAACGGACATACGACCAAAGCGTGATACTGATCATATCACCTTCTCGAGTGCCGATACATAGATCAAGATAATGAGATACTCTAACTATCTCTAAGCGAAGGCCCGAAAGGGGCTGTAATGCTAAAGTAACTTGCTTATAAAAAGCGAATTATAAATAAGCTTCCAAATTTATATACAAGTCAAGTATTACGCTGGGATTCGAAGCTTTAAAGTGTTTGTAAACGCACCTAGCGCACTAACATTAGAATTCGGAGTACTATAGTTTGTGCAGGGCACGGGTGCCGATGTTCTGGCACAAGGGTGAGCGAGCTATAAAGAAGATCGAGCTTAGCTAACTACAAAACATTTATCACCCGTATTCTACCAGACATTTCGACCAATTTTTATTATCTTTAGAAATTTTCTATTATGTGTCAATTAAGCAACTCTATAGTAATTCAAAATTTATGTCTCGTTAAAATTAGTGGAAGCGACAATTAGAGACAAAAAAAAAACCTCCGTTCCTTCTCCATTGCATTACAAGGGGAAAGAAGAGAGCACAAATACTTTCAAACCTAAGGGTATTAAAAGTGGCTAAAGTGAACCACTCATCTCTACCTAATTTTCAGAAACTTTACGTGCAACTGTCTCTAATACCACTTTTTCCCTTAAAGCAAGCAGTTTCCGACGAGGTGACTGACTTCTCTCTCGTCAGAAGCTCGTTTACTGTATTTCTTCTCATTCGTGCGTCTGTCTGTTCGTTCGTCCGTTTATCCGTTCATCAGAACGTTCATAACAGGGCATTCTACGATGCCGACACAGGTATAGAGAGACTGAAGGATTTGATATTCAGCGTCGAAGATCCAAATGTTTCCGATTTGGAGAGATGATCATTGTAATTTTAGGCTCGTCGTTGAATGCAAGTCCCAGTCTTCTTCGAAAGAATTCTAGTACAAACCGCTAACCAGTTATAGAAAAACAAATCCGGGTGTCGTTCAGGACCAATTGATGATGCGGATTTTATCACTGCCGGTTATCAGATTAGCTCCTAGCCAAAACTGACGCAATTTCTAGCAGTGTATTTCAAAATCCAAGGCACCATACTGTTATTCGAAATTAGAACTATCCGACATTAAACTATATAAAAATGTGCAAACCTTTCTTCTGGCAACATTCAGGGATGTAATGCTTTATAGCATCAGCGGCATGTTCAGCAACCTCGCCACCGAGAACGAAGAATTCCAGAAGATATAGACCTCACGATCCAGAAGACAAAAATACCACAACAGAAGAAAGTTTATCGATGACTCTATCTTTAATTTACTAGACCCTCCAAAGTATACATCAATATCAAATGGTGAGGTACAATAAAAATTGAATTACTCCGTCTGCCGATAGCAAAATTTAAAATGTGAGAACTAGAAGGGGAGTGGTGTTGCTTTCCCCTTCGTGGCCCACGTTGGGCGCCATTGTGATTTCGGAATGTTTAAGTTCGTGCAGGGCACGAGTACCGATTTTCTGGCACAAAGGTCAGCGAGCTATAAAGAGGACCGAGTTCAGCTAACTACAAAACATTTGTCACGCGTACTCTATAAGTCATTCCGATAATTTTTTATTATCTTATAGAAATTTTCTATCATGTGTAAATTAAGCTACTCTACAGCAATTCAAAATTTTTGTCTCGTTAAGGTTAGCGGATGCGGAAACTAGAGACGAATGCAAAAAAAAACCTCTGTTCCTTCTCCGAAGAAGGTCATTGCATTACAAGGGGAAAGGAAAGAGCACACATGGTGTCAAACCTATGTGTTAAAATTGGCTAAAGTGAACTACTCATTTCTACCTAAATTGCGGAAGCTTCGTGGTGTAAATGTCTCTAATCTGATATCAATTTTTCTCTGAAAGCAAACAGTTTCGGGCGAGGTGACCGTCTTCCCCCTCGTCAGGAGTTGCCACTGCAATCACCTCTGGGCAGCTTGACTGTTGCTTTTTTTTAAGTCTACCTCTTACTGTCTTTCTTTTCGTCCGTGCGTCTGTCTGTCCGTTCGTCCGTCAGAAGGTTCATAGAAAGAATCTGGTTTTTTCCTTCAAAATACATTAAACGAGTTACGGAAGGAATCCTTATATTAGAATGTTTCGAGTGGCATGAGCGTTTTTAAGTTGATCGAAGTCGATCCGCAGCAACTAACGACCCACACGTCGACAAAGTTAAAACCCTAATGCGAGTAAATCGACTTCTGACCAACAGTGAGCTTGGTGAAGAGTGTGGGATATCAGTTAGATCTTGTTACGTGATTTTTATAGAAAAATTGAGGGTGCAGCGCGATGCTGCGAAACTTGTGCCACGTCTGATAATGGGCGACCAAAAAGCCAAGCATATTCAGTTTGTCAGGAACTTCTTTGTCGTTCAAAAGATGGAAATTTTTTGTTAAGGATCGCGGAAGGTGATGAATCATAGATTTCCGGTAACGCATCGAAATGAAGGTCCACTCGTCCCAATGGGTGAGTAAAACGACCCCCAAATCTGAAAATTCGCCAATTTTGATCTATTATAAAGGTGATGCTGACTGCTTCTTTGGTGCTAAGTAAACCAGACTTACAAAGTGAACGTTGCCTGCAGTTTTAATATTATCTTTGAATTTAGATAGGTATTATCAAACTGACACGTGAACTTTATGAAGATTATTTAAAAGAAGTGCTTTTTTTAAAAATCATTTAATATGAATAAGTATCGGGCATACATTCAAAAAAGTTGTATTCACTTGCTATTATTTTTTATTATGATTAATAATCCTATTCATCTTCGTTCTCATCAAAGTTTGGCTCAGGTAAATTGTTAAGTATATTAGTTGAAACGTAAACTTTTGTACCAACTGCCAAGCTCCTCTGGGATTAAACCTTTTTTTTTACAAAATTTTACCAAATCATCTCTCTTCTACTTGAAATTGGAAGTAGCCCTTCATATGGAGCTTTTAGTTCAATAGAGCCCTTGTGGGGGCGGCCTCTTCCAGCAATTAAATTTTTTTTGTAATCTTACTTATGATCATATCTATAAAAAATGGTCATTAACAACCTTAAAGATAAAACTCACCCAAGCGACATTTTTACAATAAACCACTTTTTGCAAATTCTGCATCGGTATGTTAAAATTTATAAGAAAAAGTCAGGAAAAGCTATCTGACTGTATTTCTAGGCCCGTACAAAGTCTATGAAATGAAATTTTCTGATTTTAATGATCTGCAAGCGCTTGCTTTACATTTATTAAAAATAAAAAAAATTCTCATGGCCTAAAATAAAAAGCCTAAAATTCGATCAAAAACTTCCTGGTGCACCAGGACTTACGAGGTATTGGTGACCGGAGTCAAAAAGACAAAACCGATTGACTGGTGAAAAAGGGTGCCAATGGCCGAAGTAACCTGCCGAAAAGGGATTACAAATAAAAACGCACCGTCGAATAACTAATTAGCCGCGCTCGATACTTAAGACGATTTCGTCCTTGCCGAGGACGGTCCACAAATAAGAGTGGGGCATCCAGGTGGTGGCGGTGCCCCCATGCACTCCTCCCAACCAGTTGTGGAAGGCCAAGCAGCCCTGCGAGAGCACCTGCAACAACGAAAAAAGAGGGAGAGCTCAGCGGATGGCTAGCTCATGAGCGGAGGGGCCAGCCAACGTGGCGGGTCTCATACCCAAACGGGGTTCAAAATAGAGACTGAATTTCCGAATTTGATTATTCAGTGTTATTATTATTTCAATTTTCATTCATTATAAAACATATGTTTTTACAAATTTTTCTTTACCGATCAACCTTAAACAAAACTATCATAAATTTCACTTCACAAACTTTCCGAACCGGAAGGCCTTCACCTAATATTTTCCAAGGGATAAATTTTAAGTATATTATAGAAAAATAAATTAACAAAATGGTATAAGAATAATAATTTTATAATTTAAAAAAACTGTATAAAAACATAATATTACTCTTCATGATAACTAAAAATAAACAAAAGGGTACTACCTACTCCTTCGACGAGCGCTCGTTGTTGGGGGTAAGAGTGACTGCAAACTTTAATTTTACGTTAATCGGACACTTCAGAGGGCCTTGAAAAATTTTGATTGGTTTTTGATTATGGTGTTTTCTAGTGCATAAACATCGAATTTAATTCTGTGGCAAGAATCAAAAATTAATAAAAAATAATTTAAATCGGGACTTTAAAGAACATCAATATAAAAACACTACACTTCCAAAACGACGAGTCGATATAGGGAGCAGGTCGAAGTAGCTTCAGGTTTGCCCGAGTGCGATTGTATTTAGCATTTATATAAGTTGTAGCATGAAGGTGTTGAAAAAGAGACGACAGCGGATAATGTGGATTTCTCAAAAAAAAAAGGTCGATCACACTGCAACCATGTGATTAGAATTCGTTACAATCACCGGCAATATCTACAGCTTACACATTTTCCGTAGCACTACAGCCCCTCACGGGCCTTCGCTTAGAGATAGTTAGAGTATCTCCTTGTCATGATCTAATGTATCGGCACTCCACAAGGTAATATGATCATTATCACGCTTTGGCTGTGTGTCCGTCCACCCAGCTGCGATACGTTCTGATTTTAAACCAGGACGTATCATAACTGAACAATATGGTTTCTCTAGGCATACACACAAATGCTTTAAAATCACTTTTACACTTCCCTGTGTTTCGTTTAAGGCAAAGCACAATTTACGTTTGCCGCGCTACTGACGACGTGTTCACTCTTCGCATAACCCGAAAATTCCCAGTACAGCTCCACACTTCACAACACCCGGTCATGTTCGTTGGGTCGAACGCCGCAACTCCTGTTTTAGAAAGATTCCTTTTGCTTTTATGACGGCATTTGCGGCATCTGCGATTAAGCAGTATAATAGGCGGGGATGGGAGCAACACAAGCTGCCGGAAGTGGAGCCTCTGAGCCCAACGAACTTGGCCTTACTAGTGGAACGAATGTGTCGGCGCTTGAAATTTTATTATTTTTCAGAAAATCTTTCAGTTTTGGTGCAGTTCATTTGGGCAATGGTGCATTGTTGGCAATAATTACGCTGCTTCCTGTTTTAAACCTTGACGTCGAGCTCAGTCTTTGCTGGCACTCTTTGTTTTGCACATCACATGCAACTTTAACACTTGCCAGCAGCTTTTGTACGTTTCCTTGTAGTTTCTTGTAGAACTCCAGTCCTTTTGCACTTAAAGATCCTCATAAACATCATATGAAGCGGCTATTGATGAGAAGCAATTATCTTGTTTATGCTTCACATCAGTGATGGTCTTAAGAATCGGCGCCGTTTTGGCATATTGTTCTGTTATGCACTCAAAATGTTCCAAATGATTGTTCCTCGGCGAATTGCAACTCATAACCATTTTGTTGGTGTATTCGTTTCCTTTAAATTCTATTTTCCGCGGAATCTTCCAGGAATTTTTTTTTTAACTACTCGTAAAATCTCTAGTTATATTTTATCAACATATAGGTGAGGAGCAATAATGTTGTATCGATGTTCATCATTAATTGTCGTTGTCGTGAAGATCCCTCAAGCAGTTTGCCTAGGCGGACTGCTCAATTACTACAGCATCAAAAATGGACCACCTTGCAACTTATGCTTCAATTGGATAATACGAAAAGCGTTGCGGTCCAAATTCATTCGGCAAACACTGTACAACTAACCCTTTGAGGTGGGATTTAAAATTTATTAGATTATAGTGAAATTAATATTCTATAAGTCTTTAATATTAACACACTTTGATAATCTCATAGGGCGCATGTATACGGGGAGCATTCATATATAAGAAGAAGAAAACACACTTTCTAGTTATTTATCTACATACATCATTACCCTCCTTAGTGATGCATTTTTCCCATCGAACAGGTAGTTGGCTCATGCCGTTTTCTAAGAATGACTTCGGGTGGGTATCCAACCAATTGCGCACAAACTGTTTAACCTGTTGATCGTTCGCAAAACGCTCTCCTTAAATGCTTCCTTGAGAAGCCCATACATATAGAAATTGCAAGGTGAAATGTCAGGGCTGTAGGGGGAGTGTAATGAATTTCGAAATGTCCGTGTAGGACACGGGTGCCGATGGTCTGGCACAAGTGTCAGCGAGCTAAAACAACACCGAGCTCAGCTAACTAGCTTCGCTTAACGACCGCGTACGCGTGCTTGACGACTAGCATTTGCGGGATCATATGAGGCGGGTTCTTGTCGAGCCACGAAGCTACACTACAAAATACTTATCACGCGTACTCTACTCTACAAGACGCACCGATCAATTTTTATTGTCTTTAGAAAAGTTCTATTAGGTGTCAATTAATCTACTCTACAGAAATTCAATATTGTTTTGCCTCGTTAAAGTTAGCGGACACGGAGGCTTGAGACAAACGCAAACATTACACAAAAAGCAACCGTTACTTTCACAGAAGAAGGTCGTTGCATTACAAGGGGAATGTCAAACCTAAAGATGTTAAAGTGGCTGAAGTGAACCACTCATCTCTGCCTAAAGGACACGCTTTCTAAATCCTCAAAAGTAAAAGGCTCGTTTATGTTTGAGCGCCCCTCGTAGCTAAAGCCCCATTTAGAAATTATGGTAGAGACACATTTTATAGTTTATTGAGTGAAAAATAGCAATTCAATTCAAGAGATGAAAGACAGCATCGATTAGTAATGAAGTTTGATCAAAAATATAAATGTAACGAGAACCGATAATGAAAAAGACGAAATACGCCGAACAATACAGCTCGCAAATAAAATATTTTATTCAGCTTTGACGATCTTGAAGACCAGCTGCATACACATGAAAACAACGCTCCAACTATACAAATTTGTGATAAGACCTGTGCTATGCTATCGGTGTGAAACATGGACACTAACCCAAGCATCCGCAAATATAGTGAACGCCTCCAAAAGACAGGTCCTGAGGGGAACAACCGGGGCGAAGCTAGACGGGGACCAATGGTGAGTTCGATATAACCATGAGCTTGTATGAAATTTTTGACGAGCCGGAGGTCTCAACGATTGTCATACTGTGGAAGCTACAACGGGCTGGCTATATGAATCGTAGGGACGAACAACGGATTCCTAAAAAAGTATTCATTGGGAGAACTGAAGACCAGTGGGGAAATCGAGGAAACGCTGGTCTGACTCGGTAAACGAAGGCAGTGCATCGCTGCTATGATTTCGAAATTGGAAGACGCGGTCAATAGACCCAGACAGTTGGAGGCGCTTGTTACAGGAAGCGAAGGCCTGAAATGGTGTAGCGCTACGAAGAAGAAGAAGATTAATGTTCATCAAGGGTATTACAAAGAAGTCCTGCCGTCCCCAATACGGCTCTTGGTTCCTGGCTTCCAGCAATAAACTTAACATTTTACAGGCTAATGGTTCGGGTCGCAAAAACTTGCTTGGTGGCTACTGGCGTCTAGCTCTGTTTATCAGAAATATTGGTTGTGGATCATATGACCAAGCAAGCCTTTGTCAGAGATCGAACCATAAGCCGGTACTAAGTCACGTTCGTCGCTTCATGGCAGGGACTACACGTGCAAGTGTTGTCTCCTGATGAAGACTCATTAAGATCCTTCATTATGACTGACAGACTCTCTCCGCGTTTTGTCTAAAAGTTTAACCGAATTTATTCTTGCTTTATATCTTTTTCCTCTCAAGTTTCAAATGCGTTACGCCAATTTGTCTTATTTGCAGGAGCCAAGCATCGAACCCGAATTGCTAGCGGCTACCTTAACAGAATCATCGAGCACACTGCCCAATTCAGAAGCAAATACAAATACTGACAACGATAATAATTTAGTTGAAGAGAAAAACACACCCGGTGAAGAAAACGCCGAACAGGTACCTAACGAAGGCGACTCAAATTCAACAGTGAACGGTTTGATAAATATTTGTAATGGAAAATCAATTAATGACGAGATTATAATGGAACACATTCAACCAACAGCGATTTTAGTGGAAACAAAGGTAAGTTATATGAATAAATTTTTCAATAACACCAATATTAATATAAAAATTTGTTCTATTCAACAGTGACGTTGGCTTTGAAGACTGACTCATATGTTCTTAGTACCTTTCCTCTACTGAAATTTATCACCACTAAATACGAGTATATTTGGTTATATATTTCCTTATAATGTACTTTTTACATTTGTAAAATGAAGTGATACATGTATGCATGTATGGACAATTAATATTGCGGCATCCTTGTTAGAATGTATTGTAGAAATCGCTGATACAAAGATTCCCAAAATCCTAATTTTACCTACTTAAAATTATTCATTAAGATTAAATATATAAAACAGAGATAGCTAGAAAAAAAATTGAAAATAAAAGTGTTTTGACGTGAAAAAAAAGACTTTTGAATGCATCTACATGTGTCTAACATGTGTAGTCCAAAACCCCAGACGCGTTTTTAATTTTAAATTAATTAAATTAGATAAATAGCGTGCTTTGGGGTGTTCATTGGTAATTTAGTAGGTAATTTTAAATAAAAAAACTCATGATCTCCGCCCTTCGGTAAATAAAATATAAAACGCGAAGGGATTTATTTTCCCGCGTTATTGTTGACTATGTTACAATCTCACAATATCCTGTACAAAATGATGCTTGACTTTGGCGTTCCAACTAAACTCGTCCGCATGAACAATGTTACACTGCTAAACACTAAGTTTCAGGTCACAGTTAACGGAGATTCGATAAAAGCTTCCCAACAAACTCAAGCCTAAAACAGGGGGAGATGGGCTTGCCCTAACGTTGTTCAATATTGCTCTGGAATATGTGGTTAGGAAAATGCCAGCAGACACCACGGGCACGCTACTCTACAAGTCCACGCAACTAGTAGCGTATGCCGAGGACGTTAACATTATGTCCAGACAAATTCCAAATGCAAAGCAAGCGTTTATGCGGCTGGAGTTAGAGGCGAAAAAGTCGGCCTCCTGGTCAATGAAACTTAAACTAAATTCATTACCCTAATAAAGAAGAGACTACAACCTAAAGTCTATCTTGTTAGAAAGGGCGTAGAAAAGAATGAAATATGGAAAAGGATAAATGCAGCAAGCAAAGCTTACTTCTCATGCTTCCTTTGCTAAGATCCAGAGATGTTCACAGGGAAAATAAGATTCACGTATACAAACATAAGATCTGTGCTGTTGTATGGATGTGAAACCTGGACTCTATAAATGTTTCCGATAAGGCCCTGGACGTATTCGAACGCAAAGTGCTGCCCAGTAAAGCATGGAGCAGAGTGGAGACTTCGTTACAACGACGAGCTGTATAATCCTTAAGACGACCCACCTGTATCCGCATGCGTAAAACTACGCAAACTACAATGGGCAAGACATGAGGAAAAAATGGGAGAGCATAGGCTCTCCAGACGAACGTTGAAGGGTAGAGCGCAAGGCAAACGTCCAATTTCCGAGGGAAGATTCAATCGATGCTGACAGCAAATCCCTGCTTGGGATTTCCAATTGGCGGTCGACGTCGCAGAGCTGTGACGATTGGAAGTTAAGGCCCGAAGTAGAGTTATGCCATAAATTATGATGGTGATCAAAAGCGGGGAATGCTGCACGAATTTTAAAGGGATAATTTCCTTTGCGTCAATGACTAAAATTCCAAAAAAAGTTGATTGAGCAAGCCAAAATCTAGTACTGGTAGTAATGAAATGATGCAATTAAAAACACAATTTTATCCTTGAGATTTTCTATATTTGATAAATGAACTTTCCAACTTTAATTTAAATGTTGGGAAAATTATGGATAAGATCAAGCGTCAGTTCCGAGTCAAATTCCTTTACATAGTATACAATTGATGATCAATTAAAATTTCACAATTCGAAAATTGAATCAATTTGGTGCCGGTAAGTTGAATACTTTGAGGTAAAATATAACTTTTGAGAAGTTTATTTGAATTTATAAATGTACTTAGTCCTTTTTCGAGTTCTTGAACAGATGAAATTTCAGTGTAGTTAATTTTGAAATGATCAAAATAAATTGTTTGATTCAAATATTTTAAATGTTTGCTTTTTTTGTAATATTTATTGTATGTTAATACTCGATGACCTCTTTTATATTAATACTAAGAGTATGGTCATTAGTGTTAGGTACTTGACGTATATAATATATAGGTAAAGGTTCTGTCAATATTGGCACATTAATAAAAAAAATGATAAGGTTCTGCTTGTACAGAGTCCTAATAGTTACATCTTTTAGTTTATCGAAGTCGAATATCATTTTCTGTAATTTCATTCTCATTCAATATGGATCTAGTCATTATATTTAATTTTGCTGCATTAACGTCTAAAACCTCTATTTTATGTTTAATTAGGTCAAGCGAATGTTTCAATTCAATATTTGCTACTTGGACTTGGTAAGTCTTTAACTTATGGTATTATTAATTCTGAAATTTCTTGGTTGCTTATTATTTTTCTGAATGATTTGTTCAATATTTTCTTTGAAGATATTAATTCGCAATTGGCTATTCATGTTTTTGATAACCATCATTGTTCTGATCTATAATATTTAAGTGTTACAATATACTTTCACGATCATCATTGTCCATCGTTCCAAACAAAAATTTGTAAGCGGAACCGACGGTATTAAATAATCCGCGATTTACGCGAGTTTTTGTTTTTTGTAAATGTATTCGAAATACAGTTTTCCTTTTTAGTTTCAGAGAACATATTCTTTTGGCAGATGTCTTTTTCAGATGTAATTATAACAGGAATTAGATTTTTAAATAAAAATAATTTACATGATCAGATTCGATTATGGAAAAATTATGAATAAAAGTCTACTGGATTCCGAAATGGCTTAGCTAGAGTTGTCGAAGATTCTCCCGAGCTCAGATTTTGCAATTTGTAGAGGATTGTCGCTGTGCTTTCTCGCAATGACCTTATAATATGCTAAAATGCATCGTGATATATTTTGTAACAAAATTTTGCTGCTTCTGTCAAAACGTTCTCCGCTGACTGAATCCACAAGCGTGATGACCTCGACCCCGCGGATCTTTGAGAATGGAACACTGGAGTGGAACATCAACTCAAATTTTGTCATCATTTCCCGATGCGCCACGAACGTTGCTCTTTCGATTTAATTTTGGAAGGGTGTAGTCTAAGAAGGGAGCTACAGTTTAGAAATATTTGAAAATGTAAAAGTTAACTGCCATTGCATAATTGATTGATAATGTTCCTATTTCAGACTTGAATAGTTTGTAAAACTTTATTTAGATAAAAAGAAACTCACAGCGACATTTAATAAGCAAAAACTAAATCTGTTCCTTAGGTAATTACAAATTCAAGTACTACTAAAATTATAATCGTTCATTATTTTATACTTTTTCACCTCCCTTTTCCTTTCATAATCGTCTTCAGTGGAATTAAGGTGAAATGTATAATCGTTGAGCTTGACCTTCGCTATGTGTGAGAGAACTACATGCCTTTAAGGTATACTAATTTGTTAAGATATCGCCTAACAGAAATTTATTCTGATTTTAATTTCGCAATAAAATAGTATTTTGTGTTGATGTAAATTTTAAAAGAATATAAAGCAAATTCCAAACAACAACAATGTGTTGATGTATTTTACTGCTATAAGCTTAACCAACAAGCTGAAGTGTCGTTTGTTGTTCATGTGCTCACCATATGCAACAAAGACTTGCTTTCCGATGCATGCCACTTGAACATTGTTAAGTATACTATTTAGAGTAAATAAAAGTTTCTCGTAACTGGCAGTAAATTGCCTTACAGTCAGTATATTGCTATAGGCGAGGCTTGATCGAATGAATCAAAAATAGCTTAATGATATCTTGATTCAATTTATATGAGGGAACAAATTTGAGCATAGGTCGTCTATTACTGTTGAATTTCTCAAACCAGTGATTATTCCCAAAATGAATTATCCTGCGCCCCGATAGTAAATTTATCTCTTTAATTTAGGCTATAAAATTGATCAAAAGTTTTAATACAAAATTCGAATTATTTTTCCAATGCATCTTTTTGAAGAGTTCATATATCCTTCTGCTTGTTAATATAAAGATTAATTATTTCGAAATTACTTTTATTCATTTGAAAATTCAATATAATAAATGGAACTCATTCTATGTATGCCTACAGTCAAAAGAATAATATTAACAACTCCGGGATTCTTTTTTCCGCTTTCGAGGATGAAATAGCTTCCACATCTAGAGAGGCGCTTGAGATCAATACTGTCGCTAAGCTCGTTGCATTTGCCTGCAAAAACAAAAATATTTCTGAGATCCAGATGAGATTTATAAAAGTAAACAGTTTACCGATAGTTGTCCATTAATAATTTTTTCGTCTCCATATATTCGTATGTCCAGTATCATTTAACACACTCCTGAAAAAAGAAATAAAATTGATTTCATCAATAAAATTATTCAAGCAATATGCTAGCAAAACTTGCCCCCAAAATGCAGGCGCTACTACGCGAAAACTAATCGAATAAAATGGTCGCCACCGAAATGTAAACATAATCATGCATGAATAGGAAGCAGTGATTTTGAGTGAAAAAACACTTCTAAATATTGTATTGTTCTTTCTACATTTGATGTTCTTACTTACCTATGAAATGATAATCCTGTTGGCTGACGGTGCGCTCTATTATTGCATATTTTCACAATGCACATGATTTTAGAAATTTTATTTGTATTTTCCGTCGAAATATATAGTTTTCTCACTTGCAATCTAACCGATAGATTGTCTCTTATTGTCTTGTTCATGAATAGCGCACAAATCACAATTTTTCACTAATTTTAACTTAAAATCCCACAGCAAACGAGTTTGTTTACGCGTTTTCACAGCCGAGTTTGACAGCGAATGCAAAAAAATCATATGATAATATGAAGATTTCTCCTTATCGACAGCGAGAATTGATGACAAGAAAAATCAGTGTTCCATTAGCATCGAGCGCAAAGGTGATCCACGATTGGAAGCAATCGAACGTGTGGGGTTTTCTTTTTGCCATTTGCATCCAGGCAGACAGTTGCTAATCAGCGCGGACTGATTTTCGCAGTCTCTAGAGTCAACGATACAAGCAATTAAGTTAAGATAGTTTTAAGATGCTGGATCAAAATCGGACTGCTCGCATTGGAGTGTAAATGTGCGTGCGCGAACCACCAGGCCACTTTATGAGACTTGCTCGAGCAACGAGATGCTGGAGTCCAAAAGAGCGTATTTAGCCAGAGGATTTGTTTGTGCAGAACATCGAAGGCGAAAATTTGCAATTTCCGCCAGAATATAAGAAACTCGCAACAAACAAAGACGATAAGTTTCGTTGCACTCATTTGAAAATGATCAAAGTAATACATGATCAGGAACGCAACTCCTACATTCAATGAAGGGCTAGTAGTTACAATCAAAAAAAGTATCCTCAACACGAATCTCGTTATGGGTGGAACGTCTGGACAACACCGATCAAACTCGTAACACAAAAGTGGTAACGATTCGGAATTATCAATTGCAATCAGAAGAGTAGTGAGTTAAGCAAATAAAACGGGACTAAAGTTCAAGTATGATCCTGTTTTTGTTTTTTAACGTGTATTGATTTTTATGTGTCTTACGATAGACGATATTTTTATATGGTGCGTCAACTAGTGCTTAAATGTTTTGATTTAGGTAATTAGATTTTTAATTTAAAATAAGTCTCAAATATGCCGTGAGTAATGTACATATCAACTATAAATTTATCTGTTTCAATCGATTGAATATCTGCACCAGCAAAAGTAAGTAGAGTTCGAGACAACATTCCTTATTACAAGGCCAAAGAATTAATGTTATTTCCCGTAACTCCACTCAAGAAAATTAATTCAGTTGGATGAAAGGGTTAGCAGCATTTTTAAACTCACGAAATTGCTTGATCAGGGTTTAAAAGAAATTCGAAAGTTCTGTTGTATAGTTTTGACTACCGGGAATTCCTTCACAAAGTAAAACATTCATGATTGGGATGCTTATAACTTTTTTTGTTAATTAATCTATTGACTTTCTGGTATAAAATTTTTAAAAGCTATAATTTTACTAACAAAATAAAATCTCAATCAAATGGGTTAGCACAATATAAATAAGCTAGGACAATTTTGAAACTGAAAAAAAAATATTCGGAGCTAAAGTTACTGTGATTGATAGGCACCGATAAGCTGAAGTAGCTTTGGTGGTTTATCGGCATTTGAAAGTGTCTATTAAACAGATGCCCGCTGAGAATAAACCACCAACAAGTTATTGGGGCTCGCGAAAGGGAATCATTCGCAAGTCGTTGGTAACGATGTAGAATGTTGGAAATTTTCTTGGAGAAGATAACAGATGTGGTGAGAACGGAAAAAAACCTACAATGCTTATCGACTGGTACAAAAGATCAAATTCATCATTAGTTTTGGATAAAAGCCAAGTATTCAAGAAGTCTTCATATTATCATTATTTTTATCATAACTTTAAATTCATTTATATATTTGGTTCTTCGATAATAACGCCAATATTTTCAATTACCGATGTTGGACTTTTAAGCAATACCGAATGTTTAATTTTCCTATTTACGGCTATGGCTACGCCACCGCCAGTTTTGTCAACGCGATCATATCTGTAAATATGAAAATAGGGATGCTTAAAACTATCATTTGGCCTTAACCAAGTCTCCGTAATGACAAATATATCTACATTATTTTGAACAGCGAAATTGAACGCTTCAGTATGCTTATTTTTAATGCTTTGTGCATTCCAAACTAATACATTTAATTTTTTATCCATTAAGAAATTTTACAGACAGCTCTACAATAACATTAAAGTGTTCTTGTTTTGTTCTATATTTACTTAAAGGAAAAAGTCGAACTTTTCAGAAGAGATCTGAAATGGTTTAGCAAGTTCAACCAAAGGTTTCTACTTTGCCGGGACCTGAACGCTAGATATTGGCACTGGAATGGCACACGAAACAACAAAATGGGGCACATTTTATTTAATCTCGCCAGAGAGACAAATATCTACGTGCATTTCCCTAAAGAACCCATGTTCTGCTCTCCTCGTGGAGTTGGTTCCGCTCTGGATCTGGTTCTTAGTGACCAAAATATTACTCCCTCTGAGCTGAGTGTCTTGCAAGCCCTCTCATCTCCATATCTACCTGTACTTTTTCCTTAGAAACGACGAGAAGTACCAATAATACACCAAAAACATACTACTGCTATAAAAAAGCAAAACGGTCTGGATTCCGGAGTTTTATTAATGAAAGAGTGACCTTAGCACCAAGAACGATAGAATCGCTCAATACTCCCTCAGTATGTGAGGAGCAAATTGAAGAATTCACAAACACTATCTGGCAAGCTATCGAGTTTAGCGTTCCAAAACGGTCAAAAGCTTCCTATAATTTAATAGAATTTGATGAAGAAACGTACGATCTAATAAGGAAGCGTAATTCTTTGCGGCGTAAATGGCAAAAAACCCGCATTAGGTCTCTCAAAATTGGTGCTATTATCCTCACTCTAGCAATTAAGAATAAAATGAAGAGCTCCGGAATCTCCGATGGAACAACATGCTAACAAATCTAGACTATAACTCGCGGAAGGTCTGGTTTTTAAATAGAATTTTTAAGCGAAATTATCATGCGTTACCGTATTCGATTACAAATAACAACGAAGAGCATATTTACTCTAATCAAACAAAAGCTGATATACTTGCAGATAAATTTAAGCAGTTTCATAATATCTCCAATAGGTTTTGCAACAATTTAGCAGAAATAATGGTGGCTAAAGCTTTGAAACAACAACCTAAACAAACATCTTTACCTCCTGGTGCATTAATAAAAACCAGGGAGTTAATAGGTTTACTTAAAAAAATCAAAAACGGCAAAGCTCCAGGTATCGATGGCCTGCCGAATATAGTACTTAAAAATTTGCCCAAAAAGGAATAGTATTCTTATGCCACCTATTCAACGCTTGCCTTAGGCTCTCCTTCTTTCCATCCATCTGGAAACAAGTTCTAGTCATACTTATCCCGAAGCCTGGAAGAGATCCGCACTCTCCCGACAACTACAGGTCCAATAGCTTACTACCAGGATTAGGTAAGCTCTTTGAAAGAATAGTCCTGAAAAGATTAAATAATTTAATGACTAACAATAATATCTTACCTGATTTTCAATTTGGCTTCAGAAACAGACATTCGACAGAGCATCAGCTTTTCCGTGTTACGAAGGACGTCAAAGTAGCGATGTACAATAAATTGTCTGTAGTTTTGGTGACCCTGGACATAGAAAAAGCCTTTGATACAGTCTGGCATGATGTTCTGGTCTATAAACTTCAGAAATATAACACACCCCCATACTAGTTGAACCTTTCACAAGCATTTTTAACTGATAGGAAGTTCCAGTTCAAAGTAAGGGAAAGCATTTCCCCGGTGAAAAGTATAACTACCGGTGTTCCGCAAGGCTCCTGCCTAAGCCCATCTCTATATAACATCAATACGTCTGACTTCCCTTCTTTACCAAACTGCCAAGTTGCAGCTTTCGCAGACGACATTTGCATATACAGCATAGGCGCAGATCCAACTTCCATTATTTCCAGCCTTGAAACGGCGTTAGAACTTACTTATCAATACTACCATAGATGGAAAATTAAAATTAATGTTGCAAAAACGAAGTCAATATACTTCGCCAGGAAGCGTAAGCCTGCTCACCTGCCCAAGCGACCAATAAAGCTATTCCCTGGAGTGAGGATCTTAATTATCTTGGACTTATATGCGACAAAAAACTAACCTTCAGAAGACATATTGAGCATATTCGCTCCAAAGCGTTTAAGGCCGTGCTTTCGCTTTACCCCCTTGTTAATCGTAATTCACGTCTCAACACCAGAAACAAAGTCCCCATCGTCAACGTGGCAATCCAACCGATCATCCTATACGGCTCACCTACCTGGATCCAATGTGCTAAATATCTAGTAACAAAGCTTCAGATCACCCAAAATAAATACCTGAAAATGGTACTTAATAAACCGTTTTACTTCTCTTCTGAAAAGCTACACAGCCTTGCTGGCGTTAGTCCAATTTATATGCTCGCTGCATCGCGCCGTGACAAATTAATCGCGAAAGCAAATGACTCGGCTTATCCGCTAATTCATGCCCTGGCGAATTGAAAATCAGCAGTTGCTACCACCTAGGTTTTTGCCTAATTTTCCTCTAGCAAATTGGAATAATCACATAGAAATACGATAATACGCATAGTTTTAAGCAATGTTCAAACGATGGTGAAATGACTTTGTCAGAACACCTACTATATTATAAGGCCTCTGAACCGCATACATTCTAATAAAGAAAATTATTTATAAAATAAATTCATTTAATGTTTATCGTTTTCATTTTGTAAAACTTTAATTATTAAAAAGTCTTCAAAAGTATTTTTAAAGCTATCCATTCAGTTAAAGTCTATAATTGTATATCAGATTTCTCAAAATGTGAAAAGAACGTCGAGATATCTGCGTACACTGAGTGTAATCGACATTCTGATTTGTCATAAAATCAAATGCTTTACTTTTTAGAGTTAATTTTGGAAATGTTAGAGAATTGCAATATTTGTTCAAAGTTTAATAGTTCTTAAAGTAATTTTATGTTTACGAAATTCGACGATTAGCTGATATGGTTGGCGCCTTTACTATAGCAGTGTATGTCAAACTATTTTGCTTGAGCGAATTGTCTCCACTTATGAAATCTCCACTTCAAATGTCAGTGTTCATTTCTCAGTTGGAAATTGTGCCAGCCTTGGAACAGAAGTGTTTATTAGTAAACAAAATGTTGTCTCGCGATGGATTTCCTAATGCAATGATACAACAGTATCTTGCCACCTCAAATAAGGTAAAAAAGTTCGAGCGTGTTGTGTTCAAGTAATTTCTCAACACTATATGAAACGAATGAATCACTATTTTGATCTATTTTAGGCGATTTGCTCCGAATGTAGAAGAGGTTTCAGGCGATTTCCAACGCCTTGGTGTAAAATTTTATGAGGCATGCATATTCCAATATGCTGCGATGTGCTTCCTGGGAGCCGCAAAATGTGAAAGTATATTAGGTAGGTGTTTTCGACGTCTCCTTCTTTTGTCTTTCCATTCAAAAAAAAAAATTGTGTACATAGTTCCGTTATTATTATTACTTTAGCGAGCATAGGGAGAAAAGTATCGTTTCTATGGTTGTTCTCTTCCAATCGCTGTATTGTTGTGAACTAGCTCACCAGTTTGTAATTCCAAACAGGGATACGCTGTTTGCATTCGCTGAGAATGCCCATCGTTTTCTCAGTTTCTCCACCGAACGTTTGTCTTGTGGTCAATTATTTTGCTTATTTGATATCCGCAGGTGGTTGTTTTCCTTCCAACCTTTTCAAATATGCAGCTCATCTTAATTTGCGTAGTTTCCCGCATACGGATGGAGGTGGGTCTTCATACATATTACACAACTAATCGTGACAAAGTCTACACTCCACTCGTTTCAGAATCATTTGTAACAATCCAGGTTTTGCACCTACAGGGCAACACACGTTTTATTATTAATTTTCATTTTTTTTTTGCTATAGCCCTACAACCCCTTTTGGGCCTCCGCTCAGAGATAGTTAAAGCATCTAATTATCATGATCGAATGTATAGGCACTTGGGAAGGTGA
This sequence comes from Odontomyia ornata, assembly GCA_963969285.1. NCBI lineage: Eukaryota > Metazoa > Arthropoda > Insecta > Diptera > Stratiomyidae > Odontomyia > Odontomyia ornata. Next base: position 123,497,209 of record OZ017740.1, read on the forward strand.
TATGGTTAGTACCACGCTGATTTTGATACGCAAAGCTTATTTTCCTTGCGCACATCTGGACAGAGACCTTAGAACAGTACGAACACACTGGCTTCTTTTTCTGCATTTATCCTTTCCTAGATCTCATCGTTTTCCCGTCGGTATCATATCACTACTGCCGATTTCAGGTTCTGGCTTCCCGTAAGTGACACCTCCAGCTGTATCGGTCCATTGGTTTTGAAATCCGATCTATTATCGTCGCCTACAGATTCGGCACAGCGGGTCCTAGGTTCTCTATTCGTCACTCAGTTTTTCCGACGAATACCATCTTAGGTACTCGCCCTTCGTCCATTCATTGCGCGTGCCCAGCCCATAACTTTCGTAGTTTTATCACAGTGGAGAACTATTGCTCGTCAAACAATTCAGTCCAGCTCTAAGATTGCCTTGATATTCCACCAGTATTTTTTCAACGTAAGGTGTCAATCTAGTATTTTTGTGAGGATTTTGTTGGGTGTAAAAAGTAGCGATATGCCTCTATAGCTTCCGCTCAGCATTTTGGCACCTTTTACATCAATTTAATGCAAATCTATACGTTAATGTGCTCTACACTGAGCTTTTTGCATCGTGAGGGCATCGATCTCGTTTTTCGGATGGCTCCGATAACTTCAAATTACTTATAAAAATTGCTTTGCATGTAGCTACTTAATTGAGTTAATAATTAATTCGAAGAATTAAAAGAGAAGAAAAATGTTAGAAGAAGGTGGTTTCGACGTGTGTACTAAGTCTCATCAGGCCATCACAGGCCTTTTTTGTGGGTAGGGAAGATAATTGATTGGCGCCACTCCTAAGGCGTCTGCTTTTCAGCCCGGATGTGCTGGATCAGCGTGCAGTCGTATCGCCATATTTTTAGTATGGGAGTTCATCAATTTCCGGTCCTTTGTAGGCTTTCTGGATTTTGAGGGTAGAATTGATTTTTTCCTGCTGCAAATTGAATTGTTCCCTTCACTTCCATCTAGAGTTCGTTGCCTACCCTTTCCTACATAATTTATTCTTCAGGACTGACGCAGTCTGGAACTTTTCATTGTCGATCTATAGTAGATGGCGTGTCTTTGTTGTTAAATTCCCCTAAACGTGACTTTAGAACATTGATTTTATCAAATAGTGGTCCAATTAAGCAAGATTAGATGTCGACTATGGTAGATATTCCTTCTGTTGAACGGGCACATTTGTTGATTAAATTGAGTGGTCCTTATTACGTTTGCTTGGTTGTTTTCATTGTTCCAATCCAGTCCGACTGGCATGGCTTGGGCTATGTATTTAGTTTTAGTTTCGTTAACCGAGACGCTAATTTCGTTCGCTTCTGACTCTAAGAGTATGAAGCCCTCTTGGCGTCTGGGATTGATTTAGACACAAGACGTCGTCTGCATACACTACTGTGTGGTGTTTAGGGATTGTTAATAAAGTCCGTGAAGGACTGCAGTGATGGACTGCTACCTCAGTGAGCTAGAACACTGAGCTCCGCTGGAATGAGAAAGCACCCACCCCCAAGAAACCGCTATCTGCGGTTTCTTGGGGGTGGGTCCTTTTCCCTAGCATTAAGTCCCGCTATAAAAAAATTAACACGCACCTGTTGATAGATAACAAATTCAGAGGTCAAAGGTCTAGGTCGAGACTGAAGGAGCTATCATTTTTTTAAGAAAAAAGAGAAACAAACCTAAATTTCCTTATCTAATCACGTGAGATACCGAACTCACTTCTTCCTTACCCAAAGAAGTTGTTGACCACGAAAAAGATGGGGTATCCGTTAGAGTCCGTGCCCCCTCGCACTCCTTCCAGACGGACTCAAAGCTCTGATTGCCCGAGTTGAAATGCGACGACTCCCCATCCCTAAGCGAAAGCCGTTGCAACGCAAAATGGTTGCGTACGTGATGGTGGTAGCGGTGTTCAGAAAGCACATTTGGCAACAAGAACGAGTGGAGCCAACCAATTATATTCCCTATCTACAAACAAGGTGATAACCTTTAGTGCGAAAACTATAGAGGCATATCACTACTTTGTACGGCGAACAACATATTTTCAAAGATATTAGAAAATAAAATCAGATCATACGCCGACAATATTATTGGGGAGTATCAAGGTGGCTTTATAGCAGGTAGATCGATGATCGATAGACCAATTGTTTACAGTCAAGCAGATACTTGAGAAATACTGGGAGTTGAACATAGACGTACACCAAATTTTCGTTGACTCTAAGTAAACATTCGACAGCATTGATCGTGACTTACTGTACCAAATAATGCTTTGCTTTGGTATCCCAGCCAAATTAGTCCGTCTTACCAAAGTGACAATAACGTCGGGAATCTTCCAGGTCCGCATCAATAACCAACTCACTGACGCCTTTGACATAAATATCGAACTAACGCACGGAGTTGGGCTGGCCTCAAATTCAAATTCGAATCCAAATGCGGTTTATTGATTCAATCGTTATAAATTTTATAAAAGCATAAAGCATTTTTTAAAACATTATAATACTCAAAAACTTAATGGCACCCATGGCACTATAAATTTAAACAAATTTCATTTTTTTTTAAGTAAAACTTCTTTACTGGGGGGTTAAAAATTTTCAGATGTAACGAAAATGCAGAACGGTTTACGCTCCAGGCGGACAGACATTCGCGCGACAGTCTATTTTTTATTTATCGTTAATAAGATCCTTTAAAGTATCTATTCATTATTTTTTATATTAAATTTACTGTAAATGCGTTTCGCTTTGATTCGCGGGAAGAAAAGGAATTGATGAAGGATTTGTCTTTATAAAAACAAGGCAAGAATTTACGAATATTTAATATTTATTAAAAAAGAATAGAAAAAATTGAGGTGAGGCCTGTAACTTAATGAAGCGGTAATTACATTAACCATTTAACGTTTCTTCTTCGTTTTCTTTTTCTTCGATTTAACAAAGACGCGTCGCTTCCTATTTTACAATTATCTAGTTACGTATAAATATCTGCAAATTTATAAGTTCGGCGTGGCGGTGCGAAGATAATTTGCTGATGATGATAATTGCCTTCATTCGTTTTGCGTTTAATAAGTGCACACAATTCGGCATTTTCTCCATGAAGTGTATGATTCCTGGCTAAGTTGAATACTAACACCTTCCCTTTTCGGCACTACTTTATTTATTCCCAATTGAATATACTTTTCTTTTTATCCTTAATGCCCCCAAAATGCACCACTAAATATGTCTAAAACTTTTTAAGCACTATTAAAATTGTGTTTATATTGACTTTCGCTACTTAATTTGCTTATAACTCTTTTACTTAACCAGCCGAAATGGGATCATCACCGGATTCTTATCTTTACGGAACAACGAACATTTTCCATATGCGTGGCGCATTCACATTCATATAATTGTATTTTGATCTATCCTAAACAGTTATTGCAACGTTCACAACTCAACACGTAATTCCAGTGTCTGGCGTAATAGATATACTCGGTAATTTTCAACGTTATTATTGAATTTTTATGCGGGATTTGAACTTTCATAGTTCTCTAAAACTTTCTTTTTTTATATTTTTCTCACTTTAAATCCTTCAGGTTATCGTTTCAAGTAATGCGATCTTATTTCGAAATCCCCCGTATTCACTTTCAACCTTACTGCACACCTTCGCAATCGCACAAATCTCTCGCGTTGGTGTACCGCTAACCAGTCCGTCCCGCTCGACGTTTAAAATGTGAATTTTTTACTGTTTGCAAAATTGAAAATTGCACTTAGTTGAAAATGTTACGGTGTATAATTCTAGAGAACGCAACGTTTGTCGACACTTTAGAACTGAATTCAGATGGAAATAGCAGGAAATTCGATTGATTCACTTGATTCGATATCGTCTCCGCTAACGCGACGCATATACCGCTCGACCTTTTCCATGAGACCTCCTGATGGCTGTCGCGATTCGAAGCAGACACTCTGTCTGTTCTGTCCGTCATCCACTTCTCGGTTTCGCAACAGTAAATTTCCAAGCTTCTAGCTCAGCCACGTTAGATTGCATTCCCAATGCAATCCTTGGATGGCTGGCTATCTGATTTCAGTGGTCTCATGTCCGAAATTTTAATTTGCAGATTTGAATTTAAAAATTAACAGAAGTAAAAAATGTTAAAATTTCAAATAATAATAAAAAGATAAATATCATAAAGAATATAATTAGAAGGAAAGGTTTAAATTTAATATAGAAGAAGAACTATAAAAAATTAACATTAAATAAAAATTTAAAAAAATATTTTATGATTTATAACTATGTATGGAAATAATTCAATTTTTTTCCAAACTGCAACTAAAATTTCGGATAAGTTTTATGAAGGTTTTCGAGCAGTTTGCTCAGTCGGCTGCTTGATTACTATAAACGGCTAGTTGTTGGTGGGTATTTGGGGACCATGAACAAATGCATGGTGGTTCTGCGGTAACCGTGCTTGGTCCTAGCATCAATGCCGGCGATGTGCATTGTATTGAAGTGGTGACGATGAACGGCTTTTGGTGGGTTGCTGGGTATCATGGGCGAATGCATGATAATTCAGCGGTAGCTGTGGTTTATCCTAACAACGATGTTGCTGATGAGCAATATATTGAAATCCCGACGACGGATGGTCGTTGGTGGGTGTTATGTGACCATGGGCGAATGCATGGTGATTCGGCGGTAGCCGTGCTTGCTGCTAGGACCAATGCTACCGATGTGCAATGCATTGAAGTGGCGACGACGGATGATAATTTGTAGATTGTTAGAGATCATGGGCGAATGCATCATGGTTTGGCGGTGCAGCAAATGTGAAATGTATTGAAGTAGCGACGACGGACGGATCATGGGTGAATACATGTGTTAGCACTGATGCCACAGATGTGGAATACATTGAAGTGGCGACGACGAATGATGGTTGGCGGGTTGTTGATGCACATGAACGGATGCATGATGGTTCGGTTAGTCGTCCTTGGTCCTAGCACCAGTGCTGACGATGTGCAATGTATAGAAGTAGCGACGACGGATAATGGTTGGTTGGTCGTTGGTGATCATGAGCGAATTCATTGTGGTTCTGGGTCCTTTGTCCTAGCACCGATGCACAATGGATTGAAGTGGCGATGGCGAATGAGAGTTTAGGGATGTTTGAAGATCATAAGCAAATGTATGGTCTGATGGTAGCCGTTGTTGGTGTTCATACTGATTCCAGCGATATGCAATCAATTGAAGTGGCGACGGCCACAGTGATTTGGGTAGGAGCAGCAATATCATACTAAATCGTATTTGAGCAAATACAAGCTAATTATTACTGTAATAGAGCCTCATGAGTATTCTGAGCATAATAGCTAGTAAAAAATGAGAATGAAAACTACTGTTTATGGTATTTGCGGTCGGTACGCGGTGCCATACTTTGTGTTTGCGCGTTTTTATTAGAATAGATTTTTTCGGTTTTGCATTCGAGTAGTGTATTTCGGACACCGCGTCGGTGATATTCGGGAGCGCGTATTGTTTCAGCGGTTCTCGTTCATTTCCTCCAAAATGAAGTACGGAATTTAAAGCAGAGTCGATGGAAGTTGTTTGACGCGTTTTAAATCGGGCCTTTTAACCAGTGGCTGACTTTTTGTATTTTGGACCTAGTCTGCTCGCGTAAGACCCGTGACCGAAACTCCTCTCCGAACCAGCTAGCTAGCGAGCAGCCACCTCGGAGTAGACTAAGAGTGTCCGGACTTGTTGAACTGATGGGTACAGTCCTTTGTCACGTTTCGAGACTTCACGTCTAGAACCGATGAAAGGTCGGTTTAGATTTCCTTCAGGAAATCTCGAACGTACGAGACGTGTTTCAAATCATTACATATTCTCCTCAAATTTATAACTCAATGCAATCCCCGCTTGCTTCAATCACCGCTTCAATTCTCCGCCTGAATCGCGAGCACACCTCCTTTGACTGCTCTCGTTGTAAATTGATGAATGCTACTTCAGCAGCGGTCTGTAGGGATGCCACATTAGGATGTCTGGACTTGTTAGTAACCTGCTCAATAATGCTTCACACGTAATAGTCCAGGGGGTTTAAATCTGGGCTGTCTGGAAGCCAGAATACTTTAGAACGAAACATGTCCAGATTATCTGAGAGCCAATTTTGCACTGAATGGCTCGTGTGAGCTGGAGCACCGTCCTGCAGAAAAATGTACGGTCTTCCGTCGGTCAATGTTTCAATCCGCGCCTTCACAATCGTCATGAGAATCCGTAGGTAGACTTCCTTTGTGATTATTTCTTTCAGGACCCTCCATAATGAGGCCTTGAGGTCTTCGAACAACTTCCGGGGTCCTTGCCGTCTTCTCGTTCACATGAATTTTCCTTGCTGGAATAGGAGAACTTGCATCATAGTTTTCCGCGGCCGCATACTTCTGAGCAATATCTTAAACTATTGATTTCGGATACCCGATAAACCTTATAACTTCTGTTAGCGACCGTCCAGCGGAAAGACATTCAATAACCACTGCTCTTCGATTGTATTCCCCACTCAATTGCACGAACTCCGCCATTTAGAATTCATACACGAATGCAACACGTCTACTCAATTGAAATGACAACAAATGACTGCTGTCGTTGAGATCCACTACAGCGACAAATTAATGTGACGTTTCTCCGGACGCTGTATATATACTCGTATACTATATACTTAAAAGCAAGACGTTTCACTTTTGTCGGGTGTATACTCCACACGCATTTTATTTATTTATTTTTTGTGGGGGTTGGGAGGTAAATGACATTTGCGAACTGAGTGTGGGGCTCCCATGCTCGCGAGCGACTGAAATACCCACTAAACATCTCCCCTGACAACCTGAGAACCTAGCTTGGAACCGTTTGACACATTACTTCGGGCCAGGCATTTTTTGTTACGGCGTGAGGCGCCTTCAAGCTGGGGAATCCCTCCTTTAGTGGGAGGGGAGAGGAGCAGAGGAATTTCGATCCGTCAGTACCAACGTCCTCGGCTGCTGCGCGTCCCTTTTATCTTTTAGGACTGCCCAAACATAATGCGCCTCATGGATCCATTTGTCAACCAATGCAAGCATCACTGCGACTATACTATCCGGGGTGAGCTCTCTCTTCTTCCTGTAGACGTCCATGTGCAACCTATTCCATTTTTTGCACGCAAAAACTGTGTCGTAGGCATCGTCTTCCTCTCTAGGGCAAAATCGACAATTGGGGGACCTTGACTTGTTAATGTAGTGCAGGTAAGACTGAAAACGCCCATGCCCGCTCAAAAGCAGGGTTAGATAGAAGTCAGTCTCACCTTGCCTTCGATTTAGCCACGGTCTCAGATCCGGGATGAGGCGCGCGGTCCATCTTCCCTTCGTGCAATTCACCCAAGAAAGCTGCCAATCGTTGAGTGAGCGCTGTCTCTCCTCGTGGGTAACCGTCTCCCTCGCTTCGATGTAGGTAAATAGCGTGGCTCTAGCAAGGAGGACAACAGGTATCACGCCTGCAATAACACTCACCGCTGAAAAGAAACTGTCGGATGTGAAGATGCAATCCTCAGTACTCCTGTTCTCTGTACCTGTGCCCAGCGTTTTCGGTACACCTCCTTACTGAGAGTGTCGCCCCATAATTCTACTCCGAACAGTAGTACTGACCCCACGCCACTCATCAAGAGGCGTCTTCTTGATTGATTGGGTCCCCCTACGTTGGCCATAAGTCGACTCAGAGCCGATATGCTCGAAGCAGCTTTCTCAACCGTTGCCCTGATTTGCTTAGAGAAACTCATCTTCGAGTCGATCAGTAGTCCCATGTACTTCACCGCTGGCTTCGATTCGATTAGTATGTCTCCAATACTGAACTTCCTTGCTCTAGGGATTCTCTTTTTTGTCAAGATGGACACTTCGGTTTTCTCTCACTCGGCGCATTAGCATACCTAGCCTGAGTTTCGCTTGTTCAACGGTGCGTCCAGCGGCTAGAGCCGCAACATCATCCGCATAGCCGATCAAGTGCGACTCATCTTGCATCTCGTCTCAGTAGCCTGTCGTAAGATATGTTCTACAGGTCTGACCAAGCATGGATTTGTGGGCAACACCCTATGTAACTTCGATTCTTCGTTGACCCTGTGTCGTGTCGTAAAGCAGGCTTCGTTCCTTCAGGTAGTCCCTCAGAAGCCGCATCAGATATTCTGGAGCTTGCAATGGGTTTTTCAGCGTATCCAGAATATCCACCCATCTAGCGAAGTTGAAGGCGTTCCTAACGACGAGTATCACTAACAGAACGATCCGTTTTTGAATTTAATCTAAATTAATAGTTACCGAGATATTCAACTTATTTATCAGCAAAATATGTTTATAATTTTAAAAAATTCCTGACGCCGCCCTAACCTAATTATGCGATTTTAATTTTATAAAGTGCGTTTGATAGCTGAGGTGCTCTTTTATATTTAAAAAAAAAAATTCAGACTCCTTTATACTTGAACTTTTAACATGCAAAGATTTGAAAAATTTTAACTTTTTTAAATAAATTTAGATAGATAAATAACTATGCAAAATGTACTGAATCGATTTCGCTGAAAATGTGTGTGCTGTTTTATTATACAGGGTGCGTACGGTATTTGAGACAACTTGAGGGTAAAATTAATTAGCTTGTATTTTTAACAAAATTCAATGAAATTTCAGGCATTTTTTATGCAACGTTAAATTAATATAAAGTTATCCAATAAAACGCCAAGAGCAGCAATAACCTCTTCGATCCGGATCCGGAAACGATTACATGCCCGAATCAAATGATCCTTGGTCATATTGACCATAACGGCATTAATAGCAGTCTTCAGCGAAGAAGTGGTATTATGAGGACGTTTATTGGTCTCACGCTCAACTACGCCCCATTCGTAATAACCAAAGGATTAAGGTCTGGGGAGCTAAGTGGCCATAGGTTCGGTGTTAGGTGGTCATGAAAATTTTCGGCCATCCAATCTTGTGTCGCCATCGCTTTATGTGAAGGAGCAGTCTTGTTGAAAAATGTATTGTTTGCCTCCGCTTAGATTGTCGATCCAGGGTTTCACTACCGTCTCCAAAATCTCGATGTATGCAGCAGAGTTCACTCAAAGTCCTTGAGTAAAAAAGTGTGGTGGCATAACACGTCCTTCATTGCTGGCAACACCTAAAACCATAATAGTGGTTGGAAATTTTGTGTGCATAGCAACAGGAACCTCCGTAGGATTTGAACATAGCCCTCTGTCATTTCTGCGATTGGTCTTTTGATCTTTGTCAAAATTTTTTTCGTTGGAAAAAAATCATAACCCAACCATTTTGGGCGCCTCAGGTGGTTTGATTTTGTTTAAAAGACGTTTCGATCGAAGAACTCTCTGTTCCCGTGTTCGTTCCGACATGAACTGTCCTCTGCGCATCACGTAAGACTTATACCGAAGGTCTTCGTGGACAACTCTACGAATAAGGCGCTCAGAAACATGAAGCTCACTCGCAAGGACCCTCATTGATTTTGAAGGGTCCTCGTCTATGATCGCTTGCACTTGCTCTAAAAATTCTGCAGATCGGACAGTGTCAGAACGTTGGTCGTGCTTTTTGCGTTTTACAGCCGATTCTGTATCGCCTCCTGATTCTTCCAATTCAACTTCCAACCTTATGCACGAACGAATGGGCGCAATTAAGTAAATTAAAGATCTCTAAATCTGTATGGTTCGCACATATAGCGACGATGACAGTATATCTCTTCATTTTTTGAGTGATGTTGTAGTCCGCCATTTCTTATCTGAAAAGGAAAAAAAATCGCGAAGTTATAGTCTCATTTATGAATGTCCTCAAATACCGTACGCATCCTGTATTATAAAGATTTTCTAGGCGAATTAAAAAGGTACTACTCGTAAGTGCATTCTGAGTGGTTAAAAAAATGAAATAAAAAAAGAATTTTTTTTCCTTTTTATATTTATAGCTATTTTGCGGCAAGGGTAACAAATTTTAAAATTTTTAACCAATCATATCTTGTAGAAAATTTAATTACGCAACCTTTATTTCCTCATAATTTAGCACAAAAATGAATCGTTTTAAAGTTAGATGTAGGAAAAGTAGGAAACAATCGTGTTTTATTATAATTTTTAAACATTTCGATTTATTATTTAATGTTCCCGACTTTTTTGAGAGGGAGGATAAGTCAAGTATTGTTATACAACTTATTCCAAAACTTTTTCTCCCTGGTCTAAAGAGCATATTTCCGCCCTCGTCTTAAGAGCATATCAATTGTAACGTGCTAATTCGTTTCCTAAAAATTTATCCGTAAATTTAACATACATATGAATAAAGAGGAAGTTTGAATATTTTGATTTACCTTTTTGGCAGGTAACAAAATATGTGAAGTTGACTTTATGTTAAAAGCAGCGAGATCGTTTGTTCAGGCCAACGAAGAGATCGAAAAGTTAAATCTTCGAAGCAACAAAAAAGAGTATATAGAGGTGAGTAGCTAAATCGAATCTTTTTTTGTAAATGATACAATTTATATGTTGATTCATTTAAAAGGGTGCACTGAAATCATACACACAAGCTCTATCTAAACTAGAAGATGACTCCGTTTTAAAGGCAGCTGTAATTCGCGAAATTCGTGCATTAAATCCGAATTTCGAAGCAACTAGTAATTTTGCATCGCCATGTCATCGTATTTATGATCTTTATACAGCATCTAATCAGTGTATTAAAAATAAGGACTATGTAGCTGCTCTGGAAAAATTAACGGATATATTCGATAACATCACAGAAAGGAAAAAGGAAAGTTTATATCAAGATATTATGAACCAGCTACAAATTAGTCGCATTCTCTTACTGGTGGTGTTAGATTTGCCACCTAGTCGACAATCACCGTCACACATAAAGTTGATAGAAAAATATTCTTCAGTTGATAGTCTAGACGACAGTACCACCGGACATTACAATTCAAATAACGATATCGAGTCGTTTTGTTTTCGTATTCCAAGAGAAGTTGTAATATTGTTAAAGGACCTTGTGATCACTTGGCAAGAACAGGATAAAATTGACATGGGTAAAACTGTCTCTAGGCTTTTTCAATGTACATCATTGAAACCAGAACATTTTTTATTGCTGGATGAATTAACAAATATTGTTATTGAATCAAATGGAGTGAAGCAGAATTGATGTGTATACATATATATTGATATTCCGCTAATTGATATATTTTTATGCTCTAAATGTGATAATAGGTGAATATGTTAAAAAATGTTTCTTATACTATAAAATAAAAATGATAAATATTGTATTTGGTTTTTATGTTTTTCCTCATTTCCACTATGGTAAATATGAAAGGATAAATCTATTAAACCATTTGTAGCAGAAGACTTAAAATTACATTTAATGAGTATTAAGGAACTTGAAATAGGTTAGTGATAGAAACGCCTGGAGAATCGATAACGTTGGTTGCGGCGGTTGGAAGTTTGTTCGAGGTTGTTCGGCAAGTCTAGCTCGGCGGGAGTTCTTGCACTGGACGCGTTTCCAAAGTACGTACCAATCTTCGGAGATTGCGAAGAACTTCCGATTTGGACTGTTAGATTCTAATCCCTACAGCAACTTGCATGGGAGTCTCTCTAGTGGATCTAGTGAAGTTGACTTATTACATGCTTCGAATGTCCAGAGTTGTAAAAAAAGAAGCGATTCAGTGGTGCTAGTCTAACAGTTTTTTGTTGTTGAGGAGAATCCCATTTATTTCTTTTTGCGTATTATTATTAGGGTGAAATAGTGAAACCATGATTTTGTTCTGAATATGAGGTCCATTTGTAGCCAGGGGCTGTAAGCTAGATTTTTGCTGTTATTTTGATAGTATTCGTACCGGCCTTATCAGTGATTTGAAAGTGTTTAATGCCTTTTTGGGGGGGAAGACCATGTTTGGGGAGCTGATCTTGGAAGCAATATTGATTGTTTTGTTTGTTTTGCTTAGGGATTTATTGTAGAATTCGTTGAAGTGAATTTGGATGTTAAAGTTTCTGCCTAGGAAAGTGAAATTTTTGAAATATTCTAGTTGACTGTTCTCATATTTTATTTTGTTGGAGTGAGTTTTATTAGTGTAGAATTCTATGGCTTGCGACTTTTCCATGTTTAGGGGAAGGTTTAACCTATTACATAAGTTTTTAAAGTGTTTGAACTTTAGCTGTAGATTATTGAGGTTGTTTAGTCTGTTTTTTCCTTTACTTATTATTAAAAAGACATCAACAAATTGAATGAGTGTACTTTGACTGTCTTTGATTTTATTAAGGCTAGATGTGTAGAGGTTGAAAACGAGTGGGGAGCTCCAAGAGATGTATTCCTACTTGATGTTGAAGTTAGACATAATATTGAACAGTTCCGGGATATTGACTCTCTCATACGCACTAGTAACATCACAGTTGATGATCATAACGTTTTTATCTTTATTGTTTTTATTAAGACGGTGCGTTACTGTGTTTATACATGAGATTGCCGACTTTCCTTTTCTGTATGCAAAACAGAAGTCACTCAGAAGGTTTTGGTGTTCAATGTCACTAGAAATTCTGTTTTTGATTAGGCAGTTAATTATTTTTAGAGGGATACTTATTAGTGATATTGGTCTGTAGCTTTCTATTTTATGGAGTGGTTTGTTTTTCTTGGGGATGGGTACTACTCGTTTTTTTTGATATCTCTTAGTTTGTTATGTATATTGTTATTTTTGAAGCTGTCGTTTATAGAGTTTAGTAGAGCTATTTTATTGTGGTGATTTAGGGAGTTTATAATATAGTCTGTAGCATCTAAGCCCGGTGATGATCGTTTTTTATGTTTTTCTAGTATTGTGAGAAGTTCATGTATTTTGAAGGGTTCGGCTTGTTCTATCTTATTGGGGAGGGTAGGGGTCCAGAGAGGATTTAGCGGATGATGTTTGTTTTTTATTGTTTAGTGAAAGATATTGTCACGTGTTATTGGTTCGCGGCCTATAATTTTAACGTTCCGGGAAAGTGAAAACGCAATGTCTTTTAATTTAAGTTAAAAGAGTTTATTTAATTCAAGAAAATGCACAATAATCAGTTTAACACTTTCACTAATTTTAATTTTCACTATTTAAAAAAAATCTAACACTTGTCCATAAATTTCTTATCGCAATTGTCTTCTAAATCACTTCACTATTACGAAACACACTTCCCACACACTTTCGCAGTTCTTATCGCGGTCGAATGAATGATCCCCCCATTCATTCAGCTCGCCTTTATATAGGGTCTCTAAGTATTCACCCATTTCTCGCATATTGGCGAACGTTCTACCGAGAGGTACCTGGTAGGTTCGAGCAAATTCATGAATGGAGTGACGTCGCTTGCAGATGTTGATTATGCTTGTTGAATTTACTCGCGGGTTCGAGTAAATTCATTTGTTGACGTTCTTAATGATGATGAAAATAATTGCGACAGTAGCTCGCAGAATTATTTGTACATGTAATTATTTGTACATGTAACAATATTATTTTTGGGTTCCCATTGTGATCTCGGGTTGTCGTTATTGTTTTTGACTTCGTTGACAAATTTCCAAAGCTGTTTGATGTCTGTTTCGACTTTGGTTTACGTCTTTAATTTTTTTGTCCCAAAGTTCTCTTTTTGCTTTTCCATGTGTTTTGCCATTCCGAGAATTTTGCTTCATTTTCAACACTTTTTAGTTTCCGAAGCTCGTCCAAGCTTTGGTTTTTTTTCTCCATAGGATGTTTATTTCCTTTGACCACAATGGTTTCGGGCTATATTTGAAATTCCTAGTGTTGACTGGGTTGACTGCAAGGTTGCTGGTGAAGTTGATCGATCCCTTTCAATCAATTGATGCGACTGCATCTTGAAAACTGTCCGTGTATTGCATTTTCTTGTTCGTTGCTAATAACGACATCTTTGGCCAGATCACTGTGATTGCTTTAAGCTTCATTTTGGTTGCTGATCTCGGGTAGTTGCATTTCGTCTTGGTAGATGAGTTCAACTTTGTTACTTGTTGATTTTTTAAATGTTTTGGATGCAGAAACTTAAGAGTCTTCATTACAAAAGTATACATCTCGACTTTTTTTTGTGGTAGGGAGGTGAATGCCATTTATGCACAGAGTGTGGGACTCCCATGCTCGCAAGAAGGCGAATGTACTACCCACTAAACACCTCCCCTGTCAACCTGAGAACCCAGCCTGGAACTGTTTGACATATTACTTCGAGCCAGGTCTCTTTTTGTTACGCCGTGGGGCGCCTTCAAGCTGGGGAGTCCCCCTCCTACGGGAGGGGAGAGGGGAAGAGGAAATGCCAGAAGAGCGATCCCCCAGCCCCAGCGCCCCCGGCTGCTGTGAGTCCCTTTTATATTTTAGGACTGCCCGAGCATAATGTGCCACCTGGTTCCATTTGTCAACCGATTCGAGCATCACCGCAACTATATTATCCGGGGTGAGCTCTCCCGTCTCCCTGTAGAGTTCCCTTCGCAGCCTGTCCCATTTTGGATACGCAAAAAATGTGTGGTAGTCATTGTCCTCCTCTCTTGGGCAAAACCGACAATCGGGGGACCGTGACTTACCAATCTTGTGCAGGTAAGACTGAAAACACCCATCCCCGCTCAAAAGCTGGGTCAGATAGAAGTCAGTCTCACCATGCCATCGATTTAGCCACGGTCTCACATCCGGGATGAGGGGCGCAGTCCACCTTCCCTTCGTGCAATTCACCCAAGACTGCTGCCAATCGTTGCGCGTGCGCTGCCTCTCCTCGCGGACAACCGTCCCCCTCGCATCCTCGTTTCGGCGCAGGTAAATAGCGTGGCGCTCTCTAGCAAGGAGGTATCACGCCTGCAATAACTCTCACCGCCGAATCAGAGACTGTCGGATACGAAACTGCAATTCTCTGTACCTGTACCAAACGTTTTCGGTATACCTCCTTGCTGAGAGCGTCGCCCCATACCTCTGCTACGTACAGTAGCACTAACCCTACAGCACTCATCAAGAGGGGTCTTCTTGATGGGCTGGGTCTCCCTTCGTTGGCCATAAGTCGACTCAGGGCCAATATTCCCGAAACAGCCTTCTCAGCCGTTGTCCTGATTTGCTCAGAGAAACTCATCTTCGAGTCGATCAGTAGCCCCATGTACTTCACCTATGGCTTCGATTCGATTCGTATATCTCCAATACTGATCATCCTTACTCGAGGGATTCTCTTTTTTGTCAAGATGACCACTTCGGTTTTCTCCAGTGCTAAACTGAGCCCGCGAGCAGTCATCCAGTCCCTCACTCGACGCATTAGCATACCTAGCCTAAGTTGCGATTGTTCAACGGTGCGTCCAGCGACCAGAGCCGCAACATTATCCGCATAGCCGACCAAGCGCGACTCATCTGGCATCTCAAGTCAAGTTCACAGGTCCGGACCAAGGATAGATCCCTGGGCAACACCCGATGTAATTTCCATCCTTTGTTGGCCCTGTGTCGTGTCGTAGAGCAGGCTCCGGTCGTTTAGGTAGTTCCTCAAAAGCCGCATTAGATATTCTGGAACTTGAAAAGAGTTTTCCGGCGTATCCAGAATATCCACCCATCTAGCGGAGTTGAAGGCGTTCCTAACGTCGAGTGTCACCAAGAGGACGATCCGTCGCTTGGTGCGACTATATGCCTCTGCCTTTTGGACCGCGTTCACCACTTCTGCAATCGCATCAATGGTACAACGTCCTGCTCTAAAGCCATACTGCCGAGGAGATAGGTCCCCAGCTGCACGAATCGCGTCAGTAAGTCTTCCCTTGATGAGTTTCTCTAGCACTTTCCCAGCCGTGTCTAGCATGCATAACGGGCGGTATGCAGACGGCGATTCGGGATTCCCCTTCCCCTTGCTGATCAGCACGAGCCTCGCCACCATCCATCGTACTGGGAAAACCCCGTCCTGTAGGCAAGCGTTGAATGTGCTGAGCTGCAAGTCAGGACAATGGTGATAGACGAGCCGCAACACCTCACCCGGAACACCGTCTGGACCTGGAGCCTTCCTCGCTTTCAATGAGAGGACTGCCTCCTCCAGTTCCAGCTGTGTGAAGAGTGGACACTCGACTGCTGTTTCACCATGGATAGCTTCAACACGGACGGGATAGGCGGGGAAGAGTCCCCGCACTTTCACGTCCATCTTTTCCGCGTCATGTATACAAGGCTCCCGTAGCGCACCAAGCTTCCGCATAACCAGCTTGTGGCCAAGGCCCCACGGATCCTTGTTCACATTGTCCACTAGGTCTTGCCAGCAGCGAGCCTTGCTATTGTTGATCAATTTGCGAAGGCATTTCCTGGCCGACTAATATGCTGCCACCCAGTTGCATGCCTCGTCACGGTTCCGCGCCCGTTGAGCCTCACGTCGAAGCTTGTGACACTCCCTTCGCTTTTCAGCGATTTCAGTTGACCACCAGTACACTGGGGGCTTGCCGTGCCGGGGTTTACCACGTCTTGAGCTGCCAGTTCTTCCATCCCCTCCGAAGCTCCCTGCAGCGGCTCACCTGCTGTGAACACCTCGATGAACCTCTTGACGTTCATCCTTCCGATGTTCCATCCAGTTGTAGAAAGCCGAGAGCACGGACGTCGGGAGACAGCATCACTGACCTCAAGCAGAATGCACTGATGATCACTGGCTGAGTCGTCCTCTAATACTTTCCAATTGTGTATCCTCCGTACTAAGGACTCCGAGGATAATGTCACGTCCGGTATGGTTCCCTCACAGCCAAAACGGCGGAAAGTCGTCGTATTTCCGGAGTTTAGTACGACGAGCGCCGTCCTGGCTGCCATTTCCAGGATTCGTTTTCTCCCGTGGATCTGTTTGAGGCATGCCCCATTCGATTGCTTTAGCGTTGAAGTCCCCCCCAACGAGTACTTTGCTCTCTGCGTTCAAAACAATGCCCTCCAGAGCATTAAGCTTCGCTTGGAAAGATGATATCGATTCGTTCGGCGTTAGGTACACACTAAAGAAGGTGGTCCCTGAGCACCGAACCCACACGAAACCATCCCCGCGTCCACAACCCTCTGCTTGGAAATCACTGTTCCGAAACTAGATGGCGGCAGTGCCAGTTTCGTCAGAATACCACAATGCAGGACTTTTATCATGGTGTTGCTCACTCAGCAGCAAGAAGTCGGCTTTGATGTCCTTTGCAAACTGCTCAAGCAAATTTTGGGCGGTTGAACTGCGGTGTAGGTTTAGCTGCAGGATGCGGGTCATCGAAGTTCTGATTTTGTCTTGGCTAGGGCTTCCTGGAACACCCGGCATTTTCCTGATTCCAAGACGTGTCCAAAATCAGGTCTTGGATCAGCATCCTTGCAGAGAATACAGTGTGATTCCTTTGTACACTCTTTCCTTTTATGTCCCATTTCACCGCATTTGTAACATAGGGAACTCCTATCGGGTCCTTTGCATACTTGTATGGTGTGACCATAGCCAAGGCATTTGAAACATTGAAGAGGCGTTGCTCTTCACCGTATCCTACAGACAACCCACCCTATTCTGACTTTGCCCTTGTTCAGGAAATGTTCGGCGTCCTTTTCGGTCAAGTCAACTATGGCCATGCGTTGTCCTCTTTGGTTTTTTGGTGTCAGTCTCGCTTTGGTCCTTCCCACGCTTTGATGGCCTCTTCTACCTCGGCTAGATCCGTCACGCAGTCAATGTCTCGTATTTTTATCGTTGCCATCGGCTCGAGCGAGGCTATAGCTGCACTTTTGCCGAGGACTTTCTTTAGTGCGTCGTAGAATACTTCCTTATTGCCGGCTTCTGCTCCGGATTCGACCAGTATGTGGCCACGTTGGTCGTACTACGTTAATGGTAGTGTTGGTGTCTTCAGGTCTTACGTTTCCCCTGATGTCCCGCAGTACCTCCGCGTACGATCGGCCATCTTGGGGCTTTATGAGCAGTGCCTGCTGCCGGGGTCTTCGTCGGGGCTTCTGCATCTCCTGTTTTGCATCAGGTCCTTTTTCTGATTGGGCGTCCGTGCGAACTTTATTTCCGGCACTTTTTGAAGGCGTTTGTTTGCGGCTTTCTTCGCTCCTTTTGTAAGCACTATCTGGAACCCGTGATCTGGTGCTCCACGCCCATCAAGTGTCTCTTCCTTCCTTCTTTTATCCCGATCTCCGTCGATTGTGCTAGACGCCATTCTTTTATTGATTTCTAATGGTGGCGCTATCTGCTTGTGGCCTTTAGATTTCGCCCCCAGCGCTTCTTTAGCCTTCTGTTCGTCTTTGGCCCTTAACCAGCTCCTCCGATAGTGCTCTATGCGATCTAGGAGCTCCTCTAGTTCAAGGAGCCCAACCTTTACTGCTTTGCTGATTTTTGGGGAGTCGCATGCAGATTGTATTCTTTTCAGAACATCTCCCGCTTCTCGGAAAAGCCATTCTTCTTCGTATCGCTGGGCGGCAATTGTACTTTGCAACTATCCTTGGGAGAGGTTATCGCTTTCCGTTTCCGAATGCAGTACTTCCGCCACATTTTCGACGTTGGCGGTGCAATCACACAACGTCGCTTTATTTGTCTGATCACTCGTTGCTTTTCGTGCCGACATCTCTTTTTTCTCATCTGTTTGGTGTTAGTCCTTTATTTTTATTCCAATCATCGACTTGCAGTATAAATTCAATGGGGACGTGGTCGCTTTTACCTATCATGTCATTTTTTGTTGTCCATTGATTCCAGTAGTTTAGGTTGTTTGTTAGGGTCTTTGAGGAACAAGATAAAACCGGAGTGGACATCCATGTGTACACGTTGTCGCAACTACCCCTGCGACCGCCTGCCTACAACGTGTCTTTTTGCACCTACCCTCGCGACCGTGATTCTAAAGCTAGCTAAGGGGAACCCAATGGGTTGTCACAAGAAAGTAAACAAACGCTTATGCACTCGTCAATATAGTTTTATTGCAAATAACACTTCACAGAACAAGAAAATAGCATTGAATACAAATAAAGCATTATGGCTACTTCGGATAGAAAACACTTTCGCATCGATAACCCATCGTTTTCTAGCAATAACGCACATTACACTTTTAATTGAGTTCCTCGCTCCGATTTACAATGTCACTCCTTAAAACGTTGTTATCCCTAAACCAGGTGTAATATTACTTTCACTACAGTCAATATGTACCCTCGGACACGTTCTCGAACCGAAAAAACGACTAAATTCCGAATCGTATCTCACGCGCCAGGTAAATTTCGCGTCCATGTTTAGTCGTCAAATTGACAATCTGGCTCTCGAGAGGAGAAATTGTGGAAATTATTGGAAATGAAATGACAATCATGCTCAGAAGGTGGTCGTATCATTTTCTATGGAGCTTATATGAGCATAGCCTCTCCATTTGTTCCGTTCCTCAAAGGTTAGGGTAATGTCTGGGGTTGACATTTGCGAGTTTTGTTGGCTGGTTTTTCTGAAAAAAAGTGAACGTGCCTGTCTTAAGGGTTGCTATTTTGTTTTTGTTTATTATGGATTTTAGAATATTTCCTTTAGCGTTATTTGTTTTGTCACCCCAGTCTTTATGCCTTGCATTGAAGTCTCCTCCAATTATCAACAGCCTTTTGTTTTTTATTTTTTTAGTAATTTGATGGATTTGCTCTTTTTATATTCTTTCATGCCTTTAAGTGTTATTATTGGTCAGCCAGTCTGTGTATTGCGAGTTGTTAGTATTATGTCTTTGTTGACAGTGGTTTGTTAGTACATGTATTGTCTCTTGGAAAAAATTCGAGTCTAGTTGTATGTACTTTGCGTTACTTTGGTTTTTACAGTTGTTGTTTAGTAGATTTATCAGTTTTTCTACTGGTCTAGCATGATTTGAAGATATTTTCTGCGAATGTGTGTTGTTTGTCTGTAGTAGTAGATGACTACTTATGAAAAGTTTGGTGTCTGATCAAAACTGACGTTAGATAGAAGCCATATGGCAGCAGCGCTTATTACCACACACATGACCATTAGTAGGCCGACTTTGCTGGCTAGCTTACATGGCGGTATATGAAGAATTATGGAGGTGCCAACGAAAATTCGAGGTTTTGTACGGTTTTGAGATGGATTTCTACAGTGAAATCCAGATGGCCCACAGAGAACACAATGGCGCTCCTAGTGAAGTGAAAATTATTTCAGTTCTTGTACCTGTTTAATTTTTACCACCTTCCAAAGTGAATTTATAGGAATTTGTTTACTTCTCAATGCTGAGCTATCAGTGGAGGGTGCAAAACATGTGCTTCATTTGCTCGTCTTGGAAAGTTTAAGAGTACAGTGGACAGTGCAAGATAAATTTATAGCATGCACGGAATGCGTTTCGTACGTTTTCATTTGGAAAATAGTATACTATGTATTACGCGATATAAGCATTTGCTAATGCCGCAGTTGGCTGACAGCTCAAGGAAGCTTGTCCATAGTAGGCCGACTAATACAAATGCAAATTGCTACCATATGGCTTCCTATCTTACGACAGTTTTATGTCTGATTGATTGATCTTGTATGTTGTGTTTTTGTAGTTTTTGTGTAAGGTTAGTCAAGCATTAGTTTTTTTATTGCATTATTTGAGTTTCTGTTGTTCATACCTTTAGATTTAAATAATATGGGGAATGCTGAATCCATGGCTTCGTTACTTTCAACAGTTCGAATTGGTTGTTGTTATGTAGAATATTTCTGGCTTCTTTGAGGGACTTTTACCTCCATATCGTAGTTGATCCATCTGGAGCAGGTTTTATCCATAACGCTGTGATTGACATCTCCGCATAAAAAGCATTTCATGTTTTTGTAGTCTTTCTCTAGACATTCTTTATCTCCGCACTTTTGGCATCTTTTGTTTTTTCCTTGAAACTCTTTACAGAAATACTGAGTGTGCCCTAGTCTGAGACACTTGAAACCTAAGATAATAGTATTCGACTGGGATTTTTAAGTAGTCTAGTCTAATTTCATCCGGAAGTTCATCTCCTGAGAAAGATACTTTTACTGTTTGTGTCGGGATGAACTTTTTCTGGATCTCTTTTTTTGATCATGTAAACGTTCATTATTTTTATATTTTTCTATTGGATGCCGTAGGAGTTGCTAGGAATGCCGTTTTTGGCTATTTCTTCCTCTGTGATATTTAATAGTAATCATTATAGTATTCCATGTCTCATTATGAGTTTATTTGGAATGAATGCTCCTATTCCAAAGTTTTTGATTTTATCGTTCATTACCGCTTCATTTACGTCCTCAGGTCTGTTGAAGTCAATTTAATTCTATTGCAACCAATCTGTTAGATGTCCTTTGTATTTTTTATGTTCATGGAATAGAAGGACATTGGAGTTAGTCTTACCTTTTCGCTTGCTTTTTCTTTTGATAGATCCATTAGCACAAAGAATTTTTCCTATTGTCATTATTGTCGCATTTATTGGTGTTCTGCCCAGTTTTCGTTTGTACCGTGTTTGGGTTTTCGCTGTCCTTTATCGTAGCCATGTGATATTTTAGAATCAGGGTGATAGTATTTTTAGGTTTGAGCGTCTTGTTCAAGGTATCCGACATAAAGTTTTCAATGTGCTCCATGGGTGTGGACATTGTTAGTGTTGGTTCTGTTAGCTTTGTTTTTTCACTGTTTTTCGGTGTGCTTGACGTTTTACCGTTAGCAGATTCACATGTTTTTTCCGTATCAAACGTATCCATTGGTTTACTGAATTCACAGTTAGCATTTTGATTGAGGTTATGACCCTTACATGTGCTGTCACCCTTGATGTTCCTTTTGATTCTTTTCGCATCGATTTCGTCTATAGTTTTTCTCAATACAGCATCCTTCCGTTCCCCAGGGTCGGGCGGTACCTTCTTTTAATTTAGTGGGTCTTCCATCATAACATTATTTTAGCAAAAAATTTCTTACATGTGTCGGAAAACTCTAAGGAAGTTACACTTATTTTATTCTGTAAAGCACTATTCTCTACTTTAAGCAAATTATTATTTCTAATAGAAACTAATCTTCACTAGTTGGAGAATTTGCCAACCTTATGTTGGTAGTAATATAAATTAAAAAATATGAAAATTTGTAGGTTAACTTTCAATACAATCACTCGCGAAACGCACTACACTCTCAGGTGCTTGGATAGGAAGTGCCTCCTTTCTCAAACAGGCTTGGAACCGTCGTCCTTTGTCGTAAAAGGCAAGTCTGGCAGATTTACACATCATTGTAGAATTGTGAAAGTTTTCAATTTGTATAGTGTTAGTTAATTGTTAGTGTGAATATGGTAGTTGTCGGTTGATTTCATCCTTTTTATGTGCAGTGTTCTTATTTTATTTTTAATGCGAAGTATTTGTGGACTACGTTGTGTGTTTCGTGCAGCAATTGTGCTTTGCTTTGTTACGGTTTTTGCAAATGCTGGTGTTGTTATTTTTTTAACATTGTTTGTTAAACTATATGTTTACTATGGTTTGATGAAGTTTTAGGGTAAGGTTGTGGAATAGTTGCAACATTTTCGCCTGGCTGGCAGTGTTGTAGTCAATAATTTTGTTTATTTGATATCCGCAGCCCAATGCTTTTTTTTCTTGGAAAGCCCACAGGCCTTGCTTCTTTAAGTGAGCAGACGCGCTCATTTTGTGTATATGCTCTGCTCTGATTATGATTTATGTATGCGTTTTTTAAGGGCAAGGCTCGTTGGTATTTTTCAGGAAAAAATGATCTGTATATAATTTATTTTAAACATTCACTTTTATTTCTAAAGGGAAAAATCTTAACACATTTATCATTTCGCTAAGTCATAGCTTACATTATATGTGAGTTACGTGTGATTTTGATTAATCAATTAACTTACTTAAATACATATCATTTCATCATTTTATACAACTATAAAAATATACATGTATCGATTTTCAAATAAAAAAGCAATAGCTTTAAAAATAAGATAAGCAATTAGATCGGTATTTTCACAATATTACATTTCTTTAAGATGCACTTATCGCTAAAGAACACTTTCAATCAGTAAACAATAAAATTTTCCGGCACATATGTGATTGAAAAATCATTGTATATGAAAGGCACAGCATTGTTGAAGCTTAGTAAAATGTTGCCAAGAATGCTGTTTCATTTGGAACTTTGGTTAGGCCAACGTTAATTTTTTTGCTAAAACATTAAAAATAAGGCCTCCGTCTATTTTGAGAAGAGTCGCAAAAAGTTTTATTAAGACATACTATACATTAGTTCAATTACTTTCTGTTCTTGGATGCGCAAATTTGTTTAGTATCATATAAAACCAAATTTACTTACAGTGGACTTATGTTACGTTGTATTATAGTACATTAGTTTTATTTGTGTAATGTTCACGCGCTTTTAGGTAACAAAGGAAAACAGCAGTTCGGATTTTAACGGCTTTAACAGGTAAGTCAGTTTTAGTCTTCTCGTTGAAGAAAGGAACTATTAGAGAATAACAAAGTTACGAATAAATAGAGTGTCAATACTGCGAATTTTTATTCAGTTTTAGTGAAAATATATCCACATACATTTATTTATGAGATATGAGGTGTAGAAAGTCGAAAAACAGTTAAAAAGTTCGACTCAAAAAATTCATCATTCAATTTGTACCAAAATGTAACGCTAGATTAATTTAAGTCACCCAAAATAAGTTTCACAATTGAAATTTATTTTGCGTCACATACATCATAGTAAATTTCCCATTGACGAGTGCAATTCCGCATAGATTGCATGTTAATAACACCATTGCCATTGCCTTCTTACTCAGGCCCATAAGGAAATCAATTAACGTACCTGACGTCACTTCCCGTGCCGGAAACAGCTGATCAGTCGCCCTAAATTTCGATAAACAGCTGTCCAGAAAACTCAATAGGCTTTTGAGATTTTCAAATATGACATTTCTCAGATGAAATTTAGCCAAAACTGACGATAGATACAAGCCATATGGTAGCAATTTGCATATGTATTAGTCGGCCTAATATGGACAAGCTTCCGGTAGCTGTCACCTAACTGCGGCATTAGCAAATGCTTATATTTCGTCATATATACTATTTTCCGAATAAAAAACATGCCGAACGCATTCCGTGCATGCTATAAATTCACCTTGTATAGCCCATTGTGCTCCTAAACTTTCCAAGACGAGCAAATCAAGCACACGTTTTGCACCTTCGACTGATAGCTCAGCGTTGAGATGTAAACAAACTCCTATAAATTCACTTTGGAAGGCGATAAAAACTAAACGAGTATAAGAACTGAAATAATTTTCACTTCACTAGGAGCGCTATTGTGTTCTCCGCGGATCATCTGGATTTCACTGTAGAAATCCGTCTCTAAACCGTACAAAACTTCGAATTTTCGTTGGCACCTCCACAATTCTTCATATAACGCCATGTAATTTAGCCAGCAAAGTCGGCCTACTAATGGTCATGTGTGTGGTAGTAAGCGCTGCTGCCATATGGCTTGTATCTATCGTCAGTTTTGAATTTAGCCGAAATGATACAAACGGAAACGAAATACATATATATGCGCGCTAATGTCTTCAACGCCTCATATTTTAAATAAATCGTTGACATAGTACTGATACAATTTCAAACTACATTCATATGTACTGTCAAAAATCTTTAAAAAATTTGTTTGATTTAAACAGCACTAGATGGCGCTGATGAGGCTACTCGAAGAGGTTAGTTCGCGACGTGACGCGGTGTTTCCGTTTTCGGGCCTGAGTAAGAAGGCAACGCTCAGGCCAAAACTGACGATAGATACAAGCCATATGGCAGCAGCGCTTACTATCACACACATGACCATTAGTAGGCCGACTTTGCTGGCTAACCTACATGACGTTATATGAAGAATTGTGGAGGTGCCAACAAAAATTCGAGGTTTTCTACGGTTTAGAGACGGATTTCTACAGTGAAATCCAGATGATCCGCGGAGAACATAATAGCGCTCCTAGTGAAGTGAAAATTATTTCAGTTCTTATACCCGTTTAGTTTTTATCGCCTTCCAAAGTGAATTTATAGAGTTTGTTTACATCTCAACGCTGAGCTATCAGTCGAAGGTGCAAAACGTGTGCTTCATTTGCTCGTCTTGGAAAGTTTAGGAGCACAATGGGCTATACAAGGTGAATTTATAGCATGCACGGAATGCGTTCGGCATGTTTTTTATTCGGAAAATAGTATATATGACGAAATATAAGCATTTGATAATGCCGCAGTTGGGTGACAGCTACCGGAAGCTTGTCCATAGTAGGCCGACTAATACATATGCAAATTGCTACCATATGGCTTGTATCTATCGTCAGTTTTGGCTCAGGCCCATAAGGAAATCAATTAACGTAATTGACGTCACTTCCCGTAATGGAAACAGCTGATCAGTAGTCCTAAATTTCGACAAACAGCTGTCCAGAAAACTTGAAAGCAGCATCTCAGTAGGCAGGAAGTAGTCTTTTGAGATTGTCAAATATGACATTTCTCAGATAAAATTTAGCCGAAATGATACAAACGAAATACATATATTTGCCCGCTAATGTCTACTGAGAGGCTGCTTTCAAGTTTTCTGGTTAGCTATTTGTGAAAACTTAGGGCTACTGAGCAGCTGTTTCCGGTACGGGAAGTGACGTCAGGTACGTTAATTGGTTTCCTTATGGGCCTGAGTAAGAAGGCAACGCTTCGACGCCTCATATTTAAAATAAATCGTTGTCATAGTACTGATAAAATTTCAAACTACAGTCATATGTACTGTCAAAAATCTTTAAAAAATTTGTTTGTTGTAAACAGCACTAGACGGCGCTGATGAGGCTACTCGAAGAGGTTAGTTCGCAACGTGACGCAGTGTTTCCGTTTTCGGGCCTGAGTAAGATGGCAACGACACAACCCAACGTTTCTGATAGAGACTTGTCAAAGGGACAGTTGGCAAATGTGTTGGAGGAAGAGGTTTTTCGTACAATCGTCGGTAGATTTCTGACAGTATCCCGGTAAGTAAGTTTTGCGTGGAATTGTGGAGCGGCGAATATGCTTTGTGTACATTCGGATATAATTCTAATATTGAGCGGTTTAGCTTTCGTTGCTAAGTAAGATTTAGCAATTGATTAGTGGTACCGGCAACCGGATTATTGATAAAAAGTGCGGTGCATGATGTCGTTCGTGGTTGGAGCAACAACAGCGATAACCAAGTTAGCAAAAACGATTACGAATCGACTCATAATTTGCTCAGCTCTTGGCTAAATGGAAAAATTACCACTAGACTTATGTAACGATTACTGTCTCGATCCTACCAACCGTCGAAGAGTCCACCAACGAACATAATCACAGCGATGGTGGCCATTCCTACCTACTTAATCTCTGTAGCTGGTATAAGTGAAATTTTCTTTGTTTAAATGTTGCAAGATGAGTTTTACTCTTAAAACAGTTACTTTAACGTACAACGACTCCCTGTGTGACGTTATCCTCTCCTCAACGCACTCATGCAAAGACCTTGGTGTAATTTTTGATCGCAAGCTAAAATTCGATGGCCATAACCCTAGCATAATTGCTAGGGCATCGAAAGTTTCTGGGTTCATTCTGCGACATTTTCACAAATTCGCGAACATTATTATCGCCGTTCGCTTACTCATCTGCTTTGTTCGCCCGATTCTTGAGTATTGTCCGATTGTGTGGTCCCCTCGACATCAGCATTTAGTGACCTCACTTGAAACCGTACAGCGAAAATTCACCCGGTCTCTGTTTATCTGTACTTCGTCTTTTTTTCCTGTCGTCTCGTAGGACATTTTTAAGATCACTGTTTCTTATAAAAACTATACCACCATCAGATTTCGTTCTCTCTTAGAGAAAACGTGCACTTCAGGCAGATAGTACGTCCTACTCGTTCCAACAATCTACTTGAGGTTTCATACGCCCGGACAGAGGTGTGCCTTAATTCATTAATACTGCGAATTGTGAGGAAGCATAATGATCTCGAGCACGGTTCATTTTTCTCATATTTTGTTTTTAAAAATAAACTAATGACTTTGTTAATGTTACGAGTCACCCTATAATCCGAATGTTCATTGTCACACTGTTATTTATCTTTTATGTACTTCATAACCTATTTTAAATAAAATGTCACTTCTGTCATTGTCATCAAGCCGACCACACGTATTTTCCTTCTTCTCTGCTAATAGGTTATGGGCCCCTCGCGAAAAACAGAAGTTCTGAAAACGTTTCGCTTTTTTTTGTTGAATTTTCATAAAAGTTAAAAAATATTTAAGTCCGAAAACAGTGCTAGCAGCATTTCAATTGATAGACTGCTCGGTAGGGAAAACTACCCGACATGGAAGATTGCTGCGCAAGCGTTCTTAGATTTGGATAATCTTTGGGCAACGACAATTGATTATGAACTCGATGAAGGAAATTCCAAAACCACTGTCGATCCTGAGAAGGATCGACGCGCAAAAAATAAGTTAACTTTAATTATTGATCTTACGTGCTATGTCCATAAACAAAAAAAAACAAGTAATTACAACAGGCACAACCGTTAATGACTTGTTCAAATTGGATACGAAATCGTCAAAGAATGTTGCATTTGTGTGTAGTTCAAAATGCACTATAGACGTTTGGCATCGCCGAATGGGCCACTTGAACAACGAAAGCTTAGACAAACTATGCAGTGGACTGGCAACTGGAATATATTTCACCAACAAAATTAACAAAGACCACAAGGTGTGCGTCATTGGCAAACAACAAAGGTTGCCATTGAGTAAGTCCGACAGCAGAGCTAATGAGCTGCTTGAATTAGTCCACACTGACATATGTGGACCCATGGAACACAGTTCGTTTGGTGGAAGTCGTAACATTTGTTGATGACAAATCGAGGAAAATTTTTGTATACTTTTTAAAAACAATAATGGATTGGGAAGTACTGTCATGTTTTGAAGACTTCATGACGTTCGCCAAAAAGCGAAGGGGTAACAAGCTCACAACTCTACGTTCTGATAACGGCAAAGGAGTTTATGAACGGCAAATTTCAATCCATACTTCGGAAAAATGGGATCCATCACCAAACCACCAATGTGCACACACCAGAGGAGAACGGTTTGGCCGAACGCAACAATCACTCAATGGTGGAAAAGGCGAGATGTATGCTTGTCGACTCGAAAATGTCGAAAACACTTTGGGCAGAAGCAGTTGCATACTCTGTATACCTTCTAAACCGTTCGCCATCGAAAGGAACCGGCACAACACCAGTTCAAGCGTAGAGTCAAAAAGTACCTGACCTTGGGTAAATCAGTGTTTGGAACAACGGCCATGACACACATCCCGAAAGCCAACCGAAAAAAATGGGATCCAAAATCCAACGATTGTGTTATTGTCGGATATGATGAAAATACCAAAGGCTAACGCCTTTACAACCCAGTTAAAAATTGTATTTTTAAAAGGCGAGATGTATAGTTTTGTAATGAAGACTCTTATGTTTCTGCATTCGAAGCATTTAAGAAGTCAACAACAAGTAACAAAGTTGATCTTATCTATCAAGACGAAATGTAACCACCTGAGATCAGCAACGAAAGTGAAGCTAAAAACAATCACAACGATCTGGTCAAAGATGTCGTTATTGGCAACGAACAAGAAGATTTAATACACGAAGACAGTTTTCAAGATGCAGTCGCATCAATTCATTTAAGGTTCTTCGGCGCTCCCTCAGCAATTCAACTCTAACCCACTGCAACAACAGGTATTGAGGCGCAGCGAAAGGGAGCGCAAAACTAGGACAAAGCACTGGAATGAGCAGGAACGAGCAACTGCATTAACTCTTGCTCTAAGAGGCCCAGCTGCGGAGCTTTTGCAGACCATCCCCGTTGAGTTGCACTCAAACTTGCCTCCTATAATGAATGCGCTTGACATGAGTTATGGAGGCGATCATCTGAAGCAGATCTATCGGTGACAGCTACGGCATCGAATGCAGAGGTCTGGCGAAACCTTACAACAGCTAGCCAAGGACATTGAGCGACTGGAACTTTTGGCTTACCTTGCTTACGACCCGGAACATCAAGATGACCAGGAATTGCAACAAGCCGTGCGTTTAGCTCAAAAGCAAACGGTTGACGCATTGGCTTATAATCTGAACTTTGAGGCAGCTGGTACCACTGCCCGGGTTCGCGAGGTAGTGGCAGACAAGTGCAGGTGTGAGCGCGTGGAAATTGAGCGAGAGCCGCAGGTAAATGGTGCGCCTAGATGCTGGAATTGCGGAGAGAAGGGGCACCTGCAAAGAGACTGTAAAAGAAGAAGAAAACCGAGCTATTGTCCAGGGTGGAGGAGATCTAGACCTAGTCTGAACCACAGAATGGAAGCCCTTCAAACTGAATGGGGCAACTTCGTGGGGCGGAGGTTGACTAGGAGGATCGACGTGCCCAGCACCACTTTCACCGTGTCAAGACTACATCGTGGAGAAGCAGACTTATGCCTTCCAGGTCAAGTTGACGGAGAACACTGCACCATAAAAAGCGACACTGGTGCAACCCGATCGATTATCCGACCAGACCTAGTGAGGCAACAACTATTTCACAAGGGCGGAGTTCACGGAAATGCTGACGCCCTATCTCGTCACCCATGTCCAGCTAACTGCAAGCATTGCCGACGGATTGAGGAAAATGAGCCGACTGTTGATCTGCGAGTGATAACGGCCGAATTCGATGAAGGTTGGTCATTGGAGGAGATTCGAAACGCCCAGCTAGTCGATGAAGACATCGGACCATTGCTCGTATGGAAGGAGACAACTGGGCGACCTGAGTGGAAGGACGTTTCGATGCATGGCGCAACCCTGAAAAGTTATTGGGCACAATGGAACTCCTTTCAGGTGGTGTACTCAAGCGGAAATGGGAAACGGAGGATAGCAGCCCCTATAGGATGCAAACTATACTTCGCAAAAGCCGAATCCACGATGTGGTTAAGGAAATGCACGAAGGATCCTCGGGAGGCCACCTTGATGTTAACAAGAGCATAGCGAAATTGCGGGAAAGGTTCTACTGGCTCCATGCTCGAGAAGACGTAGAGGACTGGTGTCGTAGATGCACAATTTGCGCTTCCGTCAAAGGTCCAAACCGACGACTGAGAAACCTATAACGTGCGGGTATCGTTTGAAAGAATTGCTGTTGACATCGCAGGACTCTTTCCAGAATCCGAATGGAGAAATCGATACACGCTTGTTGTGGCCGATTATTTCAGCAAATGACCCAGGGTCTACCCCATTCCCAACCAGGGAGTAACTACTGTAGCCGAACAGCTAGTGTTAAATTGGGTCAGTAGGTATGGCGTACCTTGTGAACTTCATTCGGATCAAGGCCGAAACTTTGAACCACTAGTTTTTTGGTGAAATGTGCGAGCTGCTGGGAACACGGAAAACGAGGACAAGACCACTGCATCCCCAATCCGATGAAATGGTCGACCATTTCAACGGCGCGCTCAATAAACACTCGGCGAAGATGGTTTACGAGAGCCAAAGGGACTGGGACCGGCACATCCCATTATTGTTGATGGCGTACAGAGCTGCCGAACATGCATCGACGGGCGAACCCCAGCCGAAGACATTTTTGGAAAGACTATCTGTCTGCCGGCTAATATAAAGTTCGGAACACCCTCTGAGAAACTCCAAACGAGCTAAGGCAACGATTGAACCAGATACATCGGACAGTGCGAAAACACCTCCAATCGGCCACTGACCGCATGAAGACCAGGTATGATCTGAAGATAAATTCTACTGGCTTCCAGCAAGATGACTGAGTGTGGCTATACAACCCACAAGGGCGGAAGGGTAGGTCTCCGAAGTGGCAGCATAATTGGGAGGGAGCATACTGAGTTACAAAGCGAATCAACGACGTCGTATATCGCATACAGGAACACCATAAGCCGAGAGCCAAAATGAAATTCGTGCACCTGGACCGTCTTGCCCCAAATTACATCCACAGAGACAATTACAACTGGCGACACATCTTTTCGGGGCGTAAAGAACTGAGGGGGGCGGGGCAGTGTTACATGTCCAAACAATTCTGCGAGCTACTGTCGCAATTGTTGTCGCAACTATTAATAACATCATGATCAACCAAGAATGTGCTCGAAAGCACAAGAATGGACCAAGTAGATCCATGATCAATAGCTGAAAGTGACGTCACTGCGGATATTCAGAATTGCTCGAACATTCCAGGTAGTTCTCGTCAGAAAATTCGCCAATATACGAGATGGATTGAATGACTAGATACCCTATGTAAAGCCGAGCTGAATGAATGGGGAGGGGTAATAGTAAAAACTGCGATAAGAGTGGAGCGCGAATTAAAGGCGATATTGATTCAGACTGAAGTGATTTTCGTGATACAGACAGTTGGAATATAAATTGATACAGTGAAAATTAAATTAAAATGTGATTTGTAAAATAGTGAAATTAATGATTGTGCATTCTTAGTAAATAAACTCTTTTAACTTTCCCGGAACATTAAAATTATCGGGCGCAAACCGTAAGACGCGACAATGTTAAAGCGCAACTCCAGCAAAAATTCAAAATGAAAAAGCTTGGAATAGCGATAAAAATCCTTGGAATGCGTACTTCAATATCTGATTGTTCAATTGCAATTGATCAAGAGCAATATATTGAGAAAGTTCTACAAAAGTTTTGGATGGAAAAGGCCAAACCCATGATGATACCAATGAATTCTAGTGAAAAGATATCAACTAAAGATGGTGCATCTGAAATCAAAGATATTGAATTCATGAAGAATGTTCCGTACCAAAAGGCAATTGGCTCCTTAATGTATTTGGCACAATGTGCACCTGAAATATGCTATGTGGTAAACCTACTTGAGGCAGCTAACAGTGATGATCATAGGTCAACCACTGGCTTTGTCTTCATTGCTCAAGGAGCGATATTTTGTAGTTACAAAAGACAGCATACAGTGGCGCTTTCGTCGTGTGAAGCTGAATACATGGCACGCTCAGCTACTTTACAAGCGGCACTGTAGTGGGACGGACTTGTTTCTCAACTTGGTCAAAGGAAGCGGCCACATCAAATCCTGTGTGACAACCAAATCACAATTGTGATCGCCTCAAATGCAGGGTTCTACCCCAGAAACAAACATATTGACATACGTCATCACTTCATCCAGGATGTACTCAATCAAAATCAAATAAAAGTCGATTACATAAGCAGCACGGAGCAAGTTGCAGATGTTTTTACATAATCCCTGGACAAGACCAAACATGCACAATTCAGAGAAGCAATGGGAGTGCAACAAGAACCACCGTCCTAAAAAGGAGTGTTAGTCATCCTATTATCCGAATGTTCATTGTCACACTGTTATTTATCTTTTATGAACTTCATAACCTACTTTAAATAAAATGTCACTTCTGTCATAGTCACCAAGCTGACCATACGTATTTTCCTTCTTCTCTGCGAATAGTTAACTATGAATTCTGATTAATTAATTTTTGCTCTGTATCAATTAACCTTCAAAGCATTTTGTTCTTTATAACAATAGACTTTTTCCACTAAATAATCTTACTTATTATTTTCAATTTAAATTTATTTAAATTTTAATCTAATTTGTAATTGGACTTCCTAGTCTGTAAGATGGATTTATAAATAAATAAATTAGTTCTTCGTCGTTGCGGTTTTTGATTACACATTTACGAAGTCATGTGAGCTTATATTAACTAAAACACAAAGCAGATAGATTTAGAAAAGGATGTAAGGACCGATTTCAATCAGTGCAGAAAATTTGGATGATTTCTGCACAAGTAACACATACGTTGAAGGGGATTTCTTGGTATTATCCTTTCTTATTAAAAGGTATAAAAATAAAAAACAAAAAATAAAAAAATAAAAAAAGAAAACAAAAAATCGATAACAAAAACTGCAACATTCAGAAAAAATAAAAACAATTGGTTTTTAGATTTTTAAGCTCATATTTGAACATTTTATAAGCTTTTGTATTGTATAAACAGAACTTAAAATATATTAACCTTTAATGATTTTAAACAAAAATCGGAACAAATGGTTTCATTTTACTCAATTCAAGAAATGAATCGTGTCAAAAAGAACAAAAAAAAATTTACTAGTTTTATGAAGGCATATTAACCGTTTATCCATTTGTTCAAAGCTTTACCTAACTTATATGAATAAAAATACGACAGTGGTTTTGAATCTGCACAATATTAAGGCACGTTTATGCAAGAAAACATAAAATAAAAAAAAAAAATTGTGTTCGCCAATTTGCGAGACTCAAAATAAATTTTCTCGAACGATTTTAATCGCCCATATTTATTGTTCTTGACATTTTGTTTAAAGTGCTGACAAAAAAGTAAGCACTTCACGATAGAAATGTTTTTTAATCCAAAAGCACTTAAAAAAACTGCACCGGATTTGTGCCATAAGTCCACTGTTGATTTAATCAAATATAAAAGGAAGCATGATAGTGAAGCAGAAACATCGAAATACTATTATATGTGTAGACATACTTTGCTTAACCTACTTCAAAAAATTATTCTTACGAGTAATCAATCATTGGGTTTTTAACAATCTTTTGAATTGCACATTATTCTTAAACAAATGAATATTTCTTTTTCACTATCAATGTAAGTATTCAAAAAGGCTTAATTTTGTACGAGGTTTTTTTAAACAGTTATCAACTGATTCTCATCGATATCTTAAAAATTCCAATGAGTTCTAATTTACCAAGAAGCTACTCACTCAATTTTATGTTTTTTATACAATCGAAAATTATTTTTAACTGCTTACTCTTCTAATTTCTCCAATAACACTTTTTATTCTAAGAACATTCAATTCGGGTGATGATGCAAATGAATGACCGTCATAATTTTATCTTTTTTACATTTGTAAAATGAGATCAAAATAATTTTCTTCGAAATGATTTTTTTCTTTTTTTGAATACGGTTTTATATGGCATGCAGTTGATCTAAAATAAAATCTCTTTTAATACAATTACACTTAAAACTAAGTTTCTTCAAAACAGAACAGAAAATAAATGAAAATTCATAAACGATTCTAATCAATTCTTAGGATACCGAGCTTATAGCATTATGGGGCGATCCCATCTGTGTGAGCACTTTATCGAGCCACTGGAGCGGACCGTGCAAATGAATTTCGATCCAACATGGTGTTGAGGTCACATCTTGGCGATGGTATTCGGCACCCCATCCTTTCACAAAACTCATACGTATAGTGCACATTCGCGTTAGTTCAAAAACAGCTTCAAATCCATGATTGACGGACTGTGATAGCAACTGAGCAAATTCTTGATTGTTAAATATCTTCAGAGAACAGCCAGGTGGTATCTTACACACTGTCGATGGGTGGAAGCCGTGGTGATAATTACAATTACGTGATTGTACAAAGATTGCAGAGTCGGAGAGACATTCTGCGTAAACTTCGCCTGCTACATAGTACAGATGGACTCCTTTGCCGATATGCCTCCGTGTGTTCTCAATGGTACTGTTCCGATTCACATTGCTCAGTTGACCCAAACAGAAGCGGTCCGAGTTGTTTGACGGATTTGTGAAGCCATCAACAATGAGGGAATTGGAGTTTGCATGGAAAACTTCTCCGACACGGCAGTTTAATTCGTAATACGCGATACTCGCCCAAAATAGCGGTTCAGAATAGCTAACTGGAGCCACCTCCATAGGCGGGTCCATCGTTGTCCCTCCTTCTGTTTGGTTGTTCGAGTTTGCGTCTTCTGGCGGACTATAGGCCGGCGGAGGTGTTTCAGCTAGGCTGCCATAAGGACTGGTTGGGTTGGAATTCACTGAGCTTGGACTTCCCACTGATGATGTCATCGCTGGACTATTTGGGCTGATGTGTGAATTGAATCCGGCTGTTGAATAGCTAACGTTATGTGGCATATTTGGTTCTGCCATTGTTTGAAATGGTAATAGTGAATGTCCTGGTGCAAACTCTGAATGGCGGGGAACCAACACGGGTGGTAAAACAGGACTTTCAACGCGTTTGTAGTGATACGGATTGATGCAAACTTCTTTCTGTTTTGCACTGAAAGGATATTGGCAACTTTCGATGGGTTTAAGTTCATGATGTGACTGTAAATCGGGCCAACGCCAAACACGGCAATATATAACATGTGGTAATCCTTTGCGATGTGATACCTGCAAAAGAGAAACAGTGCTTAGAAATTGAGATGGTAAACATTTAATTGAGTATTTTATTCTTTAATATAAACTGATATGTTATACATATGAACCGTTGCATTCATAAGACATGGTTAACTCTTAACTACCCCTGCAGGGTGAATACCGGCCAATAGGAATACTCTTAGAGGCTAGCATTCTTTGGGGAGTGCCGCCCCCACGTACCCGAGAAAATTAAGGTCGCCGTGAGGCTCTCCTCCTGGGATTACACGTAAGCGACCCTGGCTGAATCTGGCTATGCTTTGAATAACAAACTAGAATTAATGCTTTGGGCTGGCCGATATGATGGTTTGGATGTAGTTGCTTTGCACGCTAGCGCCGAGGTGACACTCGCTAGCGAACGGGTCCAATCCGACTATTATATCGTCTCTGTCCCCGGTAAAACCTTGGGAGGCCTCGGAGTACGTTCGAAATTTGCATCATTGGGTTCGTGATGCAGGGTCGGCTGAGACGGACTTCCCATAAGGGCTTGTGCCAACTCACGCATGGACTCCCGGCTCTACAAAGATAAGCGTGGGACCAAAAAGGCGACTACACATAAAAACGGAGATAGCCGCTCTGAGGGGGACCCAATCAAACTGGACTCTACTCAACTAAAAACCTAAAAAAAATAAAAAAAAAAAAAAAATGTACAAATGACGGTTACAGTCACGGGGTTAACAGCATATCGAGTACGGTACCAACGACAGTAGATATGACCGAAAAACGGTAAACAGAATATCGCGGCGTTTGGGAGGCCAGAACGTCCTTAAAAATGAAGAGCCAGGAATTCTGCAGGACGCACCAGATGTGCGAGCGGTAGAAGAAAATGTAAAGAATATCGGGAAATCAATAATCGCTGCTGCGATCGCTACTGAAGCGACTGAAGCAAGGGTCTTAAATATCGAAACCGAGCGATACAATCATCTTAGACCGCTCGGAACACGAGCGGCGGAATCGATTGTGAAATGCGCCGTTGCCAACTTCGATACAGAGTCGCAACTTTGCAAGGCGATCCAAAATGGAGTATTGAAGCTGGAGGAGCTTACAGCTTGAATAGGCCATTACAGGACATATGGCTCAAGGTAGAGGAAGAGCAAAATATCAAGTTTTCTGAAGGTGCGATAGTCTTCCCAACTTCTAATAACAGCAAAACGATCGGGAAAAGCGGAGAAGGGACAACGAGGAGCCAACGAAAGTTCAGGTTCCATTGGAGGAGAGCTACCAGGCAGCTTAAAAAGCAGCCAAAATTGCTACCTCAGGAACAGAAAAAAGTAAGCCTCAACATTGGAAAACATTAATCCTCAGATACGGCTCGGGAGAAGCATGGGAAGCGGCGCAAAGCTATTGGGCAAGCCACCGACGGTAGATCGGATGCGGATGTTCAAAAATTCCTTTGGAGAAAAGGCAACCGTAGCCTCGCTTGAACATAGGGCTTCTTTTGAAATAAGAGGTATTGGCTGTGTTACGGATTTACCCGAGGTAGAAGATGCTATAAAGCGAGATTTTCTTAGCTTGAGCGGAGTAAAAATTAGATTGACCAATCCAAATAATTGCGGACACCTCAGAAAAATATGTCGAACAAATGACAGAAAAGGCGAAAATCTCATAATCGATTGGTTTATTTTAGGATAAGGCGAAGAGGAATCCCTCTCCGCCTGTGTTTCAGGTGCCTCGGATACGGGCATACTGCAGGGGGCTGTAATGGGATCGACGTCAGTTCCCTGTGCTAGAATTGCGGCTAAGCTGGGCATAAAAAGAAGGAGTGCATAGAAGATACACACTGCTTCCTTTGACAAGACGCTGACCCAAGGCCAGATGATTTGAAATACATGCCACGCACAGGCAAATACCGTGTTTTCCAGGAAGCCCTAACCAAAGCCAAAGCACTTCTGCAATGAGCCATATTCTGCAGATTAATCTACATCGGACCACACTCGCTCAAAATCTACTCGAGCAGTTTGCGAGAGACCGTGAAGATGACTTGCTACTGCTGAGCGACCAACTTCACAACCAAAGCTCCTCAACATGGTATACTTGCGAGTCTGGTACTGCCATCTGGGTTCTGATCAGGGGCGAGGAGATGGTTTCGCTTGGGTTTGGTGCTCGGGAACTGCATTTTTAAGTGTATTCCTAACGCCGAACAAAACTTTACCGTCTTTTCAATCTAGGGTCAATGTTATGGAAGACGCTATTTCGAGCATAGAGGGTCACATGCTCGTCGAAGACGACTTCAATACAAGGACAATTCTATGGGGTATGCCCCCAATCAGATCGAAGGAGCAAATGGATCCTGGATATAGCAGCTAGAACTGGGCTCGTTGTGCTGAATACAGGCCACGTCCCTTCTTTCTGTCGGCTGGGCTGCGTTGGAACCATTCCAGACGTAACACTCGTTTCGGAGTCTCTAGTACCAAAGATTAAACATCGGAGAGTTCCATAAGACTACTCCGCTAGTGATCACCAGTACATAGCACTTGAGATCCATGACAGCACGCTTCGATACTTGTACGATCTGCCTTCCAGGCTCCGGTGGAACACCGAAAAAGTGGGCATCGAAAGGCTTGCAAAGTGCTAACGATAGTCACTGCCGGCAACTGGGGAGCGGGAGGCTGGACTAAGATAATTGTTCAAGCATTGGATTTGAATTCAATAGGTGTTATATGGCTGCTAGATGATAGCTCATTAGTTTTTTCTTCCCTACCAATATGAGATGTCACAAAATCAATAGCGATCAGACGTGGAAAATTTTCTTTGGGATTTTTTTCTTGGTTCAAGTGGGAAGTA
This sequence comes from Odontomyia ornata, assembly GCA_963969285.1. Classification (NCBI taxonomy): domain Eukaryota; kingdom Metazoa; phylum Arthropoda; class Insecta; order Diptera; family Stratiomyidae; genus Odontomyia; species Odontomyia ornata. The sequence goes on from OZ017740.1 coordinate 123,535,030, forward strand.
GATTTGTTCCATGTAATTACAAATTCAACGCCAACAATATCTATTGTACGAGGGCGGTCCGATAAGTACTAAGCCTTCAAAAGAAAAACGAAAATTTTGGAAAAGCGGCGATTTATTTCTCAACATAATCTCCTCTTAGCTCAATGCACGACCCAGCGATGCTCCAACTTCTTTAATCCGTCTGAAAAGTACGTTCTCTCGAGGATTGCAAAGTAGGTCTCCGTGGCGGCGATGACCTCCTCATTCCTCATTCAGTGACTTTTTCAAGTTTAGTGGAAAGAAAAAGAAGTTGCTTGCACTTTTTTCTTCACCAAATGAGGCCTTTTTCTGAATCGCCCTAATAATACAGCGTAGTAGAACCCTGTGACCGTTTTGCCCTCCTAAACCTCGATGCAGATCACACCTTGGGAATCATCCCAGAAAACGGTGGCCATCACCTTTCCGGCTGATGGGTCAGTCTTCGTTTTCTTTGGAGCACGTTCGCCGGATGAAGTCCACTGTTTCGACTGCTGTTTGTCTCTGGTGTGTACCAACAAGCTTTATTTTTTCACAGAGTTTCAGCTATTATTATTTCATGTTAAGCATTTAGCAACTTCAAGGCTCGTAAAGAACCTGTTGTAAGTGATATTTCTATTCTACGAAAGTATGCGTTACATAATTGGTTGACAATATTAAACGCTAAATGACCAGCCCTGTTTTGCCCTTCTTTGCCAAGATATAGGTGTACCAAATAAAGCTAGTTTTGCTGTCACAAATCGACCAAATCTTCATACCTTAACTATCAGTTTGCTGGGTAAATATTGCTTGAATGCGACCCCGGAAAGCTGTAAGCTGCTCATCAATAGTATCTCCAACAAGTAAAACTTTTGATTTTCTTAGAGATCTTGTGTTTTTATAATTGAATCACAAGCATTGGAGTAAAGCGGCAAACCGATTTGTTCACATTGTAGCAAGAAATATAGGATTTCCAAATATCGAATTCCAATTCTCTGAAACCCACACTTCTTTGTTTATTGACACATGTACTCAATAACAGACCTCAAAATGTTTGGATTTCTAATATATCTGTTTGTCAATATTCTTGGAACACTCTTAATACCTCACTTTAATTTCTAGCATGCCCTGGTTGAATAGGATGAATCTGTCTATCGGGCTTGATATTCATGTCTCCGGGGAGGAACTACCTAATGAACGTCAACACGATTTATGTTATTTTCAGGAGTCCTACTTTGCTTCTGAGGCTCGAAACTCCACGTTGTTTTATCTCTGGCCCATAAATAAGATATTCTTGGTTGGACGAATCATTTACTTCTGCTGTTTGATCTTGATTCTCACTGCAAAATTGTTCATTATCACAATCGAGTGGTGGTTTCATCACGTTACCGCACTTTCCAGAATACTTATCAACAGGAAATTCCTTGAAGAACAGTGAAACAAGGAAAAGGGTGGAGATTACGTTAAAATGCCGAGTTTTATGAATTATTTGATGAATCGCCTATATCTACATGGGTAAAGTTATGCAAATTGCAATGGACGGGCAATTTAGAAAGAGTGGAAGAAAACCGGCTACCCAAAAAAACATATAAGGGTAGAGCACAAGTTCAACGTCCAGCGGGAAGACTGAGAACTCGATGGGAAGACACAAAAGAAGCTGGGAGCTGATCCTGCTGGAAGTGATCAATTGGCGAACCAGGTCACAGAACCGTAATCATTGGAGGAGATTAATCCTGGAGGTCAAGGCCCGGCTTGGGCTATTGCGGATGAAAGATCACGAACGCTTCAGGTGAATTTGAAAGGGCATATCAATAGGGTCGGATTCAGCAATGAAACCGAGGAAACTATGGGAAGATTCCTCCTAGGAGCGAAAAAGATCCAAGAATTGCGGTGATTGGAGGCAATCACTCTTCGGAGGCTGCCCATCGAAATATCCGGACACGTGTGAAAATGTATAATTGATAGTGCTTAGGACATGACAAAAGCTAGTTGTTGAAGGCTCCATTAGTGGCCAGAGCAATTTTCTATAAATCCGTCTGGTCATGTTGGGAGCTTCGTGAATTTGGCTACATACGAGGGCGGTCCGATAAGTACTTAGCCTACAAAAGAAAATTTAACATTTTGGAAAAGTGCCGATTTATTTCTCAACCTAATCTCCTCTAAGCTCGATAACACTTGAGCCAGCGATGCTTCAACTTCTTTAACCCGTCTGAAAAATACGTTTTCTCGAGGTCCGCAAAGTAGGCCTCCGTTGCGGCGATGATCTCCCCATTCAAATCAAATTCTGGTCGGTGAATGACTTTTTCAAGTTTAGTGGAAACAGAAATAAGCCGCACGGGGCAAAATCTGGAGAATACGGTGGATGGGGTAACAGTTCGTAGCCCAATTCGACCAATTCTGCCGTGGCGACCGCGGAGGTGTAAGCCGGTGCGCTGTCAAGGTGGAAGAGCACGAATCGGCCCAATAATTCGGCATAGTAGAGCCCTGTGACCGTTTTGCCCTTCTCCAGGTAGTCGATGCAGATCACACCTTGTGAATCCCAGAAAACGGTGGCCATCACCTTTCCGGCCGATAAGGCAGTGTTCGCCTTCTTTGGATCACTTTTGCCGGATGAAGTTCACTGTTTCGATTGCTCCGTGGTCTCTGGTGTGTACGAGTGGAGCCATGCTTCGGCGACGGTCACGAAACGACGCAAAAACTCGTTTGGATTGCGCTTAAACAGCGTCAAACACTGCTCTGAAGTGGTCTCACGGTTGCGTTTGATGTCCGGAGTGAGCAAACGCGGCACTCATCGCGCCTACAACCTTCTCATGCCCAAAATTTCATGCAGGATATGACCAACGCGGTCTTTTGAGATGCCTATTGTCTCAACTATCTCACGCACTTTCAATCGGTGGTCTGCCAATACGAGCTCGTGGATTTTTGTCACGTTATCCTCCGTGGTAGCCATTTACGAGACGCCTGGGCGTGGCTTATCAAAAACCAATGTGCAACCCCATTGAAACTCGGTAAATCAATTTTTACGGTCGCCGTCGCTGGAACAGAGATCTTTTACTATTTTTCGAACTTCCAAGACACTAAAGTAGCATGTTATCCAGCATTGATTTTTCCTTACTTAAATGTTTCACAAGTGTGGGCAATAATTCCTTTTATACAAAAATCAAAAGTGCAATTGGTGCTAGGATGCAGGTAATTAAAAAGTTAGCACCAATTTTTTCGATTCTAGGCTATTGGTATATCTTTTACATATCGCCCTGGAACTGATGGACTCAAAAAAAAATCTATTTTTCATGGCATGGAGATGGAGGCCATTTATACTCTTAGTGTGGTGCTCCCAGACACGAATATCTGTATTACGTACCAAGGAACCCTCCTGTTAACTTGAGAACCTAGCCTGCAATCGTCCAACACATTACTTTGGCCTATGCCTCGAAATAAAAAATGCCTTGGAAGAATTGTTACTGTGTATCGGACGATGTTATCCAGTCCAAAATATAAATTCAAGGTGTTTTTAGGATTTTGTACTAAAATACAAAACTCTATTGCAATCACGATCTGTGTCCGTCTGTATGTCACAGCACTTTTTCTTCGAAACTATAAACGCTACATCCATGAAACTTTGTGGAAAGGTCAGATGTGGTGTGGTGACTTTTTAAAGTTCAAGGGTAAACAATTTTTTCAAAGGGTTTTAAGGGGGTCTCCCCATATAGGGACGTGATCCATAAAAAAAAAAAAAAAATTCACCACGTCGCCGAGCAGTGTATCGTTGGAAAGGTCACAGTGAGATATTTTCAAAACAAATTTCAAAATTGCCTTATCGGTACTGCGGGAGGCAGGGGAAGGGTAAATGTACGAACTTTAAGTATCATGAATATCTTTGAGAATTGGTTGTGCTAGTGGTATCAGTAGTCGTAAAACAAAATCGTGGCTGTCTTAAATGGGAAGATTGAATAATTTTGAGTTATTTTTCCCCAACTTCAACGTTTAAGAGGTGTACTCGTATGCTATTAACATTTGATTCAATTTAATGAATGGCTGGAGATGAGTATCTACAATTAGTACTCATACGTGAAACAAATAGAGTAGGCAGGAGAAAGCTGTTAACAGAAGGGCTTTTCAACCATTCTAGTGTTCGAGAACAATTTTCTTATGCCATGAATCGATGATTTGAATGATTCACCCAATACTTGTTTAAGAAATCGTTCAAATTCATTCAAAAGGTACTGAGTTTCGTCCATAAGCACATAACAGCCGCAATTTAATTCCATGTTGACTAATTTTTCTAAATGTTCGGCTCATTGAACATTTTCAAGTAAACCACTACTAGTTAAATTTTCATGAAAATCCGAAGAAAATAAGAATGCTTTGCTCGATTTGAAATATATATTAACTATCAACATGTGTTATTGTTTTTGTAATTCCAATTACACAATTGAAATGGCGATATCTCACTTGATTATGATGTGATTTCCATGACATTTCGTAGGGATAAGGGTCTTATATCAACCTACATAAATGTAAAACTTTAAGTTAAAGGGTATCGTGTTGTTTTTGGGGGGAAAACGTAAAATTTTTAAATCATACTCTTATTAACAGTTTTGAGTGAATTTTGATTTATGAGATATTTGTTGCCCTTGTACGTATAAAACCTATCTTCGTAATTTTTTCAGATTTTCGGCTCAAAGGTGTCCAATCGTGAGAGGAGGAGACACAAATATTGTTCGTACATTTTGCCTTCCCCTGGACTCCTCATGCAAAAAATTCATATTTTTTCAAATTCTGAAAGTGCTTAGTTCTTTCATTTGATACCCTACTCGACTACATTTAATGTAAAAATTTGTTCAGGACTACTTCGTTATAAGGGGGAAACTTTGATATTTTTGATAAGACAAACTTTTGAGCGGCCACCACTTCTGACCTTTTCACAAAGTTTGAACTTTGTAACGTCTATAGTTTCGGAAGAAATTTCTTCTAACACACATATCGACGGACAGATGGAAAGACGGACGGACGGGTGGACGGACGAACAGATAGTATGCGAAACTAGTAGGTTTTTGCAAAATTTCTTTCAGAAAGCTCTAAAAATCATGGATCCAATAACAAATAATTTAGAGGCTAAAATTCGTTGAACTTTGCTAATAGTAGTAGGATTTCACATTTTTATCAGTAAAACTGTATCAGTATCATTAAATTGGATGAAATCAGCTATTTAATTAGTTCTTTAAAATATCATTTTATTCTATAAGTTTCAATCAAATTTATCGACTTTATAGCCATTGGAATTTTCTCCGATTACAACAATCATATACGATTTTTCTACTACATGGGCTTTCCATCGAACACTGCACTTTTGATAGTCTTGAATAACAAAAATACATTTAAGATTCAGATCAGTCAATAATATTCGAACAAAATGTTGGCTTGTTAAAATGGAGTTCTTTTAAAGCAAGAATATATTTGTTGTGCATATCATAAAAGTTTTTCTTAAATCAAATCATTCTATTTATCCACATATTGTAGGTTAAGTACAAAACCCTTTTGACATGAGCGTAGTTCTGTCTTCAACTTGTTTTAGCTTAGATAGAAATTGTTAAAGGATTAACCATCGAATGAGCTGCCCTACTTCGATTAATTCTGACAATTATTATCAATATACTCTGGCAAATTACTATGAATAGCTTCTAGAATGATTCGTATTTTCACGCAACTTAAAATCACAAAATTGTGTTCAGTAATTAGGCTCATTATTGTTATAACGTGCCATAAACGGAGTGAGACCGATCCACAAGATATCCTACAAACTCCGTCACATTAAGAAAAATTTACCCTTTGGAGCGGTTAGCATCTTGAAGCAATTATCGGACATTATTTCACTAAAAACGTAGTCCTATATCGCGTTACAATTCAATGCAGATCGTTAGCGTATCGTTATTTTCATTTGATAATATGGGAGGCGTTAATCCGGACGAAATGTGATTTCAATAGGATGGGCCTTTGGGGTATACTACAACTGACAGCGTCGACTTATTGATATTCGAATTGGGGATTAAGTTGATTTCGAGCAACGGGCTTGTAAATTGGCCTCCAACTTCGGGAGATTTGACACCTCTCGATTATTTTTAAATCGGTTACAATTGACAAGGTTATAGTTGATTCTCATATTTGTGACAATGATCGAAAACCGGTTCTAAATTGTACGTCGAGAAATTACGTTTACACGCGTGGTGGCCATTTGTCCGAAATCATTTTGATTCATACATATATTGAATAAAATATTGTATATTGATTAACACTTCATTTGTCAATCAAACGAGGCTAAAAAATACTTTCTTCTCGCAACAGGAGCCTATCTGAAAACTATAAACCGAAGTACCTTATCAATTATTTACCAATAAACTCGGAAAAGGAACTAATAAATAACTGTTTTTGAGTTTACTTCTGATTAAACCATTCTAGTAAGTTATTTTATTTTGCTTTAGCAATTCAGCCAGTCTCGGGCCGTCGCTAGAGATATGTTAGTTAGATATCTTGATCGAATTTTTCGGTACAAGGTGATATGGTCAGTACCACGCTTTGGCTGCGTGTCCATCTACCCAGCTGCGATACATTCTGATTCAGCTTCGAGACATCTTTTTCTTCGTAGCACTACAGCCCCTCTCAGGCCTTCGCTTCCGGCAAATTGCGCCTCCAAATGTCTCGGTCCATTGACCGCGTCTTCCAATTTGGAAATCCGAGCAGCGATGAACTTTATTCGTCGACCGAGTCAGATCAGCATTTCCTCGGTTTCCCCACTGGTCTTCGGCCTTAACTTTTCCCAACGAATACCTTTATGGGTATCCGTTGTTCGTCCATACGTTTTATGTGGCTCACCCATTGCAGCTTCCCCAGTCTTACAATCGTTGAGACCTCCGACTCGTCAAAAATTGCATACAGCTCATGATGTGTCGAATTCGCCATTGATCCCCGTCTAGCTACAGAATCCGTCGCTCAAAGGCGTTCAATATATTTGCGGATGCTTGGGTTAGGGTCCATGTTTCACACAATAGCATAACACAGATCTTATCACAGATTTGTATACTTGGAGCTTTGTTTTCATGCGTATGCAGCTGGTGAATAAAATATTTTATTTGCGAGCTGTATTCTTCGGCGTATTTCGTCTCTCTCATTAGCGGTTCTCGTTATTTTGGCGCCTAAATATAAAAATTCACTCACATTCTCGATACTGTATTCGCCAAGTGTGATATTTTGTGTATTTGATATATTTTCCTCGACTGCGTCATGAGACTTGTTTTATTCTCATTGATTTGTAGCCATACCAGTTTTGCTTCGCTGTCGAGTTTTAAAAAGAGTTCTTTGGCAGTTGTAAATGACCGTGACAAAATGTTGATGTCGTCCGCATAGGCTATTACTTGGCTCAACTTGTATAGCAATGTACCTCGAGTATGGACAGGCAGCTTTCTTATGACGTACTACAGAGCCAAATTGAATAGCAATGAGGCCAGCCAATCTCGATGCTTTAGTCCGATATTTGTGCCAAAGGCATCGATGAGTTGATTATCGATGCGGACTTGGAAGGTCGTCGACGTCATTGTCATTTTGGTAAGACGGAATAATTTGGCTGGGTGCCACAGCAACGCATTATTTGGTACAGTACGTTAGGATCAATACTGTCGTATGCTTGCTTGAAGTCAACGAAAATTTGGTGTACGTCTATGTTGAACTCCCAGCATTTTTCAAGTACCTGCTTGACTGTGTACAATTGGTCTATTGTCGATCTACCTGCTCTAAAACTACCTTGATATTCCCCAATAATACTGTTGGCGTATGATCCGATTTTATTTTCCAGGATCTTTGAAAGTATTTGGTACACCGTACAAAGTGTCCTCTATAATTTTCGCACTGTAGCTTGCCACCTTTTTTGTGGATAGGGAATATAATTGGTTGGCTCCACTCTTTCGGCATATGTTCTTGTTGCCAAATGTGCTTGATGACTTTGTGAATAGCTATATGAACACTGCTACAACCATATTTGATGAGCTCTCCACTGGAATCTCATCGATGGCCGGCCGGACTTTGATGGTGGAACAAACTTCATCCAGGGTTAGTGGGGCCAATGGGAGCTCTCCCGGAATATCTATAAGCTCCGATATTCTGCAGAGGATTAAGGTTCTTGAAATATGATGCCCACCTTTCCTTAATCTTGGTTTCATCAGCGATGATATTGTCATCAAGACAGAGTGTGGTTTTGGGCTGATAACCACGTTTCAGGGTTTTCACTACTTTGTATGCTTGTCTTGTGTTCTTGCTCGCTGGACTTACATCGATGCTTCTCAATTGGTCTTCATAGTATTTTCTTTTCTGAATTCTAATTATCGTATTCGCTCCTGTTCTGAGATTTGCAAAGTGCTCTCTCTTCGTCCTGGTTTTCCTAGCTAATTTTCGTTGTACGCCTGATTCTTTTTGTCTAACGCATTCTGGCACTCATCATCGAACCAATAATTTCTCTTGCGCTGGGCTTGATATCCGATTGTGTGTTCTGCCACGGTCTAAAAAGCCGCTTTCACTTCCATCGGGATGTCGTCGATGTGTCGAAAATTACCATCACAGTGTGATTTGGTGAAATTAGGGTAAAATTTTGCGTTCCAAGTAAAAACGTAATTATAGACAGTAACCTCCATTGGTATCAAGTGCGTAAAAACATTCCATCGTCATTTCTATTTTTCCAAGTTGTGTGAAATTTACATCTAAATCAAGAAACAATTTTAATCTCTGCAACACAATTTTCTCGGATTGAGATGTGCTTCGGTGATTAATCTTTTTAAAGCAAAGAATATTTTTGGTTTCTTAGATACGATTAGGGGAATAATTTATAAATTCATTTTCAGCTCTCTACTCTTCTTGGAGCGCTCGACGAGGGATAAGAAGTCAATTTAACCCTATATAAACATATTACTTTATTTACATGTATTTCAAATATATATTATTAGAGATGGGCATAATCGAGAGATTCGGATAATCGAATGATCAGTAATCGAGTGATTGTAATAATCGAATGATTTCATAATCGAATGATCATTCGAACGCTTCAATTTTTCTACTTCTACTTCTTATATTGCAGCTTTTAATTTCTGTTTTTTTTTAGATACAGGGTGCGTACGGTATTTGAGAACAACTTGAGAGCTTGTATATTTAACAAAATTTAATGAAATTTCTGAAATTTTTGATGCAACGTTAAATTAATATATGGATATAAAGTTATTCAATAAAATCGCCATTAGCAGCAATAACCTCTTCGATCTGGGTCCGGAAACGATTACATGCCCGAATCAAATGCTCCTTGTTCATATTGACCACAACGGCATTAATAGCAGTCTTCAGCGAAGATGTGGTATTATGAGGACACTTATTGGTCTCACGCTCAACTACGCCCCATACGGAGCTGGGCGCCATAGGTTCGGTGTTATGTGATCATGAAAATTTTCGGCCATCCAATCTTGTGTCGCCATCGCTTTATGTGAAGGACCAGTCTTGTTGAAAAATGTATGGTCTGCCTCCGCTTACATTGTCTACCCAGGGTTTCACTACTGTCTCCTAAACCTCGATGTATGCAGCAGAGTTCACTCGAAGTCCTTGAGTAAAAAAGTGTGGTGGCATAACATGTCCTTCGTTGCTGACAACACCTTAAACCATAACAGTGGCTGGAAATTTTATGTGCATAACAACAGGAACCTCCGTAGGATTTGAACATAGCCATCTGTCATTTCTGCGACTGGTCTTTTGATCTTGGTCAACATTTTATTCGTCGGAAAAAACCATATTTTGGGCGCCTCAGGTTTTTTGATTTTGTTTTAAAGACGTTTTGACGTGTTCGTTAGGACATGAACTGTCCTCTACGTATCACGTATACGGAAGGCCTCCATAGACAACTCTACCAATAAGGCGCTCAGAAACATGAAGCTCACTCGCAAGGACCCTCATTGATTTTGAAGGGTCCTCGTCTATGATCGCTTGCACTTGCTCTAAAAATTCTGCAGATTGGACAGTGTCAGAACGTGCTTTTCGTGTTTTGCAACCGATTCTGTATCGCCTCCTGATGCTTCCAATTCACGGCGAACCTTATGCACGAATGAACGGGCGCAATTAAGAAAACTAGAGATCTCTAAGTCTGTATGATTCGCACATATAGCGACGATGGCAGCATGTCTCTTCATTTCTTGAGTGATGTTGTAGTCCACCATTATTTATCTAAAAAGGAAAAAAATAAAAAAATTCGCGAAGTTAGTCACATTTATGCACGTCCTCAAATAACGTACGCACCCTGTATATTTCTTTATGGGAGCCTTGAAAGAAACTGTATTGAGCAATGTTTTATTAGTTGATTTTTTTACCGCACTAAAGTATAAACTAATAAAACATCTGAAAATAAGACCATCTTTACTATTTTTTGAACAAGGTAAGTAAAGTGCGTATTCTTGGGCGAGACTACCCTACACATGGTCGTCGCTTTTTCTCTGGAAGTCAATCATTTCCGTTTTTTCTTTGAAATTTGACGTGTTAGTTTCAGTCGCAGTTCAAGTGTTAGCTGTTGCATAATTGCATTGTGTGTGTGTGTGTAGTAGTTTATTCCCAGTGTTAACTTTTGAATTTTGATCAATTTTCCGATGTCGAAGCGAGGTGTAAAGCGGTCTTTAGTTTGGGACTTTTTCCAAAAAAAGAGACGATGGCACAGTTATATGCAACCAGTGTAAGAAAATTTTAAAAGTTTTTGGCAATACAACCAATCTGAGTGAACATCTGAAAAGACTGCATCCTTCGTTGTTGACAAGTCCTGCAGAGCTTCACGAAAGGCAGACCATTCCACCTTCAAGTGAAGCAATTCATGTGTCTTTATCATTGCCATCAACATCTACGTCATCTACCGGAAATAATGCTTGTGCTCCTTCAGAAATACCACCGGCAATAAAACGTAAACGCCAGCTTAAATTGTATGGAAGTACGAAAGGTAGCAGTATTTCCGAAGCAGAACAGGCTGAACTTGATGAACTTTTAATCGAAATGATTGTAAGTGATTTTCAGCCAATATCTATTGTTGAAAACAAAGTATTTTTAAAATATTCAAAAAAATTAAACCCGCTTTACGAACCCCCCAGGCCGGCGGAAAATTATGAATTCATTAATTCCAACAATGTACAATAACATATTGGCTAAAGTTCAAGTCGAATTAAGTGAACCTGCACACTTGGCGATAACAACAGACATATGGACATCTTGTTGCACTGAATCATTTTTAGCTGTCACTGGCCATTATATAAAAGGATGTGAAATGAAAAGCACGTTGTTGGAAACCAAACAACTAACTGATCGGCATTCAGGAGGAAATGTTGCCAGTGCACTACGTGCAATTTTGGAAAAATGGGGCATATTCGACAGAGTAGTGACTGTCGTCACCGATAACGCTTCGAATATGAAAAATGCGGTTAACGACCATCTTAAAAAGCATCATCACCCATGTGTGGCACATACACTTAATCTGAGTGTCATGGACTTACTAAAGGGCGATAAGGCGAAGGACAGCGAAAGAAGTAACCAACCTAACATCCTAGAATTGGTCGAAAAATGTAAAACTATCGTGGCTCACTTTAAACGCAGCACACTAGCGTCGGATGAATTGACGAGAATGCAGCAGCAAATGAACCTTCCGTTGCTGAAAGTTAAGCAAGAAGTTCCGACTAAATGGAATTCTTGCCTTATAATGATGGAAAGATTGCAAGACATTAAGCTTCCTTTATCAGCAGCAATGACTAATTTGTCAGCTACACTACCCCTCTTGTCGTCTGATGATTGGGCTGTGCTTCAAGAATGCATAACCATTCTCAAACCTATGGAAGAACTGACGACTGAGTTATCCGGTGAAGCGTACATAACAATATCGATGATCATTCCTTTAATTCGTGGTCTCCAACACGCCCTCAACAACATAAACCCCATAACAGCAAAAGGACAACAAGTAAAAAAAGACCTTAAAAATATCATCGCAAAGAGATTCGATTTGTTGGAAACATCCAAAATTAACCCCAAAGCTACATTTCGGACCCTAGGTTTAAGAAACTGGCCTTTGGCCAAGAAACAAATGCCGACCAAGTACAACAGTGGATCATTCAGGATGTTGAGAGGCTGATGGCTACAAAAGCAAATGGGCAGACGCAGATTCCTCAGAATGTAGATCTTGGAGTATCTACGGGTAATACATCCGTCTACTTAAAAAGCATGTAATGAAAATTTTGTAGAGCATTTGTCCATGTTCTTTTTTTACTATTTTCAGATTCAAATGATAAAGATACACCATGCAGTTTACTATGGGAGCATTTTGAAGCTAAAGCAAAGTGCAGTCAACACGCTTCGACCACCTCTACGTCAGCGATAATTCAGGTCAAACAGTATTTAGAGCTACCACTGCTAGAGAGGAAAATGAATCCCTTACAATTTTGGGAGTCGAAAAAAGAAATTTTCCCAGAATTACATGAACTTTCCAACAAATTTTTGTGTGTGCCAGCAACGCCAGTACCTTCTGAACTGGTGTTTTCAAAAGCGGGAGAGTTGACAAACGACCGAAGGAGCAGATTAACCAGCAAAAATATCAATCAAATAATGTTTTTAAAAAAAATATTTCATTTTAGTCATTTCATTCAATTCGAGAGTTATCTTTGCTCTCCACTGTTCTTTCTTCTCCTCTTTCATAAAGAAACAAAGAATAAGTCTATTAATTTATCCCCGCCGCTACTTTAAAATATATTTACACGGTAGTTTTAAGCATACTTTTATTTTAAAATCCAGTTCACAATCCCCACAACTTACAAATTTTGCTATCTACAGTCTTCCACAAAAGTCAAGGTACAGAGAATCGGTAACTGAAAATTTTATTACTGAATCAATATTTTTATTTGAAAACCAAAAGTTATGAAATGGTAATAATACAAGTTCTGTTGAATTTAAGTTTTCATAAATTTAAAGGGATTCGGCAATAATGATCATTGAAGACAATCATTTTTTGTTGGCAATGTCTCTTTTCTACTCCACAAAAGTCTTGGTACAGTTGCAGAAAATGCCCTGTTATTTGTAAAAAGGGGAATCCCCCAAGTTCATATTATCAGAGTGAGTTAACAACCGTAGGCCGCTGTCTTTAATATCGCGTCCGTATTCGTGGTGTATCTTTTATTTAATACAATTTTTAAAAAATGAGTCGAAAGGAGTTGAGTATTAAGGAGTGTGAAATAATCATTAATCTGCATTCAAATCAGAGCAAATCATATTCTGAAATAGCTGAACTAGTGTTGCGAAGTCGGTCAACCATTCAAAAAGTGATAAATCGATTTAAGAAGGAAAATAGAGTGGAAAATGTGCCCCGAACAGGTCGTCCATCTAAACTAAGTGCAAAGGACAAGAGAAAAATTTCGCGAATGGTAAAACAAGATCCATTTCTAAGCTGTAGAAAAATCTGCGATGCTCTTGGAATTAATGATAAGAAGGAGGTTAGCGCAGAAACTGTGCGAAGAGCTGTCGTAGAAGCTGGATTTTCATCTCGTACGCCTAGAAGAAAACCTCTTGTAAGTTCCATAAACCAACAAAAAAGAATAACATTTGCAAAAGCATAACCAATAACGTTTTGGGATAATGTTTTATTTTCGGATGAGTCTAAATTTTGTATATTTGGTGTAAATGGGCATAAGAGGGTCTGGCGAAAAGTAGGAGAAGCATTTAATCCCAAGAACACTATTAAACCAGTAAAACATGGAGGCGGTGGTGTTATGGTTTGGGGTTGCATGGCTGCTGCTGGAGTTGGAAATCTGACATTCATCGAAAATACTATGGATCAGAACTCTTACTTAGAGATTCTACGAAACAACATGAAACAAAGTGCAGCCAAATTAGGTATGCGAGAAGATTTCTTGTTTCAAAAGGACAATGACCCTAAGCACACTGCGCATAAAGTTCGAATGTGGCTATTGTACAATACTCGCATGCTTGCTACACCGCCTCAAAGCCCTGATTTGAACCCTATAGAGCATCTTTGGAATAAGCTTAAGACAAAAATCCGAAAAAGAGTGATATCAAGCAAGGCGCAGCTTAAGGATGTTATATTGGAGGAGTGGGCCAGAATCAGCAGCGAATTTACTAAAAAATTGGTATATTCTATGCCTAAAAGACTGAAGTCAGTAATTCAGATGAAAGGATTTGCGACAAAATATTAAGAAAAGTATAATTCAAATAACTATGCAAGACTATAATTACAATTTGTATCATTTTTCTTTAGGTGAATTTTAGAATATTTTTCCATTTACATTAACATATAAATTTAATTAATATTGGTTGCGAGATATGGCCGCCAAACTGGAGCCTAAAAACCTAACAGTCCTCAGTACTTGAAGCCTTATTCTGATACAAACAAAAAATTTGAACAGATTTATTACTTAAAAACCCGATCTTGATATCAAATTTAGTTCAAATCGAACGAAAATTATGACTTCTGAAGGCCTTGAAACTTCGGTACTTTTATCAGTCGCCATTTTGAAATTGGAGAACAAACCTTTAAAAAACATTGTCCACTTTATGAACACCTATAATGCCAACCGTTTTAAAAAATTTCATGGATATCTAGTGAGCACTTCGTTTGCTATTGCAAAGCAATCAAACTTTGCTCGTTGTTTTGTTTCGAAATGAAGAGCATCCATTTTGAAGGTGTGCATTTTATTTTTCTTGGTTTTTGCATGGACCCATCGTTTAGTCTAATCTACCAGTGCAGCAAATAGTGTTCGTATCAGAGTTATACTTTGAGAGAACGAGAATCGCAAATTTTTGATGCAAACCAGTAACTAATAAAATTACGCTAAAAATTTACGACTTTTTTATTTATCATCCGATTTTCACAATTTTTGGCAAAATACTGAATTTCATCAAAATCGGTTAAGTAGCTTGGCCACTAGAGGGTGACAAAAATCTCAAAAAAATCGTATTTTTACACCCCCGCCATTTTGTAATCCACTGTCTTATAACTACCAAAACTACAGCGTCGCTAGAGCTTGATAATATCCACCTCGATTTAAAGTTTGGTTAAAATCCCATAGAAATTGTGACTTTTATAGGCACTCAAAATTTCGAACTTTGACCAGCCGCCATTTTGAAATTAGAGACCTGACTTTAAAAATGTTCATTTTGTTGTCTAGATATCTTTGGTTTCTACCATACTACAAAGTTTCATCAACATTGGTTAAACGGTGTGGTCACAGCTATAATAACATTTTTTTACGAGTTTTTACCTTTGAACGGCCGCCATTTTGAATCTGTTCGTATGACATTGAATTTTTTATTGTCAGTTTCATTATACACCTTAATGAACCTTTGTGCCAAATTTCGTCTAAATCGGAGCTACATTTTGGCCAAACTAGAAATCACGAATATTCGTCTAAAATGACCGCCATTTTGTTTTTGATCGGTCGATTTTGCTGAATAACGAATGTAGCCGAGATTTTGACTAAATGCACCTTTCCTGAAAATTTGGTGCAAATCGAAGCGAAACTGCGACCTGCAGTGTGTCTACGAATTTCTTTATATCTCATGTATACTCGTATATATATATATATATATATATATATATATATATATATATATATATATATATATATATATATATATATATATATATATATATATATATATATATAGGTGAATTTCTCTCGAGACATTTATCTAAAAATCCCTGTTGGCACGACCAGTCGGAAAGGTAAATTCCTCGCAGGTGACATAAACCAAAATCAAGGCGAGAAATCACTCGAATACTTTCATTCGAGATATTCTCTAATCAAGAGTCAATGCAACTTTCATACCCATTCATTCGATCATTTGGGTCCGAATGATCATTCATTACCACAAGAGTAAGTCGATCACTCGAATGCATTCATTCGATTATTTGGGTCCGAGTGATCATTCATCACCACAAGAGTAAGTTGATCATTCGAATGATCGGGTAATATCCAATGATTCGATTATTGCCTGTCGATTATGCCCACAATAGAACTGCCGAGACGAGCATTCGACCAAGCCCAAAACTCCAAGCTATGTTGAGAGTTCGAAGGAAGGAAATAAGATAAACAACATTTGAGGCGAGAAATCATTCGGATATTTTCATTCGAGCGATTCTTCTACTGAATGATTGGTTGTGCATTCGATTATTTTGAGTCCGAGTGATCATTCATCACTCGAAGAGTAATAATCGATCACTCGAATGATCTGGTATAATCGAATGATTCGATTATTGTCACTCGATTATGCCCATCTCTATATATTATATATCTTTTATGGTCTTATATATATGAACGGAAGGATTAATATATTGGTGTTTTTCTTTGCATATACCTTTTTATATGCAGAAGCAAACCAACCGTACATACGAACATTATGTATGTTCCCTTATATAATTGATTTAACCTTATGTATGTTCTCTCACTTAATTGATTTTATTCTTGTTAAATCTACATATTATTTGAAAAAGAGGAGTTTAAAAAAAGTTTATAACAATAACCCCAAATGTTAATTATTGATACTAATTAATTGAAATAAAAATAAAATGCGTAGTTAAATTTTTTTAATTTGATCTTTTCGCGCCCCTAACATCTTTACCATTTTTCTTTGTTGTTTTGTCTGAATGTATGGTGTTATTAGGATGGAGGATATGTGTTTTTTCGGATTTGCCCCATAAATGGGTTATATTTAATTAAGAGGATGCTTTGGACAGCATCTTATTTATAACACCTTATCCTCGCCTTCAGAATACGCTTGAATGTTTCTAATTACTATTAAACTTACAAATTTCCTTCATCTGAGAGCTTCCATCGGGCTCGCTGGTGCAGCAGACCATCGCTGCTATCTCTAATGGATTTTTAAACACTACAAGTGTTCATTTTAAACATAGCAAAACTCAGAGATCATTCTTCATTAGGGATACACTGGAGGTGTTTTGGACAAGCGCTATCTAACTACTCTATTTATAATCACAGGGATTCACACGCGACATTGTAAATTAGGACACATAAAATAGATGGGCCTGCTGGAGAACAGCGAGTACAGCCGCTGCGAAAGTCTGTCTCGCAGGATAACAGATTGCTTTGGAGCATACTGCCTAGCCGGAAAAGAGCTAACCTAGAGCTAAAATAGATCGCCAGCTTTTTAGGGAAAATTGAACTGCTAGAATAGTTTTAGGCAAACTGTAATGGTGGAAGTGCATTTAATATAACTAATCAATGTAATCTACAAGAATGATCAAAACCACGCTACATTTTATTAAACATGGTTTCTGGGAGATATTTTACAAATTAATGAGTGTTTTTTGGCTGATTACAAATAGGCATGATATTGTATTTTTAGAAGCTTAAATCAATAGTTTGTATATAAATTATGAATTCTCAAATAAAGTTCATAAAATATATAAAATCCTCGAAAAAAAAAAATGAATATTTTTTAAATATCTCAACTTACTTGCAATCTTCCATCCAATGAACGCGGGATCGTCACACATTTTGATGGTTGGCCGGGGCATGAAAGAGCTCTTTCCAGTTCTTCAATTGCACCCTTTCTTTTCTTCAGTTTCTTTACAAGACTATCAACTGCCTTTTCAGCCCATTTTTCTTCTTCATCTCCCTGCTTCCAGCCCAGTAACTTTTTTACCGCTGGACTTGTGAATGAGAACAGTGTGCCTAAGGTTGACATTGCACTGCTACTGGATGTCTCAACGTCATCTGTATCCATTTTGTGGTCTACGCGAAAATGATGAGGTAAACCTGTAATATATTTAAACGAGACTATAGAAATAACGTTATAGACCAGAAATTCGGGTATTATTAGTAATTTGGAAAAACAACACTTTGAGGGAGCACTCCATTGCTTAAGTTCAGAGACATAGTAATAAAAATAAACGGGCTTTATTATACAAATTAGAAACATAGATTGTCTACGAGTATGCTAATGTGATTTTAGGCATTGGAAAAACAAGGATTAGTGACATGTCCGCAGGCATTTTACAATTTCTGAAAGTTGCGGAACATTTTCTTACTCCCTCTCAGATGGTATCCGATTGGTTTTTGTAGAACCACTTTTTTGATGGCTTTTAAATGAATTCTTATGGAGAACATTGCGAAGTCAAAATTTTGTTATATCTTTAAAATAATTGGTATTATGCTTAATACTTCCTATGAGAAATAATTTTTTCTAGTGCTTTCGCAATGAAGGATGTTTTTGAATGAGTTGAAAATGAAAACAAGTTGACGAGCCAAATTTATACCATTTGACAAACACAGGAACTGTAAAAAAACTAAATTTTTGCATTTTGGAATTCAAGACTATCCCATGCCTATTAATATTCGTAGCGTTTGATATGATTCTTCTATTATCAGCTTGTAATTCCAACTCGTTCATTCATTGATTTGGTACCTTATTATCATACATATTAAGTAGTTGGCACCTAGACTTATTCATTTCTGCGAATAATTTACATATAAAAAGTATCAAACTATTTTTCCTGCAAAAACTGCCCACTAGTCGGTCGTACACAAAACTATTGTTTTTTTTCGAAAAAATTCATTCACATTGAAATTCACATCGATTGGCAGAATATTAAATTTGTTATGACTAGAATCTGTAATCAAGTAATGTTAGGAATTAAACTGTCAATCAAGCATATTATCAAAATAGGTAAAATAATCCAAGTATCTGGAGCACTAACACTCGGTTGCCAATTCGTTTTATTGAAACGCTTTCGATTGCACACCAAACAGAGGCGAAACGTGGCTTTGTTAGTTAAATGTAAATGAATGGAAAATACTTGAAATGCTGCACATATTAAACAATGCGAATATTTATGGATTTGGCGCCTATATGACCAACAGCGTCATATGGGTTCAGCAGATACTTCAGATACTTGATTCATGTGAGTTATTAGAATATCATTGATGTAATCTGTGAATTTTTTCGATTCATTAGTGGATGTACTTTTAACTTCAGATGGTCTCGGGCTAATCAAATAGTTGGTTTAAAGGCATTTGGCAAAGTACCACGAAATTTTCTTAAAATTGATTTAAAATAATGCATTACTTAAAGCGGCAATTTATTAAATTTTTTTTAAATCGAATATAATGCAGGGCAGCGAAAATGAACTTCCTAATGTAGACCAGCTCTAAAGTTTGGGACATTTTGCAATAAAATCAACGACGATAAAGTATAGAATTTATGTTAAGATATGGCATTACGAAATAATAAATTTATGAATTAGTCAAAATCTATAGACACGAAAAAAGGATCAAAAGTGTTCTAATTTCTTAGGGACTCTATATTGGAAATTCTTTCATGATCCTAAGGATGGGCAATTGCCGATGATTAAACTAGCAATAACTTCCTTTTGCACAGAAGAGAAACCGAATGGTACATAGGACTCTTAACACAAAGATAGTTTCTTCGACTTAAACTAGTTCTTTGGCAAATAATCTTAATATATTCAGATTGAATATATGATATGTATAATATGTTAAACGACCGTTGCAATATAAATCTTCATGCAAGTGACCATTGTATCCATAAAAAGAAAACTTTTAGAAAATAAAAGAAAAAGAAAACCGACTTCAAAATTGGTGAAATAGAGTCTATATAATAGGAGCCAAATCAATTTTCCCCGTTTTAGTTACGATTGATTAATAAGTTGCTGCTAATCAGTTTTTAATTTGATTTAGGTCCGATTCTATAAATTTGATTCCACCCTTTTTAGTGCGTTTTGAAGTCGGTTTTGTTTTTTCTAAAAGGTTTTTTATTTCATAATTTTTAGTAACAATAACCCTCATCTAAAGATTGACCTGGGCTCACGCTGAATATATAATGATTTCCTTCTAAGTTAACGACGTAATTTTCCAAAAGCTGAAAATGTTTTAAAATGCCTTAGATTGCTGAAAAATTGTTTTAAAATTAACAATAAATGTTTGCCTTGAGTTAGGAATTAAAATGAAGAACACCGTAGATCATGAACTTCTGCTTGAATTTTGCAGAAAAATTTTTAAGAACTATTTAATTGTTCGTCAACACGTTGAGATGAAATAATTTCTTATGGAGCTTATAATACGAAATCATTCTATTCTTCATGTAGAAATCATTTCAGTTTTTTAGATCTTTAAGTCAAAATTTAACTTGAAAACTCACATATACTTTAGATTCTTTAACCGTTTGAATATTCCAAAAAAAAAAATTCATCAAGTACCAATTACACATAATAATTATTGAAGTATATAATATTACACAAGAACGTGAAATTTTTTTTAGAAAAGTGTATCATGATTCCATATATCGCATATCCGGTGGAAGAACGACCCAACTGCAAACTTTTGAAAAATGTGAGAAAAGGTGTCAGAATTATAACAAGTTGGGTAGACAGAACTACGCTTATGTCAAAAGGGTTTTGTACTTAATCTTTAATATGTGGATAAATAGAATGATTTAATTCAAGGAAAACTTTTATGACATGCACAACAAATATATTCTTGCTTTAAAAGGACTCCATTTTAACCAGCCAAAATTTTGTTCCAATATTACTAAAATCATTGACTGATTCGAATCTTAAATGTATTTTTGTTATTCATCTTAACTGAAAATTTTGAGAAAATTCAATCAAAAGTGTAGTGCCTGGTTCGATGGAAAGCCCATGTAGTAGAAAAATCGTATATGATTGTTGTAATCGAAGGAAATTCAAATGGCTATAATGTCCGTAAATTTTATTGATTATTTATTTTATAGAATTTTATTATTTATTTTTATAGAATAAAATGATATTTTGAAAACTACTTAAATAGCTGATTTCATTAAGTTTAATGATACTGATACAGTTTTATCGACAAAAATGTTAAATTCTACTACTATTAGGAAAGTTGAACGTATCTCAGCATCTTTTATTTATTATTGGATCTAGCTGCATGATTTTTAGGGCTTTCTGAAAGAAATTTTGCAAAAACCTACTACTTTCCCGTTCTATCTGTTCGTCTGTCCATCTGTCCGTGTATCCGTGCGTCACGAGAAATTTCTTCAGAAACTATACAAGCTACAAAGCTCAAACTTTGTGAAAACGTAAGAAGTGGTGGTCTCTCAAAAGTTTAAGTCTTATCAAATATATTAAAATTTTTTAAGGGGTGTAATGAATCGGCCCTACGCCACTGCCGATTATTAGTCAGTCGTTATCAACGTCGACGAAATCGGAACGCACCCTCTAACCTCTCGCTGTTCCTGAACCGCTTTTGGTCAGCTGAGAGGAAGGTGATCATGTGTGTGAAAACTGACGTTGGATGAGAAGCCACATGGCAGCAGAATTCACTACCACACACATGACCATTAGTAGGCGACTAAATAATATGCAATGTGCCACCGCATGACTTCCCAGCCTACGTCAGTTTTGTCTGGGAGTGTCACGTAATTCTTTTTGCGACGCAGAACAGTTCGCGCATTCTCGAATTCTGTTGAAATTTCCCTATCGGAAACGCATTGAATATATTAGTTGGTGTTACAGTTACGCGATTTTAATTTTTACAGCTAAGCGAAGGAGTTTGCTCATGGTGTTGCAAATAAGGATTAGAGAGGTAGAGAAGTTGTTCTCGAGTTTCTTGCCTCTGCCCTGGTTTTGAATGCGCCACCGCTTTCCTTCCCATGGGACGAAAGTTTACCAGCTTCAATTTTGTTTCTGGCTTTTCGATAGATTGGTTCGGTGAATCTACTGTAGGCCGGTTCTCTGCGGACAAGACTTGTGTGTGCCTCATATTTTTTCCCGGTTTATCGCGTGTACAGCGATTGCTGGTCAAGTGTACAAGGAAGGAAACGAACCATTTTTCGCTTTTGCGTTGTGGCGCTGCTTCTTATTCAATGTAAACAAAGGGTTGCAGTCGGACGAATACAGCGACAATTGTTTGGAGGCCAATGTTAGACTACTCGGTGATTTTGTTAGTGCTGAGGTTACGTTTTTAGATCTGGTAATAGATTTTTACCAAAGTGAGGAAGACCCGGATAATGCACTGTGAACTTTTCCGAAAAATAATTTGCTTTTGCAAGTCAACGCTGGTTCAACTTTGACTCAGAGTGGTAACGATTCGGAAGCCTTGCTTCAACAAGCCTACAGTCACATTCAAATATGTGGTGAGTTGATTAATTAAAAATTGGCACTGTTTTTGTTTTTTTTACGTCGTAATGATTTTAATGTGTCAGGCAACAACGAATATTTTTTATGCGCACCGACCAAAAATTCATCCATGCTTGGTCAATAGATTGAATATCTGCACAAAAAAAACAAACAACTAGATTAAAAGCCAATATTCCTTATTATTAGACTAGAAACTTGATTGTACTTTCATACTTTGCAAAAATCAGTCCATAAAATGAGCAAACTCCACACAATGGAGTTTATTTAATTTACTGAACCATTTTAAACGGATGAAATCGCTTGAAAACTTGGATATACATACGTATAAATGTATATTGCGATAAAAGAAAAAAAAGGATGATCAGACAAATATTAATCTTTATAAATACCTTAAAATTAGCCACTAGTCAATCGTTCCTATACAAATGAGCACAAATTAAAATATAAATATCCTGCGAATTACTCTATGAGCGGCAGAATGTTTAAAATGTAAGAATTCACATAAACAAACCCATCATTAAATTACTTGTTAACTTAACTATTAAATGTTAGAATAACAGGTTGAAATCGTGGGTGTAAACATCTATTAGATAAAACAATTCCCAGGCTAGATAATTCCTTTTGTACTTATTTGGTTGCAATATACAAATAAATTTAAAAAAATCCCGTGAGCAATATGAAATAAATCTACTTTGAAATTAAACCATATACGTAAACATGAATTAATATACCTGCTTTTCGTAAAGTTCATAACAAAATCGAGGACATATAAACATTGTACTCTTGAAAACAGCCATAACAAAACTAACATCTTTATTACATTTTATTCTGAATTAATGTGCAGTCCTATAATTTAAATTTGAAGTTGTCTAGAACACTGCACTACCCCTTACTGTGTACAAAAACCAAACCACAACAAATTATAATTTGATTATGGAAATGGATAAGCATGCTTCTCCATATAGAGTGCAAATATTATTAATCATGGTTCATTTAATTTTAAGTTAACACAATAAATTTATGATTGTAAAAGAAAAGCTATAAAAGTCAAAACTGACGACGAATAAGAGAAAATAATTTTTTTCATTAATAATTACATATTAAACGAAGTAAAAAAAAAGGAAAATTTATTGAGACAGCTTTATCATCTAAAAAGATATAAACTCCTAAAAATTTGAAGATTATTTACATTGCATGATCTGATTTGTAGATTATAAAATAAAACAAAAACTACTTTCATTTTCACTTTGTATGTTCGTTACGTAGAGTTTTGCGATGTTGAAAATATTACTTATTTTCTTTTCATTTCTAAATTGATACCAAATTTGTAATTAAACTTAACGCACTGACAAAGTAGTTGGGAAAATACAACGACCAACAAAAATTGTACGATTTCTCGGAATAACATGAATTGCTAAATCAAGAAAAACGTCTTTCCTTTGCAGCATGCCCTTCTCTTCCAGTAGGAATGGTTGCGAACGGTAAGTATGCCGTTACAAGGGTAGGATTGTAGGAATCCGCGGATGGCCGGTTTCGCTTCGCGTTCGGTACGCGGTACCATAGTTTGATTTGAGTTTTTTTTCCTTAGAGTCGGTTATTTCGCAGCCGAATTAGAGTAGAAGATTTTTCGGTACCGCGTCGGGAAAAAGTAACAGAAAATTCGGGAACGCGAAATTAAATCTAGTTTTTGTTGTTGTCTGAAGGAATGGAAGAAATACGAAATAAAGTAAAGTAGGTTTCTTTTCCGTATGTCAATGTTTTGACGCGTTTGAAACGGGCACTTGATGGTGGCTGAAACAACGTAATTGAGCGTAATCCACTTGAAAGACCTGCGAACGAAATCCTCTGCGAACTAGCTGGCCGACAAGCAGCCTCCGCGAAATGGATTACGGGTGCACCGACTGGTTGACCGGTTGGTACCATTCGTTGGCACGACTCAGATTTCACGTCTAGAACCGATGAGAGGTCGGTTCAGATTTCGTTCGGGAAATCTCTTCGTTCGAGCG
The DNA here is from genome assembly GCA_963969285.1 of Odontomyia ornata. Classification (NCBI taxonomy): domain Eukaryota; kingdom Metazoa; phylum Arthropoda; class Insecta; order Diptera; family Stratiomyidae; genus Odontomyia; species Odontomyia ornata. Next base: position 123,559,240 of record OZ017740.1, read on the forward strand.
ATGTGCACAGAAAATCATTACAGGGGGTCCCCCCTTATAACGAACTGGCCCTTAACAATTTTTTTCATTAAATGTAGTCGAGTAGGGAATCAAATGAAAGGTGTTAGCACTTTCAGAATCTGAAAAATAAGTCATTTTTTGCATTATTTGTGCTCCCTCCCTTTGAGCCGAAAATGTAAAAAAAAAAAATCATGAAAGTAGGTCTTTATGAGTCCAAGGGCAACAAATACTTCAGAAACCAAAATTCACACAACTCTGTTAATAATGGTATGATTTGTAAATTTTGCATTTTCCCCCAAAAATCGAAACGGTGTTCTTAAACTTCTTAAGGTTTTACATTTATGAAGGTTGATATAAGACCCATATGCCATGGAAATCAAATCATAACCATGTGAGTTATTGCCATTTCAATTGTATGGAATTACAAAAACAATGACACATGTTGATAGCTAATACAATATATATTTCAAATCGACCACGGCACTCTTATTTTCTGCAGATTTTCATGAAAATCTAAGGAATAATGGTTTACTTAAATACGTTCAATGAGCCGAGCGTTCAGAAAAATTATTCAACATGGAACAAAATCGCGGCTGTTATGTGCTTATGAATGAAACTCTGCATCTTTTGGTTGAATTTGAACGATTCCTTGAACAAGTATTGGGTGAATAATTCAAATCATCATTTTTGAATCCTAAAATGGTTGCAAAGCCCTTCTGTTAGGAGCTCTCTCCTGCCTCTTCGACTTGTTTCACGTAATAGTGTTAATTGTAGATTCTCATCTTCAGTCATTCATTAAATTAAATCAAGTTTTAGAGGCATGTATTGGGTGCAGAACTTAATTTTAGCAAAATTTGATGCTTTATTGTGGAAAAATCTTACAATATATTTTATTCAAACATTTCCCCATCTTTCAGGCAATTTATGAATTCCATCCCAAAAAAATTGCGCCGGCTTGGCGGCCAAATACGCATTTATCCAATTTCGGATACCTTGCTCTGAAGTGAAGCGTATTCCGGTAAGGGCGTTTTGCATCGAGCGAAATAAATGAAAGTCAGACGGAGCAAGGTCCGGACTGTAAGGCGGGTGGGCCAAAACATCCCATCCACTATTTTCCAAATAGTTTTTCACGGGTCTTACAACATGCGACCGAGCGTTGTCATAATGAAAAATTATAGCCTCGTGTCTGGTCGCATATTCCGGGCGTTTTTCGATGATGGCACGCTTCAAATGTAATACTCATAATATAACGGCCCCTTCTGATCCCACCAAATACACAGCATAACCTTGGCGCCATGGATATTTGGCTTCGCCGTTGATTTGGCTGGTTGGCCGGGCTTCACGTATGACTTTTTGCGCTTGAAATTGCCATAATGGATGCATTTTTCATCCCCAGTCACGATCCGATGCAAAAATGATTTCTTTTTATGGCGCTCAAGCAGCATTTCAGACATACGGAACCGTCGTTCAACGTCTCTCGGCTTCAACTCATAGGGGACCCAATTACCTTGCTTCTGAATGTATCCGGCGGCTTTCAAACGTTTCGAAATGGCTTGCTGAGACAAGCAAACAATGACTTTTCGCAGCAGTTTTCTTTGCAACAAAATGACCCAACAGAACGTCCCGCAAATGCTGTCTTTTTCTCCAATTTTCGAAGTTATTCATCTTAAAAATAATAATGATGCACACAAGATAAAATTGTCTTGTTGACTGATTTTGATAGCTATCAAATGTACCTTCAAAATGACATATATATAAAGTTCGAGCTTTCACGATATTTTTAGTACGGACATCTAGCGTCAAATTCCGGTTAAGTTGTACACCCAATACCTTAAACGTTAAAGTTGGGGAAAAAGATCTCCAAATTATTCAATTTTCTCAATTAAAACAGCCACTATTTTGTTTTACGATTACTGATACCACTAGCTGATGATATGATTTCTGAAACTTTCATCCAAATCCTATCAAACCTGTAGTGTCTGAGTCCGGTAAAAAGCGCATATTTCATAGCCATACGTTTCCATAGTAACACAGCGCATATTGGTCCATAGTAATACAGGAAAATTCAAACCGCTATAACTTCATTAAATACTATTCTGTCTTGGAGGAACTTTCAGGACAGGTCAATTTTATAACAAGTCATTTGTGTACAGAATTTTATTGAATTTAAATGTACCGTTAAGATTTTATTCAAGGAAATGTAAAGTTGATACATCATACTATTACTAACAAATTTGGGTGAATTTCGACTTCTCACATATTTTTTGTTGTTGTGCTCATAAAGGCCTACATTCATGATTTTTTTCAGATTTTTCGGATAAAAGGTGCCCAATCGCGAGGGGGGATACGCGAAAAGTTCGTACATTTTCCCTTCCCCTGCACCCACGGTACTGATAAGGCAATTTTAAGATTTGTTTTGAAAAGATCTCATTAAGACCTTTCCAGTGATACCCTACTCGATTACCAATGGTGAAAATTTTTTTGGAAGGGTCACCTCCCTATATGGGGAGAACCTCCCTAAACCCTTTTGAAAAATGATTTCACCCCAAAACTTTCAAGAAGTCACCACTTCTGACCTTTCCACAAATATTCATGGCTGTGACTTCTATAGTTTCGGAGGAAAACTGCTGTGACATACAGACGGACGGACACAGGTCGTGATAACAATAGGGTTTTGTATTTTAGGACAAAACCCTAAAAAAAGCTGTTTAATCGAAAGGAAAAAAAGTTTATCAATTACTTCACATCCTGGTGCTTACAGCGAAGTTGTGGCGTTATTGAAATATATGAAAACGAAAACCCACTTTAGATGAGCAACAACACAAATGTTTAAAGGAACAATCGAATTTACGAGTATAACCATCAGATTTGAGTGGAATATCGACTTAAGTGCGAATTTCATTGCACCTGGAACGTACTGTCAACGCATTGCCGTCAAACGACAATAAAATTGTTCTGAATACTTCAATGCAAAAATTGGCCGAGAAGCGGCACATAGAGGAATAACCGGAGGGTACAGTCTCCATGCAGAGACTAGCGACAACAGACAACGCCTGATAGATATCGCTACTAGTAGAGGCGTCCCCAGATGGTCGCACAATCAACTAGATCGACCATGTTCTCATACAAAAACGAGCGATCACCAGCATTCTCGACACGCGTTTGTTCCGTGGCGCTGCCTGTGATTCAGACCATTACCTTATAAGGGTCAAGTTCTGATCCCGCATCTCCAAAAACTGTAAACAATGAACATCAGTTACTCCAAGGTACCAGATACACAAGCTAAATGATAGCTCAGTAACGTCCATACACATGTCAGCGCTGGAAAAACGCATGACCATATCCCCGCAGGCGGGTTAAAGTAATGATGACATCAATACCAGGTGGAAGACAGAAAGAGATGCGGTAACAGAAGCAGCTGAATAGGTCTTGGGACACCAGACAAAGGAAATTAAGAACGAATGGTACGACGAAGAATGCAATCTCAGATTCCAAAGGAGCATTTCTGAGCTAAGAATCTGAAGCAAAGCGAATTGGCCTGCGAGTTAATGAAACTAAAACTAAATTTATGACTCAAATGAGGAAGAAAGATCCAGTTCGACAAAACCTAACTGGCGACTACAACCTTGAAAGTGTGAATAACTTTATCTACCTTGGAGCCAATCTGAATAGAAGAGGGCCGAAAAAACGAGATTGGTTGCCGCATAAATGCCGCAAATAAAGCCTATTACTCAGTACTTCCCATTCTAAGGTCCACAGTGGTGCACAGGCAAAATAAGCTCCGCATTTACAAAACACTCGTTAAATCTGTGCCGTTATATGGAAGACATGCACCTTGACCGGCGAATCCGAAAAGGCAGTAGACGCATTTGAACGCAAAGTACTCCGAAAAATCGATGGCAAACAAGGAACAGGATGGAGACTATGTTACAACGATGAGTTGTAAGAACTATTTGACGATCCACCTGTTTCCTCTTGCATAAAGTTACGTAAATTGCAATTGGCGGGCCATGTAGAAAGAATGGAAGAAAACCGGCTACCCAAAAGAACATTAACGGGTAGAGCACAAGGTAGACGTCAAGCAGAAGACCGAGGACACGATAGAAGCTGACAACAGATCCTTGTTGGGAGTAAACAACTGGCGGACAAGGTTGCGGAATTGTGATGATTGAAGATTTATCCTGGAGACCAAGGTCCGAATTGGGATGCCGCGTCATAGATGATGATGAAGCGACTCAATAAGTTTATTGAGCTGGAAATACTTCCAAACTACTAATTTGGCTTCAGCCATGGGTGGAATTAAAACAGACAAAAACTCCGGTTGATAATGTGTGGCGTGATGGGCTTTTGTTCAAATTATTTGTCCTGCAGTTCTCATCCTACCTTAAGAGTATTAATATCATCTTGTCGTTCTTAAAGGATAAACATATTTCAGTTAAAATTAGATTTTTTTTCGAAAAAGCATAATAAAGGGTTATTCATAACAAGTGTACATATGTGAATGGGCCTTAACTCTTATTTATCACCAACTTCAGGTCCATATATTGACAGATTATGACAGTTTGGTCTTTACAATTCTAACCATGGCGTCATACACATCAGCCGTACGTTTTATTATTGTTAAAACTTTTTACAAAAATAATGAATCGCCAGTGCAAACATTTCGCGCTCTACGTGAATCGAATAATTTCACGAAATGGACCCATAAATTGGCCGGCGAGATCGTGTGATTTGACTCCTTGTGACTTCTTCCTTTTGGGATTTCTGAAGGATCGTGTTTACGCTGATGCTCCCAGACTACTGAAGCATTAAAAAACAATATTCGAGGCGACATACGCCTAATAACGCCGGAAATGTGCGAAAATGTCATCGAAAATTACAATCATCGTTTGATAGTCTGTAAAGCAGCACGAGGTGCACATATGCCCGAAGTAATGTTTCATATTTAATTGTAATTTTCATAATAAATAAACATTACAGCTCAATCTTCACAAAAACTATGTTTATTTTCGACAAAAATGTGTACACTTGTTATGAATCACCCTTTATAACAGTAGAAGTTCCTCGAAGTTCTTGCTTCAGCGCACTGTTCTTCAACATCTAAACTCACGACATGCCTACACTCGCCAACTGTACGTAAGTTAGCTGCGTTTGCGGGTGACACCTGCTTATATAAAGAGTCAATAGACCCCTCAGAGATACTAACAAAGTTGGAAAACACATTGGACAGCCTATAAAAATATTTCCATCGTTGGAAAATTAAAATTAATCTGTTAAAAACGAAAGCCCTATATTTTACTAAGCCTACTTCTTAGCTGAAGTTTTAATTTACTGGTACAAGCAATCCTTTAGTCGAAGGTAGTTTTCTTGACAAAAAACTATCGTTTAAAGACCACACACTTGTATAAGATTTCAAAGGTAATATTAACCCTCTTCTCAATCGGAGATCACTTCTGAGTACAGAAAATAAAATTCTTCTGTTCAATTGGTGATTTAGCCCATTATGCTATATGGAGCTATTGCATGGAACTCATGCGTAAACTACCTAAAAATAAAGCTTCAAGTCGTGCAGAATAGATTGATAAGCCTTTTTATTTTTTAACTGGAAAAGTAAATCAAATAGCAGGGATTCGCAAAATAATAGAGCTCGCATAGGAGCGAAAAGGAGAACTGATGGCAAGATCAGCCATTTCATTCAACTTCCTAATTGCATCACTCTCCAGTGACAACATTCTTTAGCTGTTCGTTCTTACCCTAGTTAGTGTATTTTAAGTTAGCTTTTAAGGATATTTTAAGTTAGCTTTTAAGGATAGAATAAGTTAGTTAATAGTTCAAGTAAAGTTTTTTATTAAACATTTTTCCTTTGAGTTTCCAAACTATTTTTTTTTAACGCAAAACTAATGTGCACGCTTAAATTTGACTCAAGGATGAAATGAATTATATTCAGGACCCCTATTTTAAACTCTCATATTTGCAAAAAAAAAATAAATAAATAAATATATTTACTTGCTTAAAGATATAAGTGTTCACATATGTATAGCTAACTTGACAGGAAACGAGGATTGGATCATTAAGCCAGGAGAAGGAAATTTCTCTTCACCCGAACTCAAAAGTAGAAGCTTTTCCAAGTTGTGTATTAAGTAGGCATTAGAAAAATGACTACATAAATTTGAATATCTTCCTTTCATTCTGTTTATTCGTCAACGGGAAGTTTTCCATGTTGTTATTTCATATTTATTAGCATAAAACACATTGAACTAAAATAAAATCGAACAAGGACGATCTACATAATATTCTCCGGGTTTAAGCGGACACGGAAACAGTCTTGCATTTTTTTGTTCGCACGTGTTTCTTACTCATGAATTTTTGAACAAGGATAATTTACACCCCTATTGCCTGACACATATTTTGTGATTACGAAAAAGGAATAGAAGAGACGATTGAAATTGAAGTCGGTTATTCTTCTTTTTTAACTCGATAAAAATTATTCATAGTTTCTGGCTAATCCTTTGAGAATTATTTTGGAACATGTATCAAGAAGCCTTACCATATTCAGCACCATAGCGAAATGTGTTGAAACTATTAGTCATTTTGCCTGTTCATTAATAATATTTGGATGGCGCCCAATTGTTTGATTCTAATCAGAATATCTTTTAATTTACACTTATGCTAAACACGCTTTCACTCGACACACACTCAACACAAACTCTTCACAATCAATTAACTGAAACAAATATCTCAAAAAGTCACGAAGGTGTATAAACGCACGTTTACCTATATGGGGAGTTTGTAACAATGCTCAGTGGTTATTAGTCACCAGGAAATACTGTCACAATGTCGACTAAGGCAAACAGGCCGTTACAGTACTCGATTCTATGGCAATAGTAGTAATTATTATATAACATCTACTCACTACCCATAGTTAGTTAGAATAAGAACGGCTTGAAATCAGTATATTTAGTAGCTAGCGCATAAGGGAAAAATCTGCACTCGCTTGATGCGTGGACATAACCAGTTAAAGCAAAAGACCTAATCATGTGCATAGTAGGTAATTGTTCTAATAAAAAGTAACTTGTACATTTTATAAATCGATTTAGTCACGTTGTCTGTACTTGTTGGCGTCTAAGATGAGCTATGGGACGTGATTGTTTTACACTAGCATTAATGTTGGCGCGGTACATATCAACGGTCTTTTGCAAAATTGTTGAGTTCCGACGCTTCAGGGAATTAACTTGGGGACGAGCTGCATTTTTCTTTAGTAGTAATTTTAACTTGAAAAACTGTTTGAAACTATATACCCAATACTTTGAATTTCGCATAGAAGTAATGACGGGTTAGAAGAAATGCTATCGGTATTATATCTAAATATAAGGTATAACTTTGTTTAATTTTGGAAACTGTGGGTTTGAAATCACACTTTTGAAGTCATTTGAATAAAAAGCTTTTTTAAATTTCACATAGGACGTTGAACTTTTAATGAGGTGAAAAAACAACGGAAAACTTGGAATTGGAAAACGATTAATTAGGATAGATTGTCATCCAACAAATATACGAATAAGGGAATAATCAGACATCAACTTACCCCCATCATCTTTACTATTTCGAACATATCAATAAAATTTCCCCTATAAGAAAATCAGAAAATTAAGAAAAAATATGAGAGTATAAATGTATTTCGGAATGAGAATAAGAACAACGTAGCTATAAATAAATATTATGAAAGGATAAACGTAACGAAAATGTGAAAATGAGATTGCTAAATTTCTCACTGACCGTTTTGGCTATCCCGGTTCTAGTTTACTCTAGATAAAAACTAATTATTTCAAACGATCACCAAAACATTGTTCGGTTAAGGTTTCGTGAAATTGTCATCGTTCTTCCGAATTCGCATTCCTAAGGGAGCTGGAGCGGTTCAAAGTTAGAAAAAAATGTGAAAATAGAAGATGTCCCAATTTTACGCAGGCCATTCTGGATATCTCGGCTCTCATGACCTCTAGACAAAAATTGATGGTTTTAAACGATTTTCTCACCCCAAAACATGTTTTCATGTTCTTTCCCTTCGCTTGCCTAAAAAATGCACTGTTGAACAAAATTAAGCCTTAAGATTTGATATTAAAAGATCTCACTAAGCCTTTTATTTGATACCCTACTCGACCATTTAAAAAAAACAATTTTTTTTTTTTAAGTGGGGTTCCCACAGGGTGTGTTGGTTGACAAGAGTACTCTTGGGCGCTAGTAATCTTTGGGGTATGCCGCGCCGCCCTCTTGTACCCGAGGAACAAGGCTTCCGTAAGGTTCCTCCGCGGATGACGACTAGGCAACGATATCTGGACTACGAATAAGGTATTGGATTGAAACTAACATTTTGGGCAGCCGGATGTATTTTGGACCTACTTGTAGCTGCATAGCCCGGTACCCACGAGGTGACACTCGCGCATGAATGGCTCCAATCTAAGTATCATTCCGTATCCGTCCCGATAAAACCTTGGCAGGCCTCGTAGTACGTTCGAAATTCGCACCATTGAGTTGGTGGTGTAGGTTCGGTTGAGACGGACTCCCGATTAGCGCGGATCTGGTTCTGATCACCTGTCCCCACAAGGGCTGGTGCCAACCCGCGCATGGCCTCCCTGCTCTGCAAAGATAACCATGGGACAATGTAGTAGTCGAGCAGTCACCTAAGCCAATTGCCCGAAAACCGCATAACACTGTTCCGAAATTTCAATTGTAGAGTTGAAAAATTTAGTTACTCAAATTAAAATTTTTGTAAATTATAAAAAAAATTTTATTTTTTATTATAAACATAAATTTATATTTATTTTTTGTATACTCGTACATTAAACGTAAATTTTTTCTTTGGATTGATATTTTTTATAATATTTATCTTTTATTATGATTTAAATTTTCAATCTATTATTTTAATTTTTATTACGCAAATCTGCAAATTGAAATTTCGGACATGAGAACACTAATTTAGTGCATCCCATCCATGTATTGCATTGCAGAATGCAATCTAACTCGGCTGAGCTAGCGGCTGATTTCGATTTACAGGTGCGACAGAGAAATTATGCGGAGATTTGGACGGATCGAGAAGCCTGGGATGAACCGCCACCGCGAACACGTCGTATCTTAAGGGTCGAATTCGCCGACATTCTTCCCTATCTCTTTTTGTAGACAACTTTATGAATTGTACCGTGGATTCGTACCGTAAAAACACAAGCGACGTGTTACGTGGTTAAACGATACGAACGGAGCGAAGTGAAGAAAAAAAGTAATTTTTGGATGCATCAAACCAAAATAAAAACGTTAAAAACGTGCAATCGCTATCTCGCCAATTATCGGAATTAGTGAATTGATCTCAAATCGACAAGTGTGGAAGTTGGACGTGAATTTACCCATATCAAAGTCACACATGACCAGAGCAAAAATTCTTCGGTGGTAACAAATCCCAAACGGAATTTTCTCATTTGAGTTTTTCGTCTATAATCAAACCACGCGATAATCGATTCGATCGTATATTGTGGACGTGTGTGTGTTTTGATTAGAACTAGTGGCGCGAATGTGGTGAAAACGAGCCGCGCGTTGACATACAATTACCACGATAGGTCTGTACGTTTTCGCTGTTCCGTCGTGTCGTGTCGACATCTACGCGAAGAATTGCTCGTCTTTCAAACGGGAATTGGGGGTGCTTAGCGGCAGAAACATAGCCGTGAAAGTGGTCGACGGGTGTGAAGAGTGACGTATGAGTTCACGTGTAAAATACGTTTGAAGCTCATGTAGAAGAGGAATAGAGCGAAAGAGAGTGTCGGATGAGGTGGGCAGTGAAAGTGCACCGATCACTTTCCGACGAGAGAAGCGCCGATAAATGTGTATCGCATCTTGAATGGCAACAAATTTAAAAGTGGTTTATTCGTGCTATTTGCTGAAAATTCTTAAAAGTGACTTATCTACAATTTATTTAAATATCCAAGAAATCGTGAAGAAACTTTTGCTCTGGTGAAGTTATATAGTAAAACCGGCTGTCTTGAATTTTTTTGTGTTAGCGCTAAGACAGCATATTAGAAAACCGGGCTGAACTGCCGGCGCGATACTTAGCTGTAAAAATTCGATCAAAAACTCATATCGCCTTACAACTAGTCATGTGCACATTACCAAGCCATATAAATTAAATTGCTGTTCCGGGATAATTTGATTGTTTCAAGTGAATACAACATCCACTTTGCTGTGCCGATTTGTATAATTCATCGGAATTAATGCATCGTGTCTCCGAGAACAGTTTGACGTGAATTTTAATACGTTCTGCCTGATTTTCCCTGTTTAAACCAATAGAAAATTAAATTTAATAAAGTTGTCGGATTCTAGGGACATGGTGAACCATCCACATCATCAGCGGGCGTCCGGCGAGGATGAGGGTGAGTACCCTTTTGGTTTTCTTATTTTGCTTGGTATATAAATTCTTTTTTTATATTTCTTTTCAAATGTTTAAATATTGTTGGCTTGATGTTGAAAATAATATTTAAAGTAGTTTAAGTAGTAGTTTTTTGAAAAAAGAAAAATAAAAAAAATTTGAATTGTCAAATAATACATTCGGTCTTTCCTTTCGCTGGAAACCTGACCAGGTATGGGACCCACAACGATGGCCGGCCCCTCCACTATAATGAGCTAGCCATCGGGCAAGCTCTTCCCTTATGATGCGTTTCAGGTGCTCTTGCCCGGGTAGAGTGGCCTTCCGCTCGCGTGCCCTTTTATGGTATAGTGCTATGTGATTCCATCACATAATACTATAACATAAATTGGCCACGTTTATATTTCTCATTTAATGGAAAAATTCATGCAAATTATGTTTGTATGAGCTTTTCACTTAAATGGGAAATATATGGCCACGTCTACATTTCGATCTTGACCCGGTTGGGAGGGTGCGAGGAGGCACCGCTTCCACCTAGATGCTCCACTTTTATTTGTGGGCCATAAGTATCGTCGGTAACGACGAAGTCCCTTTAAGTTCGTCCGTTTTAATAGCCTTTAGTAGGTTACCTCCTTTATCGACTCCGGTCGATGCTCCTTTGACCCCGAAATTCGTGGATGCGAAAAATATTTTTGTAGTGGGTCTTGTGCTGGGGAAAAGAACCCGCCCCACGACACCGCAACGCTAGCCTGCCAGCGCATTCACGCGTCCCCAGACAAGGCCAAATCTCGGCGGATCCTGCCATCTTCTTTCGCCGAGGTAGCAGACCATCGCTGCAGTCCTTTACGGACATTTATACCTACCATTTCCCTACAACCAAAAAAGCGACTACACATACGAATAGAGAAAGCGACTCCGAGGGGGGAACTAACATATATGGCATATCTTTTCATCAATTCAAATGTTTCGGTAAACGCTTTACCGATTTTAAAACAAAATTTGATATTCGCTCTTTGTTCGAAACTCATTTTTGTACCGATGACACAAACATACTGTCACTTTAGACGCAATAACTTCGCTTCCACCGAACCGAATGTCACCAAACTTTCACTGGAAGTCAGGGATGGATGTAACTTTCCAACGCACTATCTCCTTCACAGACAGAAGTCTCGTTTATTTTGGAACGCACCTTGTACAATAGCCGTTGAGTGCTATCAGGAAGAAAGGTTAATCCGAAAAGCGGAAAGCATTCTGAAGAGAATATTAGCAAAGGTGTAAGGAACGGGCTCCTCGTGCTAGAGGAGCCCCTAGGCCCAGCCGGGCCGGACCCAGTCAGCTGGTTGAAAGCTGAAGAAGAGCAGAAGGTTATAGAAGAGCTGCATACTTAGTCTTAGGAAGCGCAGATAGCGCCACCATCAACACCAATAAAAGAACGGAAGGAGACTGGGACAAAA